>OX439430.1:10000000-11250000 GCA_949319885.1 Mecyna flavalis
AGTGGCCGAGGATCGATCAGCGTGGCAAGCATTTGGAGAGGCCTATGTCCAGCAGTGGACAGCGGTGAAGTAAGCACGTCGACGTAGCGAGATAGATGGAATTGGCAGCAAAAATACGCAAAAAAATACGCAATTCGTCTTAACCGCTAATGCCACAGCTGAATAACTCGTCAATTTGTAGGCTTTTGACGCTGTGTTCTTGCCATAGCATGCAAATTACAACTTTAAAGCGAACTACATTCAAAGGTCATTTTCGGCAAAAGTGCGACTTAGCCGTTATTGATTCTTCACCGTCGTTATGCGACTGGATTGCGGGATTTCTGGATGGTTGCAGGATTCGTGTCCTCTGTTATGGACGCGCTTCTTGCTTCCTCCCAATAAATTCCGGAGTGCCTCAAGGTTCCGTACTGTCGCCGACATTTTTTCTTCTGCATATCAATGACATGTTATCACTAGGTAATATTCATTGCTATGCGGATGACAGCACTGTCCACGCACGTTATTTCGGAAGACCTGCGGCTAAACAGACCGAAACCGAGGAAAAGAGGAATCTTCTTGTCGCCGAGCTTGACGAGGTCCTGGACTGCATTGCCAAATGGGGTGCCAGCAATCTCGTCGAGTTCAATGCCAAGAAAACACAGGTGTGTGTGTTTTCTGCAAAAGCTTCCCCTTTCCTTTCCCATCCCACTCTTCAGAGCACGCCCTTACCAATACAGCATCCTTGGTATCGATGTTCGTAGCAACTTGAACCAACGGGAATATATCGAGAGCGTCATCAGAACAGCTTCCCGTAAACTTGGAATCCTGAACAGAGTGAGACGATTTTTCACTCCGGTGCAGCTTTGTCTATTAAACAAGGCACAAGTTCGCCCGTGTGTGAAATATTGCTCTCATCTCTGGGATGGTTCCGCAAAGTATTTATTGGAGGCTCTCGACAGGTTGCAGCGACGTGCTATCCGTATTGTCGGTGATCAAGAGGTGACTAAGACCCTAAAACCTCTTCAGCTACGTAGAGACGTTGCCAGTCTTAGTGTTCTCTACCGTCTCTATAATGGGGAATGCTCTGAAGAGTTTTTCCAATTCATACCGTCCTCTCCTTTCCACTCCCGAACAACACGCGCCGGATTGCGTTGCCATCCCCGTACCATCCAGACACTGGTGGCCCGTGCCATTAGGTCATGGAATGCCCTTCCGGCTTACATGTTGCCTTCCTCTTATAATCCCTATAATCCTGGTCTTTTTAGGCGGGACGTGAAGTGGCATCTAAGCAGGCCTTGATGGTAAGGGTGACTGGCTCAATGGGTACTATGATCTATTGAGCCAGTCAACCTTATATTTGGACCTCACTTCCGCTTACCATCAGGTGGTGACATAAAAAAAATCCGTCCTCTTGTGTCATCCATCAGGGGGCCTCGCAAAATATATCTTGCCCACATAAAATTTAGGTCTTGCCCCGCCACTGCCTATCTCAACGGATATTCTGAAAATTTTAATGAAAATGTTGTCACGTGTCAATACACGACGATATAAATCAGACTAATAATAACCATAATCCGATGATATGAAATCCAATATGAAATCAAATTCCTATTTTTTTACTGGTTGATTATTATACCAATAGGAAAATGGATTTACTGCCTTAGTTTCAATTATTTCTAAGAACTTAATTGACCAGTATAAACGTCCAATTAACATGGAGCGGATTTTATAGATACACATAAATTAATGAAATATACCATGAGTTGTAATATCATAAGATAAAAAAATAGTAAGTGATCGATTACACAATATTAGTTGTTATTAATTGTAAGCATTTACGTTATATTATGTCTGCGTTACTTACAGACATTATCATACATACCCTTCAAACCTTATGCTTAATGTGGATTCTAGATTTTCCTAGATTTCTATAACGACCGGTCCAAGCGAATTTTACGAGGCCTTCACTTTGATGGGCCATTACTTACTCGTAAATATAATACATACGAAACATAGGATTTTAAAAAGGTAAACAAAAAAAATATTTAGGTACGGTCAACAGCACATCACGGTAAACACTTGCAGTTCGATAATAGCACTTATGCCCCCGACATAAGAGTGGTACAAAGTCCAAAGTCTGACGTGCTTTTGACTGTACATTGCCCCACGATATCCAACGCTACAGAAAGGTTTGTTGTGCACATTTTACTCACTTGGAATAAGGATTAGTAATTTTTGCAATTTTGTTCTTAACATCTTGAGTTGCATTTATTTTTAATTGATTTTCGTAATCAAAAATATATTTTCATTTGCCATTTCAGCAACTGGCTGATCAACTGATCCAATAAGCATTACAGTTAATCTTGGATCTTCTACGTCGAATACATGGTTTTTTTGTTACAGAGCTAATAAAACGCAAACAAGCATAACTACAAAGTTAATTATGTTTCTTTTAATCCTAAAATGATGACTTTAGTTACGAAGCTGTTCCTTATTTCTTTAGAAAATTGCGTTTGTGAATGTTATCTCATAATTACACCTACCACCTACATTTCTGATCGTGTTTGTAGATCTAATTTAAAAAAGGTCTCTCTATAGTTCATTGTTCGACCTTGAACTTTTAGAGTCGATTGTAAACATCTTAGTCTTTCATTATTTGTTGCTCTTTCGGATATCTGTCACGTGTACAAAAAGTGCATTTCACAAACTGTATAGACATAATTTGTTTATTCTTGTTATATGTATTTACGTTTAGGAGCTCTATGTGTGTAGTAATTGCCTTGATACCAATTAGTAACTTTTTGTTAACTGAAGATATACGAGTAACTTTAAAAATAATAATGTCCTCCTAGCCGAGTTTTCGACTACGGCGGCCAATCTTTTACGGTCAGCCAACTACGCAGGATATACATAGGTATTATAGTGCACAAATGAGTGCGCAAGCACAGGTACACTCCCAATCCCCTTACTCTCATAACACGGTGGGACAGCAGTCTGACACGACCGACCGAAAAGAGATCAGGCGCAGGACCAACGACGGCTTAATGTGCCTTCCGAAGCACGGAATCATCATTATTTTCAGAGATTCAGGTGATTCAAGCCTGCAATGACCTAACCAAATTGGAAACATTTACAAAAAGTGATCCCTGCGGGATTCGAACCCACGACCTCCGGGTATTAGAGCTCATCGCTTTAACCACTGTACCACGAAGGCAGTTTAACTTTAAAAATATGTAAAATTTAACAAATTTTTTATTAACATAATCAGAAATTGTCGCATAAATGTCATATCAATCGCACATACAATTCTATATGAGCCTAGTGAGAATCTTTTCCCAAGCGAACGAACATTTGCACGAACAGCGAACACGACTGTTCGGTATCAGGATTCGCGCGTGTTGGTAATGGCATTGTGTGTTCGCGGCATTAAATTCCCCGTTAACAACGAAAGTGATGCGCGCGCACGCCGCGGGAAGGTTCTCACGCGACGAAAGCTAGTTGACGTAATAACGCATGACCACCGACTGCCGCCTGCCGCCTATCGCAAATCTGGAGAAGACTGCATAGTATTAACTATTTATGAAGTTACTGTGTAAGGTACCGTAGGGAGTCTACGTGGAGTTCGTTCAAATCCTGAATAACTACGACGGAAAATTTTAACGAAGTTTTGCTAAACATACTTATTTTTTTGCTGCTGTTAGAATAAGGAGTAGAACTTAAAAAACTCAGGAACAGCTTGGTGTCTGAAAGTTGACGGTATGTTACAACCCCTTGCCTCCGAAAACACGTGAAGGAGGACATTGATGTTTCTGTTCAGTCCAGCTAGGTATAGCAAACGGGTAAAGATTGCACAGTCATGAAGTATTCAGGGCTAAAAATGCATAAATGCTCACCTATACATCACAATTATAATATGTGTAAGTGAGCATTTATGCACTTTTTTATGTTCACCATTCAACTGTGCCGGTTTTCCCACGGAGTTTTCCGCCACCGGCTAAGTTGTGGTAAAAGCGCACTTAAAAATCCATATGTTTAGTTTAGGGCCCGGATATGAACCATCGACCTCACGGATTTGAAGTGATGTTTAATACTAGGGCACTCCCTTATGGACTCCATAGCTCTTTACTTTACACTAGTTATAGTTATCTAAATATGGTCGTTAAAAATCATTATGCATTCAATTTACGTGGTATTGACATAATAAATGTGTTGGTACATTTTATGTATGGGGGTGTAAACGCTGTACCCAGACCTGTTTGGAGAGAAACCGAAGGGCAGCTAGGGTCATCCTTAATGACGATCTTTTCATTTATTTTGCCATGGGTAATAAAAAGGCCTCTCATTCTGGGGCAAATAGCTAAGAAACGGAATATTTGCATAATCGTGAAGTTTTTTAATGGAAATAACAAAGGACTAAAGAAAAAGCAATAAATTTTGGGGTCAATAGAAATTATAAATAGAACTCGAAAAAAGAGGAAGTACTATTTTACTAGTACTACTTTCTTTAGAAAATTAAAATGCCGTAATTTACGTCGTATTTATTGCAGAATTAGAAAGACTTTAACGATTTAAAGTCATGCATTTAAAATACCAGAACCTACCCGCTGATGTCATATCTGATAAATAAACAATATAATATTATAATGATGACGTATCTCTAGTGTTTTTCTAAAAACAAGTCGTCAATGGTAAAATGCCAAAATGCCATAATGATACTTGGAAGCGTTTTGTATTAAGAAATAATATCATAATTCAAAATTGTTTCCCTTGATCTAAAGTGTGTCATTGAATATACTTTTTAAACTGAATTATGACTATTTTCGACTTTGCACCTTGAAATACAAGTTGTTTCTGATTATTCATGTAGTTTTTCAAAATTAGTCGTCATGTTTGTTCAACCTTCATCCTCATTATGATAAGTTTTGAGCTATTTAACATTGTATCTCTTAGTATTTAACATAATTACTTTTCAGCCGTATCAGTCACCGAAGAACGATAAGAATCGTGACGACCGCGTAGAAATACACAATGGCACTCAGGACAGAATTAATGGACGGGTTTGCCATTCCTTTCAGTGTCAGGTTTCCTCGCTGTGCAACACTTATTTAACATCTCATTAGGTAAGTTATGTCATGTTAGCTGCCTATCTTGACACTTTTTTCGCAATCTGTTGGAGTGAACTACGAAGGTAAAGATTTAAACTTGCTTTAAAAGGAAAATTCTTATCGAGGTCGCTAGACCTGATTGGGACTATGTTTACATAAAACCAAACGGCAAGGAAATGCTTTCCTGTTTAAAAAACTTATCCTTTGTTAGTTTTGTTGACAAATCGAGGACAACTAGGTAGGAAGGTTCCGCAAAATGTTGAATAATATATGTGTATTTTTAAACTTACTGGTTTTAGTGTTACATAAACCTCACTTGACATAGTCTAACTATGATCGAAAGTGAAAAACTTTAAACACGGTTATAAACATCCAAGATACAAACGGAACACAAAGTTTGCAGTTATCTTTCGTCACTTAGTTGCCTGTAACATCTTGTTTTTATAATGGGCGAGTATATTATTAATAACTTTTTCAATCAAAGGGTTTGTGCAATGGTAGAAAAAGCAATGCAATTAAGTTTAGCGTTTAACATCATTAAACGTGTTATCAACCTATTTCACAAACGGTATCCAGGTAGCCAATACGGTCATGGCAATCGCCACGGCATATTTAATTGCGGGTCTCTTCACAACTAAACATTATTTTATTCTTTTACCCCAACCACTATATCTAATTTAAAAATCAATGAAAAGACCTTACTTTCATCATAGATTTTTTTGTTTTTATGTAAGTTTTAATGCCATGTTATATTATATTGCATTGATAACTATACGATATATTACTGACGAACTTAAGTTGTATGTATTTCCAAGATCTAGTTTAAAATCTTTGTTATCAATAACTCAAAATTTTAGTGGTCTCATTTAGTCTGTTAAAAGTACAATTAGAAAAAAACTGGTTTCACGTGATATCATGACTTAACGAGACATAATATTATGCAATAAAAACTATTATTCCATTTCAATTTAAATGAAAGTATAATTTATTGTGATTGAGACAGGTTACATATTTCATCTTATTACCTAGGCTTGTTATGGTATTGATTTATATATTAAAGAATATCAAAATAATTGGTATCTCCATGATAATATATCGCTGTAATCAAGCAAAAATAAATTCGTTCTTATAATTGCATCTTGATTTATTAAATAGATTGAAATTCTTAAGTTTCTTTTTGTTACGTGGAGGAAACTGAATTTAGAGGACTAAGACTCAGAGGCATAAGATTTATGCACAGGAAAATTCAATTATCTGCAGCTTAGTTTTGTTTATAATTTTGTCGACTGTTTCGTTTTTGAAGTGTAATTAGGCCGTATACAGAAAGAAAGCTGGAAACTTATAAGCGCTTACCGGCGCTTGCCAGCGCTGGTCCGTTCCACACAAAGGAAGCAGGTTGAAGCAGACCAAGCAAAATGTCGTGCAGTTATATATTAATTTTAAATGGAAGCGCCCAGCGCTGACCAGCGCGTGTTGAAGCTTGTCGGAACTGCGGCCTAGGGTATAAAGTTACTCTCTTATTCGGATATGTATAGTTGAGTCCGTAATATTTTTTTATGGTTGGTTATTTTGTCGAGTTGGTATTTTGAAATTTTCGAAAAAACCGAAATACCTAGAGTGGTTTTATTGGTAAGGCGAGTCTGCAATACTAATTGTCTATTTATGTGACAGTATAGACAACATATTTTAGAACTAGTGTATAGATAGACAGACAGTTAATACTTTGAATTAGATAAGAGAAAAAAATCCTAAATGACTAGTTGGTATGTAATAATGTAAGAAGTCAATAGTGAAGAAAATTATATCCGGTCAGGTGCAGGTGCACGAACGGTGTACTTTTTGTGCATTCCACTTCGTTCCAATTTGCTAATTTCTGGTTCCGCGCCTTGTTTTATGTAACGAATGTGAACGGCACCTTTGGATAAGTACTCATATGTATTTGGACAAAATTATGTTTCGTAATAAAATGGTTGCATGTAAGTATAAGCTTTAAAAGTGCATGATGAAGAAATGAGTGTGGAGATTCGGATGACTGTTTACTATGATTACGAGTTCAAATTAAAGTTACCTGCTAACCCACATTATTGTGTATAAATGGAATTCAATCTGTATTATGTACGACTCGAGTTTATATCCATTTTTAATTTGCAAACTTTATTTTTAAGGGACGATAACTAACCTCAATTTAACATTCTTGTCTTTGAATTTTAAACAGACCTATAAAATAAGTCATGTATATTTACTAAAGTACATAGGTACTAATTAATTGTTGTAATTTTTTTGAGTTCATATAATTTATTTATTACCTATTTATGATAATTACAAATTTGTTAACATAAACAAGTAAATATTGCAAATTTTTATGCATTTAGGACACTATTTATGGTCTGGTTAGCATAAAAAACGTCACAAACGGTTTACGCTTGCTGTACCAAAACAAAACATTAGTTAAGCCGACATGTCCTATCGGAAGTCCATACATTAACATGTTGAACTGTTACACAACGCATTACACAACTGAACTGCGACACATCAGCATGTGCCGAAAATCATGCGCTTTCTAATTGAAATCTTTAAAAATCAGCTGGGCAGTACGTCAGACGCATACTTGTTTCATTATGGACTCATTCAAATTTATGATGCTGTTTAAACACTTATAGAATTGTAACTCACTCAATGTTTAATCAATTAAAGTTAATTTAATGCCTGAGGACAAAAAAATGCTTAACTAATATATTGCTTCCGATATTTTAGACACCAAGAGAACATAGTAACTACCCCATATAAAATGTTTCTGTTAATTACATAATTATGTACGTTCATTGTTGTGTTATTTTAGATTTTAAATTGCGTCACTAGCATAAACATGATTTTCAAGATTTGCTATCTAGCATGAATCTCTATAGATCTTTACCTACTTACAGATTTGTCACACGATAGGTTGCGGTAAAATCTACGCATACATACATAGGTATCTCTGAAGCGTCAAATGCCGTTGTGACTGCGAACCTAATACCAATATTTTCTTAATGGGAGAAATCATTCTAAACTTATTGACGATCAAGGGGGAGTACACTTATAAATGTAAACGGTAAATGTGGAATTTGTATGCAATATTGAAACTACAGTTTTAACAATGAGTGGTTCGAATTACGACCGATTCTTGAAAAAAACAGAAGAGATTGAAGACGGTCTAGCTTCTAAAAGAGAAAACATGCTTATTGGTCACTATGTAATGAACAGGTAAATTTTAAGCTGGACTTCATTAATTCTGTAATATTGTAATTGTCAAAACTCGCTTTATATCACAGTCTGTGATGTTTTAATATTTTATTTTTAAAAGTAAACGTTAGTGCCCTTTATCTGTATCTGTTACTGTTCAGCCGTAACGTAAATAAGAACGATAGGTATGTAGAAATCGAAAGTATTGCGTGATGTGATGTATAAAAAGAGGTTGCCGGTACCGGCGAATCCCGGGCATCGGTGAAAGTGGCCACCTTCCTCATCCCACCCTTGTATAGCCTGTTTTGGTGACTAACTTGACTTGCTCGTATAGGTAGTCTTCTAAAACAGGATGCTGTTTTAACGTGCACGTATTCATCAAATGTGAGAAGTAAAGAGTATATTCGTAAAAACTTTAATTACCTGTTAGATAAAAATATCTGTAGATTTAGTTATAATAATAAAACAGAAGCTTTGGTTCTGACATTGAACATTTCAATTTAAGAACTTTTGCAATAATATTAATGAGTCCACGATCTTAAGCAAAAAGAGTTTTTAACCTAACTTAGTACCATTATATATTCCATGCCATAACGTAGATATAACAATAATTAGATTTTATCTGAACCGAGCTTTTATCAAATGGAGCACCGATTAAGCTTATTGCATTAAGTTACATGTTATATTTTTTACTGTACAGTAAAGATTTTTTATGTTACATTCGTAAAATAATTTTTATTGTATTGGACGAGAGTCACCTGCATTACATAAAACATTGTATTCTTCAACACCCTGTAGAGGGAGTTCTTTTACTGGTGTTGACTGGATCCATAGAGGCATGACATTTGCGCGGTTCCCGCCTTGCTAAGACAGAACGTCTATCTAATAGCCGGAACCTTACCGGTTTGTGGTTTCAATTGAAAACTCGTTAAAAAGCCATCTTAGACACTAGACCTGTAATGTCGGCGACTATCAAAACACTAATGGATCATTAATATTTTCGAAACTTCTTTACTTTTCCTTTTTTTTTTGAATCCCTTCGTTAGTAATTCACATTTTAACGTGCCGCCTGCGCCTTAAGATCTGGCTTCATTCATATCTCGAGTCAGACCAAAATAATTGACTAGGTTTTTATGTCATTCTCAATTAGTACACTCATTAAATTATAATTATCGGTTCCTGTCAGCTGTCTAAAACCTGCACGCAGAGAGAATTAATCCCGTGATTTTTCTTGACGTGTTTTCTAAACTATGTTTAAGGAAGTGTTAGAGAGTTAGTAAAATTATTTCCGAAAACCACCCAAGCATCTATTTAAATTAGATCCGGTTTGCTGTTCAAAATAACGTCAGCACCCGATATCTTTGCATCACAAACACGCACACGCAATGGAGCATGTAAAAGTTATCAAATGTATTCAATGATTCATGCGTGTTAACGATACACTTCACGAGCCAAAATACCTGTTTAGACAGCCACCGGAAACCGGGTATCACGCAAGAGTTCACAAGTCAGTGGAATGAAAACCACAAGTGAAACAATGTTGTCAGCCAGCAGCCCAGCCAACACTCAATGGCGAGAGTCACGACTCCAGAGTACGTTACCATTCTTGCAAGGCGAAATTACTACTTGCTCCAATTAAAGCAATCACGATATTATATTACTGCTATTACAATTTAGTAATACTGCGATATTGTGCGCAACCCGCTATTGGTTAACAAGTCATAGAGGATGGAGAAATAGATACGTATGACTATATGTATAAATAACAAATGACTGTAATTGTGCGACTGCAATCGCAAGATCAGATGACGAGATTATTTGTTTTGAATTCATGGTTCGTTACCAGGGACATCTAGCCCTAGCGTAAATAAGATTATCTTTCGAAAGAAAAACCCCGAAACTAAGATCATTTATATCATACGGTAACTAGGGTATGTGTCATATTTTTATTAGGTCAATAGCACAAAGTACGAGTACGTATGTATAGCCTAACCACCATGACTCGCACGCACAATACATGTAGACGATACGTTTATCGGCATTTTCATGCATTTTCACTTGAACCTTAGCACATAAAATGGTTCAACGCTCTAAGGTCACAGGTTTATAAAAATGTATTTATGACATTCCTTAATATCAAAAGATTAAACATAAGTAGGTCAGGCAACTTTAGGTAATTATTTTCGATGATGGTGGGAGCGCGCGAGCGGTCCTTTTGTAAATCTTTTTCATTTTGTACCTATCAATGGTCGAAAACTAAAGGTACATTCTTCTCGGAATCTTATCTTAAATTGGAGTAAATGTGTACCTACTTGGAAGAATTTTATAGAGATATTAAGTCTGCTCAAATGTACTCAACATTTGATTGGATCTAGACCAAATATACGGGCATTAAGCATAAATTGACACCAACCGATACACTAATATAATGAGTAAGTATTATAAAGTTACGTTGTTATTCATAAGTCATAACATGATTTTTTTAAAATCCAACTATTCAACTACATACTTGATCGACTGTAAGTTGTAACACACATGACACGTTCGTTGTTATGGTGATTGAACTTGTTAATAAGATCCAAGGAGACAACATAATTAGGGTTATTTGTCTCGTGCACTAAACCGGGCGCAGCGTGATGTGTGCCCTAATGATTAGTTTTTTCCAGTGACATTGAGGCGTGTTCACACTGTAAAGCCTTGAGTGCAGATCGGTGAATTTGTGAGCAAGTCCTAAGGTGCTTATTGTATTGTTGACAGTCGTGACCTCAGCCGACACGGTAATGATAGCATTGTATCTTTGTGTGGGTTCTACGGTTATTTGATTAATTGGTTTTCCTGTTTAGATTTTAGCAAAGACAGTTCCTAGATCATTATGGTGATTCATTGGCGATTGATTCAACACCTCATCCGTATAAGGTTTTAATAATTATGTGTTAGACTAATTTCTATGAGCTGGCTATCGAGATTTTTTTACGTCGTAGTTTCGGGTTTTTCTTCTGGTATTCTGGTTCCAACTTCCAATTCCAACGCGCTGCTACATGTTGTTTCTGCCAATGAAGTGTCATACTTTGAATAATCGCTATTGTGATAACAATTGGATCGTTTGTAGTAATTAAAGCATTGACTGCCGAGGTTCCAGGGCCTATATCAAATCTTTTGTTTTGGGGACATTGGTGATCCATATGGCATGCAATGTGTGTTAATTTTATAATGATTTAAAATACTGAAACAATAACACATTAATAGCTAAATTAAAAAAACTATGAAGGAAAATTTAAATAATTCCTTACGACTACGAGTTTATGGGATACAATATACAGCGACTTTTAACGTATCTACATTTGACATAATGTCAACGATAAACTTTCTTTACGTTTAGACGAGTCATAATTTTGAAAAGACTGTTATGTACAAATACGTGAGTTTAACTTGCTCATAAGTGTGAGTCGAGATTCAAACCTATGTGTTCTGCGATCAACTGCTCCGATAAAATGGATAATGGTACGTCGCTATTTCTCTTGGGGTCTAGCATAGGTAATTATAGAGTTTATCTATTTCTAAAGGCTTTCTAATTATTTTCAACGCTTCTGAATGAGTCGAACAATTATTGTATGAAGCTTTATTCAGATAAGTACCTAGTGTTGTGTTACTTAACGTCGAACACATAACCAAGCGATAATTATCAAATATTATAATTAATCAATTGTTTACCATTGTAAAGCCATGTGTTCTGTGGTTGTGGGCGTTACCTATACAAACATAATGGACCTATATACACGTGTTGATATAGTCCTACCGCAGCATAAAACATAACTAAGCGACTGTGTTAATTTATTGCTGCTGAATTAAATTTGCATCAACCTATATTTGTAGTTGCTGTCGTACAAAGGATTACGGATATTGAATAAAATTGTGTTAATTTATTTTACTTAGAAGTTTATTTATTAAGACACTAGCTTCCACCCGCGACATTGCCCGGCTTACAAATATTTCTAAATCTTCCATTTTGTGAATTTGTGCTAATCCATATTACTGTTTAGTTTCGTCTAAAAGTTTTAAAATATGTGGAATAAATATTTATGTGTTTTGGCGGATGGAGGCTTTCGTGCTGCAGGGGACATTAATAGGCTGAAACTGAAACATCAATTTTCTTTTCAAGTATTTCTGTAGTATTCCGTGCAGTCATTTCAATTTATTAATTGAACTTGCCAAATTGACTAGTTCGGAACGTAACTTTCGGAGTAAGAAGAGAAGAAGAAGCTAAACTTTTGTCTATAGGTAGATGCTCTATGTTTAGTAAACATTTGTGGGTGCCAATAAATTGCCTCTGTCATGCCGGCTTGATTGAACGTGGGTACTTTTGGTGAAGACCTTGCATAAATAATACATTGTGTGCGATCCTCGACCCAACTTAGCACTACCGTAACCTGAGTACATGCCAAGGTGAATAGCTAGAAATATGGCACATTTCAGGTAAAGTCGAGAATGCTAACTAGCGCAGCTAGGAATTTAATATTAAATGCTCAGTCTTTAAGTTAGAATCATGTAACTTAGATTTAATAGGAAATAACCTAACCTATTAACCTATGTATTTATTTTTTATTATTATCTAATATTTATGGGAGAAATGTGCTTAACAAAAATCAAATCATATTATATACTCGTAGTTAAATGAGTTTCATCATTCAAACAGAGCTAACACCAATGTTGTCTTGGTTGAGATTCAAACCCATGACCCATGACAGTGCATAAATTCTTAAATTACTTATTTGTAATAATTTATGTTACGTCATTAACTCATTACGCATTTATCTTCTGTAACTCGGTCACTATAACTCACATTTGGACTACAATTACGACTACAAATGCCGCGTGCAGTCGGTAGGTATTTTAATTGCCTAATTGGTGGTCATCTTAATTAAACTTTAGTGATTATGACAAGCATTCATTACCGTGGTATCACGTGACGTCATTTCATTGCGTGACGCGTCACGCTTATAGTCAGATGCGCGGGAGTCGAGCCTTGACTTGTATGACAACGAAACCTCATTATTAAGAAAAACTGTCCGTGCTGTCCTAATAACTGCAGAGGTATTATGCAAATTCGCAGACAAAGCTTATAATTTCTCAAGTAAGGTAAAGGCTCACTTTGCTGCTAAATAAAATTTGGTCTTTTCTACGAAAATAAATTATAATTTATTGTAAATTAATTAAATTTTTGTTATTATTTGCATTAAATAAAGAAAAATAATAATTTTAAGATTTAAAATAAATATTAGAATAGACTATACATAAGATTTATCGAAAAACTATCTTTCTAGTGATCTAGTTACCTACACCCATTTTTATTATTATCTATGCACTTTATCCAATGGCAAGCCATTCATTGTATAACCATGTGGTACTATTTAGTGCAAGTGGATGGCCTTGTCAACAATCTTCCAAAGACCCTAACTTGTCCGAATCAACCAGTTGTTAGGTTAGTTTCTTTTGCAATTGTTCAAAGCGGTCCAAATTACAAGACGTTTGAGGTTTTCCAATTTGTCCACTTTCATTAATTAAGAATGTAGCAGTAACTCTTATTCGCAGCTTTAATAGAAATACCTTATTTTTGTGCTACTTTCTTCTTCCTGCCCTGTTCTTATTTTATTTGGGGTCGGCGCAATATATTTTACTACTAAAAGCTGTGCGTTGTGCTACCTACTTTAAATTACTCTATTTGTTTTCCTGTCTAAGTAAGCTTTATGACAAGGTAACATATTAAAAAGACAAAAGAATAATTAGCTTCTTTCTTTCTTACTTCTAAATATCATCGTCAATTCGGTAAATCAAATTTTTACATTTGTGAGTGTTGTAATTTTGAAAATTTAAATATCATATCCTTAATTATTGAAGAATTGAAATAAGTAGTTGTTTAAAGACTATTTAGTTTAATAACCAACAAATATTTTATTAAGTGTTTGTATAATGAAACCATTACGGGATTATTCGTCAATTATTTGTTATTCAGATGATTAGGCTCACGTTACTCGCTTCAGCTTGTAACTAGTACTACTACGGCGTGACCTAGACCGACATGTGACGGTCAACGCTTTCAATTTATATAGGGACGACAACTCGCTCTCAAGTGCAAGTTTAGTGTGAATTTATTAGGCTACTACTATTACACGTCACTACACTTTGTTTATCAGATGTCACGTGTCATACAGCAGTAACATTCTCGAATACACGAAAAAAAAGACAATATCAATGTTTTAACATTAGGAAAATGCAACGCAATTGGCAAAAGCAAATTTTAAAAAGCAAAAAATCAACGAATTATAATTTTATTTAAGTTCGTCGTCGTCAAAGTTGTGTGTGTTGTGTATTACAAAAAATAATTACAAAAATACAATTAAAACATTGTACGATTTTTTTTTACTTCAAAGCATATGTTCTTCAATAGTTTGGAATGCAACGACATACAGGAGCTTTTTTGATGTTCTTTAAGATCGAGTGGCCGAGGATCGATCAGCGTGGCGAGCATATGGAGATCGAGGCCTATGTCCAGCAGTGGACTGTCACAGGCTGATGATGATGATGAAGATCAATTATTAAAATCGAAAATGTAGCTCCTAAACTTTTCTTTATAACATGGCGTTATCTACTTGCGTGGTGTGCGGTCTGTACACTAGAAGATTTATAGGGTTAACTACGGAATAGACTAGTATTACAAGGTCTTATTTTACGATTTACGTATTATGCGCATATAAATAATAAGACCACTCAGTCCCACCTTAGATATTATGCCATAACCTTGAATACAAACTCTAGTACTTAGTATCACACATATTTAATAATATACTACAGTCATAACTCATAATGCATTGATGATTTTAATGTAATAAAACTTCAACACTCTTATATTTTTTTAAATGTATGTATAATTGTAATATATATATATATATTAAAATATAATATTTTGGTCGTATTTTGTATTGTGGTCCCAGATAAAAGATTAAGAGAGACAACTTTTTATAAAAAGACAGCTACCAGTCATTTTATCATACGTTTTACCAAGCCTTAATATTAGTCATTATTTAATTCCTATTTGTCAGCTGACTGTTGAACCGGACTAGATAATATCAGATTGTTTCCCACGGTTGAGGCGTATGATTGTTGCCATGCTGGTACTGTTTTACCGCATATGCCTGCATAGATAGATAATTAAGATAGTTATTATTTAGTAAATGTTATTACAAGATGGCTACATGTCATCAGTAGATAAAACATAATAGAGTGTCTCGTGAAATAGGTATTTTTTTGTTATTTCAAGTGTAAATATACTGACGAGGTATGTCAATAAGGTATTTAAGAAATAAATGTAAACAGGACTATATTCTTATAGTAAAAAGTACATTACAATACAATACTAAAGTGCACCTTTGCGTTGACGGGGCAAGTTGGTAGTGTGGAATAAATTACATTAGAATGTTTTTTATAATATGATGAGCGCTGTTAAAGTTTGAACACATTCACCTTGAGAATTTTTACTGAACTTTGAAGTATGTGAAATATATTTTTAAAGTTATTTCCTTTGAAAGATTTGTTACGGAACAATCAAAACGATAGCACTTTCGCAATGCGTTAACAACTGCGTACCCATTATTACAGATTTCATTAAAAAGTCGTGGCCATGAGAAAATTTGCCTGTTACATTGCAACTAACGTTTCACTTAAGTCATTAGTTTTTGTTCAGAGATTTCATACCATGAATAAAATGAATGTTGACAGCTCTGACATAAAGGAAATGAAAGCGAGTGTTCACACGTTTTGTATGGTAATTTTTAATTTTGTGAGGTTTAAATAATACCGAATTACGCATTACGACCCTTTTAAAATGGTTATCGATGTTATTTACACGGCGATATATTTGAAATGGAAATTCCATAAATGTTTCGTAATGTTTGGTAAGTCTACGGAATGTAATCAATGACCGGCTGTTAAGTAGAACAGCTTAATACTCGTATAAAATCTAGCTTTGTTGACTACAGTTTAATACATCTACAAACGACACAATATAATGAAAAAACTATTAGGACAATAAGTGAAAAGGAATACTAACCAAATATCAAATTAAAAATTATTTTATAAATAATTATTAACCCAAAAATTTAACTCTTATTGTGATTTATTTTATCTTATAAATTATTTCTGAAACTGTTGAACCGAATTGTATAAGTTAGACATGCGTTAACAGGACTCCAAAAATCTTATATAGGTATTTATGGAATCATGCAATGGTATAACTTGCCAAAGTACAAGAATGTTCTTATGCTTATGATTTTGAGTTACGGAACTGTAATAAAGTGGTGTTTTGCAAGTGGGTCAGTGCAACAGACGCCCATGGATACAAGTTTTATGTGAAATTAGTAGGTGTATCCTAATGGTCAACGTGAGAGCGCGAGCGCAGAGTCGGCGCCGGCTCGAGGCTAGGGCTGGCAATAATAACTCTTGATATTTTTATCAAATGCTTTTTCTAGCTACCCAAAATGCTATCAATTTATTATCATTATTTGTCAGGGATTGTGGGCTATAATCAACTAGGACGCAGCTTCGTGAAAGTAATCCTTGTCGCTTTTGAACAACGTATCGATCTTAATTTTAAATACCGATAAAGATGACAACTTTCAGACTTTGTTGACATTGACCTGTAATGTTAGTTGTTTAAAACAGGTGTGTAGATTAAAACTACCATTTTAGTAGAATGCGGGCAAAACAAATATGTGATCAATTAATTTTTGATTTTCTTAAATCAATCGAATTAATTGACAGCCCTTAAGGAAACGGTCTCTTGTTACGCAAGCTTAGCTGGTAGCTCGATAACTCGCTCTACATTCGCTCTTTGTCTCTACAGACTCTCAGTTAGAGGTAGTTAAATCTGGTACTCTGTTGCTGACCTATTTATAAAAATATTTTTACTTTCAATCGACCTATTCACGTTGAATCTTAGTTGTATTAATGATTAGGTTATCTTTTGTTTTGTACTTTTTTAAATCACTGAGCTAGCGCTCTAGCGACGAAAACACAGTAGAATTTCAATGTACATTTATTAATTAATTTTATCATAGTTAATCCCGTAAACTCCTAATTTTTCTTACGTTAAGTTCGTTTAAAGTAATCTGCGAATATGTATTTCATTATAATAACTCTCTTCTACACCGACAAGATTGAAATAAACTAACTTTTATGAATGTTACAGCACTATAACAATGAAACTCTAGAGTCTAGATAATATTGGAATAGTGCAGACAAAACATGACGATTTCAAATTGACGACACGTTTCGAACATCAATTTGCGTCAACGCCAATGAAACTCAAAGACCAGGTTTATTATCATTAGACGCCCTACAGGTTACCTAATGTATTTGTGGCAGTGTAATCGTGTAATCACGCGGACGAAGGTAAAAGCACAGGTACAAGTGAAATCGATTAGACTTGACGCGATCGTTTCGACGTGATTGTGTCACGTAACAATTGACTAAAACGGACATCTTGCAATTCCACACACGATGTAGGTACCTACTACAAAGATGGCTTGATGGGGTTGCCTAGTTTAATACATAATATCATGAATATGCATCATCAATTTCCAAATCTACGATTTTAGTGCGTAAAATAGTTGGGTAATAAAATTATTCCAAAAATTAGAGATCAAAAACAGAATGCGGTTGCTCGATAGCTTGAGAACTAATTGCACGGCGTTGATGGAATCATAGTGAAGAATCATGAATAATGAACTACACTAATTATTCTCTCTCGAAAAAAGCTTGCCAAATTAGGATCATGCGTTCCTCGATTAGATTTGTTTTTTTATTGTATATCGGGCAGACGAGCATGCGGCAAACCTGATGAAAAGTGACTACGGCCGCCGCAAATCAGGTGGAAACACAAATGCGCTGCTGGCCTTAAAGATCAGTCTTATACCAATGCGGCCTGCAATGGTGCTTTAGATAAAAAATATCTCTATATAAGAGAAAATTATAGAAATGTTGTTGTAACGAAGCCGTTGGACTTACTGATAATAAAATCATAATAACATTCCTAAGATGTTTGTGATATTTTTACAATACTTTTAGACATCTAAAATATTTGCTTTTTAGTAAAGAAGTAGAAAAATTAGTAACTTTTACGACTTCTTTTCTTACGTAAAGTTTCTTGACAACTTTTTAGCAGATCGTTGCGACAAGTCTGCGCAAAATAATTTTTTAGAGCTTTAATATTTATTGGACTTTTCATTAATACATTATGTATTACTGACTATGAATCCACTTTTTATATCTTTCTGTAAATCGTATAAAATAGTTTGGTTTTCTTACTCATTTCATTTTAGTAATTTAGTAGTTTTGTTTAATACGTTCTTGATTAGAACCTTTGAACATTTTTTACACATATCCTTGTATTTAACCTTAATGACTAAATACTGAAATGGATTATTAAATCTTAATCATATATGGTTTATTAGTCACTGGATGTAGCTGAGTCAAATGTAGTTATGACTTCATATCACAAGATTTGGAAAGGATTTTGCGGTTCGCCCACGTTTCTTCCTGAGCCTTCATCAGGCCTACCTACGTATTATTTATTATCGCCTCAATAACGTTCAGTTACTCAATAATATTGACCAAAATTTATTTTCTGGGTTAGGCTGTAATGGTGTTAACATCGTTACATGCGACATACAAAGCTATGGGTCTTGACAACTTTTTATTACCTAATAAAATGAAGTTATTGAGGTGTCTTTCTTATAATTATTATGTTTAAATTGCAAAGAAAATTTTATCTGGGCCTGTGTACTAAAGGTGTAATATTAATATGTCACACTGTTTATTTATACGGAAACAACAAAATAGTTTTGTAAACCAATAAGATTGAGAATTAATAATTCTATTGGTTCGTGGAGAAGGCATTCATATTTTGCAAACTGATGTAATTTTTCTGTAGAACAATCGTCTTACCACAACAAAATTATTTCGTAATCAAGTTTTGTTATAAAGGAATTGTAACGGTGGTTATAAATCTACATGTATGAATATACCACAAGAGAATGTGTTGAAATATGTTTTGTTTCAATTTATGTGGTTTTACCAAGACTAATAGTAGGTGAATACATTCGTACCCTATGGTTCTACAACTTTGCGGTATTAGACAACACATTTACTAACTTGTACTGCCTTGACCAACGTTTGGTAGTTTTGTGTGGGTTGTCAGATGTTATATTTACAAAAGAAGAAAAGGCGTAGGATAAAAATTATTCAAGGTTAAAAGGTATATTGTAGACAGTGGTTTAACAAATATGACATCTTCCAAAGTTAGACACAATAATAAATGATGAAATCAATATTTTGTATTTTTGAATATAATATATCGCGGTATTCTGTTGTCTCTATGTAGTCGGAAAACATTTAATGTATTAGAATTTGGTAACCTGTTTCTGCATGCTTCCCTATTTTATTTGATTTATTCAGAATCTTAAAAATCTCAACTAATGAAGTTCAAAATTTAAAAACTTTAAACTTCAATAATTGAGGTTTTTAAAATTTTTATTACAAATAAGGAATGTCCGTTTTGATGGAGCTCCATAGTCCAAATACATTGATATTCATGCGATATTTTCTTTCACCAAGCACTAAGTTTGAAAATACTACAAAGTTTTTTTTGCAACACTGCTTCGAGCATAATTTTATGCCGGCAATCTACTTATAGTATAAACCCACTCCCAGTACTAACAATCGTATAAGAATGCGCATTGTTTGCGAGTGGTACCATCGGACTTCCGAGATTACACCGATTGCGATTCTTGATTCGATAGAGAACATTTAACTTGATAAATTGTTCGGGCAGAATTATGGATGATATTTATAGTCTATGATGTGCATTAGTATTCATCTATCAGAATATATTAGGAGGTAGCAAAAGGATTTTATTGAAGTATTAAACTGTAATATCAAACGGTATAAAATTTTGCGGTCATTGACTTATTGTCTGTATTGTAGTTTGCTGCATACAGTACAGTTATTATACTAATATTACAAATGCAAAAGTTTTCCATGATGTACGGATGGTTTTTTTTACTCTATTACGTAAAAACAGGCCGCATAAACAGGTGAATGGTTTTTTTGTTTCACATTAGCTGAGCTGAGCTTGAGCTGTCTGATGGAAAGTGACCATTGCGGCCAATTCTATAGATTCCTCTGATTTTCAAGCATTTTCAAGCCGAAAGTAAAACAATATGAGAACTACTAGTAGAGAACTAGTAAAGAAGTTAGTAACAAAGACATCGCTGTCGACGACAGCATATTATCTTATTATTAATCAAAACAAAAAAAAAAAACCTGAATTATCACTTATAATTACATTAATTAATTTGTTAAAGAAGAATTGTCGGAAGTTGACTAACTGCACCAAAGCGGTTCATGAATACAAACCAACTGGGTGAGTGATCGATGTTTTTGCCGCCCATTGTTTGCTCTCGCGGTGAAACAAGTGCAATTAATTGGGCCCAATTACAGCCAATATTTACTATTTACAAACTATCCGAGAGAGGTTCGAGGCCGAGGTCACAAATGAACCGAAATTCAATTAGCCTATTAATCCTAAGTTCTAAGGTTATTTGTTTTTCATAAATCAAATTATTTGACCATTAAGCATTGCAATATTATTGAAAGCACTGACTTAACGTATTGGGCCTACTTATTTTTTCTTAGTACCGGATTGGTGTCTTTTGTGTACGTTACAGTACTTGTACTTTGATGTAGGTAATTAAGCAACACCTTCGATAAATCGTCTTCCTGGAATATAAAATCTTGAACATGCAGACATGTAAGATACTTAGTAAATTCAAATAAGTATTTGTATTTCGAAATTATTTTTTTTTAGATTACACGGTAAATATTGAATTATAAAAATATTTACGAGTACTACACTACTACGTTAGTACTATTATTATTCTGTTACACTACGTAATCTAAGAATAAATAGCTTGTAGTAAATAAATATAATTATTTCTTTCTTGACATTAAAAAGCCCATGTTATGCGGTAGGATAGTTGCGAGATAAACATTATTAATTGAAGACGAAGATTACATTTGACCTGAGAGTAGATCTAATTTTGTGATTAGCTTCACATACAATAGAGTGATTTATTTTAAATACATTATAGCTGTTATGCAACGATGTGTGTACACTCGAATAGCTGAAGTAAATAAATATGGATCACCTT
This sequence comes from Mecyna flavalis, assembly GCA_949319885.1. NCBI lineage: Eukaryota > Metazoa > Arthropoda > Insecta > Lepidoptera > Crambidae > Mecyna > Mecyna flavalis. The sequence goes on from OX439430.1 coordinate 10,021,569, forward strand.
GGTGGTGCAATAGGTCAGAATACGCTAAAATATGGCGGTTGCCTCCGGGACACTAAGTCTAAATTTTTGTAGCGAAATAATATCGGTTGGGTTTTTCTGTTAATAAGTACAGTGAGAACACTTGGAATGAAAGGCTCGGAGATCATAATATGAGTCTACAACCAATCTCGCGTCTGTCCTTTCCTCCGTTCTGTCAACCGAAATATGATTAGAAAGCATTATAATAATTATGGAATAATTATAAGGGTTGGTGTATTCTTTTTATATAGGTTTCGTATTTAGGAGTTTGTCCATGGAGTTAAGGTAAAAGCTAAAAAATATTAAGTTAAAATACGATTTATATTTGGTATTTTTCACATACTTATACACTTATAAAATTAAAATGTTTGTGATTGTCAGATTTAAAGGCATAAAAGCAGCTGTACGCGCAATTGGTACAACGAAGAAAAATGTGTGTTAATATCATAAAATCAGGTCCTGTACGTAATTGCATTGTAACCAATGGAACTCGGTCCACTTTCACTCTCAGGGTGCCACGAAAGTAAAGGAACTAGAAGTGACGCGGAATTTGAACTAGGTTAAGTGGTTGCTCTTGCAGTCCTTGAGACGTATTACCGCCCATACAAGTTCGTAGCACGTGTTTATTGCCTTTTCCATTCGTATTCTTCAATTTTATGTTATTATAGTCTCACCGTATCGTCTCATCTTAGCCAGCTCAACGCGTTCTTGTTAAGAAGTCTTACGACATACCCGCGTGTTGTTCTTTTTGCTTGTAAGTACCAAAGCAAGTATCGATCTACGGACGCTTTTGGACTCGTAATTGAATGTAGGAACAATAAAAAATATTCGGTTGACATCATTGACGTATAGATGAGAAGGTTGAATTCAATTATACATACACTTAAAAGTTGTAGATCGGTGTTTTATAAGTTTCAGGTAATAATTTGCAGATCTGTTGTTTTTTTGCGTAGTAGCAACGGAATACTTTTCCACCGGGGGGTTCGTATTTTTCGAAACGACGACTAGGTTTACTTAGAACCCCAGTGAATCCACACCATTCACCAACACAGTTCTTTGACATTGCAACTACATAGTTGCCAGTTTTCAAAAGTACGTCCCCTTTATATTTGACCGATTCCTTTAGTTTGAGACCATCGGAGTACGGTACCAATGGGTTTATATCGCAATTTACGAGCCCTTCTCCTTCCTCGCATATAAATTCATCTTGTGACAGAACGTTAGGCTCATTTGGCCTCACTATGGTTCCAGTGTCCACCAAGTTTGCGTGTGAATCAACACCGTCCTTCTCGTGGCATACTCGCCCACGATCCGAGTAAACTAAACAATCTACCAAGTAAAACGTCTTGTTCCTTACGTTGTTATTTAAAAACAACAATTTGTCGATGTTTTTCAAGTGGTGGTATCTTATTTCCTCACATTCGTACTTGTTGGACTGCGCGTAACATGATTTGAGTTGAAGTTCGGGTGACGCTATTTGTGTAATTGAGTAAAGTCGCAATGACACGCATTCTGTTGACGAACAATTGTAGAGAACTGTACTTGCCCTTGGTATGTAGGGATCGTGTGAAGGCAATTTTTCATTTACTCCGCCTCCACTTCGTCGTGCTTTTGGAACTTTATTACATATTGGACTTTGACCCTGAAAATAGGAGTTTATGGTGAGCGGGACAAGAATCAGCAAAAGTCGATTTAAATATAAGAATGCTTCTTGCAGTATGCAAGTTTTTCGAGAACCTTTTATATGACGTCCTAATTCATGTTTATGTTTGAAACGGAATCAAAAGAGGATGTTCTAAAATATATTTTTTTCATAGTTTTATCTTTGTACCAGGAAATGTCCATTTCGTTTTTGCTTGATTAAGCTGTAAAAATCGTGATTAACTTTGACGTTACTCTTATAATTTTGACGTTTTTAGTGATATTTTTATTAAGGATCGTGAGTTAAACTTTTTTTATTACATTTGACTTCAATGAGCAGAACTCGTCATATGTCTCAACGACACGTTGAATCGTTTACTAAATTATTTGACTTATTTACCATTAGAGACGGTTAAAAATAAAAGTATACTGAAGAAGAAAATTACCTTATCAATGACACAGACAACATCTTTATTGTATAGCTGAAAAAATATTTTTTAATTATTATTTTTTTATAATAGTTACAGTAAAGATACTGAAGTGTACGGTTTTACTATTTATTATCGTTTTGTTACAGATCAGGGAAGTATTCATTAAACACTTACCGCGTATGTTTCTAATACAAAAAAGTATTGGACGACGACCACATGTACAAAAGTGAAAATCATGACCACGGTATTACATCACTAGACGTAAAGAATCCGCTAAAAGGAAAGAGGAAGTAACTGAATGCAATAAAATGTTAATTCCATGTGTTCGGTTCGTTGGCAGTTAATGGACGAATTGATTGAAAACGCTGAATGTCTTTTGCAGTCTTTTACATTATAATTATTTTACTGGATATGTGTCTTGTGTGTGTGTATGTTCTTTGTTTCAATATAAAAATATAAGTTTGATTTTACCCAAGACTACTTTACTATGCATGGTTTGCCAATTATAAATTTAATACACAACAGTCAAAGAATTAAATTTTGCGGTTTTAGTGGCAAGTCGTGACCTTGGTCCTGGGTTAAATTTTAGGTAGGGTCGGGAAAATTGTTCGAGAATTTTTCGCATTTGGCAAGCGTGGTGATTAAGCCAGACGAGTTTGTTAAGACGACATTAAATTCGCTGACACTTGACTACATTATAATTCACTCTTAAGTCAAAAACTTGGTTTTAGTTCGTATATAAGCGATAATCAACTTACAATATTTTTTAACGTGATTTCCTTTGAAAAATATGTGAGAAATATCAATAATCTATCCTTTCCTATCTTTTATAGTTCCTGCTGACTACATTTAGCTTCAAATGTCTTGCCTTTTTGTAGGATGATTCAGCGTCCTAGGAATGTGTAAAGTGGTAATTAATTACTTAGCATGTGAACATACGTATGATGCCAAATGTAGTTCAAGCTTTATTAAGATGAGGCATTTTTCCTCAACTTTGTAACTACGAAATTACCAGGACAATTTAAATATTTAAAAGAATTATATTAATTTTTACTTATTCTTACTCGTATTAATGTGAAAACATTCTGTATTACTTTAGAACCACACCACCAAATTAGGAAATATAATTTATTTCTTATTTTTATTACTATCAGGACAAGTTAAAGTTTATACACCCGTGCAAAGTCAGGATTTTACACCAGAAGGCCGCAAACATGTCTATTTGTATCGGTCTGGGTGTTTCTATGTAAGTATTTACAAAAAACGTATATAATATAATATAATACAATATAATTATTTATTACGAGTGCTAAAAACTAACAAACATAAACTTACCAGCAATAGTAACTCCTGTTTATACATTTTTCATCACAGTTAAAGTCACACTGAAACAAAAGAAAGAAAGAATATAAAAGACATGAATAAAGGGATTTAAAAAAATTTGTTCTTGAACTTAGGAATATACTTTATTAATGTATACTTTTGAATGACCATTTCCGATTAAATTCTTGCTTGTCCGGTAAGTTCAGTAAACCAGATTGGTTTGAATAGTAAAAAAAGTACTTCGTGAAGCCTTTTGTGGATGTGCATTGTCAGTATTTAGTAATACTTTTTGGTCTTTAATACATATTTATTAATGTCTCACAGCAAGGCCTAGGCATATATCATTAAGATCGCAAATCTGTGATAAGCCATCACCAACAGCTTCATCAAATTAATTTTAGGTAATACTAAACTTGACCACCATAGAACAGCTTTTCTTTCTTTATCCAGTTGTATGTAAAGTTGGTTAAAATATAGTGGATTTTGTTATTTACTATACAACGAGATTAGGAAAAATAATAATTAAAAGCATAAGCCGAATTCCACTTGTTTGAGCAAGATCAACTGGATCGAATTTCTAACAAAACTTAAGAGTTTAAAACTATTGACATTGCATGTAGAACGGTATTTAACTCTTTACTCGTACACAAAGACAAAATATAAAAATAGTCAAAAAGTCCGTAATTGTCGACATTAAACCTATGGTACATTTCATGCTCTAGTTTTGACAAGGTTAGTGGTGGGCGTCAAACGGCAGGCGCGCCTGGGGCACTTGCGACGTCTCTATACTGACATTGAAACGCACCTTTGAATGATGGTCTATGGAATGCAAAATAATTAATTATACCACGTATGATGGAGGCGTGCATTATGTGTGTTCCAAAGCTGTTAGTGTATTGATAGTGTCATTATAATAAAAAAAATGACTAATGGTATCCTTTTGACAGCAGTTGGCGGAGTTTTGTTTCGATTATGGCTTGAGTTGTTTAATACCACATAATATTATGTAAAGATGTCATATTATGATGAAACTGATAAGGGTAAGTATGGCCGTAACCCCTACAATACAACCATGATACAACTGAGAAGAAATTTAATTATAAGATTTAATAATAGGTTTTAGATTTAACTATGCTAATGCCCTTTCAACAGAATACCATGAAATGTACCTATATTGGATTATGGAATCACAAAAATATAAAAGCCTTCAACGGCCTTGCATATTCTTTTGTTACTATAAAAATATAATTATGCAACTAGATTATACCTGCTATTGTGTATCAAGTATCCAGTCACTGTTAAAGTACTGTCATGTGAAAATCATATTCCGTTTACAATATTATTTAAAATGTGGAAATAAAAGGAAGGTCGGGAGATCGACTGCCATAGATTACAGCTTCAAGGTAGCACCGTAGATTCCAGACCGATCCCATTTGATAATTTAGTTATAGCCTTTGTTATGCCGTTTATTCCGCCAATGTTTTATATTAACGGTAAGATTGTCGGATAACACAAGGATGTAAAACGAATGCCCCATTCACCAGTACCTATATTGTTTTTTTTTTGTTATTTTATCTGTTCAGGTCGCACAAATAATGCCAACTGTATAAATTTTTAGTTAAAAACAATAAAATTATAAGTCTAATTAAGTACTTTTTGTTTATTACCTACTTCCAAGTCCCGAGCATAAAACGTGGAAAATAATATCATTGGAAAATGCCGTTTGAGACATTTATGACATATCACCGTGTCGTCATACGAATACAGTGAATTAAGGCGATACTTCTTATAGAAAGTGTGGTTACAATGGGACATTGAACGATAGTGAAAATATGCTTGCCCCTTGCATACAAATCAGGCACTTTATATTGATGCCCGTAATGTATGACGCTGACGGCTAGCTGCCAAATGAAAATTCATCGTGCAAATTCGGATCTATAAAAGTAAGTATTGTGTTTACTAGCGGACAGCTGTCATAACTCATAATCCATTGCGGGACAAGTTATACATATTATGTTTATTATATAACAATGCTTACTTGAGGATTATATGCCTGTATTGTTATACTTATTGATGATTTGGAATTTGAAAGTGGATTACGAGTAAAGGTTTGCATATTTGTAGTAAGCGTTATACCAGGCACTTACTGAACAGTTGACAGTTAAAGTTATGTATTATAACCACATAAGGCATTAAAAAGTTAGACTGGCTCAATAAATAAAAGTAAGATTGACAGGGGTTCGAATCCTACCCAGTACAAACATTTATTTTATTTTATTTTATTTGGGATAAAAAACAATTGTACAATTCCATTTGTATATCTAAGTAGTAGGTACATAATAATAATGTTATTGTACAACCAACACCATTATCCACAGGTTAATTATAAAAAATATGAACAGTAACATAAATCCAAAGTATGGACTTTTCTATTATATGATAAGATTATTTATATGATTATTATGTTCGTTCTGTGACTGGATTTCTGTGTGGAAGTGATGTTATCCGGTATAATACATATTAATACAACAGTGGTTCAATTGTTATCTGCAATAGTACACAAAAATTTTCGGAGACATTTGAAAATTGCATTACATAAAACATAGGTGTGTAACTCATCAGGAACGAAAGCATGAATAGGTTCCTAACGTCGCTTTAAATATATAGTAGATTTGATTAGCTGTTGTTGTGAGAAGTTCATTAATTATTTTTTGTAGAAAGGCTAATATTAACCGATTTTGTTCGTTAAATATTATAATTAAATTTGAAGACTTTTGACATACATTATAATAGGGACATCCTGGTAGGGTATATACATAAGGATGTTTTTATATCATAAATTATTGTTAAAAAAGGACTCTGCACGTTTGTCCTTTTTTGAGTCACGAGTATTTATGATCATTTTAAAATTTTTGTTAGCATTCATTTGATAAATTTTCCTTTATATTTAAATTTATGTTTTAAGTTTTTTTAACTTTTTAGATAAAATATGCAGTAAAAAGTTTATGAGAGCGTGCAACTAATATTTGAACAAAGACGAAAATAATAGGAGGCTTGTTAGTTACTGGTTGTGGTTTCTTTAAAAATACCGCAGGAATCACTATAGTTTACGCAACTTCAAGAACTAAGATACGAAAGTAAGAATCGTTCTTGTAAATGACAAAATGAGAACGGATAAAAATAGGTAACTTTTGTTAAATTTTGGCTAAGTTTCATACAGTGCAGCTGCTAGCCTATTGTTCAGAACTAGGTAATATGCATAGATTCAACTTGGAAACTGGAATAATATAAGCTAATCTAAAAAATGACATGGGCAACATATGTAAATCAATAAGTTCTCACAAAACATAATGTACGTATATTAAACTCTTCGATTATGGGTATATGATCGAAGATTTAACTGTATCTAATTTTATAGTTAACAAATGTCGAATTTGATTCAAATAAGGTAAGCCATATAGGTCAAAATATTTTTTACTTTAGTTATATAACTTCCTTATGGATAAAATAAACCGCGCACAAAACTTGTTTCTAAATTAATTAAAATATAAAGGCTTATCGAAAAAAGTCGATGACCATAAATTGTGCGGTGTTAAAAACAAAATAAAAATATAGAACACTTCTTTTTTAACTGGGTCCTCGCAAAGAACGAGACTAACGAACTCATTTGAATAGTTCTTGTTAAACGTTTACGATTTTCGAATCCTGTTCGGGGCTAATTGATGGCCATTATAGATCGTAATATGTTTGATTGCTGCTGAAGACGCACCTACTAGGACATGTAAAAAGTTTTGGTTTTTAAATTTTGTGACTCATATTATGTTACCAATCATATTTAATTGATTCTCTAGGCGTATTTGCTTTAAACCAATAACCACATCAATTCAAATAAAACTGCCAAGTTCTATCTTCTCAGTAAAAGTAATTTTCATTTATAAAAATGATACTTGACTCCATATTTTTAAAACATCAGTATTTTTTACGATGAAAAATACACTTAAAGCAACGTAAGGTATAAAAAGATAATTGGATAAAATATTTACATTCATGTAAATGTTTGTCTTGAACTTGACTGACCACAAAAAAAAGTTTGTACACTTATACATATAGGTAAAGATTTAAAAAATCTTCGATTCTGAAGTAATCCTTTTGTATGAGTTTAATTTTCAAAGATATAATCGATAAGATTGCGTCCAAGAGTTATCTGATTGTGCTACTATGACACTAATTATAACACAAATTGTTAGTCGTTCTCTAGCTTTGAAGTAAAAAATAAATAAATATTAAAATATCATATAGCGGCGAGAGTAAAATTCGTTGATTTTATTTGGTCATTTAAAAAGAAAGAACGAAAATCCATTTAAAGGCTAGATACATTAGATTGCAGACGGCATTGTGGCGTTTGGAAAGTTTTGAAAATATTAAAAGTTTTGGATGTGTATCCATATTGTATATGTATATCATTGTTAAAAATAAAACAAACAGCCGTTACAGGCGAATAAATTTAGTATTTCTATAGTTAGGTTTGAGACAGATAATTATATGCATTTTAAATCTCCAGTTTGCTAATGTCGAGTCTCGTGCAGGTATCGGGTGGTTCTTAATTTGGCGATGGTGTAGGATCCAAGCTGTTTTACCTTTTTCTAAATATTTCGATCAATGAACTCTTATTCGGTTTTATGTTAATTTACACTAATTCGGAGTCACATAAATGCATGTTATTTCTTTAATATGTAACTGTAAAAAGTTGAAAAGTTTTAAAAAGGTTACTAGGATATGACGGTGAATAGCTCCGAATAGCTGTGGTCTCTAAAATTTATATAATTGTAGGTGATGAAAAACTATCTAAAATTTTCAATTATTATATGAACGTTAGATAGTATTTCTTAAAATGCTGCACTGGTAAATAGTAAAATAATTTTTAATTAATTTTTACACTGTACTTTTATAAGATAAACCAAATCTTATCTTTTATTATTATTTACGATTAGATTTCAATTCGTTACAATCTACTAAAAATTACAGTTTCATCTCCGTAAAAGTAAAGGGGAACTAGAAACTACACGATAAACACTGTAAACAATAAACTTACCGTGGCAATCAAGTGTTGATTAATTAACCAAGAAAAACGATACCTACTTCCGATCCGCGGGAATCGAGTAATGCGGTCGACGGAGTATGTTATTCTATTCATTCAGGCGTAGATCATACAATTTTTATCTTAAACTGTGTATCGTACACTACTTTAGACCACTGAGATATAAGTCGACAAGTGTACACTGAATTCAGCGTCCAACTAACCGCACCGACATAGGGTTTCAGACTGGCTAGTTATGACTAACTCATCCAAAATCGGCTGTCGGGGAAAACTAAGGAAGAACTCATGACACATGACGTCATTCAGGGCCTTGTAATTTATCTGTTTGATTGTTACACACGTCGTTGAAAATGCCTATGAAAATAGGCGAAATGAATATGAAAAGCTATAACTGGTTCAATGACATTTGTATTGTTAAACTAATGTAGGTATCATTAATTATATCAGTAACAATACAAAATATTATATTTGTTTATCTATATATATAAAACTCAAAGGTAACTGACTGACTGACTGACATAGATAGCTATCAACGCACAGCCCAAACTACTGGACGGATCGGGCTGAAATTTGGCATGCAGGTAGATGTTATGACGTAGGCATCCGCTAAGAAAGGATATCTCGATATTCCCACGGGAACGGGAACCACGCGGGTGAAACCGCGGGCGCCCGCTAGTTCTACATAAAGTGGTCAAAAAAAATCTTATTTTTATCAATATTTAAAACATTAAAAATAAAGGTCGAACGACAATGACATTATTTATGTATTTTTTGTAGATTTGTATGTGTATAAAAAGACTTTTTTTTTGTTATCTGTCGAGGTCCCGTTGTTGTTTTGCATTAAAAATATCAACAATAACAGTATGTAAATACGTTAATATTTATTCATAATTTATGAAAAATAACCGATAGAAACTCTGTTGAAATTTATTGCACCGGATTTGCAATAATTGCTATGATGTTGTGTGCGACATTTTATAAGGTGGCAATATTTGTGTATTTATTGATCTGGCAACGCCTTAGAATTGCTAAATATTAATAAATATTTAACTTCTGCACAAATAGTTTCATAAGGTGCTAAACTAAGTGTCACAAAGTGTCATTAGGGATGTCAAGCGTCATCTAAATGTACGTTTGTTATAGTTTTTTTAATGGGTTTGTGTGTTATGGTATTATATTATTAGTTATTTAATTAGTGTGTTAATAGCAAATATCTAAATTAAGAATTTTAAATGCAAACATAAATGCATTTGTTAATGTGCAATAACTTAGTTACATTCATTTCTATTAAGTTGTAAGCGACCCTGTTAATAACTCATACTTATGTTAGGATCACTCCAAAATCCAACTTACTCCAATTTTGAAATATTTCAATCCGTCATTAAATATACAGTTGGTTTATTCAATTTCGCATTCACAATTTTTTCGTGTATATTTTAAGAAAGTAGAACTAACACTCGTTTGTGGAAAAACAAAGCATATTCACACCATGTTAAAGAGAATGGGGAATGAGGTGTGTCCTCAATACTTCCATCTAAACAAATTGTTGAAACAAAAAGACTAGGAGACAAAACGTCGCGTTCGCGATCGCATCGGGGGTATAGAGTGGGAGCGACGCGTGGTGCGCACGCGCGGCCTCTGCTGCGACTGGTAGGGGTTTCCCGCAGCCACGCGGAGATAGTATCTTTGCTGTTGCAAACATTCATTCATAAATACGAATATTATGCAATATTCCCCTTATTGCAGACAAGTATTGTATTATTTCACTGGGGTCACGACTTCGCTGCTCTTCGTTGTAAAGGAAACTACATAGTAAGTAGTACTTTACGTTTAGGTAAGCAGAGGTACACAATAATTTAATGATTTTGATGGCTCTACCTTGTTTGTGCTCTAGGATCTGTTTAAAATTACCTTACCTAACCTATTTTAAATATTTAGCTAGTAAAGAGACATTAAGCTTTTTACATTGAGAGACACTTGACCAAATGCATGCAATATGCTGCCACACTACGCTCCTCTGATCTACCTAACTTCATAAAAACCTTATTGTGACCCAATGAATTTCTGAGGATTCAGGCGACTGAAGGCTAACCTAATTTAAATAAACTACATAATTATTATGAATTCCTAGCTGACCCGGTGAACTTCGTATCACTTACTCTAGTATTTTTCTGGCAATGTTTTTATATTTTCTTATCGTTTAAACCTTCCCTGCCCCCCTAGACAAGCGGCATTTATGACGTTCGTTATAGCTCAATTTGCGATAGCGAATGTCAAAACCCATACTTTGACCACATGACTTTTCTATGGCATCTGTCAAATCCATACAATTTAAAGTTAGCGAATTTCGCTATCGCTGACAAAATGTTAATTTGTCTAGGCCCCCTGGACTTCCACGAATATTAAATTTCAAGACTAAAATTAGTCAAATCGGTTCAGCCGTTCTCGAGCGAGACTAACAAACAGTAGGCTCGTTTAGTGATTCGTCCCACAACACGTGAATATTTATATAATGTCTGTTTTTTATTTCGACATAATATTGAAAACATTATACATTTTACCAACGTATTAATTGATATTGCTGATTAGGGGATCAGCCAGCAGTATCATTATATTTTCTGAGGTGTCTTGTACCTATTTGGTGACAAACATTTTGGTTATAGTGCGTTTGTCATAAATTTAAATACACACAGGCCAAGGACGCGTCATGTGTTTTAACATTTATGACGAATGATACTACGACTATTTGTCAATAGCGACAATATTTATCTTTTACTAACAAGAAACAAAGTACATAAAAAATACTACCCGTAGTATTTGTTTCAAATTTCCTTACCGACTTGTTGAAATCTCAGTTCGTATACTTATTAGTTTCTTTCATGAGTTATTTAATTCAAATATGGAAGTTAGACGATGCGATGATTTGGACAAAAAATAACTTAAAGAAAAAGTATCAGCCTATTTAATGTCCCACTATAGGGCAAAGGCCTCCACCATTGCAATCAAGTCATCGCTACAATGATGGTTACTGCCTTAGGTAATCACCACGCCAAGTGCGGAGTGGCGAGCTGTGTCAGAAAAAATCACCACGAATTTGGATCGACCCGGGAATTGAACCCAGGCTCCCAAGATCACGGCCTGGGGGCCTAGACAATGTAACATTTTGACAGCGATAGCGAAATTACCTAACTTCAAATTGTATAGATTTGACAGGTGCCTTAGAAAAGTCACGTGATCAACCGATATTGAAAGAACGTGTTTTGACATTTGCTATTGCAAATTGAGCAATAAATAACGTCTTAAACGCCGCTTGTTTAGGGGGGCTGGTCCGTTAACCACTATTCAAGAGTCAAGACCATCGAGGCGTTTTAAAAAAAAAACTCAGCAAGTTGTTATCTGACAAATAAATATTCACTAAGTCATTAAAATTATTGTTGGTCTAATATGACAATTTTTCTGACAAACATTTTTCCTTGTCAATAAGTTGTGCTCAATTTAATAGCATAGCAAAAGGCGATTATTAACACTGTTTCTTTAAGATAGGAAGCACGTTGATATTTTCCTTGAAACGCTCTACGCGTGTAAATTAGTACAATGGACATTGGACATTCAGGCATGTATCTTCACTTTTTGACCTCGTATTTTGTCAATGGTATAACAGATTAACAAGGTCGGAATTTACACGGTCCATTAAAATGTTGGGAGACTGAAAGGTGACGCATATGTTAGGTAGGTAATTTAAAATCGAAAAAAGAAAGTAGAAAATTCAAACTATATTTTGACATTGCATTCATTATCATCATTTCATTATATTTATATTAATTGTAGAGGATTCTTAAACCATCACACAGATCTATACGACTTTTGTAAGCTACATTGAAAACATATAAAACTTCTATCGTCTCAAATATTGGTACAAAAACGTGTAAAGTCAGTCTCAGGTGTACTGTCTTGGTATTATTTTTACTAAAAATATATGTCACGCAGTAAAAATCAAAATACAAATTACAAGCCTTCCGCCAGCGGTTTCAGCCGCGCGTAATCTCTTTTTTTAAATATTCCCCCTTCCCCCCACATTTCCAGGATCAAAAGTACCCTATGTTCACCGGGGTAGTGTAGCTTTTTAACAGTGAAAGAATTATTCAAATCGGTTCAGTATTTTTAAACTTGATATTCCCGCGGGAATGAGACGTTTCCCGTAGGAATTTATAGCCTATGTCCTATTCCGGGTTATAAACTATATGTGTGCCAAATTTCATCTAAATCCGTTCGGCCGTTTAGGCGTGATTGAGTAACAAACATCCAAACATCTAAACATCTAAACATCCAAACATCCAAAAATCCAAACATCCAAACATATAAACATCCAAACATCCAGACTTTCGCATTTATAATATTAGTAGGAAGTAGGATTAGTAGGAAGTAGGATAGGATTTATTTATGTAGCCTTCAAAGACGCGCTTGTGCTTCGTCAAATACAAATTTTACAGAGTGACTCTATCATTGCTACACGCGACGTATCGAGAAGAACCAGCAGGAAACTCAATAGATCTTGCATCTCATACAGTTTTCTTCGTTTAACAAGAATTATTTAAAATAGATATTTTTCGAAAAGATGCGTTGAATCATATCAGTAACACCCTCAATATAACGCCTACTTTATTTTAAGAACTGCAGTCTTTAGGAAAAACCCCTAATCTAAGTTAAAAATATGCTTTCATGGAGCCACTGTTAGTACTAAGCTTAGGTACTCGAAGAAAAGTATAACTTCTGCTGAGTCAGTAGTTAAACAAATAAAAGAAAATAGTTTTATATAATTATGTATATCTATGATAAATGTTCATTGAAATCGAACTGTTACATTTAGCTACCTATAAATGGACTAACATGATTGTGTAATCTGTCTTGGCATGTTTTTAGTATCTCATTAACAAAAACGAATCCATTCAGCTTAACGAAGTAATATTCATTGATTGGAGTGACAGGAATTATTGAAGATACGTGTCGTAACATGACTTTCTCAAAACTACTTGAGTGAAGGACAGGATAAAGGAAACATTAGAGGTTTCTTAACTATTTTAAGTTCACCATTTGTCATTCAAACATGCGAAACTTGTTCAGCCTTAATGTTTACGAGTCAAAACACTAACAGATTCTAAAAGACCTTTTTGTCTGTTTAACGATAGTTGAAAAGTGTATATGAAAGTTGTAACAAAGCTAGAGCATATAAATCATCTTCACCGAGTTGAGAGAGTTTGAGGTAAATAACGTCCATAGGTTTTCTAATATTCCACACACACCATTTTAATAAATAAACTTAATAACTACTGCCAGGACTATAGGAAAGGTTTGATTGACCAGTTTTATGATAAAATATTAAGGACTTGCCTTTTGGGGCATTTCGTGGTGACTATCTTATGTGCTAAGAGTCGTGGGGTCGAATCCCATGACACACATAAATACATATTATGCAACTATGAGCTGAATATGTTTTATTTGTATGGTTCTTTTGTCGTTCTTTCTCTTAACTGAATAATCAAATTCTTTGTAAGATGTAATATCCGCCTATATTGTTCACATTTTTGTTCTTTTTATTGTATTTGTTTTTGTGTGCAATAAAGAATATTTATGTTACGTTATGTAATGTAATACAGTTTTAATATCGCTATATTTATCAAGTTTCGCATTTTTGTTATCGAAACTAATTTTCACTTTTCTAATGCTTAAAGTTTTTTTATTTTGCAATCATGTTTTATTTTCATAATTTTAGTAAAAAAGGAAACAAACAATTGTTCACTGTCCACACAAAAAAAGGTCGATACAGAATAAGTACTTACAGCACTTTATTAACTTTTTTTTTATACTAGGTCAGTTGGCAGACATGCACGCAGCCCACCTGTTGGTAAGCGGTCACTGCGGCCTATTCCATTGTGGGACGCTTCCCCTGGAAGCATCCCTCAATGTGCTGCCAGGCTGTAGACTCATCTGATCTTCGAGCCTCTGATTTTAAGTGTACTGGCTCCCACATTGATACTGCCGGAACACAGCCAGAGCTGTTATGGCTGCCGATTTCACCTGTGGGGGTGGTAGCTAGCCAGTCGGACTCTGAAAAAGCCCTACCACCAACCAGACCCAAGGCGGTAATCGAACCCACGACCTCCGTGTTTTTATATGGCTTAGCCACTGTACCAAAGAGGCGGTCAAAAAACTTATTGTAACTTAACTAATTTGTGTTTAGTAATTGTTTTGTATGTGCTGCGAGAAAATTTACTTCTTTAGTAACGTGGACGATGTTTCCCTGTTTTTCCACCACTAGACTTTCCGGTATATCCTCCATTTGCTCAGATTTTGTGTATAAACAATAATCTTACGGAAAGTTACTGCTTTTGAGGTTTGAATTTTCAAGTATTTTGATTTCGGGTTAAGTCTAGTTACTTTGACAAAGAAAAAGCAAGACAATGGTCTGTTTTGAAAACAAAACTTGTTTTCCAGTGGGATCTCTCAAGTAATAATATAAATTATGTACATATTTTTGTGTTGTCGAGTGGTTTCATCTTAATTCCTTATTCAGTTGATTCAGACATTTGAATAGTGTACTTCGGTCACTTTTATTGGTACATAACAAGTTAAAATGTAAAGAACGTAAAGATATTGTAGCACTTTCAATTGAGCGAACTATAGAAGTAGCATGTGCAGAGCTAGAACAATATATTATAGTTTGTGTGTATAGACCCCCGGCTTCAGATTATAGTTTGTTTGAAACCACAATGGAGGAGATACTCAAGAAAACCTGTATGTCAAATAAAAAAGTTGTTGTATGTGGAGATTTTAATGTAAATATTCTGGAAGGTTCACAATTGGCCGTAAGATTTGTTAACCTGTTTAAATCATTCAATTTAATAAATCTCTTTACTGAACCTACCAGGATCACACCCACTTCTGCCACCTGCTTAGATAATATATTTTGTAATAATAAGGTAATTGATAAGAAAATTATTAACTGTATCCAATCGGACCATAGTGGCCAGCAAGTTAAATTTGAACACTGTGCTGCCTCTAAATCTGTAGAAATCATTTGTAGGCCTGTCACTGAAAGACGTAAAGATAAATTTAAAAGCAACATTGATAGAAAAATATCTAATATTTCTCTTCATGGCGGTGATGTAGATACTCTTTATGGAAATTTATTTGGCTTGCTAACTTCTGAGTTTGACTCAACATTTACTAAAAAGACAATAAAAACGAATAATTCTAAAGCTTCATTCAATGACTGGGCAACTACAGGTATTTATAAGAGTAGACATAGATTATATGAACTGTATGGTTTAAAAGCATGTTCTAAAGATCCAAAGGTCATAGAATATGTTAAAAACTATTCCAAGATTTTTAAGAAAGTATGTTATAAAGCAAAATCTATTTACTTGCGTAACAAAATAAATAAGTCAAGTAACAAAGTCAAAGCTACTTGGAATATAATTAATAAAGAGACATGTAAATTAAAGCCATACGAAAGCGACTATTCCTTAAAAGTTAACAATGAAATCCTTAAATCTGATATAGAAGTCGCTAATGCCTTTGAAACTTTTTTCTCAAATATACCTATTATAACAACTAGTCAATTAAATTCTAGCTCACACCAAGCTCAAATTTTATTAGCTTCGAGTGTAGCTGAATGTCAGATTCCGTTTAAATTTAATTATATAAACCCAAACACAATTATGAAAACGTTCAAAGAATTGAACATGAAAAAAACCGAAGACTTATGGGGCATCTCTACTGATATAATGAAAACAGTAATTGATGTTATTTCACCCCATTTAGCACACATTTTTAACAAATGCATTGATGAAAGTCAATTTCCCAATTTGATGAAGTACAGTAAAATAATACCTTTATTTAAATCGGGCAATAAAAGTGACCCATCCAACTTCAGGCCAATTTCTATTTTACCATCTTTAAGTAAAATTTTTGAAAAAATTATGTTTAATCAATTACTTGAACATTTCAACATCAATCATTTACTTCATAAAAAGCAATATGGTTTTACTAAGAACAAAAGTACAACCGATGCGGGAATTGAACTTATTAAACATATCCTTGATGCTTGGGAAGGTAAACAGAACGCAATAGGTATTTTTTGTGATTTATCAAAGGCATTTGATTGTGTTGACCATACAATATTACTTAATAAATTAAAACATTACGGTGTCTCCAACGCTGCCATGAAACTAATTGAATCGTATCTCACTGACAGGATACAAAGAGTCAATATCAACAATATTAATTCGTGTGGTGCTAAACTGAGAATGGGCGTGCCACAAGGCTCTATACTGGGCCCTTTGCTATTTTTGATTTATATAAACGATCTACCATACTACACCGGGGACCTCTGTGAGATAGTTCTGTTTGCTGATGATACTTCTTTGATATTTAAAACAGATAGAAATGAAAAAACATTTGACAAGGTAAACAGGGCTCTGTCGCGAGTGTCACAATGGTTTAACACAAACAACTTATTACTAAATGCAAAGAAAACGAAATGTGTTAAATTTATGATGCCTAATGTAAAACAGATGGATACATTCATTACTATGAATGATGAGCAATTAGAAATAGTTAATGATACTTTGTTTTTAGGAATTAATATTGATTCCAAACTTCAATGGGGTCCTCATATTACTGCATTAGCAGCAAGACTTAGCTCAGCTGCTTATGCAGTAAGAAGAATAAGATATATCACTGATGTTGAAACGGCAAGATTGGTTTATTTTAGTTATTTTCATAGTGTCATGTCATATGGTCTACTGTTGTGGGGCTCTGCTGCTGACATCGAGTCTATATTTATATTACAGAAAAGAGCTATTCGTGCAATCTACAACCTTAGACCTCGTGACTCGCTCAGAGATCTATTTACACAAATTAACATTTTAACCGTTCCTTCACAATACATTTTTGATTGTTTAATGTATGTTCGGAAGAATTACAATAATTTTCTAAAAAAATCCGACTGTCACAAATTTAACACAAGGAATAAGCACAGGCTTGCCGTTCCTAATGTCAGGCTTCATAAAACAGGAAAGTCATTTGTTGGACTGAGCATTAGACTATTTAACAAAGTACCACAACGTCTTGTAGAATTACCTTTAAATAAATTTAAAGTCATAATTAAAGATTACCTTATGAGGAAAGGTTACTATAAAGTAGAAGACTACTTAAATGACAAGACTCTGTGGACATGAAACACATTTGCTTCTCTGCACATCTACTCTTATGCTTATTTATTGTACTTATTACATATATTATTATTAAGTTGACATTATATTGTTATTAATTTGACATTATATTATTATTAAGTTATTATTGTACAACACAAAATGATTTAAAAAAGGCTATCATATGTAACTGTTGAGTTTCTTGCGGCACTTCTTCTCAACAGCCGGCCATTCATTCACGTCGAAGTGCTGGTAGGAAAAAAAGTTTATGACGTGCAAAAGAATTTCTTGGTAAATCAAATTGCAAAATAAATACTTTGACTTTGACTTTGACTTTGTAGACTTTTTTTTGTATAAACGTGGTATAAACGAACGATATATGCGCATGAGTTTGTAGCTATCACATTTATTGAATTTAATGTCAGTAACGCCATCTGGTCACTGCTCGAAGACTTGGTTAGAGGTGGTGCTTTTAAAGGCATAACACAGAGACAAGGAAAACATTGACATAAACAAGTATTATTCAGAATTTAGTGTAATATGTTTAACAGAGATGGCGTGGGTTATATTAAGTGATCGTCAGTTAGTTTTGTGGTTCGTTTTATGCAGCATGTGCTTTTATGGGAAATTGGTAAATATAGCTGCGTACCTAACCTCTCTTTATTTGAGTGGCCTGAGAGTGCAATTTAAAGTGAGTGCTTATGCATTAGGGGTCGTGGGTTCGATTCCCAAACAACATTATAAAGAACATTTTTGTTTTTCCTGTTTCTGGAAGTTTAATTAGTGGAATATTATATTTGTGTTACCCTCGTTGTTTATTATATAAGAAAAGTACTCAAGCTACTTAGTTAAGAGTCTCAAATAACAATGTAGACACATATTAAGTTATGTTGTCCACCATACAATTTATTTACTTAATTTGTACTGCATTAAATGCCCTCCGTAATTGGCAATTGTAGCATTCATCTGGAAGTTTACCCCGCGGGAATCCATGACACAATATCTTTAAAATTGTAGCCTATGTGTTATTCTGATGTCTAAGCTATATTATTGTAAAGCTTCATTAAAATCTATTCAGTAGTTTTGACGTGAAAGAGTAACAAACATCCATCCATACTTACAAACTTTCGCGTTTATAATATTAATATTAATATAGTAGGGTTTGGTCAGTAAGAAGGAAGACAAACGGCGTCATATTTTTATTTCCTTGATTCCTTAGTTATTTAAGGTTTAAATAATTTAAGTTATTTGGGTTGACTGGCTCAGACAGTAATCCGCAGAGGATTTTGAGACTAACTTTACTGTCAAGATATTACACTATACTGTATTTATTCTGTGTCTGGATGTTTATTGTTTCTGGCACCGACAAACCAATATTTGTTTTTATTATATACTTAGTATCCAAAAAAATAGTAAAGTCAAAATACAAGAATTACAATATTAATCTTTTTATTATAATATCTTGTTGTTTTAAATAAAAATAGGAGTCATACAATATTTACATCACAAATGGCAGAAAATTAGGCAGTTTTCACAATTATTTGTATGAAAAATGATTCATACAATTCCTATAGGTATAATACTTTTATGAAATACATTTAGCTAGCTTAAAAATAAATTCATTAGCCTAGTATTGGTTAGGTACATGACACTGGTTTAATATTTACGGATTGTAGTTATCGTGTAAGGGTTTATCGCCTACTTGAACCGACTGGATAATATAGCCACTTAAATTCATAACCTTTCAGACCATATTTTTCGTCTTTTTCTGTTTCTGGCTTAGGAACATCATCTGACAGTAAATCGAGAACTTCTTGACTTATTTTTGGTCGAAACCCTTTCTCGTCAGCTACGTAGTCGACTCTGGTTTTCACTCCATTTCTTCCAGTTACGAAATAATAGCCTTGTTTGGAGCCGTCTGTATAACCTTCTTCAAAGTGTCCGTGGAATCCGACAGTGTAATTAAAAGTGTAAAGCAAACGCACCATATCATTCTTCGTAAGACCATCTGGTAATCCGTCCTTTTCACCAGGATTCTTGTGATGTATATCCGTATTCTTATCAACTATTTGCATTTGAGCAGTGATGAGAGTTGGTTTGCTCGGTCTGTCACTTCCGTCCGGTCCTTGTGGTCCACTGGGGTAGTCATTAAACTGTTTAGGATTTCTGTCACCGACTTGTGGATTATCTTGCTGACCTCCTCGATTTCCTTGGGGATAGGCTGGTTGACCTCCAACTCCCGGCTGGGGATAGTTTCCTCCAGGTACTTGGGGATAATTTTGTCCTCGGCCGCCTTGTGGATTCTGCTGTCCAGCCTCGTTCGGATAATTTTGTCCTGGGCCGCCCTGTGGGTTCTGCTGACCAGCCTGGTTGGGATTATTTTGCCCTGGCCCGCCCTGTGGGCTCTGCTGTCCAGCCTCGTTCGGATAATTTTGTCCCGGGCCGCCCTGTGGGTATTGCTGCCCAGCGTTATTGGGGCCGTTATTATTTTGGCTAGGGTAGTTTTGCTGGCCACCAGGATAGTTCGATTGTCCTTGCGGATATTGTGTATTACCTGGAACTCCAAATTGATTGTTTCCTTGGTCCTGGGATACTACAGCTATGTCTGTTAATTGCGGTCTCTTAGTAGTGGTAGTAGGTATGCTGCAGCTGGAACAAGTCTTAGCTGGCGCTGCAGCAGATGGGCCTTGTAATGCAACGGATGGACTTTGCGGAGTTGGACCTTGAGTTTGTGGCGGGTTCTGTGAAGGCGGGAACGGAAGAGAATGTCCTTTCTTTTCTGCGGATGCTTTTACGGGTGCTGTTGGATCTGAAAAAGTACGAATAGAAATTTCAGTTTCAAGCTTATTGTATTTAATTAAATAATTTAGTTACTACATAGTGCTACCAATTTTTTTAATCGTGCGAGTGACTTATAATATTCCTATTTTTTAACCCGAGGCTTCGTCCTTTTTCGTAGATAAAAATTATTTTCGCGATATAAAAGTGATATGTTCTTAAATTATCTCTACATCAAAAATTTAAAAAAACCCTTCTATATCAGATCAGTTACCCTATCGAAAAAATTACGTTTCCTTATTCAACATCAAAACTATGTTTGTTCAACAAAATACGTTCAGTACTTATGGGGTAAGCGTCAGTGTGACAGAACTACTAACTCAAAATATTTTTTTTTATACCACATCAGTTGGCAGACAGACACGCAGACCACTTGATGGTAAGCGGCCACTGCGGCCTATTCCATTGAAGGTCACTTCACCAGGAAGCGTCGATCAATGTGCTGCCAGACTGTAGGCTCATATTTATAAATTACTTACATGGTTTCACTCTTATGTTCTTCATGGACAAAATAATGAACTTCCCGTTTTCGTCAGTAGCATACACTGTTACGTGATAAACACCATCTGCCGTTATAAATCCAAACTCTCCCATTATAAGTCCTTTTTCATCTGAAACACAAATTTAACATTTTATTATTTAACATAAATAATGCTTTTAATTTGACAACTTTGATTTTATGTCTTAGTTAGATAATAAAATGTTTTGTTCCTCAATGAGCATGAATAATTGAATCGTTAATTAAAGCAAGGTGAAGTACCATTTCATGATATTATATTCTGATGATGTCTATGAAGTTAGAATTCGCTAAAAGAACTCGATTATCCGTTTTGACGTTTTGCAATTACTGTTTGCTTAGTTCTAAACTATTACGTGCTTTGGATATCAGCGAATGCTAAGCAAATCATCGTTAGTTAGATGATGTCATGAGCATAAAGCCAAAATTATGAATACATGACATAGCCTTCGCAAAATAAATATAATTATATTTTTATATTTTAAAGTTAGGTTGTCCATTCCTTATTGCTTAGCTATTTATAATGAATATTCACGCGATAAAAATCTGGTTTCAAATCTCAGGTTTAAAAAATTATGCTTTGTGTTTTTAGACATTGGATTGATATGGGAACATTAACTATGAAATGCAATCCTGTGACTTCATAAAATTGTATATTCTATCTAAGATGGTTTTCTAAAAAATAATGCTCCACACACGGCCGCACGTCTAGCTAGCCTAGAAACAACCAAATAATAACAGCACGTGTACAATGGGTTACAAACAAAATTCATATAAAAGAACTTACGCACATATTAAAAGATACCTACGCTATTTTCGCAAAATAAATAAATAAAATAATGGTATAAAACGAGTTACTTTTTTTAATTTAAAACACAACAGCTTTTCCATTCTATCTCCTAATGATGGTAATTCTATGAATTAAACATTTTAACACACTATTCATAACCAAAGCACCATAATAGTGTGTAGGTATAAAATTTACGATTTCCCGTCGATGAGAGCTAGGTAAGGTAAAAGTGTACAATAAATAAATATGGGGTCATTAATTAACTATATTTTACATCAAAGAGGCATATTCACCTATAACTTTATATGTATTATTGAAAATAGGAGACACGGAGACGCCAAATTTACTTTAATATCGTTCTCATTAACATTTGTATCCAATTTAATTTTATTGAATAGCAATAATGTATACTTAATCAGACAATTTTGTGTATAATAATGTTCAAATCTTATTTAAGCATATATCTTTAATTGGATGTTAGGACGCAGATTAATTAATTTTAAAAATATATCGACATCATACTTTAAATATAAAATATTATTTGCTTAAAATATGTTTTTATATGAATCGCTTCACAATGGATATACCCACATAATTGTATGGCAATTAAATAATTATTATGAATCCATACTTAAATAGGAAATAAAAAAAAATAGGGAATGTATTCATATTTGATTCACATAACGGTTTAAATTTTTATTGATATAGGTACGTAAAGTTATACTTGAAGTAATAAATGATACTTACATGATCTGCCTTTATTCTTATGAAAGAAGGATGAACATTATTATTACACATAGAATATGAAGATATGTACCTTTCTTTTCATGTCTGTGTTGTTCTCCGTCTATGTTGAACCCAAACTCATATGGCCTGTTTTCATCGGTGTATTTGTCAGCCCCCTGCGCCTGCAATATGCACGCCACAGTAGCTACAGCCACGTATACCCATTTATGTTGAAGCATCTGCAAAACAGAAATGTAGATAATTATTCCAAAGCCTTTTGTATGCAACAAATGCTCAAATATACATTAGTTTCTTATTTTCCTGCAATATAATTAAAATTCCGTTCAAAGGTCAATTTTATTAACAAACTCATAGATTGCTTTTCCCCCATAAAAAGTGCAATAAAACAGTCAAATACTTTATGTACTTGCAAATAACTAAGTACAGAAGACATTTCTGATAAATAGGCATAAAAAAAAATTCTTCACAAGGTATCTGAATCGTAAGAAGTCAAAATCATGGTACTATTTGGTCTCACAAGGTTCCTATTTTTAAATTCGAATTTATTAACGGTGGGTAATAAAGTGAAGTGTTTACAATACGCGTACTAAAATAGCGTGTTAATAAAGACAGCCAATTAGAGTATTCTTAAGCTGAACCACGAGGAAATACAAACAGTCATTAGGTTGTACTTAATAAATACGAGTTGTATAGGGTTCGACGGAAAAATTACAAATCCATGACCCTATTTGACTAATTAATAAAATGAGGGTTTGAAAATATTGATGATCAATTTGATGCTTCGGATGAAAAGCCTTCTAAAATGTTAGGGGTCGCGGGATCGACGTAATTTAAGAAAACTCTGGGTTTGTTGGTATTATTGGTGTTATTATATTTTGGAAATGTTTTGTTTATATTTTTTTATATGTAACAGTTCTTACTGGTTAACAGTTTTCTTAAGATTAGCTCTACCTAGAGACAGAGAGTTTTGTGTAAAGAATATTCATCTTTAATGCATTTCAATAATAGTAATAAGTATATTATGTAGCAATATTTACATTTTCCAATTATATAGGTTTGGATGCACGAATTTTTGTACGGTCAACAGCACATCACGGTTAACACATGCAGTGCGATAATAGCTCTTATGTCCTGAGTGGTACAAAGTCTAAAGTGTAACGTCTGACGTGCTTTTGACTGTACAATATGGATTGGAATTCGTCAGTCATCATTAATTTTGACTCATAATAGAAATGACCCTCATAGAAGACTAGTTGATAGATGTGCATAATATTGCGTGCTATTTAAAGATTTTGTATTTATAAAAAAATTGACCCTGGATTACCTCTGCAATACATTAACTATGTTTAGCCAGTAATAAACAAAAATTTACGGAACACGCAAAGCCAAGCAAAGATTGATTGAGGTAGTTTATGTAATTTAAACATAGGTAAACCTAAACATCTCAATCTAGCATTAGCATAATTTTGGACTACAAATTATATTTACATTAGAAGAAATCCTAATTCAATAGTCATGTCATGCGTTATGGGTTTTAATTCTATTTTTAATATTATTTATCTAATGATAATTAATGTTCCCTTATAATTTTGTTAAAAATATAAAATAGGGAAAAAGCTAGCCATCTTCATTAATGACCGCGCTTGCCAAATGCGAATTAGTGATCACAAATCCGAGCTGTGTCGAAATACCGACACAAATATTGCTCGACCCCGGAATTCAATCTAGGAACCCGAGGTTATTGCCTGGTACTCAACCAACAAGGTGATCGTTTGAAAATATATTTAATTACATAAATATTTTTTTTATATAATAAGATCATTGCTAAAGTTGACAAACATTTTGGCAACTTAAATTTTATATTTTTTTATCAGTGAAATATTTTACCTCACGCCTTTATTTAAAAACCGTTCACCTTACCATGTTTTAATTATTCTATTTCTTCTTCTTTTATCTATACTTCTATACTAATATTATAAAAAGGAAAGATTTGATTGTTTGTTTGTTTCTATGTATGTTTGTTTGTTTGTATTGAATAGGCTCCGAAACTACTGAACCGATTTAAATGATTCTTACATTGTTGGAAAGCTACGCTATCTCCGGGTGACATAGGGTACTTTTCCCGGAAATGTGGGGAAAGGGGGGGGGGGATACGCGCGGGGTAAACCGCGGAGGCGGCCGCTAGTTAAAAATAAAAACTGGCAGGCCCTAGTTAATACTAAGTTACCAGCCGACATTTAAATCTCATTAATTATGTAACTTTAAATTATTATTATTTATGAATTCGAAAGCGAATAAGATATATGGTATTTAAGTGTAAGTATGAGACAGTTAAAAAAACCCATGAACAGGATGTGCGAACGAGTGTGTGAACATAGATGACATCCTCAGATCGTTACGACCAACAGAATATATTGTCATTGCCTAAACATCTAATAAATTAAAGGACATAATTTCGTCTTCAATTCCTATTTTTTTTAATACGCATTCATAATTATATGTATGTACATATTACATATGCTGTAGGCCATTTGATCTTGAATGGCTACCACAGCCTATATTTTTTATTAAAAGCATCTTTAAAAGTGTTGCTATACTGTAAGTAATTCTTATTTATTCAACTTATTTGCTGTACCTACTCGTACTAATTTGCCGAATTCAAATAGTGCGATAAAAAGAGTATAGTTTTATTCACAAAATTTTATGTATTATGGAATTAATGGTTAGTCATCATCTTTCTTTCTTCATAAATATTAGGTATAATCCTTTTGCAGGTACGTGTGTTTGTATCCTAACTCCTCCTAAGCTGTTTGACCGATTTGGTTGAAATTTTGTATGTAGGTATATTTCAATGGGTTTACGATAAATGTAACGTTTTTTTTTATTGCTGTGCTCTACTCACGTTAGCCCTTGTTAACCTTATTTAATTAATTCAGTCAGGTGTTAATGTAATAAAATACGATGTATACGAATAGATCGAAATAGTTGTGGAAGATTCGGTTTGGATCATAAAAACCGGATATTGGTTTTCATTCTGGTGTTATAGTTGTTAATTACAAAAATAATTTAATAGAGAATCAGCAAAATTAAGAATGTTGATTAAGCAATCAAGCAGCTTAATTATCGTTAGTGGATATTATGTTTGTTTATTAAATTAGTTCCATAGCGCAGCGTTTGCTGAGAAACTATGAAAATTAAAACGATTGAGTTAAAGGTCATGTTTAGCAGTAGGTACATAATACCAGGTGGCAATCGTTAAATTCGTAAACTTATCTATCACTGCACATTTAACTCTAGTAAGTATTTTTCCCTCTAGGCTAAGTAAGCTAGAAATGGTTGATCCGATTTTGACTTGACCTTTACAGAAAGTAGCAGATGTTTTATTGAATTTTTTTTGGGTAACCCAAATTCTACATAGGTAGAGTCTCAGACACACTTAGTCTTAATTACTTTCATAATAAAAGTTAAAGTGTAGATGGTGACAAATAGGAACTAAGTAGTCAAATTAGTACAAGTAAGGCTCGAATAACACTAATTATGTTGATTTAAAGATGAAGAATAAAAATTATTTAGCCAAAACCGTATACAGCAAAAAAAGAATATCTATATATATAAAAGAAAGTTGGTGTTAGTTAGGTATACTATTTATAACTCAAGAACGGATGAACGGATTTAGATGAAATTTGGCACACATGGCAAATTTGATTAGAACATAGGATACTTTTTATCCCGGAAAAGTGGGGGGAAGGGGGGATAGTTAAAAAAGGAAATTACGCGCGGGTGAAACCGCGAGCGCGACCGCTAGTATTTTATAAATAAGGTAATTATAAATAATATAAATATATAGAGCAATAGGGTTAAAATTATTTGGTGATGGATTAAAGACGTTGTCATGATTGTTGTGATTCAATTTACGAGACAGGTTAAGTTTGTTCTAGGGTTTTAAAACGTAATCGTAGCTTGAGCTTATGACTACTAAATTCTATTAGACAAGTGATAAGGTCAACTTTCCTAAGATAGTAAGAAAGACCTAAGTTTAAAGCTCTGCTCTGCAGTGAGAATTACTAGGCATCGGTCTACGGCTTGCAAATCACATATTAATTGGTAATCACTAGGCTGAGCTACATTAAAAACATGTTATCTTGATCATGCATCGATGACGAAAGTTTTATCAATAGCCTAAAAATATAATGTTTGGACGAATTTATGTAAAAAAATGATTTATGATTGAATTATCATTACTCAAGTAGCTTGTATATATGGCATATGTCCCGCACCTGTTAAGCCGGTTTTATTTAAATAATTTAGTGACACGTGAAAGCCTTACTTATCGACACGTTATTTCTCGTTGTTGCCATAATGGCCTTTGATAAAGCAGTGACCTCAGTTACAAGTTTAAGAAATAAAATGATTGTAAGTTATTAGGATATTAAGATTCATTTTATATAGAGATGTGTTGACCAACCTTGGCCTTATCCACGGAGTGTGTAACGAGTAACGACTGCATGAAATTTTGTCATTATTGTGCATTTGACATACTACCCGTACCTACCTGAATCCGGGTTGAATAATTGTAATAAACCTATCCTTTTTTCCTGCGTTTGATTAAGTAGATTTCTTTGATTAAGTCGCTCTAAGATGAAAAAGAAATATTCGAATTTACCCCAAAAATACCAACGACGTCGGGAGTAATTAGATCGTTTGGATCATTTTAGTTCATAGTATGGATATGTTATAAACAGTATCTACTTTTACTTTTTTCCAATATGACTGATAACTGTAAGTATGATTTATTTTTTTACACCAAATCTGTTGGCAAGTACGCTATAAAAATTATTCGATTGTAATAAAGGAAGGATAAGTAGGATAATGCAAGATAGTTAGGTTTTTCGGAAGGCGCTCGTCACATCTTAGCTGATGTTAAGCAAATCCTATCCTACTATCCTACTAATATTATAAATGAGAAAGTCTGGATGTTTGGATGTTTGGATGTTTAGATGTTTAGATGTTTGGATGTTTGTTACTCAATCACTCCTAAACGGCTGAACGGATTTAGATGAAATTTGGAACACGTATAGTTTATAAACCGGAATAGGACATAAGCTATAAAATTCCTACGGGAAACGTCTCATTCCCGCGGGAATAACAATGTTGAAACTACTGAACCGATTGTAATAATTCTTTCACTGTTGGAATGCTACACTATTCCCGGTGAACATAGGGTACTTTTGATCCTGGAAATGTGGGGGGAAGGGGGGATATTTGAAAAAAGAGATTACGCGCGGGTGAAACAGCGGGCGGAAGGCTATTAAGTAAATAAAAGAAGTATTTGAATCGACGACATGATAAGCAGTGTCTAAAACTGGACAGCGTAACGCCTAACCATTTAATACATGCCGCTCGCCGAATGGTACAGTCAAAAGCATGTCAGACGTAACACTTTGGACTTTGTACCGCTCTTATTTCGGGGGCATATGTGCTATTATCGAACTGAAAGTGTTAACCGTGATGTGCTGTTGACCGTACATACATAGATAAATAGGTACCTATGTGCGCGCATAACTTCCGAACGACATTACCAAATTAGTTTTTTTTTTGTATTTGTTATAAATTCCCAGGATTAGGTTTTTTTGCTCATTCTTTTACCTAAATATTGTTTTTAATAAAATTAGAAAGTTCAACAACAATTTTACTTCACTCATTTACAAAAGTACGGATTCTGGCATGGTTCAGAAAGTTTACAGACAGTTTAAATATGACAAGATTTTAAAACAACGAAAAACAATTATAGTATATTTAAGCTATAAATAAAACCTACTGGTGGGCTTTAATTCTTAAAACAAACAGTAATTAATCATAGCGGGACATTAACTGACTAAACAAATTATGATTTTACCGTATTTGCAAGTCAATACAATTTTTTATTTTGTCTAATGCATATTTAAAATATGATATTTAAATACTTCTCATATTAGTAGTCTTATTATAACTATGTAAGAGTGTATGAGTGTAATTTATAATGATGTTATGTTAATGTAAAATTTGAATACATATTTGAATTAAATTTTTATTTCTGTGGTCCTAATTATAGATATTATGTATAACATTAAATTATATAAATAAGAAAAAATAATTGATTTGTGTGTCCTTTAAGAAATGTATGTATTGTATATCTATTTTATTTTAACTTTCATTGAGTATGTAAGCCAATTAATAGTTTTGATGCTATAAAAATAGTCCAACCACATTTAATTCATGAGATAATATGATAAAAGATTTCGGTCATGACTACTGTTATATAAGGTTTATTTTAATTTTAAACGTCTAGCTGTCTAGCGTTTCGAATACGAAACAAATTTAATAAAGTGGTTAAAATAAATAAAAAATTACGTATTGAACGTAGTTCGATAATCCTTTTTCTAATAATATCAATTACTATAATATTAATAACCAATAAGTGAACTTAAGATTATCAGTATTGAATCAGAATAATTAAATACATACCAATCAGATGCTTGTAAGTACGGTCAACACAAATCTTTAACAATCAAAACAATTAAACCCTAATGAAATACGAAATTCTGAAGACATTAAACATTCAAAACATTATTTGAAAAATATTGATTATTGTTTTGTTTTAATCCTGATATTGTGATAATTACTGTATTTTGGTTAAAAGTTCTAAATAAATAAATAAATAGGTATTTGGCTTACTTTAACGTAAGAGGGCAGTTTAATGACCAAACGTTCTATTGCATTTCTGCTACGGATTGTATCATCGTAAAGATATTTTGTTAGAGAAAATTGTTTTGGCGGAACATAATATTACTAACATTATTTATATTTTGATAGAAAGATGAGCGTCGGTGCTGCAATTAATTAAAACTTAGAAGTCGCCTAAATTACCCAATTAGCACTCAATAAAATATAAGAACATTGAAACATCTCACAAGATATGCATATAATGCAAACGATTCTTGATTTATGACTGATTTTCTTGACTGGTATGATCTAATTATTAATTTGTGAACTACATTTTAATATTTAATGGCATATTAATTCTGACTAAAATCACTTTTTTGATTTAATTTATTATATCTAGGTCGTAAAAAAATGTGAGACATACCTTATATGTTTTTTTATCCAGATGGACGAAATGTGGGTGTGGTGCTACGGTGGCCGTAGCGGCCTGTTGCGCAAGAGATCGCACGAGACTGTGCTAATTCTTTGGACCACTCACGTAATTTATTAATACCACAGAGCAGGTATGTACATAGAATAGTAAGGCTCTTCACCACATGTATAATGCCTACGTTTCGACCGTGATATACCATTCCGCATCTATTAACTTTGACTGCATAGGACAAAAAGGCTACATTAATGGAATTATAAGTGGTTAATGTTAGGCGCATTTGCATAATATAAATGTATCTCGACGATTCAGTAGGTTTTCTTCACGCTTTAAAGAAATTCAGCAAATGGATGTAATAAATTGTTCTTGTGCGTTTATAGAGATGAAACGTGTTTTAATGAAGTACCTGATTAAGTAAAAATGGGATTTACAGTATTTTTTAATTTTGTACTAAATTAAATTAGCTTGGGATGCTTTTGTCCTGTAGTATGACATGAATATGCTGATACGTTAATAATAATTGTGTATTTTAAATTAATTTCAGGTTTTTGACTAAGAGTCAAGATAATAATTATGAGTATAACCGCATTTGCAGAGCAAAGTTTTACTACTCCCTCAAAGAAGCCATTGCAACCATTCATAAGTATTTTAGTTACCTGTTGCGTGGCTAACGTTAGTTTTGATTAATATTTAGATTATAATTTCCTTTGGTGTCACGACACTATCGTGACAAAGATTAATTAATTTTATTTTTGTTTCAAATGATACTACTCTAAAGTATTTTAAGAATAAAAAAACAGAATCAGACTTATTTCGATTTAAAAATGAAAATGAATTTTAAATAAAGGACGTTAGCAGTATTCAGAAGTCTGTTAAGGTCTAACTTTGAGATCTTATTCCTTCAAATATATGTTATTCCATGAAAACAAAGATCTCATGTTGGGACGACTCTGTGAACTTGCAATAAAGCTGTCTTTTTATTGTAATGCTCCTAATTAATTATGAGGATATCTGCTTCATTAAACGGAGTCAGTATTTTTTGTTGAAAGAAAAAAACAGCTATGATATTTAATTGTATCGTGTGTCCCTTCTGCACGTTGCCTCGATACGTGATCCTTTTATGCGTTTGAGTTTATTCACTGGATTATTGGAAATTTGATTGTGAAAATGATAATAAAATTAGAAAATTACATTTAAACTATGACTAAGTAGTTTGAGACACTCCACTGTACCTATATTATTTTAATCGTGATTGCTAAGTATCCTCTGTCGTGTAGCTATATATCGATGACCATGATCAATCATATTGTGTTATAATGAGGTACATAGCGTACTTGTAGTAAAAAGTCAATATTCTTTCATCGCCAAGAGAAAAAAAAAACATTGCAAAATTATTATGCTCATGAAAAAATGTTTTTATTAAAACTTCTAAGTTCGCAAATTTATGTAAATATGTTCACTTGATGTCAATGGGATTTAAGCGCAAAAGGTTCGCATTTGAAAATTATTCCAGAAATAAAGAATTAATAAAATGTCTTCGCAGCATGTTGGGCTCTTTCTTTTTTTCATATGCGGTACTTTAAGGAGACAAAATATTTGACGTTTCAAGTCGTAACTTGATGTTAATCTATTTGGCATCCCACTTTTATACGTACTGGATTTGCCATGCCATTAACTTGGTTAATCTACTGTTGGCTGCCCAAAAGTTTAGTATTTATTTTCAATTTATTGAAAAAGAAAGCTTAGCCTTAGTTCCTAAAAGCATATGCTTTGTATTCTCGTCTAACTGGGGAACAGTAATTTATTTGCTTTAATTCTGCTGAGATAATTATTCGGCTTATTTCTCATAATTGCTCACTTGCATAATTATCGTGGATTTTCAGTAATTTTAATAATTGTTTAAATATACTAATTAGTCTATTATTTTCCACTGCGTTGCTGCTCCACATGTTAATAACTATAAAAATCTAGTCATCGTAGAATTGACAGGAACTGCCTAAACGCACAATTTTCGAAAATTAAACCTATAAACCTGAGGACGTCGGCCAAATTCATAAACCACTATACCTACGAGGTATCATATTATACTTTAACTGTAAATTAATGCATTTTTGTCAAACATCTGTGTTTGACAGACAAGTTTATTTATCAACTCTAAAATTATAAATTATTTGCTTATTTCGTAAAGTGATGAACCAATGAACTGTCATTTATGCGATTAATAGAGCATTCAATTTTCTTTTTACTGTTTCAAAGTTGAGGCGAGTCCGAATTCATAAGTGATGATGATACTAATAAATAATATTCACATAAATCAATTCTAACGATTATTATTGTCATAACCCGTTTTTAATATCTGCTTCATGTTACCGTTACCAGGACATTACATGTTAACCGACTGATATTTATAGTTCTAAGTCGTAGCATGAGTAATATTCTAATAGTTAATTTTGAGAAATGTTGCTAGCTGAGAAGATACCAATATTCGACGTATTTGGATTTTTTGTAGTTTAACTTATTCTTTTGTTAATGAATAAATTTTATTCAAAGACAGCTGGATATGCTTACTTATTCATTCATAAACCATAACGACGCTCACTGCTGGGCATAAGCTCCCAAGGATCTTCTTATAAATTCATTATATTAAAAAAAAAATGAGGTGGTTTGTGGAAGTTCAACTCCTAAGGGTGTTCAAAAGAGTTAAAAGAGTAATTTTTGTCGCAACAGATGTATTTTATGCGAATCAAGTTGCTGGCAACGGCGAGTGCTGGAAGATATATAAAATTCTAACATTAAAATATGTACATATCATAAGATTTTTACCATACGCCTTGCATCATTAACTATTATAGCTTGTTCCTGCTAGTGATTTAATCTACTGCCGACCTTCTAGTTTAGAAACAATACCCTATTTGTCAACTGTGTTTATTAAATTACAGCTACGTCTGTTCTGGTTTTTTTTTGTGTTTTATGGAAACAAACTATGTTTACGGGATTTAAATATTTAGTTAAATCCCGTAAACATAATCTTTTTAAAACAAAGGTAGGATTATTTTTATAATAAAAGTGGGTAGTTGAATTATTTTCAGTCTTAATAATTATCTTTTTTGACGATTTATGCTATGCTATTTTTTATGTCTATATGAAAAAATGTAGAGTTATAATGTATTATTAAAGGGGTATGAAGATTTTTGTATGGGGGCTGGATTATCTTCTAGTCCCGCCATTTTGACTTTTTTTTTTAAAACAGCGTTCACTTGAAATCCTTTCAAAAATGGATACTTAGTAAACCCGTAAAGTGTCACACTTCCAAGATACTTACTTATAAGCAACTAAAGTTTTGCTGGAAAAAATTAAAATGGCGGACCAGTAGGAAGGCCAAAATCTTCAATGCCCTTTATGTTAAAATAAAAATATTTATTACAGCCCCACTTGGAAGTTTTAGGTAATATCGATTATTTTAGCATCAACATTTTTTTTTAAATATTCGTTTGCAATCGGTTAGAAATTATCGAGTTTATTTCTGAATATGGGAGGATCCCGTTATTATTACCTACTGCTACTTGCTGAACAGGTTTTAATAAATTTATACATATTCAGTGAACTAGAACTGTGGATTTGGCTGGGTTGTTTCACCGGAGGTCATGGTTTTGATTCCCATTATGGGGAATTCTAACGCTTTTCGATCTTACTGCTTTGGTCTAAAAATCTACAGGTCGAGAGAGGGTTCGAGACTCGAGTCCGTTGGCTCTGGTTGGTGGTAGGACATTTTCAAGTTCGACTAGCTACCGAGCTACGATTCCAACAGGTAACTTATGCCGTTATAAGAGTTCTGGCTGTGTTCTTGTAATATGAATGGGAACTAGTAAACTTCAAATCGAAATATCGAATATCAGTGGACTCTACAATGTGGTAGCACATTGAATCATGTTTCTTGGTTAAGTGTCGGAGTGTCGATCAGTGGAATAGGCCGCAGTGGCGGCTTGCCATCAGATGAGCTATGTACGTGGCTGTCTGCCAACTGAACTGTTTCAAAATTCCTTTGCAACTCTACTTGCAAAGGAATATTGAAACAGTACTTGAAAAGCCTTAGGTTACTGTTAAGTTTTTTACTGTGTCTCTTCTCACCAGGCTGTTTCAGGTAAAACAATATATTCGTGTGTAAAATAATTTACTATCTAAAGCTACTTGTAATTGCTAATTTAATTATTTATTTTCTTTCTTTAAGAGTGTGTTATATTGGATAATATGACATTGTATACTATGAAATAGTAAAACCTTCATGTAATTAAACCTCTTTGGTATTCCGTTTCCTTTGTTCTCATTTTCAAATTCCGCTTTTCATTTGTCTGTCTTCTTCTAGTTCTTTAATTACATTATCGTAATAGTGCTACCTAAATTCATTGATGTTAACTTTAAGGCAATACGTACATTTCTGAATTAAATTATTCATGGACTGTTTTACGACTATATCATCATTTAATAATATCTGCGCTTTGACACGTTAATAGTTTTCTTACAGTTACTAAACACATTTAATTATCTACTAATGTATTTTTGTTTTGATAGTGTATTCCATTAGAGTTTGATTTCCTATTTTGACGGTAGAAAATGAAGAATAATTTTATGAATTCTTTATAGTTCCATAATATTAAGTAATAAATTTATTAATTTATGTAAAATTATATTTTAGCACTGATTGTAAGCAAAGATATCATCATCATTATTGATGTTAAAATCTAAACGAAGATAATCAAAGTCACGGAATTAAGCTTACTAAATATAATAAAAAATATAACGTATATTAGATGCTTAAGATATGACGATTTTTTTTTAAATTTTGATTGTAAAATATTGTTGCTTAAAATTTTTACATTCATAAAGTTGTGTGTGATATTTAACTATGACTAACATTTTCTGAATATATAATCATCTACATAGCTAGTAAATATGTAGGTGATATAAAGTTCAGTATTTTTTACATACCTGCATTTATTTATTAAACCGATGCGTTAATATGTGTTATAATATCATTTTAATTTAATTCGACATTAAATCATGTCAACGGCTATATTTGGACAACAGATCCAAAAATTAAGTATATTAATGGACCACTTTAATGTTTGAGAAAATCTTCTTCCTCTAATGTAAGTAGCTCTCGAAAATTCAAATAAAAACGCTAAGTAATAGGCAAAGGTCAAATTATGAGTGTTGCATGTTTAAATCTTACTTTTGTATTGCATAAACTTGCCATCGCACGCCATCAAGGTTGCACCAGTAGAATGAATGACATAAGAAGCTTCATCTCCTTTCAAAAACAAATAATAATGGTCTCTCCATATCGCCCCTCAATTGTTTTCTCTTTCCCCTGCTCATTTACACATCACTCTATCTTCACACATACACACACACACACACACTACACACACGTATCACATTTACGAAATCACACGTACACTACAAACTAATACACACCTATAAACACACATTCATAAACAAACATTCATACTAATTTCACACTGTCTGTAGTTATAGCTATAGTTTAGTTTTTTTAATCCTATTTTTTTCCTCTGTCTATACATAATTATATTTTCTATTATTTTAGTCTTCCATTGTTTGCTCACTAAAAGACAACCACAATACTGGCATCCTTCTGCGGGAGAGGGCCTGGTGACGCTTAACAAAGGTTCTTTAAACCTATAACAGGCACCAGCCACTCACACATAAGGACCCTGTATGTTATTATACGAGTATATAAACTCCTAAGCTACCGATTTAATGTCCTTTTGTGCTGATGGAAATAAATGATTTGAAACAGCATAGAGTAATTCCTAACTTTCACCCTTAAACGCTAGGTGCAAACATGCATCGTCTTGTTAAAATTCATAGAGCGAATTATTATGTAGAATTACCTTTTTTATGAGATAGGGAGGCACACGAGCAGATGTTCTACTTGATGGTAAGTGATCCTTACCGCCTATGGACTAAGGTCCCAATGGCAGGCAAGGATATAAAGGGAGGGAAATAGAAAAACGCTATGTGAGGTAGGTAGAGGTAGGAGTGAAAGGGCTCCTCCGGCACAAGCTAATCGTGAGTCTTCTGTTAATAGGCTGTACTTTCCCGTGAAAGCCAGTCCATTTCTACGGGCAGGCATGCCTTGCACGCCTCTACCAAGCAGAACATAAAAAAATATTTTTTTCTATAATGCGAATGTTACAAAATTAAGTGAAGTTATGGTAAACTTTAATTTTCGAAAAATAGATAAATGCTTGTGTTATTAAAGAACGATTTATTTTTATTTCTTTTTGATTGAGCAAAAATTTTTATGTTTTTAGAAGTTTAAAATGTTTTTAGTGATAAGATGAATTTCTAATTTTTTTAAATATGAGATGAATTTCTTCAATGAAATTTTGTTGTTTTATTAATCAAACCTACACATAATTTATGAGTGAAGCCAATAAGTCATTGATTTGTTGTTACAACGTATACTTCTTCCGTATTATTTTTGCATATTACGCATATTTTGCGGTGTTTATCGATGCAATATGTATATGTACCTGCGTAAGATTAATGTTTATTACTTTATGTAAGTTTGTTATAAAATCTTTAATATTAATGCATATTTTTGACTATAACTAATGAGGCCATAACCATATTGGTAATGGCCACTGAATTTTCATGAAATAATTGTAGATCACGTTTTACTCAATTGATGAGGCAACAGTGGAAACTATCGAAAGAACACTGCACCGCGTTATTTCTGTCTCTCCGTGGCAAGGAACCCAGCGGCCCTCATACCTTCATCGGGTGTCATGAACCAAAGAGTGAATAATGCCGAGTTCATCTCTTCTTCTTATGCGGCGCAACGAGGAGAAGGAGCAGTAGGTATTATCCTCCTATCTTTCCAACTTACAACCTCCCTTTTAGGGATGACGGCCTCGCGTAAAAAAGCACAAACACTGCATCAAAATCTGCAAGAGATGTGGTTAATTCCACTTAACTACTAGTGAGACCTTCACCGACTAGTGAATATTAGCACGGAATTGTCGAATGTAAATTAATTGTCTCCATGACCTACGGAAC
The DNA here is from genome assembly GCA_949319885.1 of Mecyna flavalis. Taxonomy (NCBI): domain Eukaryota; kingdom Metazoa; phylum Arthropoda; class Insecta; order Lepidoptera; family Crambidae; genus Mecyna; species Mecyna flavalis. Next base: position 10,058,399 of record OX439430.1, read on the forward strand.
TGATGCAGTCCAGGAACTCGGTCGGTCACGACCGATGACACCCGAACACGCACTTCAAGCGGAGGCTGCACATAACTCAATCGGAGACCATCTCGGTGTCGACGAACGACTATTGTGTTTAAATGTCGTGGAATAATTAGAATTACACCCGCTCATGAACTTATTTATGATCGTTATTTTGAATGCTCGCTAATCTAATACAGCATTTAATCGTAAATAAACGCGCTTGGCAATTTACGCTGACATTGCGATTGAGTAATTATTGTTGAAGTTTGTACTCCTCCGTGGTACAGTGCAGTGTTTAGAGCGTTGGGCTCTAATAGGAGGTCGTGGTCGTTGGTTCGAATCCCGCGGGGAGCGTAACTTTGTGTAAATGTTTCCAGTTTTTAATCAGGACATTGCAGGCTTTAATCACCTTAATGTCTGAAAAAATTATGATTTTGTGCTTCGTAAGGCACGCCTGATCTCTCTTAGGTCGTGTCAGACTGCTGTCCCACCGTGTTATGAGAGTGAGGGAATAGGGAGTGCACACCTGTGCTTGCGCAATCACTTGTGCACTTTTATTTATCCTGCGTAATTGGCTGATCATAAAAGATTGGCCGCCGAAACTCGGCTAGGAGGACATTATCGTTGAAGTTATTATTATTGTAATTTTGCTATGAAATGGTGTTCTAGAGTAAAAAATAAGTAGTTAGTCTAATTTCATAAATAAGTCTATGCAAAATGTAAGAATAATAATGTCCTCCGAGCCGACTCTTCTTTCAGCATATGCATGATATACTATATTAAGTACTAGCTGACCCGGTGAACTTCGTATTACTTAATATAAACCATATAAATATAAACCCTATTTTTTCCATATTATTTTCTTATTGCTTAAACCTTCTTTGGACTTCCACGAATATTTCAAGACTAAAATTAGTCAAATCGGTTCAACCGTTCTCGAGTTTTGGCGAGACTAACGAACAGCAATTCTTTTTATTTATAAAGATGTGCACAAAAGAGAGTGCGCAAGCACAGATTTACACACCCTTTTTGGATTCAGATAGACGAAAACTAATTTTGATTTTGTTCATGTAATATTATTTGGGTAGCCAGTACCTACGTAAGGTACATACATACGTCTGACACCTAAGGGTAAGGTTTTGTGGTGAACGGTCCCTTAATAAAATCAGTTCTGGCACTAAATACTTAAATGACAAATAACAAAAATATTCTGGATGCTTAGATCTAGATGTTTATTTGTATTTAAGTACATTCATACATTTTTTTTTATTTCATACATATTTGATATATTATTATGGTACCTATCAACAGCACAAGAGCTTAAGATCCTTTCAAATTCAAATTCAACGACGCGATAACGAGAACTATCATGTATAAAGCTGCATACCCAATTGACTGTGCATGCATCCATGATCCAATTCCCCTAGGTCGAGTTTTCCTGTTATCGGTTACGGAGGTAAGATGGTGGTTGCTCCAATGTAAATACTTTGCAAATCCTGGACCATGGTGCATACCTACACTGATTAGATCGGTATCAATGACGTTCAATAATTGAACGTCATTGATCGGTATGTATATGTATTTGATAAGAAGTATAAAATGAACTTACAATCATCAATTTAATTACTTCCACATCATTACAGAAGAGATGAGTACTCATTTGATTAATAAACTAGTTTTCCAGGGATACGTTTTAATTATTCAAGTAGTTCTAATTAATTAGGTCATTATTAGGTGGACATAAATATCGTCGACTTTCAAAGAGTGTCATTCGCTGTCAGATACGCACAGTGGAAGAACCTCAAAGGAATCTTACAACAATGAAAACTGTGAGTATTTTAAAACTGTTTTCAAATTTTGACTCCATCCCTACAAGGTTAAGATGTCATTGATGAATCCTAGACACGAGGAACGGAGGGCTTTGCCTAGGTTTACGAAATCTACTTGACATAGTATGTACACAGGCAGTGGTAGATTAATCACTGCTATGATGAGCTAGTGCCGTTTTACTTAATTATTTTTCTTGTTCAAAGATCAATCATACCTAAAACTAATTAGCGACATTGGTTTCAGATCGTGTTAGTCTGCCTGTGCGTGGTGGCGGTGCTGGGCGCGCCCGCGGAGGAACGGTCCTCGGCGGCGCTGGAGCACATGCACCAGATGGACGAGCTTGGCCAGTACACCATCAAGTACGTCACGGCGGAAGGCACCATCGTGTCGGAGACGGGCCGCCTGGTGCCCACGCCCGACGGCACTGGCAAGGTTCTGGTGCACGAGGGCGAGTTCACCTTCGTCGGCACCGACGGCCGCGTCTACGTCACCAAGTACAAGACCTCCATCGCCGGCGCCTACGAGGTGGAGGGCGATCACCTGCCGAAGCCTGTCGAGCCCGAGCCACTGCCTGAGGAGCCTAAAAAGGAGGAAGCGGCCGCACCCGCCTCATAGTAACCCAATTCAACCATAGGAAACAATTAATAAAGCTATTAAACCTACATTTCTTGTATTCAATTATTGAATTGCCATTTGAAAAATATGGAGAAAAAATCCAAGTACCTATTTATATATGTTACAGTCACAACCCTTAACCAGTCAAAACCAATATTGACCGGTCAATAAGGGTTTTGACTTAGGATTCGGTTCGTTTTGCGGTCGCAGTTCTAACCTAACCTAACCTGACACAAAAAGATGCTCCCCGTGATATTCGAACCCATTTTTGAAGTTAAAGGTGGCCTGACATCCTTAATCAACTAATTTTGACCGGTCAATATTGGTTTTGACTGGTTTTGGGTTTTGACTGTAACATTATATATACATAAGTATTGTATTGCTCTGAATATAGGTAAACATCGATTTTATTTCTGGTCCATTTAATTTGTACGTGATGATAAAATAATAAGAAATCTATGAAATCTTAGTCGTGACCTGCACCCGCTTTATCCATTCATCCTCACTATCTTAAATTACAATATTAGTAGGATATCAGAAATGCCGATTTTTGTAGTTTACTGGATTTAGCAGTGTTTTATTTAATTAGTAGATAATCGTCTAAATAACAGAGAAAACAATCCCATCAAAAACATGTTTATGCAAAGCAGTAGGTTTGGCGCCTAGGTTTGCATCATAGAATAATTAATTTATTCTATGGTTTGAATGTCAAAAAGATAACAGGTTTTATGTAGGGTAGGGCTAAGTAAATGCCTAATTCTTAGACCTTAGCAAAATTGCTAAGCCTCGCATTTTGCCTAACGTCACAGATTTTTAAATAGTTATCTACTCTAACGCGTTATAACGTGTAGAGCTTGTAGAGTGATACTCGTAGTGTATGTTTTTTCTGCTAATGTCACAAATAGTCTGATGATGAAAAATTCATCCACTGTATGATTATGTTATTACGAGTACAATAGTTCAATAATTAAGTCTGACTCTAAAATCTTGAAAAACAACCGTGTAAATTAAGATTCTAGAAATGTCTCATCTCTCATCATCTCATCTCATGTCTGTACCTAAAACATAATGATTTATTTAACAATTGGATCCAATGATAGGAATACACACCTGTATTAAAATTTTACTACTATCGTGTTGTCATAATCATGTCAATATGTTACCAATTTGTTAATCAAAGCTCTACTACGTGGGTTTGTTTAGTATAGCTTAATGCCTGCTATATGATAACCGCAATAATCATGCTATTGGCTTCTTTGCGGGAAATATTATTTTGTTGATTACAGTTAAGACAGTTTTTCTTCATTGCCAAAAAATATAATATTTTTAATTAGTAAGAGTAAAGAGACAGAGAAAAGATTCGTATTCAAAATTCTCCTGCTGACATACAAGTTAAGCCATTTGTCATAAATATAGCTAGCTCGGCGCGTGACTCACTTAGAGTCGTCTTTTGAGAAATGTATGTACTTACTAAGTAACCGTAGCATCTCATTACATCTGTAACTCTATTATGCTAATCCAATTGAAACTATTTAATGTCATTGATTTCACCCCGGAAATAACCGTAGACTAGCTATTTTAGATTTATGACTACAAAAGATTGGTAATTTGTTTGTAGGATAGAAGTTTTTCAGTAAACTAACATAAGATGTTATTGTTTTACCAGCGCATAAGTTTAAGTTGAACAACCAAAGGAGATTATATAGACTCCATTAATTTTTGGACCTTTTCTGAAAGTGCCGGCCGACAAAAAATTGGTACGCTTACGAATGCGAAAAGAAATGAAAATGGTAAATCATCAAACTTGTATAACTTTGTTTAGCTACTATTAGGGTATTATATTACTGCTATCACTATTGCTTCAAATGGCTAGTTTTAAAAATACATAACATTTGTATTGGCCTGCCCTTTCATAATAGGCCTACAAAAACGATTTCCCTAATTGTAGTTATCCAGAAAATTATTTTATTTATTAAAACTTAATTGCACTAAAAGAAAAATAATAGGCGTACTAAATACCATGAGGCATTCTCTACTACCCAACCTTTAATGTAAATAAATATATGATGTAAAGTTATCATGTTGTAGTAAAATTGTTTTTTTTTTTATCAGGCTGATTGGTTGTCTTAACAGGGTATTGACACCGAATTGCTAGTAGGAAAAAATGCGGGCAAAAGTAATTAATATAAAAATCCATTCGCAGAATACAAACGAGTATTAACATAATTTTAAAAACCCAGGGTGTAAATTATCAGCGCTGGGAATCGGAACCCGGTGATAAATAAGGATAGAATTAGTTGCCTTCTAAATTCTATTTTTTTTTTTGGCTTCCGTCCTCAAAGTAAAGAAACCCTCCTATGTAGGATTAGTTTATTTGTTCGTTGGTCGCTCTGTTGCACATTTTAACTCTTTACTTCCGTTAAAAGCAAACCGCTTCCGTTAAGCAGGGTTGTCAAATCTAGGCTCATGATCGAAGCGGACTCTGAGCTCCATACTGGATGCGATGAGGAATACGCTAAGATGATTATGACTTCCGTTAACAACAAATGAAGCAAAAAAAAACTATATTTATCTTTAGAGCAACCACCTACTTGTCATTATCAAATTTTTTTCTTATAAAGATTGTTTTTAAACGATGAAAAACTAAAAATACAGGTTTAATAGCTTTATTAATAAAATTGTTTCCTAGGGTTGAATTTTGATACTAAGAGGCGGGTGCGGCCGCTTCTTCCTTTTTAGGCTCTTCGGGCAGCGGCTCGGCCTCGACAGGCTTCGGCAGATGGTCGCCCTCCACCTCGTAGGCACCGGCGATGGAGGTCTTGTACTTGGTGACGTAGACGCGGCCGTCGGTGCCGACAAAGGTGAACTCACCCTCGCGCACCAGCACCTTGCCGGTGCCGTCCGGCGTGGGCACCAGGCGGCCCTTCTCTGACACGATGGTGCCCTCGGACGTGACGTACTTGACGATGTACTGGCCGAACTCGTCTATCTCGTGCGTGTGCTCCAGCGCCGGTGCGGACCGCGGCGAACGCTCCTCCGCGGGCGCGCCCAGCACCGCCACCGCGCACAGGCAGACTAACACGATCTGAAACCAATGTCACTTGTTAGTATTACGTTCGATCAATCTTTCAAAAATAAAAAAATATTCTCAGCTCATCAAAACAATGCTAAACTATCGTCAGCTCAGCCGGCAATCGGTTGTAAGAGTCGAGTGAATTATTTATCGGATTTGATAGACTGAGTTTTACTCGTATAAATGGGAAATTAGTGATAACCCTTTCCTATTCCCTCTAAAATGAAATAAAAGCTTATATAAATTCTTATTTACTTTGTCAAAGGCAATCTATCGGTGTACAATTAAATAACTAATGTCCATTATTTGACCCATCAAAAAACACCGAAATGAGCTTAAAAAAATTAGGAAACGTAGTAAGCAATAAAGAAGGATTTTTGTCATTTCGTGCCCTTAGTTAACGTCAACGGCCAGACGCAAAAGGTCCCATCGACATAATTTTCTATAGTTTTCATTCATATGGGCTCGCCGCACATAATAGATGCCGGTGGCTGCCACATGCACTACATTTTTTAGATTGAAAACTAAAGAAGGTATGACTGATGGGCGGCGTTTTTAGCTGTGACGTGTTGCCCGTGTGAGGACCCGTAGCCTTTCACAATAAAACAGAGCTTTAAAAAAACTACTATCGTGTATTTTTTTTATCTATCAAAGTTAATAATTTTCAAAATAAATAATAGCAATAGTTTAAAAATTAAATATTTGCCTTATAGACTCACCGTTTTCATTTTGGTAAAATGTCAGGAGGCTCTGCTACTGTGCGTATCTGACAACGAATGATGATACTTGATAGCTGATAATATTTATGTATAGCTAATAATTATTAAATTAATTATATTAATTAGTGTTACTGTTATGGTAAAATATAGATTTCTTGAAAACTTGTTTCTTAATTATATAATTTTTTTTTAATGAGGTAGGAAGTACATTATCGGCTAAAAACTTGCCAAGCATATTGATTAAAATATTAAAAACAATTATGGTTAACTACACGATAGAGGTGAGCGTTAGAAGAGGCCTATATCCAGCAGTAGACTGCGACAGACTGATGATGATGATATTTTCATTTTTAAATAAACAAAAATAAAATAAATATCCTTGGAGATGATTTACACAGAACTATCTAGCCCCAAACTAAGCATTGCTTCCACTTAACTAGGGTTCCAGATGTCTTGGTCATTTTTGAGGCTTGAGTCTCAATGATACCCCATATTAATCCATCAAGCCCCGGAAAACCAGACACAATAGAAAATCTATTGTTTACGCGACACCCGGCTTTCGGTCGGGTGTTTAAGAGTTAAACAGTAAAGCCCGAGGTTTGGAGTTCAATGGCTAATATGGTAGAACCCGAAAATTACAATGGAGATCGAGAACATAGTAAGATCGAAATACGTTAATGTTATTGAGGGAACTCGTCTTATATTTTATTTCTTACTCGTGGTTACGACATGAAACAAATTCTTAAGAGGAAATACTAAGGGCGAGAGAATTGAAAAATAAGTATTTGTAAAATCTATTGCTGTCGCGCATCCCCCCGCAGAGCGCGATAGAGACAACTGCAGCTTGGACCAAAAATACCTATTAAAAATACTTAAAATCAACGTTTCGTAGTCCCCTGATTTCTTCTCCAAAACTTGACCGATTTAACTACTTTTTTCATTAAAATTTAAAGAAAGGCTTTGACCGTGTTCCTATGTTTTCCTTTTTTATTTAATCTTGTTAAATTTGTTTTCTGGATGTCTGAACACAGCGGAAAATCTGGTCATTTATTAGGTTTTTGAAGTTTAATAACTCTTTTAATTATTAATTTATGAAAAAAAGGAAAACACAGGGACATGCAAATAGTGGTCACAGATTTTCTGGAAAAAATAATTCTCTACTGGCTTTATCCAGGGAGGAAACAGGGGAATTCGTTTGTATGGAAAAACCGCCCTAGTGTTTCCTCTTAATGCCTTGTGGTACTGAATATTAATTAACTTAGACGAAGGTTTGCTTTGACCAAATATCAGGCTCTTGTGGATACAGATGTACCTTCATACTAAAATTCTTTACATAACATACCATACGAGAAAGAAGATTTATTGTACAAAAAAATCGGAATCCGAATTATAATAATAAATAATTTAATAAATAGTTGAAATGTATGAAACTGGAGATTGTAGGGTGCTTACTAAATTGTTGTAGGTACGTCAGGGAAGTACCGAACAGTACATACTTAGATACTACTTGAATTTAAGTATGTAGTTTTAAAATTATATAGTGAATCTTTTATCCATCTTCCCGTCGCTTTTCTCCTATATATTTTGGGTATTTCTGTATATATCCCATGTTGTAGCAGTATTAAAGAGTCATTACAAATCAGTAAATAAGTTCGATGGTATCATAGGATGGTGTGCCATATAAAATACAAGAATCTTAAAGTAGTCTATACTAATATTATAAAGAGGAAAGATTTGATTGTTTGTTTGTTTGTGTGTATTGAATAGGCTCCGAAAGTACTGAACCGATTTGAATAATTCTTTCACTGTTGGAAAGCTACACTATCCCCGGTGAACATAGAGTACTTTTGATCCCGGAAATGTGGGGGAAAGGGGGGATATTTAAAAAAAGAAATTACGCGCGGGTGAAACCGTGGGCGGAAGGCTAGTTATCTATAAATTAACTCGTAAAACGTTACGGGGCAGGGCACCGGGGTGGTTGGTACCAACTCAAACTATATACTATCTCTAGTGTAAACCTATTTACAGAACTTTTACATGTGAAAAAAATATCCAAGTATTAAAATATCCTAATTAACCAAACAATTAGGGAACAACATACTTGATCTATTTATAGTAGAAATAACCATCAGGCCATTAATTGATCAATTAGTTCTTATTTCGCATTAGTGAATTTGTATAAAAACGTTTGCAATTTTTGAATTGTCACACTTGCGATTTGTAAAGAGTCAAAGAAGAAAAGAAAACTTACCTACTCATAAAAATGAAAACCGTAAGTTTAAAATCATATTAAGAATTTAAATTGTTATCTAAATTACTATTCATACCTTGTTTTTTCTGTATCCGTGTCACGATCGATTTAGAGCATCGTGTGCCTAAACAAAGATAAATAAAGATGATTTTTGAAAACGAAACTAACTTCCAGCTTGTTTTCTCAGAGTCAAATGCTTTTTCTGATGGTTATTTGTTAAAGTTTACGAAAGTCTGACGGCAGTTGTTTAAATGCAATGACAGGACATGCTATTTTCTTTGGATCGTTTTGCAAGCGTAAAAATCAAGAATCATCAATTCATCATTAATCAATAGCCTTCTATGATGTTGATGTCTTATCTAAAAAATCAGAACATCTATTCTGCCTTTATATGCATATGAATCGTTTTATGTTATTAAACTAATTTATTTTATTTTAGGTTGCGTTGTTAGCCTGCATGTGCGCGGTGGCCGTGTTGGGCGCTCCCGAGGAGGAGCGATCATCGCGGTCCTCGGCGGCGTTGGAGCACGTGCACCAGATTGACGAGCTCGGCCAGTACATCGTTAAGTACGTCACGGCAGATGGCACCATGGTGTCGGAGACGGGCCGTCTGGTGCCCACGCCCGACGGCACCGGCAAGGTTCTAGTGCATGAGGGCGAGTTCACCTTCGTTGGAACCGACGGCCGCGTCTACGTCACCAAGTACAAGACCTCCATCGCCGGCGCCTACGAGGTGGAGGGCGATCATCTGCCGAAGCCTGTCGAGCCTGAGCCGCTGCCTGAAGAGCCTAAAAAGGAAGAAGCGGCCGCACCCGCCTCTTAGTGTCACAATTCAACCCTAGGAAACAATTAATAAAGCTATTAAATTTTACAGTCATTTTACATTTGGTTTTTGTAAAGCCTCCACCACACAATACTGCGTGTTTTTTTAGTCGTTGTTTTCCCGCAGCAGAATGCTTTACCTTCAGTAGTACTATCGATTTATGCTAGTAATCTTTTTTTTAAATGTTTTTTTTAAAAAAATTTAAAACTTTTTTTGACATTTGTTCTTAAATTATAATGGGAAAATGGAAACTAAATGTGAGTAAATAGTAAATAATCATTTTTTGGATAAACGCGAAGGGCAATGACCGTCCGTGACGCAGCTACAGTCTGACCAAAAAGAGTAGAAATTAAAAAGTGGCAATACTGTAGTGTCATCCCTTTCAAATCATTCAAAGAAAAAAGGGAGGACACTACAGTATTGCCACTTTTTAATTTCTACTCTTTTTGGTCAGACTGTAGTACTATTGGTTCGAGTTTCGTCTATCATAATTGTAAAACTTTTGATTTAACTAAAAAAAGAACTTTATTAATTTATTTTACTACTAAGATAGTTAATCATTTTACTGCGGGAAAACAACGATTAAAATTCCACGCTGTATATTATAACATAATAAATTATACAACACATACAGAATTTAACATGGTAAATCCATCAGGCAGTGCAAAGACTGTGCTGATTCCCTTATTCGGTGACCGAGACTAAAATGTAGTCTTAGTTTAGTGCATTTTTTATTTATTTATTTGGGTAGAGCACTAAAATATTGAAACTTGTGATTCCTGCGACCCCTGGCGCATTTATAATAGGACAGGGTCACTAACAAGTGTGTCATCGAGCCAGTTAAATTAGATTTCATATGCTGTCGGTGTTTTAAATTTTGCAATGAGAATTTGATGACTTATCAGTTTCAGTAATAAAATAACTTATTGTTTTGCAAAGAGAGTTACACAATTTTTAAATAATTAAGCTACTTCGAAACGCAGGCAAGAAATTTTTAAATACCTTAAATAATCAAACACGTTGTGTGACAGACATAATCTTATTTATATTCGAAAGGTCGGTGACCTCTAGGAGATATTGTTTATTTATTTATTTTGGCCACATCAATATACGACTCGCAATATACACAAAATGTCAACTCAAAAAAGACGCGTACCCAAAAGTCTGTGGTAAAAACTGTTTTCGCTTAAAACAAATTTTTATTATAAGCCTAATTACATAAATATTATGATTTCGCTGCAAATTTGTGGAATATTACATAGTCCTGGCGGCTTCAGGACCGTAACAACGGTAATTGTGAATTTTCCAACAGAACACATGTAGATTTTTTAACCCATCCAAAGAAATCTTGTAGACACGGCTAACGATATTTATTTATTTTATTTATAGACCATATAAGAAGATTGTCTGTGGTATTTATGAAGCAAGAAGAAGCAGATTAAACGAATAAGAGATGTCTATCAGTTATCAGTTGTATTTTCGTAACAAAAGGTTGTAAATTAAAATTTTGTTATTTATTAGACGCAGGCGACGCCTGACGTTTGAGGTACAAAAGGTTACAAGTTTCGTCACGGCGGTTTTGTAAGCATTTTAAATAAATCTGACATAAGGTTCTCAAATACAGTCGTCTCACAGCAGCCTCGTGGACAATGCATTGTGACACGAAGATTTCACAATTTAAAGATTCAATAGGTATGCATATTCTGTGACTGAGTCCTAAATCTTCACACATCGTTACAAATATTTAAAAAATTAAAAATAGGTGTTTGATACAGCAGATTTCTAAGTGTTAAAATATTACGTCTCAGCTGTATCTAGGAAGGTTCAAGGTTGAAATAGCTATGCAGTAATTGTGCTTATTCCTTATTCACTGACAGCTTGAGAATATTTTAAATATCACTTGCATTGCAAGGTGCAGATATTCTTGGTTTTTCGTGTCCGCACATGTCTCTGCTAGATAATAATGTGTGAAACTACCTATCTTGTTATGAAAATTGCGATCATATTTATGGAAAAAGTGAATATTATGGATATAGTAGTACAATTCGTGCGATTTTAGTCAGCCATATTATATGGCCCTTTGCGAGTTCAAACTCCGCACATTTTGCCAAAAGTTGTGTCGTGTTATAGTTGTAACATTCAGTTAAAAGTTTCGTATCATTTTGCCTCGATTAAACAATTTGGATAAAACCTTATCACCCGTGAAAAAACATGAGAGGTCATCTCGTTAAAACAGTGTATCTATTACATTATGATTAATTATAAGTGATATTAGAGGTTGCATGAAATCATCATTAAAACTGCCTTCTACCTGTTACTTATGCATATTGTAGCGTGGATGAACCTTCGCGACATGCGTGCTTTGGCATTTAGCTGCGTTTACGAAATATCTTGAACATTTGCCGTGTGAAATTTGTAAGACCTAATGCATTACACCTAAGTGTTAATGGTTTTTAATGGCCGTACCGATGCAAAATGCAGCTTCCCAAGTTATGACGATTTTATATAATTATGCAGCCATTGGTGAATGGTGCCTACAAAGCCATTAAATATTAACTGCAAAATATTAACATACAAACATTGGTTTTGTTAATTCAAATATTTAATGTGTATTTAAAATATTACTTCATGATAATCATAATTTTATATTTGTCTTTCACCGCACAGTTTTGTGCTTATTAACCAATAGTTTACGTTTTTAGAATAAACTTATTTTATAAATCTTAATTATTCGCCAAAACCAACATGAAAACAGGGAAAAGTCCCGTAATGTCTAATGACGTCTTTGTTTCGAACCTATTGTTTGTAGGAAATGACACTTCACTGCATTATAGATATTATTATATTCCAAAATAAAACTTTCTTAATTTGACACGAGGAAAAAGTAATTGTATAGACTACAAATTACACTTGAAATATGTAATTAGGGTTTTCCAAATGCTAGGTATAACAAAATCTTTTTATCCAGAATTGCATTTAGATATAGGCAGATATAGATAGCTTAAATCAGACAGATAGACGGACATTATTTTTAATATTTTTAATACGTAGGTACGTACATATATAACGTACTACACATAATATGACGTATATTCTCATAAGCATTCAGTTTGTAGTACAAAATTGTTTAACACATATTTAAGTTTGCTTTATGTGTTTTGTATGTTGTTGTGACAAATACCCTGAAATGTTTAACACAATCTTGATTGAAAAGCAAGTTCTAGTAAAAAAATATAATGAGCCTAAGTATCTAATTTACAAATCAGCGGACCCATTTAAAAATTATGTGAAACAGATTTTCTCATAATATATTCAAGGAAACAAAAACTACACAGTACAAAAACTTTTCAGTAAGCCTTATTCATTTTATTACAGATTGGGTCGATTGCGAATGTCTGACACTACTACTTTATTGTATAAAAAAATTAGTGACTCCACTTATTCATTGCGTTATATTATTGCCCCGTGAATTCATATGCATGTATATGGTGGGTGTTATATTTTGTGATTTTAGCAGTGTAACATGTTAGATAAAATGATTGGCCCTTAAAGCATTGTTATAATTTAGTTGTTGAGTATTTTTTCAAGATCCGTTCGTTTTTTATAACAACAGTCTCCAAAATTGTTCTAAATTAAATCTCATGCTTAAAACATAATGCGTAGAAACTAAATACATAAAGTCTTGGTAAATATATATGTGCGAAGCTTAAGTCCGCGGCTTTATAGGTAAGCATAAAGCGGACAATATTACATTTCTAGGCATATTTTGTGATTTTTTTTCCAGTATTCATAATCTATCAATATCATAATAACATAAATCAAGTTAAGTCGATCCATTGTCCTGAACAAACAAACACACTTTCGCATTTATAATGCTTATGACTTGTAATATGGATAACTGTTTGTCTCTAGCAAACAAATGACTGATCATTAACTGTGATTTCTTGTACTGTGGTCAGTGTTTCTATTGCGTAACTCTTTTTGTGAGATATCGTCAAGATGATTGGTAGCATCAATGTTAATTGTAGGTTGTACGGGGTTGAAGTTCAGCTCCATTAGATTTTGTTATTATTTTGTTCCTGGTTTAATACTGGATGTCCTTGTAAGTACAGGATTACTTGTATAATAATAGCCTTTGTTCTTAGCTAATTATAGACAAAGAATTGATATTTCATACATTATATTAGGATGTTTACGTTCTAAAGTAAGCAGTAAATATTTTTGAATCACGCTTAAATAAACTGTGCGTACTTACTTAAATATTTACTAGTTTCGTATAAGATGTATACTCGACGTTGTAAATATATCTTATATAGGGGCTCCATTTGGGATTTAATTATTTTATAATCGGTGTGATAGTGCTTAGAGTAGCTCGCAGTGTGAAAATTTGTCGGACCTATTTCGGGCCGTTTAATTGTGGCCAGGCGAGGACCGGGTCCTCCCTTCCGAGCGCGAAGGGAAAAAAGGAGAGTTTAGTGGGTTCCTACTGGAACGAAGGTCATAAGACCCGAGTCCTCCACAAAATCGCAGAGCTCTCACACATTCTCCTCCGAAAAGAAGTGTCTACCTCTATCCGTTTTGAGAAAAAGCCCTATGACTGGCATAATAACCACAAAATAGCTTAGGTACCTACAATGTTTAATATCTAATGTTTTCTTCGGTTACTCCTCATTGTCTCTTATTTATTTATAAATATTGTCTGATCGGATAATATGATAATATTGTCTGGTCATAATAAACTGCAAAATTTTCTATTTTGAGTTTTATGGATTATATTGTTATTTAATAACAACTTCATAGGTTGATCTATCGCTTGTCTGTTCTTGATAACTTGTTTTCTCTACGTCACTTATTACCTCATTAGTCTTGCTCTTTTATTTGAGGTCGAAGTAGTAAGTGCTTGTGAACAATACAAGGTTTTGGCTTCCGATGTGATAACTGGCTTCTTGCATGACTATAATCGTTTTCGAGCATGCTATTTTTGGAGGTATTCACGAATACCTCCAAAAATGGCATGAATAACATCGAATATATTTAGGTTGCTTTGTTTTGATATGCTTTGAATCACAGATAATAAAATATTTATTCTTGATACCTATATGCTTCCGCAGTGAAATTCTATCCAATACTTAAATTCTTACTTTTTACAGGACCGGATTAAGACTAAGCGCGCTTTAATCTATGTGACCATAAAGAATAATCTATCAACAAGATATCGTAGTCGGCGAACATGACATAAGCAAGCACGTACTTGGTCGGAGGAAATCTCTTTCCCCTTTTAGAACTTTTAGAAGGGAATTAGGTCCCAGAACGTATTCACGACCGAAGACTCTTGGCGGTCAGCTCAACTCAACTCGGTCAAAATATTGAATGCATATTAAGACGATTATAATTACAAAGGATGAAATAAAGTAATTATAATAACAGAAAAAATTACATTTGACAAATATTTTAAAAACAAAATATCTAGCCAAGGACTATTTATCAAGAGTATTATAACTTACGATGATAAACACTCAGAAATAAATGAACGGTCATCAAAGCAAGCAATGAAATAATAATAAAAAATAGCAAAAACATAAGTGAAGTAAAAAGTTGGAATCGTAAATAAAGCTCTTGGATTTCGTCAATCGTGATGCAGTTCGTGCGTGTTAAATTAACCACGAACACAGATATTAATATAAGTTAGACAAAAACTATATATTGTACGTCATATTTGCTGTCGGACTGGAACAGGTTCCATTGGGGATAACTTGTTTTTTTAACTTATATAGGTATGTTTTAAACTAACGGAGACGATTTCCTGCATTTTAGTAGATTTCATTGTTCCTAACTACAGATTACAGAGCGTCTAACCTGAATAATTAACTACGTAGAAAAAGTGTTTTCGTCGTGGATGTGATGCGAACCCACATAAACGACGACGATTAAGTTTCTTCTAAACACAACATTGTTAAATTGCCTTTGATTTATGAGGAGTATAAAATATTACAAACCTCAACTGAAATCTGCCCACGGGCAGAAACTATGTGGGAGATAATTCAGAGAAAATACTCCAGATAAGAAAAGCCTTACAAGTTTTGCCCACTGCTTGGTGTAATATGGTTGTGAAGTCGGCAGTTCCACCACGAGTCGTTTCCTCAAACTATACAAACATTTGTGTGCATCGTATAATGTGTGTATTTACAAAAAATAACGTTGCCTGGCACTCAAAATACAAGCATTGCCTGTGGCTAGATGTCGTTGTGTGAAATGTCTAAGGATATTTATATCGATGCACGGAAAATTTATTGTTTGTATATAGCAGGTATTCATAGCATTGTCGCACCTAAATGTAAACGAAGCTCGACCTGCGACCTTTGGCGTAGCAGACTTTTCAACCAGCGGTTGTCAGAGATGGCTGCCGATGGCCAGTTTCTGCTATAAGGATGAGCAATTAGATTAGATAATTTAGAATCAGCATGTTAAATATTACGGAAGGGCGGGTAGTAGTTTGTTTTGCATCATGTTTGCTACCAGTTACTTAATAACAAGAGGTAAAGGACGGCGGAGTACTGTTACATAATAATGTTAGTGTGGTGCGTCCACGTTGTCTGTTTCGGTGACGCAGTAGACCGCACTTTAATTTGGGACCCTGGATTCGATTCTCGGGTCGAACCGACAAAATATTAACGCCATGGGGGTCACTGGTAGGCCCTGAACAATACATTTCTTGGACCTTGGCAGTCAATATTTTGATAGGATTTTTCGGTCGAAAAGATAAAAATAGACTCCGTGTATTTAGTATTTGTTGTATCCGTTCCAATAAATCTTTGATCCGTTGTTTGATCTGTCTTTGATTGTGTCACAGATTAAGAGCCCTGCCTCATTAGGGCGCCATGGCGATGTGAGCGGCTACCGTATCCAAGCAGTTTTTATTGGAATGTATGGGACCTACCTTTCTTAATGATGGTGTGGCAACGTCGCCAATTTTTGACATTTCAATAAATCAAGGCTTATACTGGCCGTTTGAGTTGCTCTTCTACCAAAAACAACAATGAAGGTGTAATACGCCTCTCGTGCACCTTCTCTTATTACCTATAATAATATTAACCTACTTAATTGGTTTGTTTCGCCCACGGCTTGCCCGCGTGGGCTATATGACGTTATCACGAAGAAATGTGTTAAAAAAGGTGTCCTACGTTATCCTCCAGGTCTCACACTATTCCAAAGTTAGCAATCTTCTTTGCTTTGCTATTTTATAAGAAATCCTTTTATTGTAAGGCGTAGGTATATATGATATTTTTGAAAAAGAAATATACAAAAATTAAAAATATTTACTTTTATTAAAGATAAAAAAATCACAAATGTTTAATACAAAAATTATAAAAGGTACGAAAGTTTATTCTTATGGCACAAGAATTTAGATACAATGATCTCCCATTCTTTGCGCTCGTAGCTAGCACAATTGATATAGCTGAGATCGTTCGCTGTAGAATACGGCGTGAATAACTTTTACACTGGCCCTGGGCACATGGTATATAAAGCATACTGAGAAAAGCCTCGGAAAACTGTTTTAAGGTTAAAACATTTTCCGATTAGCACAAAAGACGCGCGCAGTTTTCTAAAGCTTTGTATCTGCGTGAGTTTTCATGTGTCGGGGTTTAGAAGGAGTATTTACAGAGGGTTTGAGGTTATTATTTTTACTTCTGGCCGAGTGAGGTCTTGGGCTGGAATCCGTTGGGTCCGGCGGTGAAGGTGACGGTGTAGTGCTTGCCGTCAGGCGCGACATACGCGTATTGTCCAGTGACGGTCAGAGCGGCGTTCTCAGACTGTGGGTTGTCAAGCTTGCCCTCCTCCTGTCGGGATGTGCCGTCGCTGGTTTCATATCTATAATAATAATAAAGTTTATTGCATATCACAATACAATTCATAAAATAAAATATAATAATTAAATTTCGCGTAAGATGAACGCAGATTGTTGTTATTAAACCAAGCATTCCAAACTATGCAAGGAAAATATTATGAAAGTAAAAGTTTTATCTTTGGCTAGCATTTCGCCGGCGAAATTAATCTAGATTATAAGCACACACATTGGCACAAATGTACAAGTGTTATCAAAATTGATTGAGTGTGTTTGCGTTACGCATAAAAGTAACTCATAAATAATACATTGTCTGCACAGTGTACAATTAGTGGTACAATGAACACTTTAGGACAAAAGCCTACAAATAAATAAATCGTAGAAACATAATTTTTGAACTATGAAAAAATATTCACTAAATGCAGGTGCGGGATTAATGTTATGAAAACCCCTAATAAACATATTTTTCTATGCCAGGAAATTGTTCTTTGCATCCCGGGTCATCCTGTTATTATTATCACAATATATATCTTAGCGTTTGTTGAGTAAACAAATGATTTTGATTCCTTGTATAAGATTTCACCGCTAGTATAATAGACACGAATTTTCCCTTTTGAACTAGATATATATTTATCAATTTTTTATTATTATTTACAATTACATACATTGTATGAATTTTATTCTTCAAATAATATAATTAGCTCCGAATCTACTTAACAAAACGAATCGACATCAGGTTGTGTATTTGCTAAAAACTCTTTAAAAAAAGGGAAACATACGCAAAACTGTATCCATCGGGCTGGACGTCGCTATCAAAGCGCACGATTTGCACGTCCTGTTGAGGAGCGCTCGCGCAGAGCGCCGCCATCACGCAGAGGATTGTCACCTACAAACAATTAAAACATTTTCAAATAGTATTTTACACAATACCAGTTGATAATTACGGTGCCCCTGTGAATCTCTGAATTCTTCTAAATTTATGCCATTTAAATCATTACAAATGCATTAAGGTCCAGAGTTCCGACAAATAATTAATCCTAATAGACATTTTAAATGTTTTTAGCGGTCACTATACTATATTGTAATATCCTTTTGAGTTTAATAATAATAAAAAATGCGTTAAAGTTTTTTAAACTCACGTGTAAAAAATTTGTATTAACCGATTACTAATATCATTTCATTTCATTTCATTTAATTCATATATTATTTAAAAATATTAAAAGTTATTTTAAATTTTGTATTAACTATCAAGAGAAATTTATGTAAATTAGAGTTCTAAATGAGAATTATCGGATGATAACTGAGAGATGCAATTCACGGAAACGCACCGCCGCGTATATACGCATAGTTATACGCAACTCAATCTTAAATTAACAATAAGCAAAGCCAAGGGGCCATCCATTGTTTTCGTCCGTCCGAACGCTATTTCACAGGCGGTAGATCACACAAGTCACGACACACTTTCGCAACAGGTTTTAAACAGTGATTATGAATTTAAACATTAACACACAAAAACCACGACCTCCGATGCTTATTGTAATTATTTAACAGAAAAAAATTAAACTCACGTATTTGAGCATGGTGCTTAGTATTCGTGTTGAGCACAAACTAACGAATGAGTAACTAGTGTAGGTCGTTCATTTTATATATTCCCGAGATCAGCTCTTGCAAGCTGACATCATGTGAGGATGGGATGCCGTGACGCGTTCCAAGCTACGCTGGTCGGAACCTCAGGTTTTTTGTCAACACTAGACACGACTGTTAATCAAATTCGTATTGGACACATATCAATCCGACGTATTACATAAATCATTATGTCTTTCTTTAAATATGTAGGAGTTTTAATGAAGAAGCGTCGATGGGTATAACTTACGAAATTTAATTACATTGTCACTTTTTGTTCTTTTTTTGTGGATGATTAAACGTTGATGTCAAGGGTTTTTGATTTGTTATGATTACTTCTAATATAAATAATTTAACTTCAATTACAAATGTAGAGTATTCTGTTAATATAAGTTTTAAGTTGTTTATTAAATTATGTATTATGCTAATCCTAATATCCTAGGACATAATGACGCTCAATCCTATTTTTACAGACCTATTCAGCCTATTTACTGAAAGAGAACTAAATACGGATTTTGCCACATACACATACACACACTCACATCAACAAATACTTTTAAAATTATACTTGTTTTTTCTTCAGGGCAAAATGAGCATCAGTTGGACTGTTTGAAAAAAGTGTCGCATGAAAACGTTAAACGATCAATATTGTGTAAATATTTGTTAAATTAAAGAACCATACAACATATTTACGACAAAATTGAGTAAGAGTACGTGAGTTAAATCACAATGGGCTCATTTGAAAGCTCGTATCATTGTCATCGCCGACGTGCGTTTGCAAAAGCTTGTCTACGCGGGACTAGTGGGAAAAAATAGACAAATATGTGATAACTATGAACAGTTACGCAACCCATCAGATTTATGACTAGATGCACATATTGCAAGAAAAAAACTATTAATCGCATTGCGCAATTTACTGTACAGTATGCAAATCACATCCTGTATGCAATTGAGTCTGTAAATAAATACTTATAACAAGAGATTAACATGTAACTTATAAAAGATAAATCTTATGTAAAGATGTAGTACGTAATTAATAAATTATGTTTAGACCTTTTAAAATCGATATCTTTATAAAGGAACTTATTTTAGAGTCAAACATTTGGCAAACAAACAGTATAAAATATATCTCTCTTGTTAAATGAAAACAAGTCAGCGAAATGTAGGCTCGCAAGAATTTAAAAAATGTTAACACTCCTATGTTATTAAATGGCTTTTTAGTTATTTAATTACGATAATAGAAACGCCAGTAATTTTTTTATTTGCACCTAACACTCACGAACGTACTATTCACACCCTCTATAAATTTCGCTTTAGATGTTTAAAAGTCCATAACTTTACGTACGTTGCTCTTATATAGTTTACCTAGTGCTTCCTCCTTCCAGGTAGTAATGATAATGGACCTGGTCCTGGCCACTACTAAACGGGATCCTAGAATAAAACATACCTCCAAAATGTACATTGGACATCTATGTCCAATGTACATTTTGGAGCATGTGCATTTTCTCCTACTACATACACACATTCTAATGTGTGTATGTAGTAGGAGAACCTAAGCCGTTGTATTAAAGACTTTAACGCGTCACAGATACAGTAGAAGACAGCAGTTTTGTGGAGTTTTGAATTAGGATTGAAAGGACATAAAGGTAACAAAATAAAAGTGAAATAAGTTACCCAAACGGTTTGAGAAAGCTGTAACTTTTTTCGTTAGGTTTTGTACAACCTTGACAGGCACTGGATGAGCCGGTAAAACGCACAGGTTAGTGGGTAGTGTCTGATGAGCACCACAAAGCAGATTGACAGAGAAGTTTGTCGTTTGATGTATTTTCAAATTATTTTCGTCTTTCATAGGTATCATAAATATTCATTAGTGAATACTTAGATAGTTTATTTACCCACACCCATGATTTAATAGATAATTTTATAGCTTATTCGAGACGTTTTGTAGTTGTGAAATAAACCTATAAATGAACAAAACAATGTCTAAAGAGCCATTATTACTAGGAGGTTGTAAAAATAATTGCGCAACTACAAATAAGGAATGCTGTGTTATATTAGGTTTAAATTGATGCGCAATGAATCTAAGTACAGTTGACATAGTAAATATGTGCGCACAAGTTTCGTACTTCAGAAGGAGTTATTCAATTTGTGTCATTGTTGTGTTTGTGCGGTTTAGGTTTCTTAATATTTCGTTGAGTACGGAAATCTACACCTTTTTTATACTTATCCACGTAGATATAAATAGTTTAAGGATGTTTTAATAGTCGTCGTCAAAATAAAAAGTCTGCTACCAATTAAGTCGATTTTAATTCCATGTCATTTTATATTTTAATAAGCATACATAATTAAAAAAGCTATTTTTGTCACCTTTATGAATCTTGATTTGAATAACAACGTAACCACTAATATCATTAGAGGTGAGCTGTTAAATAACCACCGATTGATTACGCAGTGATTACGCATTTTATGTTGGATTCTAAATAAAACATATTAGTCTGCTTAGCCGTATTTTAGCTACGGCGGCCAAGCGCAGATGCCTCCATAAGCCCTTATTTTCATTGCAGTCTTATGTGATTTCCAAAGCATGGAGTTTTTACACTCTGAATTGTGACTGAATATTTTCCAAACAGAAAAACCCAATCATAAACTTTCTCGGTAGAATATAAAAAAAGGAAAAGTATAAACTAAGATCCTTGACGCGACTATCACTAACGTGTGACCCAAAAAAAATTAATATATTTACATATACAGGGTGTTAGGTAACCCGAGGGACATATTTAAGGAGAGTGTTCAGAATCCGATTTAGAGTCCAATTCGCTATAAAAAATATTTCCTTAATTTTTTTCATAATTATCCTCATAATTTATGTATGCATGAAATACCTAAAAATTCCGTGTGCCGCTCACCGTTTACGCCCCAAACTCAAATTGTACGCGATTACAATTTGAGTCGTACTGAACGTGTGTACGAAATAGGTACTGTGAAGGAAAGAGTTGCGCGGATTTTCACGTTTCGACTAAGGTTATTGACAGATATTTACCAGAGTTTTTATTGATTTATACTTATTTTGTCATATGGAAGCATGAACTATTTGGGGGTTTAACCCTACAACTACAACATCCAAATTTAGTTAAATGAACCACAACACGGGTCATGGGTGACCCCATTAAAAAACATGATTAGATACGTACAAAATATCAAACTTTAATAACTTTTAACAATTCTTAAAAGTCTCTTTGGACATGAATGGACTATATAAGGAATAAAATGAAGTAAAAATCTTAAAATCTAGACACATTGATGACAAATAGGTAACCTGTGTTGTGCACATATATTTTTGGAGCACTTAACACATTTCTCTCTGCCCTTCCTATCTTTGGCTCTAGTGCATAAATAGCAGCGGGAACTTGAAGTTGATCAAGCTTGGGCTACTTGGGCACTGTTTTCTTCATCTACTCCCAAAACATGAAGCATCTCCATACTTCATGTTTTGGGAGTAGAACTGAAAAATCTGAAAAATCTCCGAACCTAATGAGCGTGCGCACGCCGCCATGCGTCACGGGCCACTGATTACCAATTACGGAAGGTACCTAGACGCACAGGATTGTAGGTGCAAAACTCGCTAAATTAAAATAAAAATACTTATGTGTGGGGTCACCCATGACCCCATGTTGTGGTTCTAGGGTTAAATATGTCCCTCGCATTTCCTGTCATACTGTATAAAAGATTATAATATTTCCAAAAGATGATCCCTTATGGCGCAGTAAGTATATTTTATTTAATTCTAAGTAATGGAGGAGGTTGTTATAAAACTAAAAAGCGTTTTACTAAATTTTCATTGTTTGTTAATTGGCCATTTTCATGAGAAATAAATTACATTATATGTTTGTACAGAGCTCCAGCTATTATGTAACTTATAAACAACTTCCGAGTTCGATCCCAACATTTGACCGATTTATTTAGGAATGAAAATCCAAGAGGTATTGCAGACCCAAGAAGTGAGGAGTTGACATCGTGGCAGATGACATGCGTGATAATGAACTCACCACAATGGGATGTTCTAAACTTCTCGATTGGTCAAACCCGGCCTATACCCGGTTTCCCCTTCACACCCAAAGGGGAGTTGTAGGTGAAACGGGGGGAGTTTAGTTACAAGTAAAACGAACGTACGTTTTTAGTTTCGAGTCCCACACACGTTCGCAGGTCTCGCTAGCCTGCAGTTATGGTGCTTAAAAGCACCACTTGAAATCAGAGGCTCGAAGGTCACATGAGTCTATAGTCTGGCAGAACATTGAGGGACGTTTCCAGGTGAAGCGTCCCTCAATGGAATAGGCCGCAGTGACCGTCTACCATCAGGTGGGCTGCGTGCCTGTCTGCCAACTGACCTAGAATAAAACAAAAAAGCGATTACTTTTTCTCCTAAAAAAGAGGAAAAATTAGACAAGCTTACTTAAACCGGGACAACGCCAGGATGATGACGATAATCTTAGGAATCCGAAAGAAGGTCTTAACAACAGATCTGTCTTATTCCTTCCTGTTTCGGATAACTTGTAAGTTGTAACTAATTTTAAATAATTATTTTCAAACAAAGAAGTTCTAAATTTGCCTATAAGTCACTACAAAAAAGTCATCGTTACGAGTTTTTTTTTGTGCAGAGTTCGTATAAAGTAATCTTCTTTTAATTGACGATGCTGTTTTTACTAGGTATTCGTTTTTCAAGGTTATATTAATCTGTATTTAAAGTTCATCACAAAGAATGATCTCTGATTGTTAGCTTTTCGGTTACGGAGTTTCAATAATGCTTGATTGTTTATGATTTCAAAGTGACTATTCGATCGTAAAAAATCTAGGTATGAGACATTACAAAGAGCTGATAATAATTCAACGTGATTAAATATTTACAAGAAATAGGACGTTTAATCAATAATCATCCTATTTAGGTAGGTATCTGAATAACTTAAATGTAGGTTACATTTAAGTTATCAGAGTTATTTTTAAGCAATATTTTTTTTGGTTACTTTTGATAACTTGTTTTATTATTGGCATAAAGTTTTCTTATATTTTTCATCAATTTATGAATCAAGTAACTTAATTACTATGAAATCCGATATCTAAACAAATGCAAGTTCAACATAAGTCAAGAACCTAATTGTAACCGTTTCAAGTGGTTACTCAATGAGATACTTAAGAGTAAGCGAAACATTCCTATCTAATGTGATAGGTCAGTAATTCCAAGTTAACAAGTGTTTGCGGCTTCTCACTTACGCTCTCTCACGTTTAACATAAACAATGGGAGCCAATTAAATGGTTGTTACAAATTGATTTAAAGGATTTCATAATCAGCGTAGTAGAAATAATATACATTCGTAAGCAGTGAACATATTATTATGAAATTTAATTTATTTTGACATTTTGATTAGGTATTTCAAATGGTCACATTTTTTTTGACTGTCTATATAATTGTTGTCTTATTTGATTGATTCATGTGTGTAATTCCTGAATTGGCATTACTGAATTGGAATCTATTTTTATATTTTAGTAGTTGATAACTTGATATTTTTTATAAGACGAAACCTAGGACGTAAACATAGTGTATAGGACGTCCTCAGGCGAGGTGGAGTGACAAATTGCACAAAATGGCTGACATGAGTCTACTGGTGGAAATAGGCCTCGCTCACACTGGCCACACTCATCGATCCTCGGCTGTATCTGAGTAATCGAGTATCGAGCAAAGTGGCGAGCGTTTGGAGTGGATAGCGACAGGCTGATGATGATGAAGATGATGAACTTAGGACGAACCCTCATTTCCACAGTACAGCTAGTAAGTTTTAAATGTCAATAGAAGTTGCTAAATATTTGTCATAGACTCTCATCGCATTTCTATTGTTAAAAGAATGGTAGAAGACCATCAAATACATCACTATTCATCATGAATATTCAAATCAATAATTATTATTCAAAGCGTAATATTAAAAGGACTACGCTATTTCCTTACATAACGCGTAGTTTATTTTAACTTGTGCATTTTGGTTTTAACTGTGTGTTTATGTCCTTTCAAGCAGATATAAGTCTTATTCCTTATGTATACGGTTCAGGTTTCATATGAGAGCGACTATAAGAGGTCATTTGACTTGAACCCAAGTAGTAAAGTTAAGAGAGTGACTCCTCAGACGGAATCTATGCGTGGTCGTTTTATATAAGACTTTATTCCAATACGGATAAGGATTAATAAATGTAAAATGTAGAAGCTAAATGGTACATCGATACTGCGGACTTCTGTTACATAACATTTGTTTATTATGTCTGCATGTGACCTCTTTACTACGTGTTTTTTAATACAATTACCAGTACTAATCTAGATGATACTAGAAATATCGCTTTGTCGTCTCGCCGTGATTTCGCGTTCCTGCGTTCATTTCCAGGGCCTAGAAAAATTCGGAAATATCCGCATTTTGGCATTGGGGTTATTAAAGGAAGGTAAAGGAAGAAAGAAAGTTTTTTTTATAATAAAACTTATCAAGGTGGCGACTGGTCTAATGTAATGGATTAGAAGTCCGGTATTCAGACTAGAGATCAAGGGTTCGATCTCACTCGGTACAAGCATTTGTGATAACATTAGATAGTCTATGTCCTAAGCAGCTTTAAGAACTTGGGAAAGTTATTAAGCAGAATAAAACCATGGTCGTGTATCACCCACCATTTTCCCTGGATGTGATAGGTAGCAAGAAAAAAATACTTATATTGTACTATCAGATTCGAATGCTATTAGGATAATACCTTTTGATGACTTACACAGACAAAGATATTATTTTGGTTTGCCAACGTTAGTCATTTTTCGCCCATTCCATAAGGTACTATCCTAATAGCATCTGAACCGGATATACTAAGTTTATCAACATTAACTAATTATTATCATTCATTTAGTGTGAAAGGAAATATAATTGTATCAATACTGACCTCTTATGGTTAATATTCTGTGAGATTGGATTGGCACTCATAATAGGATGCTAAATGCAAAGGTTAAGGGTATCCAATACGCTTGTTACTATTATGATAATAATGTATTAATTACTTGATTAACAAGTTTCAGTTAGCAGGTTATCCTTTTAGTCGACGTTGCAATATATGTTTGCGTCCCAGTTGATTAAGGAACTTCCAATACTTTTAAATTTAAATTTTGGGTTTTTGAGAAGCTTTGCATAATGTAGGCCGAGTGATGCACGACCGGAGGCAAACAATTTACACAATCACTGAGGCCCGTAACGCTTCTTGTATCACCTTAAATAAACTGCATTATTGTGATTAACACCTCGTGTTCAATGCTACTTCGAAACGTCCCATTGTCAATAAGAAACGATATTTATAGCTCAAATTGACAGTTTCATGCATAGACGTTCAGGATTCGTTCTACAATCAACACTCTATCTTTCACTTCTTTAACTTAAATCTTCAATATGATGAAGCTTGTAAGTTTTCCGGCTTTTAATTAACTTTTGTATTCGTTATTTTTTTATGTTTTCAGCATATCAAACATTACTTAACGTTCTAACTTAACATTAGAGTTATTTTGACTAACATTATATTCAAGTGTTAAAATAATGTATTTAACTACTGAAGGGAAATCATCATTATCTTTGTGCCCTTTTTCCCAATTTATTTTGAGTTAGCTGCAATATGCGTGTGAAAACGTAACATCAAATATCATAATAATAAAAAATATATATTCTCTAATTAAGTGACATTGTATGTACATTGTCAGTGGAAAAAACGAACGCTATATGTAGGTATTTTTTGATAATGGGAGTATGAATGGACCATTACATTTTCTGATTACAGTTAGTTCACATAGGTAAGTATCAAAAAATAGTACATTATTTTTTACGTAACTTATTTATGTTTGGTATTTTCAGACTATCATCGCTCTGGCCGCCGTAGCTTTCGCCTGCGCCTTTCCTCAAAATGAACCCTCTTCGCCTCCAGTCCAAATTGTAAAGCAGGATTCTGAGGTCGATGTCAACGGATATAACTTTGAGTAAGTTTTTATTATTCCCTTATACATGCACAGTAGAATGTCAATTTCAATAATTCTACAATAACTAGTGATGTATATCCGTTGTCTGGCACCCATTCTACTCGTACAAGCTGTGTTTAGTTTGGGGCTTCACGGGGCTAGGTAAATAAATGTCCTGTGATTTTAAGAAAGACCATGAGAGATGATTCTCTGTAGAAGTATATTTATGATGTGTAAATATGGGATTTTCTTCAACCTTTTGACGATTGTTCTGTTTTGTTTTGTTTCGGTTCTATTTTGTACGGGAGTAGGCCCTTTCTTGTCGGTACCCATAATGAAGGCGATGCAATTCATTCATATCTGAAAGTTAAACAAGAACTTAAATTATATTATAATCGCATCCCTACACTTTGATGACAACGTGAGGTGTAGCATTCATAATATCAGTTTTACACATCAGTTGACTTGTCTGAGTTGGATTGAGTTTAATCATATGCAATGTTTAACGATGTAATAACCGACATAACATTCTAGTGGAGACAGCATTTTGACTGGGATGCATGCATAATATCACATTTTGTGAAGTTCCAGTGTTATTAGTAAGAGTAAGATAGGATTCGTTCATTTTTTATTTATTCATCAAACAAACGACCTATTTTAAATTCGGGCTATTTCTTGATTCTTCAAGCACAGTCCAGTAAAGCTCCAAATTCTATATTCATAAAATTAACACCATACTTAAGCTTTCATAATTACTACTTAATGTTACTTTATATCAAAATCGTGACATGATCGCAGCAATCCGTGTAATTAATCAGTTTTGTAACTTGTATCAACGTGTTATGAATGATGTATTATTTGCGTGTGATATTCGATTTTCATTAGATAAATTATCTTTATTTGCGACGAAGATGTTATTTATGAAATTATAAGATGTATAATAATGAAGCTTTGTCTCAGTGAGTTGCTAGGATTTAACAGGGATTAAAAATAAAGAGATATGGCAGCTATCAGTATACCGAATAATCTTGTTGTTTCCATTAAAGTCCAGCAACGGCCCGCTATCAAAGCAATGCAGAAACAGCAGTATACTCGTATATCATCTGTGTATAAACGTCGATGGGGTCTTAAAAATACACATATTTATGAACATAATTTAAGTTGAAAATATGGTATTGTATCATTAATTTAACTAACGAAAATACAAAATTAGCAATTAAAAACACTTATCTAAACATAATCTTCGTTTGAACAAGGTATCGCGTTACATAAGCAGATGTCCTTGTTGATGTTAAATACAAAATGTCAGCTTAAAACTTACAAGTAGATACTATGATAAGTATTTTAAACATCTCGTTTTAGCTTCCATTAGAAACACTGTAATTACGATGAACTTTACCATATTTTATATGTACTTATACATAAATTCAAATTAAGGTTGATATTACAAGTTTTATTTTAAGAATTGATAAAATAAGTAGTTATTACATTTTCGCGTTAACTTGAAAAGTAAAACACCAGTTTATTATCTTCTTCTATAAGACAAAGGCCTGCATCATTAAAAATCAAGCAATCGTTACAATGAAAGGTACTGGCCACGCCAAATGTGAATTGTGTGCCAAACCCGAGTTATGTCCGAAAAATACCGATGCGAGCTTTGAAACCAGGACCCCTTGATCACGGCCAGGTACTAATACTTAAGCTTCTCGACCAAAGGCCTTACTACACTTACTACTAAGTTTATTATGACAATACACGGGTAGTGGCGTATGTCGTGAACAATTAAATACAGATGTAATATTTACGCCGCTGATGTGTAATTTTAATGACATCATTGTAGCTCGTTGTTTATGTTTATTTAGGCGACGAATTGAATCATCCAATTATCGAATGTGTTTCTTTTACGATAAACCTTAAAAGTATCCTATTTAGTGTCGAAAAGGCCTTTCACTATGGCAATTAAGTCTTTGTCTTTGTACTGACTCAATTACACGCTTGCTAGGCAGGACAAAATGTAAATCTTTGACAGCGCTTTGTTTTAAAAACTAAGGTATAAAGGACAATAAACAAGAAAGAACTGATTAACTTTCTAGAATCATTTAGAACGCACATTACCTACAACTTGTAATGTATGAAAATAACAAATGAAAGCGTCTTAGCATATTAGACTACAGTGATATTTATAATAATTATAATATAGTTGTATGATCTCATTATAACAATTGGACATCTTCACAGGTTTGAAACCAGCGACGGTACTTCTAGACAAGAACAGGGAGAGTACAAGAACGATACTGACCAACAAGGCCTCCTTGTTAAAGGCAGCTACAAATACGTCGCACCTGACGGCCAGCACATCCAGGTCACCTTTGTAGCCGACAAGAATGGCTACCAGCCCACCGAAACCAAAGGCGACGACACGCCTGCTCCCCCCGCTCAGGCTTGAGCCAACTGAAATATCACAATATCATCCGCTACAACCAAATGTTACGTTAAGTCACTCTAGTCTTCCGAAGACATCCAAAATTAATGCTGTACCAACCAAATAAAAAAAAGCTTTCTTGCCAACACTCTGGTTTTATTTTTTTAAATATAACTCGGTTCTGTATAAAAGAAAGAACCTAAAAATAATGTATTAAACACTCAATTCAGGGGCTTATTCCACAAATGCCCTTAGACAATCCCCTGCGCAGGGGATTAATGTGCTTGGTAATCAGAGATAATATCATTCAGGAAAATATCCGGCTTGGGTAACTTACACGAGTTATCTACTTATTACTTGAGACAGATACATTTGTAAAGCCTGATGGTTCTATTTTACAATAATTGTGATTGGTCAATTAGACATACCTACAAGAGATAAACTTTTGATGGTCGTGACGTTGATAATTTCCATAATCACTTGAAAATGTGTACCGGACGGTACGTGAGTGCTGGGTTGGAGTGAAGAAAACGCCCGTGGTAGATCTTCTATGTTCTTTATTGCGGGTGTACTATGGGTGAGAGGCAGGCTTCCTCTATGTTTCGCCATTAGAGTGTTCCGTCGGTTGGGAACTATACTCTATGTACTATGGTTGGGAATGTTCCCTCGGCGGATGCGCAAGATGCAGTGCGTTTGGAGTGCCTGCTCCTCGCCTTATATCCCTTTTATTTTGCCTGCGGCCCGACGCCACCGCTCGGTAGCGTCGGCCGCGGTTGTTACAAATTACCCTTCTGTTTTTTGCCTGGCGGCCGGCCCGGGTGCCGGCGTCACCCCTCGGTAGCCTTTCTTAGAAAATCGTTTATTACTCCACTTGTTATTGTAAGGCAGTCAAGGGTGCGTTTTTACATTGACTATAAATTAAGCTATACAATACAGTCTTTGTTCTCTAAAATTCGACTCTGGTGTCAATTTACGATGCCCATGCGACCCATGACGCCTTCTGCAGGCCACATGTTATAATTGCTTCTTAAAACTATCCTATTTGACTACACCTACCTAAGTTATTTATAGAGACAAATGACAAAAAATTATTGAACAGTGGACGTTACAAAATTAACACTAATAACGAATCTATCTATACCTATATATACTATTATGTCTTATTGTCTATCACTATGGTCGTCCCGCACAAAATGTGTTAAATTTTGTGTGAGTCAAGTTTTGTTGTGAGAGCATCAAACCCACTATGGTTTGATGCTCTGAGAACTTTGTTCATGCCTGTTACATTTTTAATAGCAACAGTCAGTGGAGATCCACCAAACATTTTTATTTTGCTTACAACATTGCAGGCATTTCGTGGTTTTGTTAACTATAGTAAAAAGTGTATTACTAAAATTCAAAATAACTTGAGGGGTACTAACAGTTTAATTGACGATTCATTTTAGATTAAGCCGTTTTGTGTGTAATGATCTCACGGCAAAATGTAATGGCTATAAAAAGAGAACTGTATTTTACGTCAGATATCCAAACAAAAAAAAATATTTTTTTTTTTTTTTTTTTTTTTTTAAAATATTTTTTTTTTTACAAAAACCTGCACTAACATTACAGGTTAGGTATATTAACCTAATGCGATAGCGTGGCCAACCTTATTATTATAAAGTATATACCTACCTGTATTAGTAAAAGGTTACTTAGCATAATTTAAGACATCACCAAGTTATTATTATTATTATTATGAGCCTATAACGTACCACTGCAGGGCAAGTAATCGATCAAAAAAATTCAGTTCAGTTTTGATCATTTTAATCATGAAATATTGTACAATACATATTTTCATAACTTAAGGGCAAATCCTTATGATACATGAAAAAACACTTAATAATTTGTAAAAGCTTTTCTGTATACTCACAAGAAGAAATACATACCTACCTTGACTCATTTTATTCCCTTTATGGTCCCTTTATTCTATAATTCCATATCTTAGTCATTTTCTTCTTCACAATCTAGCTACATATTCCAGGAGTCATGATTGATAGGTACGACGACGTAGCGAGTGAAAACCAATTAGATAAAGATAACTAGAAATAATAAACAGTTCAGGGAACTATTTTGCCTGCTTACTAGACACTAGCTTCCTATGATGGAGCTTAAATAGTATTACGCTTAATAAAATTGTCAGGCCCTCTACAGTGCTAAATAGATCTCAAGTAAAATGTCACGCCGGAACTTTTAGTCGCGAGGAATTGTCTAATATGACGATGTTTGCTCAACCAACTAGATAGGCACTACACCCGCACTTGGTTGTTGGTAGAGTCAGCAAAAAAGAAGTTGCACATATCATTTCACGGTTTTGTTTAATTAATCAGTAAACGAATAAGTAACAGCGTATATTTACAATAGAAAACAAGGAAAATGCTAAATCTACTTCTACTCGTAAATTATAAGCCTTGGCCAAGGGCTCCGTCTTTGGAAAAGGACCCTAGGATAATTGCAATTATCCACCCTGGACGGCCAGGCTGAAAACGTTGCCTGTACCTAGCAGGCCAGATTATTTTTTTTGCTGGCAGTGTTGTTTTCCTTTCATATTATAGAGTTAGTGACGATCGAGTGATGTCCTTGGTGCTATATGCGTCCATAAGCGGCGGTAACCGCTTCCCATCAGGAGGGCCGTAGCGTCACCTTCGTCTTAATAAAAAATATATACTCGGCAAATTAAATGTCAAATTTTATTTATATAATTATTTTCCGTGTGTTGTATTGATAAATAAAATGTTTTGTTTCTTCATTTCTCACAGAATACTTATATAGGTTCAACCTAATCGTATCTCCTAATACTTAAAATAACATCATTCATGTTGGTGCTAGATATGAACATCTATAATCACTTACTAATAGGAATAAAACTTCAAACAAATTCATAAAATCCGTCTTATAATAAAGTTGCAGGTGCACGGATTTTATGAATTTGTTTGAAGTTTTATTCCTATTAGTAAGTGATTAAAGTACCTACATGTTGCAAATAGGTAGGACAATAGTTTCCACGTCTTTCCAAAACTTTTTCCAAAACACTGTGGGCCTTCATTGTAAAGTAAGTAAAATAAATTAATACTTTTTATACAAAATTTTATTGTTTTCCAGGATTTACGACACGAATGATAGGTTGGTAACCTTTATCGTCAGCGGTGAAGGTGACCTCGTACTGTTGGCCATCGGGCGCAGTGTAGGAATACGATCCTCGGACACCGATGCCTTGGTGTTCACCGACGGTAATAAGGTGGGCTTCTTCTTGTCTGGACACTCCGTCACTTGTTTTGTACCTGCAATTATGTCAATATTAAACTCTGTTTGGTATAAATCTACCAGAATTCACCTGGACAATGACATAATTAACGAGTCGATAATAAAAAAAATTACTGAGGTGAAAAAACTGCGTTGATATTCGACGGACGACGGTCAAAGAAGTAGGGAAGTACAAGATAATTTGTTTCCCAATCATCTTACTATTATACTCATACGAAAAATCATAAAATGTATAAAACTCAAACTTCTCATATTTTTCTGTTCAGCTGTTTATCTTCTCATATTTTTCTGTTAAGTATTTATGATAAAAATATCATATAGTGAATAGCTATAATCAAATATATCTGACATTAGATATCTTCTCGAATAGTGTGATGATTTGAAAAAACCTATTGGTGATTTTTAATTCTCCTGTGGTCTGGTGGAGCTGGAGCTAAACCAAAATCCTGGTCTGGTATCATTATGATAGATTATAGGTAGATACCATTTTTTTTTGTAAAATAAGAATATTTTTACTTACCAAAGCAAACATGATGTTGATCTCACTTGTTACCGCCGGTGAATCAAGGAATGAATGATAGAGGTTTTTGATGGATTCGTCTTAAATACCTACTAACAATATTTGTTTACCTAAGTTACAAACTCTGGTAGAAAGCTTATTGAAGACATCTGTGCTATGTCACTAAGGTGATAACACGTATCAAGTGACGAAATCTGCTTAGAACATACATTGAGTAATGGAAAGTACACAAAAAAATTACAGTCGCAGTCGTACGAAAGACTGCGACTGTAATTTTTGTTATATTGCCCATTATCTGATTTTGGTCTACCATTGTTCGTTACGAAAGAATCAATGTAGTAAAACAAAGTCTACTGAATTCGACCTATACATTTAATTTTGATTACTACAACGATAATCTCTGTATTTTAATCGAAAGTTGTGGAAAGCCTAGTAGAAGGTTTTTTAGGGTTCCGTAGCCAAATGGCAAAAACGGAACCCTTATGGATTCGTCATGTCTGTCTGTCTGTCTGTCCGTCCGTATGTCACAGCCACTTTTTACCGAAACTATAAGAGCTATACTATTGAAAATTAATAAAAAGATGTATTCTGTGAACCGCATTAAGATTTTTATACAAAAATAGAAAAATAATAATAAATTTTGGGGGCTCCCCATACATAGAACTAAAATTCAAAAATTTTTTTTTCATCAAACCCTTACGTGTGGGGTATCTATGGATAGGTCTTTAAACATGATAATAAGGTTTCCTACATAATTTTTTTCTAAACTGAATAGTTTGCGCGAGAGACACTTCCAAAGTGGTAAAATGTTGGTCCCCCCCCCCTGTAACTTCTAAAATAAGAGAACGATAAATCTAAAAAAAATATACAATGTACATTATTATGCAAACTTTCATTGAAAATTGGTTTGAACGAGATCAAGTAATTAGTTTATAAATTTTGGGGGCTCCCCATACTTAGAACTGAAACTCAATTTTTTTTTTATCAAACCCTTACGTGTGGGGTACCTATGGATAGGTCTTTAAAAATGATAATAAGGTTTCTTACATCATTTTTTTCTAAACGGAATAGTTTGCGCGAGAGACACTTCCAAAGTGGAAAAATGTTGGTCACCCCCCCCTGTAACTTCTAAAATAAGAGAACGATAAAACTAAAAAAAATATATGATGTACAATACCATGCAAACTTCCATTGAAAATTGGTTTGAACGAGATCAAGTAATTAGTTTTTTTTAATACGTCATAAATCGTTAACCGCAATTTTCCTCTTATTCAATCAACTTAAATATAAAAACATCGATCAAACTTACAAAGAACTACAAGAACTTTTATATTATGATGATATTTGCTGCTACGGAACCCTTCATGGGCGAGTCCGACTCGCACTTGGCCGGTTTTTTTATTCTAGCATTCGTATTGCCAGTTTCTTCACAAGTATGAAAAACTGCGTCAGCTATATTATGCCGTAGCTAAGCTCTTGATCTGCAATCTACAATATATTAGTGTTAAAACATTTTATATTGCGTAGCGTGACAATTGCTTTTGTAACTTGGGTTTGTCGACCACATACGAGTGTTGACACTTAAGAGTAAAACTTAGTAAAAACAAATATTTTTAAATAAGAAAAATCTTCTCAAATCTTCTCAAACGTTCAAAGAAATGCAAATTGGGGAAAATGCATATTGTGCGAGACGCCCTCTTAGAACACGTTTAAAGCAATTTGAAAATAGTAGGTACACTTTGTAACTTGTATACCATGCCTAATAAGATCTAATTTAATTTCAGAAAAAGACTCCAATTAAAATATTATTATAAATAAAAATTCTTAGTAAATTTGAAATAATTTAATAAATAATAATAAACGAATGTTTCAAGTAAAGTCTAGTATTTTTATAACTATCACTTGCTAATTTACAGTAATTTATCACTATGAAACATGACGAGTTCAGTACTTGTAAAAACGTATTGATCTTAGCTAGGCAGTGTAGCCTCCGAATATTACATGATACGCAATTAAATAATTTTATTAATTAACTTAGCGTTATGATGAAGAATGATTTCTTTTTGTAGCTACACCAATCTGGCGTTGAAGGATTAGCTTTAAGATCAGAACAGTTAAAGAAGGAAGGAGGCCAAGTTTAGTTAAATAAATAAATATTAAGGAAACTTTGAAGGAAGTCGAACCTTCAAATAACGTCCTCATAATTGCATTGACGAGCCATTTGGTGTAATGGTCGAGGAGTCTGCTATTCACTAGGTCGCGGGTTCGATCCCCGCAGGGTACAAACATTTGTGTGCAAGACACGTGTTCTTACTTGTACAAACATACATTATGTTTGTATCGGTCTGGGTGTTTCTATGTACGAGTATAATATGTATGTATTAACAAAAACAAAAAGTATATAAGTAATGTTTATATACGATGTCTGGCACCCATAGCACATGTTAATGCTAAGTTTGGGGTTAGATATTTATTATTATAATTTATTTATAATTGCAGCTCACAATCCAGCCCATTGATAGATATTTAGCAGGCGAGAGATAAGAAATCGCAGAGTTCCCGATAACACCTTCCCTACCTAGACCGCGTTGGGGATTGCGGTCAATACCAGCTATGTTATTTTAATTGGTACCTTATATTCATAGAATTCAAATCTAATGGCTAGTCTGTCCTTAGGATTAGGGACTTAATCCAGTCTTTTGAATGAATAATTAATGAGCTATTTCTTGTAGATTTCATGTATTGTTTTACATAGTTTTGCTGCACACGGTTGAGTCGGTGGTTTACACCACAAGTTTTAATCTTCAGTTGGTGGCGTTTGTGTGGCCCGTGTGAAGACAAACTTAAATTAAAACATTATCCTTAAGAACAAAAAAAGAAGAAACGAATAAATAGGACAGAACACCACAATGTTATTTATATTACTTGTTTTACGTTATTGGGTTGTGTTGTGGCCGAGTATGGTTTTATTCTTCGTTTGCATCTTTGTTTTAATACTTTAGTGTTTCTACATAGTTAGGTACTCTACAGTGGTCGTTATCTAATAGGTTCGTTATGACAGTTCCCAATGTTTTTGAAAATTACGCTTTTATTTGAATTCATAGAAATAAGATTAATGAGTAATGTGTCTGTGCTGTTAAGCCTGACAAAACACTTAAGCCTTCTTGCCATTTAATAAAGTTTAATTTCCAATAGCACTGAGAGTGTCAAAACGAACCTACTTTCTTACGACGACTATAATGAATATCTAGAATTTTCATGATTAGAAATACATTGCTTTTGGTATCTCGCGTTGTTATGAGACTTTTTTAATGATGGTCCTATATCCTCTCTTCCCCGCCTTGTAGGTCATCTCGTACAACTGTCCTTTGTTGTCGTACCATCGGACAGCTCCCTGAACATCCAAAGCTGCGTCTTGGGTTCCTGGATTCAAGATTTCTCCTTGTTCGGACCGGGACGAGCCGTCACTCGTAGCGTAACTGGAAATTGTAAAAGAGTTGAATTAAAGAAAACTTCAAGTACCTATTACCAATATGATTTGTAATTAGAACTGTAATGGGCTGGAAATTTTAAAAGAGTAAAATTAATTATCATAACTTTAATATGCAGGTAGGCCTGTTGCCCATGTGGTGTTATGTGCCAACGACGGCCTACCTACTCCATTAAGAAGTCTTTGTGTGAGTGGTCGTTAATGAACTGACTACTCATCTGGTTGGGCCTAACTTCAAGTGTACTCAAATGTTAATATTGACGGCATAACTATTATTGTTTTGTAAATATATTTTTGTACGATACGATCTTACGACCTGTTTTAATTTCTCGATTTCTAGTGTAGTATGTTGTAAGTGGAGTATCGATGAACAACAAGGCTTGAACTACTTGAATCCTGTTTACAAAATTGCAATAAAAGTATTTCGATGCCAATGCTACCATATTGAATCTCGAAGAAAGTTTGGCATTCAAGACACCTGTCGCCGTTTCCCTGTCCTACATATTTGTACCTTAAAGCAAGATTTATGGTTCATACGTGATAAGCGCCGAGCTCAAAAAATGCGAATAACTTCTTGTTCTTTCGGACAATACAAAACTTGCCAATGTTCTTGGGCCCAAAAAATTTAAGTTAATGTGCAGAGATGAGAAATATAGCACACACACCAATAACTTTAATTATGATGACACCATAATCGGTCCCAGGGGGAAAAAGTTATCGTCCATTCCTGCATTTTCTTTTGTTGCAATGTCTGAATTGTGCTGTTTTGTTGTGTAACGAATCTAACGTGTATATTATAGGTATATATATAAAAAAAAAAAAACATAAAAAAAAGGAAAATAATAATAAAAATATAAATAAATATGTAAATAAGATTCATAATAAGAAAATCAAAATTACTTGATTTCAATTAACAATGACAAAACATTTGAGTCAGGATGTAAGGCTTCATCAAGTTCTTGATCTGTTATGTACAGTAGGTATATTATTACTGCCAAGTAGGTACCTGGATATGTACGTTCTCTCCCAATCGTTAAATGTATACCAGGTCCAACATTGTTCTTTGCGGCATTTCATTCCGTGCATTTTCAAAATACTGAAAAATGTGTGAAACGAAATGGTTAGATACCTAATGTGGTAAGACAATGGTTAAAAGAATCTATCAGAATCACATCGCACACAAGTTATATTAACAAAATAAATGCTCACCGAATTATTTTAGTTTATCAATGACCGGCTTTTCATTTTAAGTACGTTATTTCATTAGAGTAGGTTATCAGATTAGTAATTCGATCGTAGTAAACAAAGTTCTTCTCATGTATATAAAGATAAAACTTAACACATCATAATATGTGAAATAATATTAAAAATTGCTTGTGAGAAGAGAATGAAAAACGCAACAAACAACCACAGGTGTTTGACAGTTGACAGATCTTTTTTTTTATGTTCACGTTGTAAAGCCACTGATTATTTATGGTAAATTTTTTTTAGTACTTCGTCAGATAAAGTTATTATCAATGTGCGCGTGTAATAATAGGAGTAAAAAAAACATAATAAGCCGGACTCGCCAAATAAATAATATTCAATTATAATATCAACATTCGATTACGTTTTATAATCGATTATGGTGTAATAAAATATCGACTAAACTGGCTGTTAGTCATCTTAAACGTAAAATCGTATAAACAAAAAGATTAAACAATATAAGAACAAGAAAGCGATCTTAAATAATTTATTAATACTTTCTACGATTCATATTTTATTCACATAATATAGATTTATTTACCATCTTTTCTAGACTCCAAAACGACGTTTAAAGTTTATAAAATTGTTATCATAGTGACAGGTGTCACATGATGTTACTAAACCTATATACCTATGTTTTTCTAGTTGGCATTATACCACTTATATCCATCATCTCTTATTACCATAATTTTTTTTAAGCAAAGGAAATATTACCATACTGCCAATGCTGTATGAATGTTAGATATTGCAATAGGGCCTAGTAATGACAAACGATTAGTGTCGCGTTATGTTAATTCTTCCTCGATCTTAGTAGACTTCGATGATCATAAACTTTAGCGTTGATTTGTGTTAATGTTCCTTGGATTTAAGAATACAGACCAGGACGACCGTAGTGACAATAGGACACACACAACGGATTGTGTAGGCGTGCGTGTGTGGTTTGAATATTAATGTTGATTTCGTTATGTAATTACGCCTGTTATTCTAATATTTTGTCATATTTCGTTCCCACGAATTAGCTTGGATATAAAGAGGCAATTATAACAAGTGGTGTAAAAACGTGCCGTGATTTATTGCATTTCATGCGGTTTGTTTGTAGGAATGTCTCGAAGTCTTTAGTTTTTTAGTAGAAGTAAAAGACATACCAACTACTTGACGTTTTTACAATGTCAAATTTTAAAATGAACGACTTTCTAAGGATCAATCCACTCAAAGTGTCACCGGACCGATAAGAAAACCAGACGGGTAAATTTAATAGTTGTTATTTACGATCATGCGATAACGTACATATGTGGCGATCTTTTTCTTTAAATCGATTATAAGGGTACGGTCTTAAGTTAGTATGTTTTTGGTTCCCAACCAACGCGCGCGACGGAACTAGTTGTGTTACTTATGTTGTGAATGAAGAAAACAGAACAGGAAGTCTGCCTTGATCCTGACTAAATGGCATAGGAGATTCACCCCGGTCGTCTAAAGGTCAGTGTCTTCTTGTGTTCAATGCAGAGATGACATAAAATAATTATGTGTAACTACTCTGACACCTTCCTTGAATCTTGAATGAGGTTTAAAAATTACTAAACTGATTCGGGTGCTTTAGTATGTACTTTCAATTGTACCGGTTGCGTTTGGTTTCGGCTGTTGATACAGTTCAGAAATGGCCTACACATATCAAATTTTATCTGAATTATGCATATAGTTAGTTGATAATAATCTAGAATTAACAATAGCGCAAATAACTAAATCCAATTGGTTATGTCTGGCTCAGAGGGAAGATTATGAATATATCCATTCATTTGCTTTTCTCTTTTTTTTAACTTGATAATTGACTTACATTATTTTTATTCATAGCTAGATGAAATGTTGGTTTGTTCTATATGCAAAATCCAGACTCGCTCCGTAGACTCATCCACTGAATTGTATTAACTTATCTACAAATAAGTATACCACTACAGTATGTAGTGGTTTACAGTTATACATAGTACATTATTTTATAAATGAATAAAAGCATTCGAATGAGAAATAAATAGGTACAAGCTTTATAATAAATTAATTTTGTTTTATGTCATCTGTGGTTGTATTTGAATGTGTCTTATAGTGTTTTTTTTTCTCTCTTATTTGACTTTTATTAATCGGGAAAATAATCATTGTTTCGAGATTGCGAAAATGATAGATTGCGGATCATTAGGTTAGACTTGAAAGTTGGTTGTTATGTAATTAATGTTTTCGGATTGTTAGAAACCGGCATGAAGTTTGATAACAATTTATGCAAAGATTAAATTACGTGGTCAAAGAATAGGTATTATTATAGGGTTTTAGTGGATTTAAATAAAAATTATCTTACGAAAAACTTTGTTGTTGTGTAACAAAGGGAGTGGGAATTTAGGGTTGTCCATAAACAAAGTAAAAGAGTAGTAATTAATACAGATAGGAAATCATATATTGAACATCACCTCATGTGAACATTGGGTAACTACCGACACAACGTAGTTATATTAAGGAATCATTGAAAAATTATAGAAAAATATTTTGTAGGTTAATTTAGTGATTTCAGATTATATCTTATATAGGTTTAGACAATGTTAGAAAGTTACAAATTGGTGCCGTGACCAGGATAATTGAAATTAAGTGACTGACTGGCTAGTCAGTCACAAATCGGTGTCTTGTGCAAAGGAATGAGGTTTTTAAAAATGTTCAATATATGTATTAATATATTAATAATAATGGGGGTGTTAGCGTTATTCAATCTTATTACTTATCAATAATAATTCTAACCTTTTAGTTAAACGCGAAGCGGTTACGGTGCCCCAGGCTTCGAGAAATTAATCAACACACGGGTGACAATTATAAAAACATAATGCCTAAAAGAGTGAAAAAATCAAATCAAGCGTTGCATAATATGGAGACCAATACCAGTAACACCAGTAAATCACCTATAAATAAAGTAAAAAGGAAGTTTAGTCAAAGAAAAAGCACAAGAATTAATTCTTTTCAATACATGACTAGATTGATGCGTCGAACAGTGGGTATTCTCAATTCAAAGATCGGACGGTTGGAAGATAAAATTAAATTATCAACAAGTACAAGCATAGGGGATCAAAATCAGCGGGATAATTTATCGGACTGTTCGGTACAGGTTCCAACGGCAGCTTCAAGCTCACTTTATCAAATACCAAATGTTTGTCTACCGGTAAACATTGATAGACCTAAGTTTCCTTCAAAGGGAAAACACCCTGTAACTTTTATTGAAGACATGACAGCTTATCTCAGAAGAGTGTCGGTAGGAAATAATAATAATATTATTGACATAATAATAGAGAGTTTGGAAGGGGAATCTAGGAATTGGGCAAGACTGTATAGAGATAAATGGGTAAATTTTGAAGATTTTAAAAGAGATTTTCTTGAAACTTATTGGGGGGAGGCAGATCAAAATGAATTGCGTAGGAAAATAGTAAAGAATATATGGGATGGTAGTTCAACAATGTTGGAACATTTTATATCTCTATGTGGTCAAGCTAAAATGCTCACATTTCCAATTCAGGAGAAACAATTGATCAATGATATAATGAACCATTTTCCTAAAGATGTCCAGTATGCTTGGGCTACTACTCATTCACAAACTTTATTTAATGCTACAGATTTTTTGAGAAAGTTGGATAATATTAATAAACAGGATAATATTGATAAAAAAATACAATCAAATGTGGAAAATAACTCCACAAATAAAAAGTATTTGTCTAGGTATCACAATAATTATTCTCATAATTTTAAAAAACAGATGAATAACAAATATTTGCAAAATCAAACTAGTTATAATCATGCTAATAATATGGATCATACTTTAAACTGATTTCTGTTGGTGTTTGTGGCCTCGGCTCATCAACATATCATGAAGAGGCAAATATCTATGTCTCTAAACCACTTCGAATGATGTTATCGATGGGGTGGAGGCCTGGTGAGATATTAGGTATGGGACAGAATGGCTTAAGAAAACCTGTGTGTCACCACGGTCAGATAGGTAAAGCAGGATTAGGATCAGAAGATCATACTGGATTAGATGAGACCGGGTACGATATCGAAATTGTAACTCTATTAAAATCAAATTCTAGTTTATTAAATAGTAATGTTTTGTGTTTAACTTTCTCAAACTGTGTAGCATCTTTGTTTGATGAAGAGGATAATATATGTATCACACCGAGTAGAGTAGATGTTGTTAAATCTGAGATTGAAATAGAGGTATTTGGTAGGAAAATAACATGTTTAATAGATACTGGCAGTGATATTACATGTATATCGGATTCATTATGGGAAAATTTGACCAGTTGCGTTGATGAAAAAATAAATATGTTACCTATTAAACCAATTCAAATAAAGGGGGCAGTAGGCCAAAAAAGTACAAAAATACAACAAATGGTTTTGTTAAGTGTAAAAATAGGGTCAATTACAACTGACATTAGTTTTTTGATTGTTCCTAAATTAATACAATCTATAATTATAGGGTTTGATTGGTTGATTACGAATCAAGTAATAATCCAGCTAGCTAAACCTAGGCCGGGAATAACAATTGGAGAAACAAATTTTGTGCCATTTATAAAATATGATTTTGAAAATAATAAAAATACCGTTGGTGAAATTACCGTGGAAAATGACGATTTTAATTATCACGTTGGAATCCAAATGCAAAGCTCTGAAAGGGAAAAACTAAACAGACTTCTAAATAAACACAAAAATATTTTTACAGATAGATTAGGCCGTGCGAATTGTTATGAACACGAAATAATTATGTCTGAACATACGCCTTTTATAAAACGCTCTTACCCAGTGCCTTATGCATATAGGAAAAAGATGGAAGATAAACTGACTGAAATGGAGGAAATGGGTATTATTAGTAGGGGGTCAACACCTTATAGCAGCCCTTTAACTTTTACTATTAAACCTGATGGATCTTTGCGCGTACTTCTAGATGCGAGAGAAATAAATAAATACATGGTAGCCGAGTCGGAGAGTCCTCCAATGCAGTTAGATGTTCTAAATTCATTCCATGGTGTGAATTACATATCAATAATCGATTTAAATAACGCGTACTTTCAATTACCTATCACTGAGGCCAGTAAAAAGTACACAGGTTTCACTTTTAACGGGAAATCATATATGTATAACGTATTACCTCAAGGATTGAAGACATCGGTTGGCAGTTTTAGTCGCGCTATGGATTTAATCTTAGGACCGGAAACTAAACAGTTTTGCGTCAATTATCTCGACGATTTATCCATATTAACGATGGGTTCATTAGAGGACCACCTAGGACACATAGATATTGTTCTAAAAAAATTAAGTTCCGCAGGCCTTACTTGTAACATAAAAAAATGCAAGTTCATTTGTAAGGAAGTTAAAATGCTAGGTCACATAATTTCAACCACAGGTATTAAAACGGACCCTGAAAAAGTTAAATCAATTAAAGGCTTCCCTATACCAAAAAAGATCAAACATTTAAGAGCTTTTTTAGGCCTTTGTAATTACTACAGAAGATTTATACCTGATTATAACAGTAGCATAGAACCACTTTGCAAACTGTTAAGGAAAAATATACCTTGGGTATGGACTAAGGAAGCTCATAAAGCATTTGAAGAACTAAAAAATAAGTTCGTTAATGCTATAATGTTACATCATCCAGACTTAACGAAACCCTTTTATTTACAAACAGATAGCTCAGGAGTAGGATTGGCGGGAGCGTTATATCAGTTAGACGAAAATAGGAATAAAAAGATATTAGGATTCTGTAGTAGGGCATTAAGGGGGGCCGAATTAAGGTGGACTGTTACAGAACAGGAGTTTTGGGCAATAATCTATTGTTTAAGGAAGTTTGAAACTTATTTAAGAGGTTCAACCTTAATAATCAGAACGGATCACAAAGCTTTAACTTTTGTAAAAAACTGGAGAATGTATAATAGTCGAATAATTAGGTGGATTTTATATCTCGAACAATTTAATTATACCGTAGAACACGTTAAAGGGCGGGAAAATATTGATGTTGACATTTTATCAAGGTATCCCTATGACACAAATTTAGTTCAAGATGACAAGTCTCACTGTCCTGAAATTCATTATATGGAACATAATCGTAATAAAGTATTAATGTCTAAATTAAAAAATATAAGTTCGTTTCAGTCAAAAGATATCGAAATAACAGACATTTTGAATGCTATGAACTTTCCGAATAGTGCCAAGTCATCAAAAATACTAAGAGTAGCTAGGCGTTGTCAATTTGAAAACGGCGTTCTCTATTTTAAAAATAACGACTACAAAAAGGTCATTTATCTACCAGAAGAGTTAATAGATTGCGTAATATTACGAATTCATGAGGAAATGGGCCATCAAGGTACTTATAAAATACTTAAATATCTG
Organism: Mecyna flavalis; assembly: GCA_949319885.1. Taxonomy (NCBI): domain Eukaryota; kingdom Metazoa; phylum Arthropoda; class Insecta; order Lepidoptera; family Crambidae; genus Mecyna; species Mecyna flavalis. The sequence goes on from OX439430.1 coordinate 10,102,572, forward strand.
AAAGACAGGTTTTATTGGATAGGAATGACTAAAAGGGTAAAGGGTGTTTTAAGAAAGTGTCACATATGTCAGGTATCAAAAAGTGATAATATTAAATATGTGGGAGAATGTAAATCTATTGTTTCAAGGGAGATAGGTGAGCTAGTGATGGCCGATCTGTATGGGCCTTTACCCAGCGGAAAGTTTGGGCTCTCATACATACTAGTAGTGCAGGATTCTTTTAGTAAATTCATAAAGTTATTCCCTTTACGCAAAGCGTCTTCTAGAGCTGTAATACAAAAACTAAAACAATTCACAATCGTTATCAAACCAAAGGTAATACTTACCGATAATGGAACTCAATTTAGGTGTGATAGTTGGCGAAAAACACTAAGGGAAATGAACATAAAAACTGTCTATACTACTGTCAGAAATCCTAGGCCTAATACAACAGAAAGGGTAAATAGAGAATTAGGTAGGCTGTTTCGAACTTATTGTCATAATAACCATAGGAGTTGGACTGTCATATTAGATAGGATCGAGACATTATACAATAACACATATCATGAAAGCACAGGGTTCACTCCTAACGAGATACTATATGGAATGGGTAATAGGATGTCTTTTGATCATTGTCTACCTAATCAAAATAATAATTCTAATAATTTAAATGAGATAAGAGAAAAGGCAAGGGAAAATTTAATTAAAAATAGCAAAAAACGTCAATTGCAATTTAACAAGACGCACAAAATAATAACTTTTCAAATAGGTGATTTAGTTAAAGTAAAAAAGTTGAATAAATCAGATGCTCAGAAAAAATTAACAAAAAAATTTGAACCATTGTACGAGGGGCCGTATGTTATAACGGCAATACCATTTCCTAATGTTTATACTTTAAGTTATCCTCAGTCTAAAAGGATAAGAGGAAACTTTAATACTATTCACTTAAGTAAATATTATACCTAATTATGTATAGAGTACATTAAGTAGCTTAAAGTATGACTGCGCGCAAGCTTCTAGCACTTCGGCACTACGACAGTGCACAAATAATTTGCATTGCTCTCTAGTTTGAAAAGTTACTTAGTGTAGTTACTAGCCAAACAAAAATGAAAGGAAAGTCATCATAAAGGTTTATTAAGATCAAGTTATAAAAATAACATAGGTTTGCATTGAAATATACTTACATCATGGTGTTGATGGCCTGAGGCTACAAAGTAAAGCTTTATACTTACAACAAGTAGATAATGTAAATATGTAGTTATCTTTAGTTAAATACTTACTATCCATGTCAAAGTTGAGTTGAAATTATTATGAAACTTTATTGAAATGAAGAATTTGGGTCTAATGAAGTAAAATTAGCATTATGTTTTATTGTAATTTAAGAAAAATGATAACATAATATTATTGCTTTATATTACACTTGTTGAAAGCACACTGATAATGTTTTCAAGTGTGAAGGAGATATTAATGTACATGTTTTGTAAACACTTGGTAAAAAAATAAATTATTCAGTTGTGTAATAATAAAGATAAACAAAGTATTTAGGCGTCGGGCATGGAGTACGACTCGAAAACAATCATTCGAAAATGGTAATTGTCTTTTACAAATTAACATTTCAACTAATTATTGAATAATAATGAAAAAAAAAAAAAAACATTGGTTTTTACATAATATAAAATAAGTTTACAAATTAAATGATTATTTTCGGTGGGGTGTTAGCGGCGGTCGTACTAACTTCATTTATGGAAAAGTAAAGGAAAAGAAAACAACAACAAATAAATCAAATTTAATCACCATAATTTTATAAAAGTAGATATCGGTTTAATTATATCTTGGGCGTATGATAACCTTTTCGTGTGTAGGTTATGTTAGAATTTAACAAACTAAATTTAGATAGAGATTATTGGCCATATTTTAAAAGAAAACTTCATCGCCACAGGTAGTCAGTAAGACTCAACTAAATATTCTAGCACTATCTATAGTCTATTTTGAGAACTTTTCTTAATAACGCCATCTATGACATGCTTTAGAAAATGGATCAAAATGACTTTAACATTATTTTATTAGATATCTATTAGTTAGTACAGACCAAGTTTAAAAGAGGGCGCATTAGCGAAGTTTGTTAGTGTTTATATGAAAATTTATCACTCTTTTTAAACAATCGTGAAAATTTTGGGGGTGAAGTTGTAACGAATCTAACGTGTATATTATAGGTATATATATAAAAAAAAAAAAACATAAAAAAAAGGAAAATAATAATAAAAATATAAATAAATATGTAAATAAGATTCATAATAAGAAAATCAAAATTACTTGATTTCAATTAACAATGACAAAACATTTGAGTCAGGATGTAAGGCTTCATCAAGTTCTTGATCTGTTATGTACAGTAGGTATATTATTACTGCCAAGTAGGTACCTGGATATGTACGTTCTCTCCCAATCGTTAAATGTATACCAGGTCCAACATTGTTCTTTGCGGCATTTCATTCCGTGCATTTTCAAAATACTGAAAAATGTGTGAAACGAAATGGTTAGATACCTAATGTGGTAAGACAATGGTTAAAAGAATCTATCAGAATCACATCGCACACAAGTTATATTAACAAAATAAATGCTCACCGAATTATTTTAGTTTATCAATGACCGGCTTTTCATTTTAAGTACGTTATTTCATTAGAGTAGGTTATCAGATTAGTAATTCGATCGTAGTAAACAAAGTTCTTCTCATGTATATAAAGATAAAACTTAACACATCATAATATGTGAAATAATATTAAAAATTGCTTGTGAGAAGAGAATGAAAAACGCAACAAACAACCACAGGTGTTTGACAGTTGACAGATCTTTTTTTTTATGTTCACGTTGTAAAGCCACTGATTATTTATGGTAAATTTTTTTTAGTACTTCGTCAGATAAAGTTATTATCAATGTGCGCGTGTAATAATAGGAGTAAAAAAAACATAATAAGCCGGACTCGCCAAATAAATAATATTCAATTATAATATCAACATTCGATTACGTTTTATAATCGATTATGGTGTAATAAAATATCGACTAAACTGGCTGTTAGTCATCTTAAACGTAAAATCGTATAAACAAAAAGATTAAACAATATAAGAACAAGAAAGCGATCTTAAATAATTTATTAATACTTTCTACGATTCATATTTTATTCACATAATATAGATTTATTTACCATCTTTTCTAGACTCCAAAACGACGTTTAAAGTTTATAAAATTGTTATCATAGTGACAGGTGTCACATGATGTTACTAAACCTATATACCTATGTTTTTCTAGTTGGCATTATACCACTTATATCCATCATCTCTTATTACCATAATTTTTTTTAAGCAAAGGAAATATTACCATACTGCCAATGCTGTATGAATGTTAGATATTGCAATAGGGCCTAGTAATGACAAACGATTAGTGTCGCGTTATGTTAATTCTTCCTCGATCTTAGTAGACTTCGATGATCATAAACTTTAGCGTTGATTTGTGTTAATGTTCCTTGGATTTAAGAATACAGACCAGGACGACCGTAGTGACAATAGGACACACACAACGGATTGTGTAGGCGTGCGTGTGTGGTTTGAATATTAATGTTGATTTCGTTATGTAATTACGCCTGTTATTCTAATATTTTGTCATATTTCGTTCCCACGAATTAGCTTGGATATAAAGAGGCAATTATAACAAGTGGTGTAAAAACGTGCCGTGATTTATTGCATTTCATGCGGTTTGTTTGTAGGAATGTCTCGAAGTCTTTAGTTTTTTAGTAGAAGTAAAAGACATACCAACTACTTGACGTTTTTACAATGTCAAATTTTAAAATGAACGACTTTCTAAGGATCAATCCACTCAAAGTGTCACCGGACCGATAAGAAAACCAGACGGGTAAATTTAATAGTTGTTATTTACGATCATGCGATAACGTACATATGTGGCGATCTTTTTCTTTAAATCGATTATAAGGGTACGGTCTTAAGTTAGTATGTTTTTGGTTCCCAACCAACGCGCGCGACGGAACTAGTTGTGTTACTTATGTTGTGAATGAAGAAAACAGAACAGGAAGTCTGCCTTGATCCTGACTAAATGGCATAGGAGATTCACCCCGGTCGTCTAAAGGTCAGTGTCTTCTTGTGTTCAATGCAGAGATGACATAAAATAATTATGTGTAACTACTCTGACACCTTCCTTGAATCTTGAATGAGGTTTAAAAATTACTAAACTGATTCGGGTGCTTTAGTATGTACTTTCAATTGTACCGGTTGCGTTTGGTTTCGGCTGTTGATACAGTTCAGAAATGGCCTACACATATCAAATTTTATCTGAATTATGCATATAGTTAGTTGATAATAATCTAGAATTAACAATAGCGCAAATAACTAAATCCAATTGGTTATGTCTGGCTCAGAGGGAAGATTATGAATATATCCATTCATTTGCTTTTCTCTTTTTTTTAACTTGATAATTGACTTACATTATTTTTATTCATAGCTAGATGAAATGTTGGTTTGTTCTATATGCAAAATCCAGACTCGCTCCGTAGACTCATCCACTGAATTGTATTAACTTATCTACAAATAAGTATACCACTACAGTATGTAGTGGTTTACAGTTATACATAGTACATTATTTTATAAATGAATAAAAGCATTCGAATGAGAAATAAATAGGTACAAGCTTTATAATAAATTAATTTTGTTTTATGTCATCTGTGGTTGTATTTGAATGTGTCTTATAGTGTTTTTTTTTCTCTCTTATTTGACTTTTATTAATCGGGAAAATAATCATTGTTTCGAGATTGCGAAAATGATAGATTGCGGATCATTAGGTTAGACTTGAAAGTTGGTTGTTATGTAATTAATGTTTTCGGATTGTTAGAAACCGGCATGAAGTTTGATAACAATTTATGCAAAGATTAAATTACGTGGTCAAAGAATAGGTATTATTATAGGGTTTTAGTGGATTTAAATAAAAATTATCTTACGAAAAACTTTGTTGTTGTGTAACAAAGGGAGTGGGAATTTAGGGTTGTCCATAAACAAAGTAAAAGAGTAGTAATTAATACAGATAGGAAATCATATATTGAACATCACCTCATGTGAACATTGGGTAACTACCGACACAACGTAGTTATATTAAGGAATCATTGAAAAATTATAGAAAAATATTTTGTAGGTTAATTTAGTGATTTCAGATTATATCTTATATAGGTTTAGACAATGTTAGAAAGTTACAAATTGGTGCCGTGACCAGGATAATTGAAATTAAGTGACTGACTGGCTAGTCAGTCACAAATCGGTGTCTTGTGCAAAGGAATGAGGTTTTTAAAAATGTTCAATATATGTATTAATATATTAATAATAATGGGGGTGTTAGCGTTATTCAATCTTATTACTTATCAATAATAATTCTAACCTTTTAGTTAAACGCGAAGCGGTTACGGTGCCCCAGGCTTCGAGAAATTAATCAACACACGGGTGACAATTATAAAAACATAATGCCTAAAAGAGTGAAAAAATCAAATCAAGCGTTGCATAATATGGAGACCAATACCAGTAACACCAGTAAATCACCTATAAATAAAGTAAAAAGGAAGTTTAGTCAAAGAAAAAGCACAAGAATTAATTCTTTTCAATACATGACTAGATTGATGCGTCGAACAGTGGGTATTCTCAATTCAAAGATCGGACGGTTGGAAGATAAAATTAAATTATCAACAAGTACAAGCATAGGGGATCAAAATCAGCGGGATAATTTATCGGACTGTTCGGTACAGGTTCCAACGGCAGCTTCAAGCTCACTTTATCAAATACCAAATGTTTGTCTACCGGTAAACATTGATAGACCTAAGTTTCCTTCAAAGGGAAAACACCCTGTAACTTTTATTGAAGACATGACAGCTTATCTCAGAAGAGTGTCGGTAGGAAATAATAATAATATTATTGACATAATAATAGAGAGTTTGGAAGGGGAATCTAGGAATTGGGCAAGACTGTATAGAGATAAATGGGTAAATTTTGAAGATTTTAAAAGAGATTTTCTTGAAACTTATTGGGGGGAGGCAGATCAAAATGAATTGCGTAGGAAAATAGTAAAGAATATATGGGATGGTAGTTCAACAATGTTGGAACATTTTATATCTCTATGTGGTCAAGCTAAAATGCTCACATTTCCAATTCAGGAGAAACAATTGATCAATGATATAATGAACCATTTTCCTAAAGATGTCCAGTATGCTTGGGCTACTACTCATTCACAAACTTTATTTAATGCTACAGATTTTTTGAGAAAGTTGGATAATATTAATAAACAGGATAATATTGATAAAAAAATACAATCAAATGTGGAAAATAACTCCACAAATAAAAAGTATTTGTCTAGGTATCACAATAATTATTCTCATAATTTTAAAAAACAGATGAATAACAAATATTTGCAAAATCAAACTAGTTATAATCATGCTAATAATATGGATCATACTTTAAACTGATTTCTGTTGGTGTTTGTGGCCTCGGCTCATCAACATATCATGAAGAGGCAAATATCTATGTCTCTAAACCACTTCGAATGATGTTATCGATGGGGTGGAGGCCTGGTGAGATATTAGGTATGGGACAGAATGGCTTAAGAAAACCTGTGTGTCACCACGGTCAGATAGGTAAAGCAGGATTAGGATCAGAAGATCATACTGGATTAGATGAGACCGGGTACGATATCGAAATTGTAACTCTATTAAAATCAAATTCTAGTTTATTAAATAGTAATGTTTTGTGTTTAACTTTCTCAAACTGTGTAGCATCTTTGTTTGATGAAGAGGATAATATATGTATCACACCGAGTAGAGTAGATGTTGTTAAATCTGAGATTGAAATAGAGGTATTTGGTAGGAAAATAACATGTTTAATAGATACTGGCAGTGATATTACATGTATATCGGATTCATTATGGGAAAATTTGACCAGTTGCGTTGATGAAAAAATAAATATGTTACCTATTAAACCAATTCAAATAAAGGGGGCAGTAGGCCAAAAAAGTACAAAAATACAACAAATGGTTTTGTTAAGTGTAAAAATAGGGTCAATTACAACTGACATTAGTTTTTTGATTGTTCCTAAATTAATACAATCTATAATTATAGGGTTTGATTGGTTGATTACGAATCAAGTAATAATCCAGCTAGCTAAACCTAGGCCGGGAATAACAATTGGAGAAACAAATTTTGTGCCATTTATAAAATATGATTTTGAAAATAATAAAAATACCGTTGGTGAAATTACCGTGGAAAATGACGATTTTAATTATCACGTTGGAATCCAAATGCAAAGCTCTGAAAGGGAAAAACTAAACAGACTTCTAAATAAACACAAAAATATTTTTACAGATAGATTAGGCCGTGCGAATTGTTATGAACACGAAATAATTATGTCTGAACATACGCCTTTTATAAAACGCTCTTACCCAGTGCCTTATGCATATAGGAAAAAGATGGAAGATAAACTGACTGAAATGGAGGAAATGGGTATTATTAGTAGGGGGTCAACACCTTATAGCAGCCCTTTAACTTTTACTATTAAACCTGATGGATCTTTGCGCGTACTTCTAGATGCGAGAGAAATAAATAAATACATGGTAGCCGAGTCGGAGAGTCCTCCAATGCAGTTAGATGTTCTAAATTCATTCCATGGTGTGAATTACATATCAATAATCGATTTAAATAACGCGTACTTTCAATTACCTATCACTGAGGCCAGTAAAAAGTACACAGGTTTCACTTTTAACGGGAAATCATATATGTATAACGTATTACCTCAAGGATTGAAGACATCGGTTGGCAGTTTTAGTCGCGCTATGGATTTAATCTTAGGACCGGAAACTAAACAGTTTTGCGTCAATTATCTCGACGATTTATCCATATTAACGATGGGTTCATTAGAGGACCACCTAGGACACATAGATATTGTTCTAAAAAAATTAAGTTCCGCAGGCCTTACTTGTAACATAAAAAAATGCAAGTTCATTTGTAAGGAAGTTAAAATGCTAGGTCACATAATTTCAACCACAGGTATTAAAACGGACCCTGAAAAAGTTAAATCAATTAAAGGCTTCCCTATACCAAAAAAGATCAAACATTTAAGAGCTTTTTTAGGCCTTTGTAATTACTACAGAAGATTTATACCTGATTATAACAGTAGCATAGAACCACTTTGCAAACTGTTAAGGAAAAATATACCTTGGGTATGGACTAAGGAAGCTCATAAAGCATTTGAAGAACTAAAAAATAAGTTCGTTAATGCTATAATGTTACATCATCCAGACTTAACGAAACCCTTTTATTTACAAACAGATAGCTCAGGAGTAGGATTGGCGGGAGCGTTATATCAGTTAGACGAAAATAGGAATAAAAAGATATTAGGATTCTGTAGTAGGGCATTAAGGGGGGCCGAATTAAGGTGGACTGTTACAGAACAGGAGTTTTGGGCAATAATCTATTGTTTAAGGAAGTTTGAAACTTATTTAAGAGGTTCAACCTTAATAATCAGAACGGATCACAAAGCTTTAACTTTTGTAAAAAACTGGAGAATGTATAATAGTCGAATAATTAGGTGGATTTTATATCTCGAACAATTTAATTATACCGTAGAACACGTTAAAGGGCGGGAAAATATTGATGTTGACATTTTATCAAGGTATCCCTATGACACAAATTTAGTTCAAGATGACAAGTCTCACTGTCCTGAAATTCATTATATGGAACATAATCGTAATAAAGTATTAATGTCTAAATTAAAAAATATAAGTTCGTTTCAGTCAAAAGATATCGAAATAACAGACATTTTGAATGCTATGAACTTTCCGAATAGTGCCAAGTCATCAAAAATACTAAGAGTAGCTAGGCGTTGTCAATTTGAAAACGGCGTTCTCTATTTTAAAAATAACGACTACAAAAAGGTCATTTATCTACCAGAAGAGTTAATAGATTGCGTAATATTACGAATTCATGAGGAAATGGGCCATCAAGGTACTTATAAAATACTTAAATATCTGAAAGACAGGTTTTATTGGATAGGAATGACTAAAAGGGTAAAGGGTGTTTTAAGAAAGTGTCACATATGTCAGGTATCAAAAAGTGATAATATTAAATATGTGGGAGAATGTAAATCTATTGTTTCAAGGGAGATAGGTGAGCTAGTGATGGCCGATCTGTATGGGCCTTTACCCAGCGGAAAGTTTGGGCTCTCATACATACTAGTAGTGCAGGATTCTTTTAGTAAATTCATAAAGTTATTCCCTTTACGCAAAGCGTCTTCTAGAGCTGTAATACAAAAACTAAAACAATTCACAATCGTTATCAAACCAAAGGTAATACTTACCGATAATGGAACTCAATTTAGGTGTGATAGTTGGCGAAAAACACTAAGGGAAATGAACATAAAAACTGTCTATACTACTGTCAGAAATCCTAGGCCTAATACAACAGAAAGGGTAAATAGAGAATTAGGTAGGCTGTTTCGAACTTATTGTCATAATAACCATAGGAGTTGGACTGTCATATTAGATAGGATCGAGACATTATACAATAACACATATCATGAAAGCACAGGGTTCACTCCTAACGAGATACTATATGGAATGGGTAATAGGATGTCTTTTGATCATTGTCTACCTAATCAAAATAATAATTCTAATAATTTAAATGAGATAAGAGAAAAGGCAAGGGAAAATTTAATTAAAAATAGCAAAAAACGTCAATTGCAATTTAACAAGACGCACAAAATAATAACTTTTCAAATAGGTGATTTAGTTAAAGTAAAAAAGTTGAATAAATCAGATGCTCAGAAAAAATTAACAAAAAAATTTGAACCATTGTACGAGGGGCCGTATGTTATAACGGCAATACCATTTCCTAATGTTTATACTTTAAGTTATCCTCAGTCTAAAAGGATAAGAGGAAACTTTAATACTATTCACTTAAGTAAATATTATACCTAATTATGTATAGAGTACATTAAGTAGCTTAAAGTATGACTGCGCGCAAGCTTCTAGCACTTCGGCACTACGACAGTGCACAAATAATTTGCATTGCTCTCTAGTTTGAAAAGTTACTTAGTGTAGTTACTAGCCAAACAAAAATGAAAGGAAAGTCATCATAAAGGTTTATTAAGATCAAGTTATAAAAATAACATAGGTTTGCATTGAAATATACTTACATCATGGTGTTGATGGCCTGAGGCTACAAAGTAAAGCTTTATACTTACAACAAGTAGATAATGTAAATATGTAGTTATCTTTAGTTAAATACTTACTATCCATGTCAAAGTTGAGTTGAAATTATTATGAAACTTTATTGAAATGAAGAATTTGGGTCTAATGAAGTAAAATTAGCATTATGTTTTATTGTAATTTAAGAAAAATGATAACATAATATTATTGCTTTATATTACACTTGTTGAAAGCACACTGATAATGTTTTCAAGTGTGAAGGAGATATTAATGTACATGTTTTGTAAACACTTGGTAAAAAAATAAATTATTCAGTTGTGTAATAATAAAGATAAACAAAGTATTTAGGCGTCGGGCATGGAGTACGACTCGAAAACAATCATTCGAAAATGGTAATTGTCTTTTACAAATTAACATTTCAACTAATTATTGAATAATAATGAAAAAAAAAAAAAAACATTGGTTTTTACATAATATAAAATAAGTTTACAAATTAAATGATTATTTTCGGTGGGGTGTTAGCGGCGGTCGTACTAACTTCATTTATGGAAAAGTAAAGGAAAAGAAAACAACAACAAATAAATCAAATTTAATCACCATAATTTTATAAAAGTAGATATCGGTTTAATTATATCTTGGGCGTATGATAACCTTTTCGTGTGTAGGTTATGTTAGAATTTAACAAACTAAATTTAGATAGAGATTATTGGCCATATTTTAAAAGAAAACTTCATCGCCACAGGTAGTCAGTAAGACTCAACTAAATATTCTAGCACTATCTATAGTCTATTTTGAGAACTTTTCTTAATAACGCCATCTATGACATGCTTTAGAAAATGGATCAAAATGACTTTAACATTATTTTATTAGATATCTATTAGTTAGTACAGACCAAGTTTAAAAGAGGGCGCATTAGCGAAGTTTGTTAGTGTTTATATGAAAATTTATCACTCTTTTTAAACAATCGTGAAAATTTTGGGGGTGAAGTTGTAACGAATCTAACGTGTATATTATAGGTATATATATAAAAAAAAAAAAACATAAAAAAAAGGAAAATAATAATAAAAATATAAATAAATATGTAAATAAGATTCATAATAAGAAAATCAAAATTACTTGATTTCAATTAACAATGACAAAACATTTGAGTCAGGATGTAAGGCTTCATCAAGTTCTTGATCTGTTATGTACAGTAGGTATATTATTACTGCCAAGTAGGTACCTGGATATGTACGTTCTCTCCCAATCGTTAAATGTATACCAGGTCCAACATTGTTCTTTGCGGCATTTCATTCCGTGCATTTTCAAAATACTGAAAAATGTGTGAAACGAAATGGTTAGATACCTAATGTGGTAAGACAATGGTTAAAAGAATCTATCAGAATCACATCGCACACAAGTTATATTAACAAAATAAATGCTCACCGAATTATTTTAGTTTATCAATGACCGGCTTTTCATTTTAAGTACGTTATTTCATTAGAGTAGGTTATCAGATTAGTAATTCGATCGTAGTAAACAAAGTTCTTCTCATGTATATAAAGATAAAACTTAACACATCATAATATGTGAAATAATATTAAAAATTGCTTGTGAGAAGAGAATGAAAAACGCAACAAACAACCACAGGTGTTTGACAGTTGACAGATCTTTTTTTTTATGTTCACGTTGTAAAGCCACTGATTATTTATGGTAAATTTTTTTTAGTACTTCGTCAGATAAAGTTATTATCAATGTGCGCGTGTAATAATAGGAGTAAAAAAAACATAATAAGCCGGACTCGCCAAATAAATAATATTCAATTATAATATCAACATTCGATTACGTTTTATAATCGATTATGGTGTAATAAAATATCGACTAAACTGGCTGTTAGTCATCTTAAACGTAAAATCGTATAAACAAAAAGATTAAACAATATAAGAACAAGAAAGCGATCTTAAATAATTTATTAATACTTTCTACGATTCATATTTTATTCACATAATATAGATTTATTTACCATCTTTTCTAGACTCCAAAACGACGTTTAAAGTTTATAAAATTGTTATCATAGTGACAGGTGTCACATGATGTTACTAAACCTATATACCTATGTTTTTCTAGTTGGCATTATACCACTTATATCCATCATCTCTTATTACCATAATTTTTTTTAAGCAAAGGAAATATTACCATACTGCCAATGCTGTATGAATGTTAGATATTGCAATAGGGCCTAGTAATGACAAACGATTAGTGTCGCGTTATGTTAATTCTTCCTCGATCTTAGTAGACTTCGATGATCATAAACTTTAGCGTTGATTTGTGTTAATGTTCCTTGGATTTAAGAATACAGACCAGGACGACCGTAGTGACAATAGGACACACACAACGGATTGTGTAGGCGTGCGTGTGTGGTTTGAATATTAATGTTGATTTCGTTATGTAATTACGCCTGTTATTCTAATATTTTGTCATATTTCGTTCCCACGAATTAGCTTGGATATAAAGAGGCAATTATAACAAGTGGTGTAAAAACGTGCCGTGATTTATTGCATTTCATGCGGTTTGTTTGTAGGAATGTCTCGAAGTCTTTAGTTTTTTAGTAGAAGTAAAAGACATACCAACTACTTGACGTTTTTACAATGTCAAATTTTAAAATGAACGACTTTCTAAGGATCAATCCACTCAAAGTGTCACCGGACCGATAAGAAAACCAGACGGGTAAATTTAATAGTTGTTATTTACGATCATGCGATAACGTACATATGTGGCGATCTTTTTCTTTAAATCGATTATAAGGGTACGGTCTTAAGTTAGTATGTTTTTGGTTCCCAACCAACGCGCGCGACGGAACTAGTTGTGTTACTTATGTTGTGAATGAAGAAAACAGAACAGGAAGTCTGCCTTGATCCTGACTAAATGGCATAGGAGATTCACCCCGGTCGTCTAAAGGTCAGTGTCTTCTTGTGTTCAATGCAGAGATGACATAAAATAATTATGTGTAACTACTCTGACACCTTCCTTGAATCTTGAATGAGGTTTAAAAATTACTAAACTGATTCGGGTGCTTTAGTATGTACTTTCAATTGTACCGGTTGCGTTTGGTTTCGGCTGTTGATACAGTTCAGAAATGGCCTACACATATCAAATTTTATCTGAATTATGCATATAGTTAGTTGATAATAATCTAGAATTAACAATAGCGCAAATAACTAAATCCAATTGGTTATGTCTGGCTCAGAGGGAAGATTATGAATATATCCATTCATTTGCTTTTCTCTTTTTTTTAACTTGATAATTGACTTACATTATTTTTATTCATAGCTAGATGAAATGTTGGTTTGTTCTATATGCAAAATCCAGACTCGCTCCGTAGACTCATCCACTGAATTGTATTAACTTATCTACAAATAAGTATACCACTACAGTATGTAGTGGTTTACAGTTATACATAGTACATTATTTTATAAATGAATAAAAGCATTCGAATGAGAAATAAATAGGTACAAGCTTTATAATAAATTAATTTTGTTTTATGTCATCTGTGGTTGTATTTGAATGTGTCTTATAGTGTTTTTTTTTCTCTCTTATTTGACTTTTATTAATCGGGAAAATAATCATTGTTTCGAGATTGCGAAAATGATAGATTGCGGATCATTAGGTTAGACTTGAAAGTTGGTTGTTATGTAATTAATGTTTTCGGATTGTTAGAAACCGGCATGAAGTTTGATAACAATTTATGCAAAGATTAAATTACGTGGTCAAAGAATAGGTATTATTATAGGGTTTTAGTGGATTTAAATAAAAATTATCTTACGAAAAACTTTGTTGTTGTGTAACAAAGGGAGTGGGAATTTAGGGTTGTCCATAAACAAAGTAAAAGAGTAGTAATTAATACAGATAGGAAATCATATATTGAACATCACCTCATGTGAACATTGGGTAACTACCGACACAACGTAGTTATATTAAGGAATCATTGAAAAATTATAGAAAAATATTTTGTAGGTTAATTTAGTGATTTCAGATTATATCTTATATAGGTTTAGACAATGTTAGAAAGTTACAGTTGTTTTCTAACTTCTAGTAACAAGGTCGAATAATATGGACTTTAAAGTGAGTCAACTAATTCATATAATGTTTGGATTTGCGTCCTTCAACTTTACGCTTGTGATTTGTTAGGCAGCTTTATTGTAAAAAAAGAATCCGTTTAGGTCTTTGCATTCTTTTAAATACAAATGCAGACTGACATTGGCATTTAGTGATACTGTTTGGGATTCATTATAAATAATGATGACATTTGAGATGAGGTTTTGAATTGTCACGGTCCATAATTAAATTGGTTCATCGAGTCCAAAATAAAATTCAAAATTGTATAATAGTCAACTGGGTTGCAAAAACAGATAACAAATATCTGTCAAATCTTGAATGTAAAGAATAGGGACGAATGCCACATTCTAACTTATGACTGCGTATTTGAACTGTTATAAGTGAAATAATTTATTCTAAAGCGAGATTCTTTAAAAATACTCTTGCAAGTCAACCTTTTTATCAGGCCACTTTGACGTCAATGGCCTATTGAGAAAAGGTATCTTAGGAAACTCAATATGTAGTGGTATCAATTATTTTAATATTTGTTTTTGTAATACTGTGCCAGTACCCTCACGGCCCGGCCTCATAGTATATTGTTTCCGTAAGAGAGATAACTAGCCCAAAATTCTACGAGAGCGATGTCACATACGGAAGTTGTTATAACGGCTTCGAAAGGGACGTTAACCTCCAAGCCAACCGAATACGTATATATTTTTTGCGAACTTCGAAATCACTACCTTTAATTTATAGTCATTTGGGCAAGTGGAGGAGACTTTTTCGCATTTTGTTTTTTATCGTGTTTCGTATTAGTAGATTATTTTGGCATACTTAATTCTTTTTTTACTGGTGAATAAACAATTTATATACCTAAACATTATATGCAACCTACCAGGTAGAGAGAAACCTTATTTCAATGAGGGATGCTTCATTAGGAAGCATTGCTCGGTATATACTACCGATATCATGATATTTGAGCTTTTAATACCGCCTCGTGACGTAGATTACTATGGGTAGGGTAGTGACACCGGTTTGCCGGCCAGCACCAGTTTGCGACCACTTCACACGTTTATTTGAATAATAGATAGTCTATAGACAGCTCATTTCTAATTTCGCGCCAGTCGACCTGGACAAACTCCACGGTTCTTAATCCAACAGCATGACTTTATAATTTGCGAACTGAGCCCTCAGTCGCCATTTCAAAATTTGGTGTGTTGACACGTGACAAATTTAGCAAAAATTAAACCGACTTCAAAAAAAAAATAAAAAAAAAACTACCTAAAAACACTGAAAAGCAAAAAATAATTTTAATAAGACATTCATCAAATACGCTTATTGTCTAAGCCTATTAATAACATTAAATTGTATTTACGTGCTAGGTAGGTACCTACTAATCTGTTTGAAGTCGGTGCCAAGCCAAATAGTAGGTACCCAGACTACGTACCTACGTCCGCGGATTATTTGTAACCCTGTATAATACATAAATTATTAGGTATGTATCATTTTTCATTACCTTTGGCTTGGCACCGACTTCAAACAGATTAGTAGGTACCTACCTAGCACGTAAATACAATTTAATGTTATTAATAGGCTTAGACAATAAGCGCATTTGATGAATGTCTTATTAAAATTATTTTTTGCTTTTCAGTGTTTTTAGGTAGTTTTTTTTTTATTTTTTTTTGAAGTCGGTTTAATTCTTTTTTTAAAAAGTTTGTTTATTTTTCTATTTTTAGTGTGAATAATACGTAGGAGTGAGTAAAACTCTCTCATAATATTGATAACGAAAATACGAGTAAAATAGTAGAATTGTATTATTTGACAATATTAGGTATTCATTAAGTGTTCAGCACCATTCAGTAGACCAACTAAAGATGCAGCCCGCAAGAGGGACATAAGAATTAAGAAGTCGTACCCTTTAGCTTCCATCATCATAGTTGTACCTTCCATCATCAGCTTAGCTGCAAAAGTACATGAAATACAACTAACGGTCCACATATTCCTACAACACTGAAATAATTATCCCCTAACTCCTAACCGTTAAGGAGTTGTACCTTCCATCATCAGCTTAGCTGCAAAAGTACATGAAATACAAATAACGGTCCACATATTCTTACAATACTGAAAGAATTATCCCCTAACTCCTAACCGTTAAGGAGTTGTACCTTCCATCATCAGCTCATCAACATAAAGTGATGTCTATAGGACGCAAAAACTTAAATGGCTTCAGAAAAAACAAGTAACGCGTAGTGTGCGCCTATAAAATTTGAGGTTTGCCCTTGATTTTCCCGGGATCCCATCATCAGATCCTGACATGGTGACAATGGGACCACCTCGGAACTATGCACTTTCAAATAAAAAAAGAATTATTTAAATCGGTCCACAATTGACGGAGAAATCGACGGACATACATAAAAAAAAAAAAAAAAAAAAAAAATAAATACATACAGTCGAACATAGAACCTCCTCCTTTTTTGAAGTCGGTTAAAAATAATTGCAGGTGGATCGATTTTCAAATGTAAGATTTTGAGTGTTACTATTATTTTATAGGGGTTTGATTTGGTTTGTGTGTAGGATAAGATGTTTAATTTCAATATTCAAGTGCCCAAACTCACCAAACATTTCATAATTTGTAATATTTTTGGTGGTCGGGCAATAGGTTATCGATTCATATCAAAATCTAGTTTCCGACCGGGTGGTCGGAAAACCGGTTTATTTACGTCATTTTTCTTTGCCTACATTGCGGAAACCTTAAATGCACCAACATAGATTCATTTACATTTGTGAACAGCTAGGAATTTGTGACTTGACAACCAGTTTCCGACCGCCAGTATACCTCATAGTTTCAAAGATAATGACCTTTAAAAATACCAAAATTTTAGCGGCCGACAACCGGTGAAAACAAACCCTGTTAACGGCCGTCTTTAATAGGCGGTCGATAACTGGTAAAATTGTACCTATTTCCGGCCGTTCAAAAAAAACCTACTTCCTACTATATAATATTATATGTATGTATTATGTATATGTTATATATAATATTATAAATGCGAAAGTCGGGATGTTTGGAAATTTTGATGTTTAGATGTTTGTTACTCAATCACACCTAAACGGCTGAACGGATTTAGATGAAATTTGGCACACGTATAGTTTATAACCCGGATTAGGATATAGGCTTTAAAATTCCTACGGTAAACGTCTTATTCCTGCGGGAATAGCAATTTTGAAACTACTGAACCGATTTGAATAATTCTATCACTGTTGGAAAGCTACACTATCCCCGGTCAACATAGGGTACTATAATTGATCCCGGAAATGTGGGGGGAAGGGGGGGATATTTGAAAAAGGGAATTACGCGCGTGTGAAACCGCAGGCGAAAGGCTAGTAAGATAAAATTTCTGTTTGTTAAATTTTTTGTTTGTGTTTTTGTTTTTTCGCGCTTCGATGGTCTAGTGGCTTAAGTACCGGGCCGAGATCGCGGGGTACTGGGTTCAATTCCCGGGTCAGCTAACTTTGTGTCGGTTTTTTCGGATACTGCTCGGGTTTGTGATCACCAATCCGCATTTGGCAAGCGTGGTGATTAAGCCAGTACCCATCATTGTAACGATAACTCGATTTCAAGGATGGAGGCCTTTGCTTTATAGAGAAGCATGCCGGCAGAACGGAGTTCCAAGATCCACTATATTATAGGATAGGCTTTTCGATCGTGTTCCAAATCAAAAGAAATCAACAAATATGACCTTTTGGTTACTCAATTGTATTTTTAGGTCGCAAAAGAGAGTAAAAATATATCGCTTTTTTGATTTCATTAACTGTTTCACTTTCATACTATAATATACCCTATGGCTATTGAATAAGACTCATTTTTCTACCGTAAATTAGGTGGTCGATAACCGGTGCACAGGTGGTCGATAACTGGGCCAAACGGCCGATAACCGGTGTTTTTGCTATTTTTACGAATAATTCATTTTTTAAAATTATGTATCACTGCTACGTTTATAAACGTTAGGTTTTATAAAACTAGACTATTGTAAGATCAAATGTTAATTTTTTGGAAAATCTTGACGTACAGCATCATGATAGAAATCAACTCTGAAGTCAACAAGTCGCTTAAGTGGTCGCAAACCGGTGTTCCTACCCTACCTTGATAACAGATAAACTTGTGTACTCTTTTCAATACAATATTATATTGAGTGTTATTAGTATAAACGTAATTTTCCTTTTTGTATTACATATTGGACATCGTCATATACCAATGTATGTGTGTGTCCTATGCTGCCGTCATAAGAAGAAAAGACATATCAATTAATTTTTTTTAGATTTGAGTTTGATACACATATTTTTTCACGTCTTTTTTTACTGATTCCTAATATGTACCTATATAACTCAATAAAAAAAAATGTTAGATACGTCTTCTTAGGACGGCAGTATGGCCTTGGGTGGTATTCGAACTCACGACCCGATGAAATAAATATCTTGATCAATACATTTATCTGTAGGGGTCAATTCGCATTCGAAATTAAAATTCGTTGGGAGAATCGACTACTAACCCGTACAAATGAATGTTACAACAATATAGAAAATAGGTACAAACGTAGGACTCTACTATTAACATTTACTAACGCTTTAAAGAATTTTAATAATTAAATCGTTGCATTTTTTATTTACTACTTGTTTGATTGCTAGCTTATAGCTTGTCACTATAATAAAAATTCCTTTCGTAAATGGGATGACATAATTTTACGATCTCTGACATCACCTATTCATGTACTGTAAAAAACAATACGTTTGAAACTGTTATTATCGATACCTAAAACATAATTATCTCAAATTCGTTCAGTAACGTAACATTATTTTTATTATATTTAATGTTCCATTATGATACGTCGACATATTTAGCACCGCAGTAATGTATAAAACAATGATGTAATTAAAAAAACATTTTTAAACTTTGTTGATACTTTCGCATGTGTTGTTTTTTGAAATAGGCATTAGGTCCGCCTTATGTACTCTTGATTGTGCATTAAAGTTTGAATAAATAAATAAATAAAAATAAAAAAATAGGTGATAAAATGGGTATGGTGTTTACTTTTATATTATGCACTTTTACAGCATAAGTAATTAAAAAATATTATATAAATGTTTGTTTAAATTTTTATAATGTTAGCTTAGTTAGTACATGGCATAACTGCCTCCGTGGTACAGTGGTTAGAGCGTTGGGCTCTAATACCCGGAGGTCGTGGGTTCGAATCCCGCGGGGAGCATCACTTTGTGTGAATGTTTCCAGTTTGGTTAGGACATTGCAGGCTTGAATCACCTGGATGTCTGAAAAGAATGATGATTCCGTGCTTCGGAAGGCACGTTAAGCCGTTGGTCCCGATTATGTTCCAAGTAGGTCTGGTTTCCCTTGTAGGGTTACGGAGGTCAGATGGCAATCGCTCCATTGTAATAACCAGGCTTGTCAAATCTAGGATCATAGTCGAAGCGGACCCTGAACTCCATACTGGATGCAATCGGGAATACGCTGGGATGAAGAAGTTAGCTTAGTACATGGCGCTTCATAGCCTGATGTTAAGCAAAAGGAGAGTCCAAATTGCCACGACCACGGACGCAACACCGAGGTGTTCTATTCGTTGGCACCGCCGCAATACTGGCCCACGGTAAATTCACTTGTTATTTTAAAAATAAAAAATAAACTTAAGTTTTTAATATTAACAGTATTTAATACTCGTATTGCTGATCTGATCTCAAGATTGCTATTTGACAGACATGACATGCGAAACGTTCAAATGCTGGCTTTGAAAAACATCTTGTGTCCTGTCAAACTTAATCACAATGAGAAGTTGGATTTAAAATTCAAATCAGACAAGCCCCCTAACATAAGAATACACTGACCTTAGGCTACAAACAAGTACCTACATAAAGCTAACTGTAAATTGAAACGTAACTAATTGTTATTTATAAATGCAGGATAATAATAAAAAACATTGAGGTTTCCTGATTTAGCTTAACAGATAATCGAGGGTCCTTAATATGCGTGCGTGTTTAAATAAAGGCAAGAGTACGAATACTTTTTCTCTCCGTATCCCTTAATTGATACGATTCTTTGTAAGGCCGCTATCATTAACCGCTTAATTTATTACTGATACTGATAACACTTCCTTGTGGCAAGTAGCCAGAAATCCATCTGCGAAATCCTCTTCACGTGCAAAGATAATCGGATAGCATCGAACACGTAAGAGCAGTATATAGGCTATTAACATAAGCATGACATCCATACTGTTTGTTCCGCAAATATTTTTGACGGCGGTCTTAGGTGTATTAGTCACCTTTGCTTTTCTTTTCGTTTAGTATTCCATAGGTATGTCCTGGTTTGATATTGAATTTGCAAATAGGTTAAGAACTTGTTTTGAACGAATAGCGAGTATTTTAATGAAATTATCGTGTCTTATGCGCTTATTTTTGGGAAGTTGCCGAAGTACGTTTAAATTTTTATGTTATACTTGGCCTGTTCGATGAATATTAATTAATTAGAGCAACTAACAGTTGTCAAATATCCAGAACCATTAATAAGATTTCTTACTACCCATACCAAATTGTTTCCATTTCATTTAGTGGGACGAACGGGAATGCTTATTTTCACTTCTCGTTCGTCTCACTGAACTTGCTGGTGGGACGAACGGGAATAAAATTTAAATATTTTATTCAATTCCCGTTTTTTTTTATAATTAACCGTTTTTTTTATCAGCCATTCGATGCTCCGAGTTTTCAATTTATGAAGATGCTTTTAAACAAAATAATAACTATAAATAATCAAGGTACTTTTCCACACAGTGCCCTATAGCCTCAAGCAAAATATAGGCACCATGTGTGCCAAATAACTGATTATTTTTAATTTTAAATACCATAATTAAAGATACTTCGGGCTTTCTAAAGACGCTTAAACGAGAAGATGCACAGTGACGTGTTAAAACACGGTTGTATTGTCATTCATATTTTTTTAGCAATAATAATTGAATGAGTAAAATCAAAGTTAAATATAAAAGCAGAAGATAATACTTACTGGAACTTGTAGGAATTAGGCATGTTGTCAGTATCTTGGTCGTAACGGATCACTTGCGGTCGGACGTCTTGGCTGTCGATGACCGGACTGGTTGCAAACATTTGCACAAACATAGCGCCGACAATCTGGAAAATCAGACGCAGTTCATGTGAGCGAGTCTTAACCACTCAATCCCGAACCGGCACTCGGGTGCCGCGTAACAATAGATTTTCTATTGTGTCTGGTGATCCGGGGCTCGAAAGATTTAATAAGTAACACGGTCGTAAACCAAATCGCCTTTTAATCTTGTGTTTTGACGTCGCCTTAATTATTTTAATTGCTTTATCAAAAACAACATGGCACATTTTCAAGTATTAAAAAGCATTTGCATGTACACGCACGATAATTGTTTTTTTTTTATTTTCTTTACATTTTTGCTCCTGTAAAGATTCAATGGTACACTGTGGCGTCTGAAGGAAACTTGTAGGTTAAGTATTGTAATGTATATAAATTGTTAATTTAAATTGTGTACTAAGCAGAAAACTAAATAATTCCAAATATTTATTTTCAATTAAATTAACATAGGTTCTACGTTCTCTTAGAACAAGTATCTGTGTACCTTAATGCATTGATTATCTCTTACCTAAATACATACACTAAGGCAAATTGGCGAATGTTCTTTGTGCTTCAGTAATAAAGCTAAGATGCATAAAATTAAAAAAAAAAACCCTGGACTTTCTATATAGACTGATAAGTATTACATGGATAACAAACGAACTTTTTTTTTGAAAATTCTTACACAGAATCACCATAATTATACAAACAGACATGTTGAATGTTCATGTAAACAAATATAAGTTCCGTGCAGCTGACTTCTCAATCTTACACCAAATAGTTATTTATATTAAATCACATTACTTTTATATTAAATCGTATAAATTGATAGCTTTATATGATTTCTATTCGATCGTGTTTGATTGCCCTCTCTAACAGACTATTATAGATGACAGTAAGGAAATAATAGTTCACTATTAATCTGATATTTCATGTTCT
The DNA here is from genome assembly GCA_949319885.1 of Mecyna flavalis. Taxonomy (NCBI): domain Eukaryota; kingdom Metazoa; phylum Arthropoda; class Insecta; order Lepidoptera; family Crambidae; genus Mecyna; species Mecyna flavalis. The sequence continues at coordinate 10,124,950 of OX439430.1, forward strand.
TTTTTGTTAACTGTTGTCTTGACTTGAATTATGCCCATGTGCCATTTGTACAAGCGTTCATTCTGAGTAGTGTAAAGGTTTAAGTATAAATAAAGTATAAAATGTTCGATTCTAAACATTTTACCCATGTAAATAATACAATAACTATTTAAACTAAATTAGTATGCCGGTCGGTCCCAAATAAAACTGTATGTAGGTATCTATAGACCGACAAACTTATCTGATCCGGTGGCCAAAATTGGAACTACGTGATATGCAATGCAAAAACGATATTTAATGACAGTTCTAAATAGACAGTAGCGACGCCGCCACCGGAACAGATATGTTTGTCGGTCTATAGCATCATACTCGTTCTTTTGCTTGTATTACGTTAATTTAATATGCGGCTTTGGTATGTGATCATTATAAAAATCATTTTAAGATTAATTACTCATAACGGAGGAACATAACGGCTTCCTGAGATCAACGTCTTTTGACCACTTTATTATTAGGACATATCAATTACGTAGAAAATGTAATATTTTCCCATTGGCAGCTAACTTGTATAGTTATATACAGCAAATTTCGCAAAAAATATTTTCTATGTCACTTTAAACGTAAAATCATATAGTAAAAAATCTATAAATTTGATTAAAAGTAAATTTGAAAATAAAAATACTGTCGATTAAAGAATCAATCAGGTATAAGTACCCATTATTAACAATAAGTTTAAGATAAATCGACGTATCCAGAAATATCACTGTGACACAATGTCGCAGGTATCATCCCAGATTTCACAAACTATAGAATATATTTGATTGGCAATCGGTAAAAAACAATTTTTACGATTCAAAATCGGGAATTTACTGCACCGCATCCCTAGTGAACTCTTCATGACAGCTGTCGTAGGCATCATGCTATTTTGTGATTACAAAAATAAAATTCGCATACAAATTACTCTATTGAGTTCCTTATCACCGATAGTTATCCGTGTTAGCCCTACAAATCTGAAAAGAGATGCATTTAAAGATGCAGGTGAACAGTTTTGTATGAAAATATTCATAAAATAAACAATTTTATGAACTATCCATTGATAATGTCTTTTACAAATGTATAAAGATTGATTACTTATTATGATCTTAGGCATCAAATATAAACAAGAGTTTAAAACAAACAAAAAGTGTTTGGCTAATGCATTGCTGTCGTTAAGTGCATCCACGAGCGTGAGGTAAAGGTTAACACTCTAACGACATTCGCCGCTAAACTAAACATCCACGCAGCAGACACTATTGCAAAAACTTGCAATAGTGCATATTTGATGACATCGCAATCGCGAGAAGGCCTTCAGATGCAAAACTTCAAACGCTCACGTCTCATAAAAACAAAGTTTATTAATCATGCAATTTGTCATCAATCGACGTTAATATTAAAGTTTTTAATCAATAACTGCATATTATAATTACCAGGAACAGCAGCATCTTGAGTATGACCGGTGACAAAAGGTACAGGCGACTTCCTGGACAGGTTGTAGGCCGAATGTGCTAACGGTTTCGTAAGATCTCTTTATATATAAAGAGTGTCCGGTGTGTGTGCGTACGATCAAGCACGGTCTACCGCCGGTCTGAAACTGAGCCAATTCCACCTGCCCATTAACAGATCGACATATGAATGGACATGGGTTTACCGAGATGTGACGTCATGGATCACCGCTTAAAGAGACGGCTTGACATCCTTAAACAAACAATAGAGATGTTAATGTTCTTTGCAAACTAAAGCCTCGTAGTGAAATCACTCATTACAATGATGCTATTCGTAAATAAAGTTATGGGACAAATGATCTCACAATTGTCACAAGTACAAAATGTCCTAATTGATAGGCCATCCGCATGCAAACTAATCATTTGTTCAAATGGTGTACCTACTTACTTGCGACACATACGGAAGTGTATGTACGTAGCAGAACGATGGATTGTTTGGCATAATCACTTATTTGTGATTCGCAAGCGTTTTTCGTCACTTTTATTGTTTGTTTAATCCAAAAGTAGGGCAATCTCTAATTATAATTCCAAATGTCCTCGTTCAGTACACTAGACTTATTTAGGGAAATGTAATTTTTTTTGATTTAAAAATAAAAACTAAATATTTAAAACTGCACTTTTATCGATCTCCTTCACACTTTAAAATGAAATAAATTGTTTAGGGAAATTGATGTAGTTTTATAAACAATCAAATATTTCTTTATTTTTTTGCAAAGGAGGCGTTAGAGGTGACTCTTTATAAAACAAAAGTAACTAAAGTGTAGCTTTATAGGAATCCAGTCTGGCTAGCCCATGTTATTATAATAAAGTCAAATAGCTATCGCCTTAATCATCATAGTTTTCGTAGAGTCGATGTGATACAATGACTTTGGCGGAACTGATGAAATGGTTTCGCATTGCTTTCATTAATGAAGACGCTGATTAATGACTTCCCAGTCCTTTGTCCCAATGTTTAAGATGTTAAATCTTTTATCTTTTTAAGTGTAGGTATTTTTAGTTTCATTTTCATTTGTTCTACTTTTCGGTTCGTTCATACAACAATAATGCAATTTAACGTAGGCCACTTCTTAGTTATTGCCATTGTAAATCTAGTCAATGGTACGTCTTCTTCAGTGTTCCACTACCTAGCTTCAACAACAATGGTGAGACCCGGCTGGCACGCACAACTATCGGAAAGTGAAGAGTAATTAGAATATGAACATTTTCATGAATTGAATTAATTTTTACTTATAGTAGCAGGCTGATTCCATGCTAGCTATCATCACCATAATAAAATCGAAGTGTTTTAGAAATATAAACAGAGTGCCAGTTTTTTTTTGTTTCTGGTGAGCTATTTCCACAATCTGTGGCTATTTCATGAATATCCAATAAGGCCGATGGAGGTTTCTTTTAAGAGGCGTTTGTATTGGAGGTGCTAGAGGTTTAACCTGTCGCTATTTGATACAACAAGGCTAAAAGTATAAATCTTATCTTACTAATATTATAAAGGCGAAAGTTTGTATGTTTGTTACTCTTTCACACAAAAACTATTGGATGGATTTTAATGAAACTTTACAATATTATAGCTTATACATCAGAATAACACATAGGCTACATTTTATAAAGATATTCCCGCGGGATAACGTCCTATAGTTCACGCGGGCGAAGCCGCGGGCGGAAGGCTAGTATTATATAGTAGTACAAGTTGGTGGTGGTTTATAAGACATTTATAAAAGATTAATAAATACTTGTAGTAAAAGGCTCATAAACCTTGGATCTTAGTGTCTTAGTACATTGAACGAGACTCCATGAAGAATTTACGGCTCTTGAGTTATTCACGGATATAACTTTCATGCTTTTCTTAGGTAACCATCTCAGTAGGAAGTGGAGTAATCGTAGAAGTTTCCCCCTCGATGGGCTAGGGTCCACATCCACAAAGTATCTCCACTTCAAACATACTAATACATGACATAAAGATTTCGTTTACTTTGTAATATGTAGGTATGAGTGATTTTCGGATTTGAGTTGATTTGACAGTGAATTTAACTTTCTTTTTAATGTTCACAAATGACGGCATTTTCGATTATAAAATCTTCGATGATCCACCATTACCGACAGTAATAAAAGGTTATGGACCAAGCACGATATATTACTATGCAGTTATAGACAGGCATTAAATGCATTTACATAACCTATAATATGTCTTGACGTAGGTACTAAGGTCACCTTCGGTTTTTACCTATCGAATAGTGCCATCCGGATATTACGATAACTTAGGTTTTACCATAGAAAGGTAATACTCATTCTAGTCTGAAATCATCAATAGTAAATCTTATAGGTAAAACGATTTGCTCAATTACATTATGGACTTTTAATCTTTTAGGTTGGGGATGATGATTAAAAAAGGTTACTATTTATATTAAAAAAGGCGGTTAAGTTCATATTATATCGTAATTTAGGAAACAGCTTATTTCTTGAGTAAAATTTTTGTTGAATCCAATATCATGCTTCATACTTCATAAAATTGGTCACAATATCTGTGACTAATTAATTTTCACACAATAAGATGTGACAATATTTCATTCATTGTCAATGGGCACTTGATTACTCGTATTAGTCCGACTTAGAGAATTGAGCGGTGAGGAAGAATTAAATACATAGTTTTGCAATTTCATTTACATAGCTCTTAAAGCCTTTTTACATTTAACACTGTATAGTACGAGAGTTTTTTTTCAGAACTTTTGTGAATCGAATAATTGTAGAGATAATAAATAATTAAACATTAAACGGCCACCAAACAAAAGTAAATGGATTGAATAATGTACTCTATTAATAGTTTCGAGTGATACATAGTTGTTGTCATGACAGTTTTGTTGAAGAACACTTTTGGCATACATTGTGTAGTAAGGATACATAGATAAAAGTGTATGATCTTACTTGCAATGTATTACATAGCAGTAAACAATATTTGCTCCTTTGCTCGGTTTCAAAGATTATATTATTTAATTTTCAGATGAAGCTGCTTATACTTTTGGTGCTGTATAATATACAGAAATCGTACTGTGTACTCTTTCTACTATGCTTACACTGCGCGCGTGTTTATATAAACATCGCTCCACAGTGGCAAATTTTTTTATATTAGGATAATATTTATTTTACAATAAAAAAACATTTCTGCCCGAGAAGCGAAAGGAAAAAAACAAACTATAATTATTGTTATTGTTACGCGGAACTTCTCAGCAGTGCTGGAGCTTTGGACCGAGCTCAGATGGTTTGAGTGACGGTGTTGGTAACGTATTTCATGTACAATGGCCCATTTTAGAGGCCAAGTGCGGAAAATCCCCAGATTACCTAAACCTAAACCTATTATTACGCGCGAAGGTAATATACAAAGAGGAGATTCTCTAACTTATAGTCGAGTCATTTTAATAGGTCATATTTGACAGTTCATTTATGCAAAGAAACATATACCTTATGCTAAAGGAATAAAACTCAAGAAAACAACATCAGTTCTTATTAATACAATTATTTATTTAGAAAATTAGACTCTACTCTTGATGTACATAAGTAGCTCTTTTCTTTGCATAAATAAACTGTCAAATGTGGCCTATTAAAATGACTCAACAGTGTGCAGTGTGATTATCATGTGAGCATACGTCATTATTAGTATGTGTTGGGAAAAAAGTTTGGACTATAAAAGTTAAAAGTGTGAGGCCTGACCTCGAATTTCGCGGGCAGCGGGGCGGCAGCGGCAGCAGCGAGATGTTTTGTTTGAAATGCCAAAGACCCGTTCTCTAACAGCCTTCCTGATCCGTAGTACACCTAGCAAGTTCACCTGGGTGGACTACGGGCACTTGTTCTGACCCATGGTTCACCTGGGTGAATTACGGATACCGAAGCAGACCGGACAGCAGGGCGGCAGCGGGAGCGGCGGCGCAAGCGGGCGCACTGCGGTTCACCGCTTGACAGCATCGTACCGCTCTTGACGGCCCGCTGCCGCGAAATTCCAGGCCGAGGCCGTCATTTTTTCATAATAACACTGTATAAGGCATTTTTCCTGCGCACGATCTCACTTTGGTCACGTTAGATAGAGCCACGAGGGCCGTGAGTGTAAAGGAATAGAGAAATTGTGCACTTACTTGCAGGCCTCTCAAAACTGTAGGCGCTCTTGGAGAAATTATGAATTATTTATTCAAAAGGAAGTAATTTGAAATAAAAATCTTTATGACAATTTATTGTGTAAGCCTTCCCTACGCTGCTTTACTCACAAAGTCTTCGTTATACCGCAGGAATTAGATATTTTTCCAAGACAGCCTAGTTCACTCTTCAGCTCTTAAATTTTCAATATATTTTACACTTAACTTTAATGCACAATCAAGAGTACATAAGGCGGATCTAATGCCTAATGGCATTCTCTGCCAGTCAAATATACCAAAAATCACGTCGATCCATTGGTTGAAAAATTTAAGATGAACAAACAAAAGACCTTCGTCACAGATATCCCACTGGATTTGCGTTCTCACGAGATAAATTTCCCAAGATCTTTGACAAAAATCAAAATCAGTTCAGTGGTTCTCTCGAGATAAATTTCCCAAGATCTGTGACAAAAATCAAAATCAGTTCAGTGGTTTAAGCATGACAAATGTTATAAACGAAAAGAGTTACTTTCGCATAATTTTATTGTGACATTAGTACTGATTTGCAGTCTGTCTGATTTCAGAGAGAGAACGATAGACACACAGATACATTTAAGGTCTGGAAGCTAAATGAACAAATCACACACACCGCTTTGTCACGCACGACGTACAAATACCATTAAATTAATATTAGGACTTTATGTTACGCCGTAAATTATGATTTGTTCCATTAGCTGCTAATTTCCGGAACTAATTGCCTTACCATTAAATTAAAAAATATTTAACAGTTAAGCATAATTGGTTTGAAAATGATGAAAAACTTTTTTACATTATTTGTTTTTGTTGTAAGTATAATGTCAATATTATAATATATTAAATTAAATGATATAATGTAGAGGCATCGCCGGAAGAAAAATTATAAAATTTAATCAATCCGGCAACTGGGACCGCGGTCCGAGTTAATTGCGGTCCCAGTCGCCGGATGCCTCATAATGTATGATGCGTGCTACAAAAAACACAAAAGTTTCCTTACCAGCCATGTAAACAGAAATATCGAACGCTGCTATTTCCACTGCGCACTACGTTTTTGTAATACTATTTTCTTATAAGTTTCCTAAATCTCAACTTTTAGTGAAAAGAAAAATTGTTATCTTACTAGTTCTATAAATCTGTGGAGCAAGTCGTCAGTGCGTGTATCAGCAAGTATTGCTGTTTTTGAAAGTTAGCATTTATCTAAACATCTAAGCAATCCGGCAATCACATCGCATATACAATATTTCGGCGACAAATTCATTTAATACACACATTGTTTCAGGTTCTATGTAGTCTAGTCGCGGGTATTCATTTAAATTCAACGTCTGATGCACCAGAAATAAAAGGGTAATGTATAAAAAAATAACCTACCTTTTTTAAGTATTTATTAAAATAATATTCTAAACACAATAATATTTATTTGTTATGATTATAACTAGAATTTATTGTATATAAAATCAAAGTTTTTTATGCGAGGTAAAGTCTATATAATAAAAATAAGTTAACTGCTATATTATAAATAAGCACTTACCTACTCCATACAAATAATTGTTTTAAGCACAAAAGTTTTTAGTGGCAAAAACTTCTTTATTTAAAAACTTATAACTTTTTGGTTTGTGTTAAAATAAAAATTACATCAGTTCTTAGTTTTTTATGTTCACATTACCTTTAAACATACTATCTTATAAACGTAAATATCTTTTTGCTATTTATAATACTGTTGTGCTGTCCTAATACATATAAAGTTATATGTCTTTTATCCACCTGATGGTAACAAGCTACTGCGGCCTAATCCACTGAGGGTTTCTCAGCCAAGAAGCACCGCTCAATGTGCTGCCACACTGAAGGCGTATCTGATTTTTCGTCCCTTTTAATTTTACCAAAATACAGCTAAAGCTATTATAATTATTATTATATAATATAATATGACATTTTGACAAGCAGGGTATTGAAAATGTGTAACAGGACAAAATCAAATTTTACAATAGGTAATTATATTTTGTTAGTAAAGCCAACTTTCAATTTACAGGACGAATAAAAGCATATCCATCGTCAAGTCAAATGGAACTAAATATTCGAAACGTCGATCAGTACTAATAATCAACACAGACTTTGGTTTACGGTCTAGAGCTGAAAAACGAAAAGAAAAAGAAGTAACAAGTCTCGCATATAAAGAATTTGACAATAAAGGAGATGTTCTAAACTCCTTCATGATGTATAATCTTAAAGACGTCATTCAATTTTTTAAGGTTTTTCTTGATACAGAAATATGTGAAGTAGAATGTTGAACTAATATTAAAAATCTTTTTCAAGATTTCAACTTTTAATTATTTGAAATACCTACTGCGCCTACAAAATGGTCTACAAGATGTAAATATTGAAAATGGAAAATTAATTATTACTAGCAAAATTTTCGACATTTAATAAAACAGTTTTGTTTTCTTCCGCGTAATTATTCATGTTGTTGTTTAAAATTATGGCCCATGTGTTAATCCCGATAGTGAAGTTTTTGCGTCAAAACAAACACCACCTTTTTTTAGAATGATACAGACTGATCAAGTTGTTTACTATGAAGTGGTCCTTATGTAGACATAAGGATCTATAAATAATAATCACAGAAAGATTTAAATGTGTAAGAAATAAAAGCTATTACAAATATCTTAATAGAGAAAAACAATATTTTTATAGTCGCCATCGTTAAGTAGGTATCAAGAATTCGTCCACATATTTAATATTATGATACTATAAATCTGTGATTTTATCAATTTTTTTCTACCTTACGTACCGTCACCCTCCCTCGGTGGTTGTGAGTATATAGTGCGCTGCTATAGTGTGCTCCCACGTCATCAACTTACTTTACTTAATAAATCGTAAGGTGTTGCTCGATGGTGATGTTGTCGTAGTGGACCGGACAAGAGGGTAGTGCAAAACCACGGCCAAGAGCCTTGCCCTTGAAGGCCGCACCCAACAACATTCCCCCTTGCAAAGGGACGACGGAAATGATCGAAAGCTGCGGGCCATTTTCCTCCGATCGAGCAGGGATACGTGCAATGCAGGCAAAGGCACCTCTAGCCCGTTGATCCCTACCCTTCTGTTTTATCCCAATAATGATGCTACAACTTCTGGAGCTGCTCGATCATCAAGGTCATCATAATCGGGAATTGTGCTCTGAAAATATATTTTTAAATGTTTTAGTCAATAGCAATGATATATTTTTAAAAAGCAGTCTAAAAAATTGACCTCCATAAATATATTTAACTGACTAGTAATATTGGCGAAAAGGAATGAAGGAAAGAAATCTGAGATATGTTCTTGGTAAAGAGTAGAAGAAAAAAATCACTAGTAAGAAAACTTTTAATTCCAAAAACACTTACAGTTTCGAATTCGTTGGTGCTTTCCGACGTTTCTTTGTCGACTTTCGAATTGGCGCCATTATTGGGGTATGTGGGATTGCCATAATTATAGTTGGGATGAATTTTTGGGATATTATTCCTGAATATAGTATCCATCAAGTTTCTTTGTTCTTTGCAATCTAAATCAATTTGATCAGAACAATCGGCGTATATTATAGCATGTCTGACGTCATTATTCATTCGTATGTTATTATTCTGGGGTGACGAGGCTCTATTGAGCCATGACATTAGTGGCTGGTATTCGAAGGATTGTATTTTTTGCGGTCCAGGTAACAATCTGTAAAATTTTAAGTCTAAAGATTAATTTTATCTCTAAAGATAGAATGAAGTCTGATATTTACTCTGATTTTATTATAATTAAATTAATGTTCCTTTTATAATGGCAACTATACATTACATCTAAATGTTTTCATTATCAATTAATTTTTCGGACATATTAAAAGAGACTTTAGATAATAAGTAAGGCCTATGATAAAATAATCAATTTCCATTGTTCTAAATATGTACTAATAACATAACGAGTGATTTTCATGTTCCAGAAAGTTGGAACTTAACTTGTGAGGTATTTTGAACAAAACGGATTTGTAATATTAATGAGTTTTATAGATACAAAATTACGAGAAAATCTCTGGTAAACTAGATAGTATAAACAGGAATGAAGAGAGAGATCGGGCGCGTTTCCGACGTTTCTTTCTATCTACTATCTTGGACAATTATTGCCAATTGCCTTTAAGTTACTTTAAAGTTACATTTTTTTGGCTAAAGCGCTAATACATATATTTATTGACAAGTGAATTAAGACATTATTTAAAAATTACTTGCAATACTAAATATAATATTCAGATACTTTGATTGGCAAGGCACAACGTACACTTATAGAAGTATTTGCTTACCTTTTCGTGGGTTCAGAGTTCACAGGAATATGTAGAACATTTTTTAGATCCTTGTATAACATATTTTGACGGTTGTTATTATACTGCGGTGTTGGTTGTTGACAAAATATAAAAACGCTTTGGAGCAAAACAAGAAGAAATAAAATCACCTGAAACAAAAGATCATATTTAGGTCGTATTTACCGATTCAACAAAAAATAAAAAACGATGACACAAGTTTGGATAAAATCTGCGTAAATTCAACACTCCTTACACCTATTGCTATGTAATTTTATGATTTCTTTACTTTTAGCAATCATCCGTTTTCAAATACTTTGTCCCATATCGGGTAAAACTTTCGTCATGATCCAAGCGTTGGTAAGTCTTTTATATATTGGAGCGACTGCCATGACTAGGAATGGAAAACATCCGTAACACTTGACAAAGAAACTAGATCAAATAAATCATGGTTTCGAACCACTGATCATTTCATTGAAGGTTACTTCACAATGTTTTCATCGCCGCGTAGTTGGGTGTAATCTGTCCGCCAAGTTTCCAACCATACTAGCATAATATTTAAAATTAAGCAGCTAAAATTTAACATCTGCTGACCTATAGAATGCCTTATTCTAAAATAATAATTAAAAATACTTACATTCACACGCAGAGCCATTTTGGTTGATTTCTTAAGACGTTTCTACGTTGTCCACTTTAGTAGTTACACGTACAATTTAATTATTCCTTAAAGGAAAATACAAATAACGAAAGTCACAGAAATACAATTTTCATGAAGTACGTCTGTTCTCGCGACTCCTCTAGATCTGTGTGAAGAGGTATGGGGTTTTGAATAACATAATACTTTTTGTTCAAATTATAGGCTTAAATACGCATGTGATGTGGGGTTTCCTCAACAACATTAGAGTGAACACTTTTGGCCATGACTCAAATATAAATAATAAATGTTTGTAAACTAAACAGCCTACTTAATTAATTAATGTATATGTAGTTTACGTTCGAAAAACTGGTTTGGATAACACGAGACCATTATCAACGGAGTAGGAATCACGTAGGAACATTTTACTACACTCTTGGACAAAATAATAATACGTAAAAGTGATAATCTTAGAAAATGACGTTTTCGAGGCAGTTAAATTCTTAGATGTAAAAACCGATTCATCCGGGGCATCAGATGTTTAATGTCGTTGGAAATGGACCTCTTTCATACAAATTCCTATTGTACTAAGTAACTCCCAAATTAATTGCTGTTCGGAGTTAAAAAAAGTGTAGTTAGCGCCGACCCATTCTCTTTTCGATTTTTCATCAATTTGTGAGGTTATGCATAATTTCTGCTTTTTGTAACCTTAAACAGGATACAAAAGTAATTATTACCTTGTTGGCCAAAATTATATTTTTATATAACGTTGTATGCTTTGCTGTATTTAAAATGCTTGAAAATGTTGCAAAATAAAAAAAATAATCTTTTATTGACAAAATCCCATTACTTTGTCCCCGTGTGTATAATAAACCAGTTTTCATTCATTTTCCTCATAACATTCTGTAAAAATGTATAGAAGCAAATTCCATTATACGACAAAAATTCTAAGCGTATAAGGAAATAGGCTTGTACACGTGCTTACACCCCCAAAGCGACCAAAGTCAATGGGTAAATTATATGGTGCAAAACCCACAGCGGACAGAATAGGTTTTTTTTTATAATTTTTAGGAAATGTGTAAATTCCTATGGCGTCTAACAAAATATACATTGTATGCTACATCAGTGACACACAGTGCCAGGGGTGCGTGCCATCTTTCATGGGGTGGTGGGGTGGTCGATGGGACTTTATGGAGCCCCAGTACTGGCAAAGACAGCCACCGCTCAGTCAGTCAGGCTTACTGCGTTCTGGCTGCAGGTGGAACGCCCCAGTCAGGAGAAGGTTTCACTAGGGAGTAAATTAAATTAATGTTAACACTGGCTGAAAAAATTCATCCTACTACCTACCTCCGTTTACAGGGTTTTTATCTCAAACCTTGTATATTGATAGATAGGTCTACTACTAGCTTTACTACTAGCTTTATTGAAACTAATACAACTTCTATTTTCCGGATAATTTTTTTCTTACTTACTTACTTACTATGCTGGCTCAGCGATCCGAAATGGGTCTTGGCCTCCGACGACAAAGCTCGCCATTTTCTTCGGTCCTGTGCCAATTCCGCCCAATCATGCACTAATAAATTTTTTCTGGGAATTTTTAATTCGTAATTTTTTTTATGTTTTACGAGCTAAAGCTACTTAGCACGTAGTCATCTGATTTCTATTAAATATATTTTTTAAAGAATTTATCTATGTACAGTCAACAGCACATCACGGTATACACTTGCAGTTCGATAATAGCACTTATGCCCCCGACATAAGAGTGGTACAAAGTCCAAAGTGTTACGTCTGACGTGCTTTTGACTGTACTTATTAAGCGCCTAAAATTAAAGTGTATAGAGTCGGCAAAGAGAATCACATGTGCACATATAGGTAAAGGCGTCAACGCACGAACATGAACAAGTAAATTCTCTTGTCTAGGCTCTATTATTGTCACTACATGAAGATAAATTAAAAAAGAGGTCTGGGATCTAAATAACTCATCTGCAAAGGTTTTGGAGGGCTAAGAAGCCGGTTTGTTGAATTATTTTTTTGGCTACTACTTAATAGACATGGTAGTTGATACAATAACTTAATATCCAAGAATATAATGTATATGTAAAAACCTAGCAGGTTTCTTTTTTAACTCTGGTAATGTATTTACAGAGAATTTTAAGATTGTGTATGTATGTATTTTAAAAGATGCGGTTGTGGTATTTTTTGTATTTAGTTTGGTAAATAACCGTTCGCTATTTGTTACGAATCGACTTTTAAAGTTTGTATGAGATGTTCAAATTCTTATGAGGCTGTGGATTAAGCCAGTTGTTGTTTGCTCGTCGAGACCACGTTTTCCACGAAATTAAGTACTCAGGGATCGAACTGCTATAAGATCTTTTTGCCAAATATATTAATATTTACTTATTACTTATAATATCTTTGGATTTTTGTCTATGGGATCTCGTATCATTCATCTTTTAAACGTCACTCAGACATATACATTATGATAATTTATTATTCCTTGTAATTTTATTAATATTTACGGAGGTGCACATAAAAATTAAATGTTTTTATACATTGGAGGTTATTGCAGTCCATAGTAATTTACATTCCAATAATTAGATCTGACTCTCTTCTAAGGTGTTTATTTAGTTTAGAACTCGAGACTAAAACGTTAATTTAAGCTCTAATCCATAGAAATATTATGTACTGACGTAGTAATATTTTAGCTCAATGCTCTAATCAGAAGTTTTAAATTTTCTTACCAATTTTTATTTCTGTCGAAAATTTGTTAAGTAGCCACCATAAATAGGCTTATTCCTCGTCGTGCCACCAATGTAGTACCTTACAACCGATAATGACAGATTTTGCCGAGTACCGATATTGCTTTGCAGATTTTTGTAAATAAAAATGGGGAAAGCTTCGGCATCTAACCTCAACACAGGAGAAATTGTTTTATCAGCGATAAAAAAATTGATGAGAAATACTGGTTGGACTGCGCGTACTATCATCAAGTTTATTAAAATGGAATACCGACTTTGTGACCCAAAACTCAGCCGAAAGGTTTCGAGGTAATGTATTTAATTTGAATAAATAAATGCATATTACATGTCAACACACACATCGCATCGCATCTTATTGAGCTGACTTCAAATGTGCCGAGAGGCCTTTTAAAATTTCGGGTTGATTGGTGCGTTTTCTAGGGTAGGGAAGTACCACAGAACACCTTCGCACCTCCGCCCGAACGGAGAATAACGGTACGTATTTTTCTGTTGTGAACGGGTACTCCCCAGGTATAGAATCGGTTCCACATCAGGCGCTCCAGACCATCATTTTTGTTATGTGAAAAGAAAGAGCTCATAATTGGCACTAGCTTTTCCCTAGGTACTTACTACGTAATTATTTGTATATCTTAATGATTAGACGGACTGATAGCACAGATTATTAAATAGGCTGATAGGGTTTAACAACAAAAACAAAAATAGTTTCATGTATTGTATGTTGTATTTATATTTTAGAGGCATTTGTTAAAATTGTTTCATTACATTTGCTCCCCTCAGTCTGAGTACAAATAGAATGGATTTAGAGCTAAAAATTGGTTATGGTAATTTATGGTAGTTAAAACAGTATAAGCTCGGGCTTCCAAATTGCCACATACCGGACAGGCGGACAACGGCTCATTTCTCCCATGTGTGTTGGAGAAACTGGTGGAGTTTGGCTGGTAGGGTGCTGGACAACAAATAAACAATACTCACGAAAAAATTGAATGGAGGATTGAATCTGCGCCGCGCCCACTTGTGTAATAGCAAATTGGTCGTCAAACGAACTTGTGCACTAGGTAATGGAATGAATATCCCATATCCCCAGTCCCACACACTGCCGCAAGTCTCACAGGAAGGGGTATTGGTGCTTAAACACATTTTCTGCTGTCTGCACTGTACCTATATTCGAAATATTTGTTTAGGGCACTGAAACGTGGAGTCAGATTGGGTTTGCTGCAAATGGAACGAGGTCGGTATCGGCTGAACGATATGTCCCGGCTCGCCCGCCCCGTGAGTGCGCGGGAGATCCGCCTGCGTCAGCACAGAGCTCGCAGGCAGCGCCAACGCCCCCTACGAATCCGAAGCCGCTCGCGCTCCATCACCTCAGAGAGAGCGTATATTAGTTATAGACGGTCTTGATATCTGAATGAAAAATTATACATTTACCCGCTGCAATGATTTTTTTATTTTTAGTCACCTAGATTTTTTTTGTAAAAGCTTTGGGACTTCTTTTGTCTTATGTGGCATAGTTAAATGTACTGCTATGATCTTTGAACCTTGAGTTACATAATATAAGATGGAGGATCAGAGCATCTTGCAGTGTGGCAGCCAGCACATTGAGTGATGCTTTAGTGTAGAGTGATGCGGACACGCAACTTACCTGATGGTAAACGGTCAACTGTATGGTATATATCCCTCAATTTTTTCGGGGGTCTTTTTATAGCAAACGTCGCTCACTATGCCTATAGTGTATAAAAATGTAAAAAAATCTAATATGTTGCTTGTATTTTTTTCGCGCCTAATAATTCACTCAAGTTAAATATTAACAGCCACACACAGGTGAAATTGACGTATTTTGTGGCCAAAATTAAAAAAAACAAAGTTACTCCGATTCTAAATTAGTAACCTAATTTAGAAACAAGACATATGGCGCCATCTATTAATGACCTTTAAAACGTTTGACCCTCTTTTTTCAGATACCCACAGCACTCGATTTAAACAGTTTTGCTTGTTGAGTAATTTATTATAATTTTGAGCTTTGTTTAACAACGACGTTTAACTTTTATTTAGTTGATATCTGGTATTAAACATAATTTTTCTATACCTTAAGGTTAGTTCATTATTTCTGTATTACTAAACAGTTAACATTACTTACGTTGTTATAGATATAAAGGTTTGAATAGAAGTCTATTTTTTAACAGTTTATTTTTTTACATGGTGAAAAAGTTCATACTTAATCGCACTCAACCCGTTTCTTTTACATATTTCGAAAGAACATATTTATGGCTTTCAAATGACACCAAAATTAGCTGCGTCAAACTGCGTCACCAAAACAAAATTTTGCAAAACTGACAATGGTATAATATGCCAACTACAAGTTACAGAATATTTATTCACGGGCATATTATGGTACAGAATGCAGTAGTTCCTTTGTGTCTTTTATCTGAAGAGGGCCAAGAAGATATAGAAAAAATTCGTTAGGATTCACACGGAAATTTTCCAGGAAATAGACTATGGAAGATTGGTTTCACCAATCTTATTTTTAACAAATATTAGTAAGATTAGATTAAAACATTAATATTAGTTTTACTTTTTAAATTACCTTTAAACTATTATTTTGGACAGACTACAGCAATTTATAGGCATTACACACTTAACGTAATTTTGGCCAACTTTTGAGCAAATTTCACCACTGTGAGCCACCCAGCTGTGTCCAAGGCTTTTCCTCAGGCGCTTGTCAGATAAAATAAAACAACTTTAAACGGATGAAAACTCGCGTATATTCTACATTTTGAAATTTAAACCCGACGTTTCGACTACTTTTCAGTAGCCGTGATCACGGTATGACTCAGGTGTTATGCGTCAACAGTTATTTAAATTGTTAATTCTACCTTCACTTTTATAATTATTTTAGAATAATCAGCAACCGTCGTCTTCACTATCATTCAATACGTTCCTATCCACGCAGTAGGAGCTGATGGTGTCTTGAAGCTGCACAGTATTGTGATGTCCATTGGAACCCATTAGATGTAATACTGGGTCCCAAGTAGGTGGTACATTCCAACCATCTTCCCTATTGAAATTAGGATGTTTTTTAATTTCAATGGCCTCGCGTAGCATCCTGGGTATATAGCGATTTTCTCTGGCAAGGACCTGGGGTTTATCAAAGCGAATGTAATGGTTGGGCTTATCCAGTACATGTTCACACACTGCTGACTTCGTTGACCTCCGGTGTTTCATATCCGCGATATGTTCTTTTATTCGCGTACTGATACTCCTTTTGGTTTGTCCAATGTAAGAGAGCCCACAGTCACAATCAAGCTTGTATACTCCTGCTGTTTGTAGGGGAACATTACACTTAACTGGTCTTAAAAATTGGCTGATCTTCCTAGGCGGCTTGAAGTAGGTTTTAATTGAAGCACGCTTCAAGATGTTACCAATCTTGTCAGTGACTCCCTTTACATATGGTAGAACAGCAGGTTGACGCTCAACTGTAGCTGGTTTACTAGACGTAGACTTTAATGCCCACCCTAATGAACTATTCTGCAATGAAATGTTAGGTTTTTGTGAAGATCACAGTTTGTTATGTGTGGATTTAGATCTATGTAATAAGGACACATTTACATTCCATAGTGATGCCCATGGGTGTAATAGATGGTTGGACCACTGCATTGTTACCGAGTCGGCACGTAAAACTATTATCAGTGTATGCGTAGATTATGACGTGTATTGGTCTGACCACTTTCCACTTGTGGTATGTTGTAATTTACACAAAGTAGACCGTAAAGTAATGGCTCGAACTGACTCAAAGCCTGAGATAAATCGTGTGATATGGGGGGAGAGAAACACACAACAGGTTAAAAAATATCATGATTTGTGTCATTATGAGTTAAGTTTGGTTGATTGCCCTCATGAAATAAGAAAGTGTTGTGATGGATACTGTACCGAAAAAAGCCATCAAGTAGTCCTTGATGATATGTACCGTAATATTGTTCGCACGCTCTCGGAGGCGGCAATAAAAACATTCAAGCCTAAACGTAAATTCAGGGTGGGGGGTAGTATTGTTGGCTGGAACAAATACGTAGCTGGCTCTCACCGGGAGGCTAGAACTAGCTTTCAAAGGTGGGTCTTAGCGGGACGGCCAACTAGTGGTCGTGTGTTTGAAGATATGTCGGAGTCTAGAAAACGATTTAAAGCTAAACTGAAATGGTGCCAAAACAGACAGGATCAACTTAAAATGAATATCCTGGCATCTGATCATTTTAATAAAGATTTTAAAAACTTTTGGAAAAACACAAACAAGTTAAATGTGAGACCAAGTCGCCCGGTGAGTGTGAGCGGTGTTGATGACGCCAAGGATATTGCCAATACATTTAGAGATGTCTTTACTGTACCCTCTTCTCTAGCAATTACCTCAGGCCCGGGAAGAGTTGCTGAGACCATCGTGCTGGGCCACAATACTAACATATCCGCGAAGAGTGTTGATAAGATCGTTAGTCAGATGGTACGTGGGAAGTCGCCGGGGCACGATGGTCTTAGCATTGAGCATCTCAAATATGCAGGGGCTCATCTACCGCGAGTTCTCGCACTGTTCTTCACCCTGTGTTTGCGTCACTCTTATTTACCGGACAGCCTTATGCGCACTATCGTGGTGCCTATTGCCAAAAACAAAACCGGTGATACGTCCGATACTGCTAATTATCGTCCCATCTCACTTGCTACCATCATGGCAAAGGTGTTTGACAGTGTGTTAAATGGTTGCCTCTTGAATTACCTTAATATCAATGACGCTCAGTTTGGATTTAGGTCGGGAGTATCAACGGAGAGCGCCATTTTAAGCTTAAAACACACTGTCAGGTACTATACGTCGAGGAGGACCTCGGTTTACGCGTGCTTCCTCGACCTGTCAAAGGCATTTGACCTGGTTGCATATGATGTGTTGTGGAGCAAGTTAGCTGATGCGGGTGTGCCGAAGGAGTACATATCTCTCCTGAGATATTGGTACGCTCACCAGAAAAATCAGGTCAGATGGGGCGATACCCTATCGGATGAGTATAGGCTGGAGTGCGGTGTGAGACAGGGGGGCCTAAGCTCACCATTACTGTTTAATTTTTATATAAACCAGCTGGTCGGGGAGCTGGGTAGCACGCATGTCGGTTGTCATATTGACGGGACTTGTTTTAACAACATAAGCTATGCTGACGATATGGTGCTGCTCAGTCCTTCGATAGCGGGGCTAAACAAGCTGCTGTCTGTCTGCGAGACCTATGCGTGTGTACATGGCCTAAAATATAACACAGAAAAAAGTAAAATACTTGTTTTCAGAGCGCCTAAACAAAAACCACGTTTGGTACCGCCCATATGTCTCAACGGTATGGCATTGCAGATGGTAGATAAGTTCAAGTACCTAGGTCATATAGTCACTAGTGATTTAAAAGATGACTGTGACATAGAAAGGGAGCGGAGGGCGTTGGCGGTGAGGTCTAATATGCTCGTCCGCAGATTCTCCCGTTGTACGGGCTCTGTAAAGGTGACACTATTTAAGTCATTTTGTCAGTCCTTCTACGCGGATGGGTTGTGGGTGGCATATACGCAGCGAACCTACAATGCCCTGCGCGTGCAATACAACAACGCTTTCAGGATGTTGTTGGGCCTTTCGCGCTTCTGCAGCGCCTCAAACATGTTTGCCATAAACAGAACAGATGGTTTCCACGCAATAATGCGCAAAAAGGCAGCATCGCTTCTACAGCGTCTGCGGAGCAGCAACAACACCATCCTGAAGGCGATTGCGGCCAGGCCAGACTGCCCCTTTCAGAGGCACTGGCTCTTGATTGCAGCGGGTTTGATGAAATAGAGTTTAATGACTCTATTTCATTAAATGTCAGCTGAACCAGTGTACTATAGTTAAAAATTCTTACTAATAATACTAATGTAGCCTCTAAGTTAAATTGTTACTAACACTCTTACTAACAATATATGGATGTAATCTTTGGATTTTTTCTGAAATAAAATTATTATTATTATTATTATTAACACGGCGTCTGCGATGACGTGGTACCTTAAGCTTGTTTTCTTTAAGTACCCTCTTGACATGCTGAACTTCTGCATCAAGGTGGTCATCATCACAGATCCGCTGCGCTCTCTGTAACAAAGTTTTACCAACAGTAGCTAACTGCGATGGATGGTGGTGAGATTCACCGTTCAAATATTTATCGGTATGAGTTGCCTTCCGATACACAGTGTGACTTAAGCTATGATCTGAATTCCTGCTAACTAAAACATCTAAGAATGGCAGCTTCCCCTCACTTTCTAACTCCATAGTGAATTTTATTTTTGGATGCATGGAGTTAAGGTGGTCTAAAAATAAAGTTACTTTATCAGATGGTAATATTGTGAAAGTATCATCTACATACCGCTTATAAAATCGTGGAGTAACTGGTGCTGAACTTAAGGCTTTGTCCTCAAATTCCTCCATAAATATGTCTGCCATTACAGGAGATACAGGAGACCCCATTGCTACCCCATCCAGCTGTATGTAGAATTTATCATCCCACATTAAGTAACCGCCTCGCAGGCAATGTTGTAATAGCTCTGCATATTCTAAGGGAATTTCACTACTAGCTAGCAATTTCAATGCAGTCCTCAATAGGTAGACATGTAAACAGGGACTGGACATCAAAACTAACCATAGTTTCATCATCAGCCAGTTTTAGTTGTTGTTCGGCAACTGCCAAGATTCGAGCTCTCTTACATTGGACAAACCAAAAGGAGTATCAGTACGCGAATAAAAGAACATATCGCGGATATGAAACACCGGAGGTCAACGAAGTCAGCAGTGTGTGAACATGTACTGGATAAGCCCAACCATTACATTCGCTTTGATAAACCCCAGGTCCTTGCCAGAGAAAATCGCTATATACCCAGGATGCTACGCGAGGCCATTGAAATTAAAAAACATCCTAATTTCAATAGGGAAGATGGTTGGAATGTACCACCTACTTGGGACCCAGTATTACATCTAATGGGTTCCAATGGACATCACAATACTGTGCAGCTTCAAGACACCATCAGCTCCTACTGCGTGGATAGGAACGTATTGAACGATAGTGAAGACGACGGTTGCTGATTATTCTAAAATAATTATAAAAGTGAAGGTAGAATTAACAATTTAAATAACTGTTGACGCATAACACCTGAGTCATACCGTGATCACGGCTACTGAAAAGTAGTCGAAACGTCGGGTTTAAATTTCAAAATGTAGAATATACGCGAGTTTTCATCCGTTTAAAGTTGTTTTATTTTAATGAGTAGTAACCGTGTAAATATTAGAAATCGCTTGTCAGATAAATTCAATATTATTTTAGTTATTTATTGGGCCTACTCTAAACGATATTCCAACAAAAACACGAATACTAATAATTAATAACAGTGAAAATAATATACAATGGTCCTGTATTGTAAACCGTTTATTCCGACTAGTCCGATTCGTAGTTCGATCGTCGAACTGTTCGGACATTTTTTGTCCGAATAGTCCGACTGGAGGATCGAACTATTCGGAAAAAAAATGTCCGAACAGTTCGACGATCGAACTACTAATCGGACTAGGCGGAATAAACGCGTTTCCGAATAGTTCGATCCTCCAGTCGGACTATACGGACAAAAAATGTCCGAACAGTTCGACGATCGAACTACGAATCGGACTAGTCTGAATAAACGTTGTAAACGACACCACTAAACGACACCACAGTGGTTTCGTTTACAATTTTTTGGTTCATTCCCGTTCGTCCTACAAGTTTGTTCCACCAGTGGGACGAACGGGAATTCTTATTTTCACTTCCCGTTTGTCACACCAGCAAGTTCAGTGGGACTTACGGGAAGTGAAAATAAGAATTCCCGATCGTCCCATCTAATGAAATGACAATCAAATTTGTTTTTTTTAGGTAACCACACCACTGCCGAGTAAGATGCATCGCCACTAGCATGTTGTACTCGTACATACTCATACAACTGACTCCATGCATGCTCAGTTTGGAATTTAGGATAGGAGTTGTGGCGTGCAGTTAATTAAAATAATATATAATAAAGTTATTAAATAATTATTTATTAAATTCGATTAGGATTTGTCAATAGGAAACGTTCAGCCAAGTAGAGAAGCGACTACTCCTGGTGGTACGGCGCCGCCGGGGCCCTGTTCGATGGTGGGTTGGTATCCGTTCTCGTCGGCGACGTAGTTCACCACATATGTTACGCCATCAGGGCCCACCCATGAGTATGATCCTTTCACAGCGACGGCCTCATTATCGGTACCAGGGTTCCGGAGTTCTCCTTGCTCTTCTCGCCTTTGACCATCGTCTTGTTCAAACCTTTAACAAATAAAATTTCATTAATAAAAAGTATAAAGTATCAGCCTATTTAATGTATCACTGCAGAGCAAAGGCCTCTATCCTTGAAATCAAATTATCGTTACAATGATGTGTACTGGCATCACCACGCTTACCAAATGCGGGTTGGTGATCACAAACCCGAGCTGTGTCCGACAAAATCGATACAAAGTTAGCTTAACCCGGGAATTGAACTCAGGACCCTGAGATCTCGGCCCGGTAATAAACCACGAGACCGATATTTAAACACATTTGATATATTTTATTCGACAATACTTAATTCTAGTAGTACCATGTTAAGCGTTAATCTAGAATTCCTTTATTTTGTCATAATAACGTAAGGACAACACCAATATTTATTACAAGGGTCCCATACGTAGTTTCGAATGACGTTGTAGCGAAAGGTCGTTGTGGCGAAAAACTTTTAGCGCGGTACGCTGGAGCGAAAAGTCATTGAAGCGAATTCCACCAGGGCGCGAATGACACTGCAGCTACAAATATTGTGGCGAAAAATGTTTGAAATTACATATTTGTTACATACTTTAAAACTGTAAAGGTAAAATAAAAGACAGAAAGTATAAGTTTTAGTTTAATAAACAAAAACAAAAGTTAAATTCTGATTACTATGTCTTTGATTGTCAGTTTTTAACAAAATAAAATTGTTATTAAATAACAAGATATTAATGTAATCGGGTATTTAATGCTTAAGCTCGTATAGAAACAACAGTACATATTCATTTTATTTTTGTAATCTCTGCTATGCCTTTTCCTTGAAGTTTAATTTTTTTTGGTGGCTCCTGAGGGTTTCTCCCCAGAATCCTTTCAATTTTATGAGCAGTTGTGTTTTGCTCTTCAATTAGTTTTTTTATACAGCCGTACAGTCCTAGTTTCTTGTTCTCCAGTAAGGAATTCCACCTATACGCCATGCTTCCACATTACCGCGCTAAAAGTTTTTCGCCACAACGACCATTCGCTACAACGTCATTCGAAACTACGTACGGGACCCTTATTACAAGATCTTGACCCCAGATATGTTTTTCAACTTATTTTAGACTCAGTCCCTTCTAAATAATATAAATGTCGAACTATTTTCAAACTTACACAATTTATTAAACCGAGGACATTTGCATCTCTAATACTTTTAAATTACATGTCCATATTTGAGCGTGTGTAGTTATTGCGTCAACTCAACTGATCATAGGTCAGTTGAGGTCAATCATAAAGCACTTTTGAAATATTATCGTTAGCTTGATATTTGACATCTATTGTGCTCTACCATGCTCAAAGCACAATAGACCACAAGCACGTTACGTTTGGAAAGAGATCTGATTGCCATCTACAAGTGTTAGTTGTTTAGGACAATTTTACAATTTTACCAGCCATTCGGACTTTTAAGAAGCTCTATCACCAACCAGATCTAGGGCGGGAATCGAACTCACTGTAGGGTTTTATGACGACATGCAGTAGGCATCATAACAGGCCACTGCATGCTCAACAAGCACCTGTTGAGGCATGACGGACAGCCCTAAATGCAGAGGCTGCATGGACGCCGAAGAAAAAACACCGTTCCACGTACTACTGCAGTGCAAGAGTGTGGAGCATCATTGAGCGCGCATGCTTTCTAACCGCGGCACCCTACGGGAGGTGCTCCGAGACATTGCAGCAGTATTGGATCTCTAGGCCGAGCTCAGATGATTTAAGTTACGGTGTTACGGCCAATAGCGCGGCCTAGAGGCTAAGTCTTGAAAATTCCCAGGAAACCTAATGACCCGAGCGGCTTAGCCACTGTTCCACGGTGACGGTCAAAATAAATTATGAAGAAATACATACAGATATCTGAAGTAGCCAAGTCCGTCGTTGTCGCTTTCGAACCGCACAAGCTGCGCGTCTTGTGAGTTGCGGACTTGAGGGGCGGCGGCGGCGACGCCCACCAATGCGAGGACTACTAACTACAAATAAATAAATAAAATAAAATAAATAATGGATAACATCATATATGACCCCAAAGTAAGCGGCAATTTTTTATGATATCGGTATGAGTATCGATATATAAATGATGCAGTATGGGTTTTTTTTTTTTTTTCGTTTCGTGCTTATATTAAGATTTTATAATGTTATTATCATAAGGTCCATGAATTTGATTTTATTAAAAGAAGCGGTAAGTTTGAGCCTTTCGCTATTGGATACGAAGAGGCTGATTATTAGAAATTACCACAGAAATCTGAATAATATTATTATTTAGATTTCTGTGGAAATTACAAAGGTACCACAAATTTTTAAATACAAATAAACTACCAGACACTGGACAGAATCGAATGGTCATCACATAAATGTTTGTCCTAGGTAGGATTTAAATCCACGAACCCTGGCGCATAGGGCAGGATTCGTCCAAATACGCCATTGGGCGAGAGAAAAAAATAACCAAGAATTCACATATAAATTGAATTAGAAGAAAGCAAACAAGCAAATGGGGCATCTAATGGTAAGTGACTGCATCTGTACAGTTGTACACCTGTGTCACACGTGGTGTCCACCCTTATGGAAAGAATACATACTCGTGTTTGAAATTGGCAATAAGTATCTACAGAAAAGCACAATACTAAAAATAAAGGTAAGTAAAATTACAGACAACATCACATAGGTACATTTATATTGGATCTAATCAAAAAGTATGATGAGTAATGACGAATGAAATACGCGATATTACATAGAATTCATTATTAACAAAATGCCACATAACTTATTCGTCCTGGGATTCGAACCCACCAATAGTGAGTGAATACCAAATAAATCCTATTGAACTGTGAAACCATCATAAACACAAACACTTTCGGAGAAAAACCTTGGTTAATTTTTATACACTTTTCCACTGATTTACTAAAATTACTTTTAATCACTGAACAACGATAACATTCCATATTTTAGTAAGTACCACAGTACCTTTAACTGACGCATTTTTATTTAAAATATTTCGTTCACTTTTTTTTCACTATATAACTTCACTTGAATTTATTTACTCCTAATAAATTCAAATTACCCACCAGTTTCATGATGCAAATCGGTAAAGCGATCAGGTCGGTCGAGATAACTTCTTAATGTGTTTGCGTGAGATAACTTAACCCATGTTTTATACTATTGGAAATATAGTGTTACAACATTCACGTACTTATTAGTTGACGTACATAGCTCGTTACAGTGTTTTGTTTGTCCAACCACTCCAAAAACTCGGCGAAGGTGAGCAGTGGATCATCAGAGGACACCCATCTTAAAGGTTTTCGCAACCTTACTTTTAATTACATGCTTATATTGATTTGATAACTACAGGTCTATTTGACAGACGGTAATTACGGCGAATTCAAATAATGATGACTCGGTATTGAAATATCAAATTGGTGTAAAGAAAGGGCAAAAATGTACTCTAACAAATAATTATTATAATAGTGGGAGGCGAGTCACCGTCTGCAATGATTATCGAGATAAGACATTTGACAGGCGTCCCGCTGTCTCATCTATAGCCCAGCCACCAGTCCAGCAAGACCCAAATTAGTTTCCCTTCCCTTTGCAATAGTCCCTGCACTTAGCTGGCGCTGTCTTTGGCTGTATCTTTTCCATTGTATAGGCAGAGGTAGTGACAGCTAGGTGTACGTATCCCACAATAGAATATCGTATCTCAAAGGGGCCTCTTCGTGTTGGATCTTTAACCCCACGTACGCCTTCCAAATGGACCGGCCCCTGTGCCGTGATATCCCGTAGGAGAGATACAATAATAATAATGATACATAGTTTAAGAATGTGTGATTTTGCACTTCTTATATGTATGTCAATCCAGAATTTTGTTATCAAGTACGTGCCTGAAACTGCCGAACCTTTTACGGACTATAATAGTCTGAAACGCAGCCTATCATGGTTCGCTCAACGCATCATCCACGCAATTGTCTTAAGCCACACACTTCACTTTGATACATTAATAATATAACTCGCTTCTTGGGCGTGAGAGCCTCTTCTCTTAACTCGGAGTGTTTAACAGGCTGATAACATTCCACACTGCCAGGAGCGGCATGTGTCCAGGGTTCCCGTTAAGGAGCTTAAGGGGCTGCAGAAGCAGTATTCTCACATCTCACATGACGACGGTGTTGCTCAGATTAGGCGGTTGTAAACCCCTGAGCAAGGAGGATGATTTTCACGGACCATCCAGAAGGCAGCTGGTTGCCATCTTTAAGAGGTAATCCGAATTTTATACTTGTAGTTGTCTTAAGCAACAATCCAGTAATCAATCGTATTTCAACCCCATAGAAGTATTACGTGGTGTCCTTTTAAAATAATGATATTTGTTTATATTTTGTCTCTCAATCTTATACCAATATCAACGTCTCCATATTAGTTCAGTGCCGGGCCGAGATCTCGAGGTCCTGGGTTTAATCCCGAGCCGAGCGGTATTTGTGAATTTCGAACACAGGTCGAGTGTGGGATCACCAATGCCCATTTGGCAAGAGTGGCGAGTAAGCCAGTTTGTAACGATGACTTAAAAATTATGGAGGCATTTGCCCTGCAGAATATAAAATATGCTAATACTAACGATAGCAATCTGAACTTAATGTCAAAGCGCTATGTCGCTGTTTCAAGTAATAATAATAGTGTACAGAAGGTGCGCGACCTAACTTACCCATAAAATCATTAGGTATTCATTAATCTTGAATCAACAGGACAAAAAAAAGGCCTAGATGACTGCCCTGCGTATACTAAAGCAAGTTATGTTTCATCATAATTTTCGTAATGTACATAATGGTATGTAGTAAAGTGATGGTGGCAAAGTTTCTTAAAACTTTGTTTCCCCAATCATTTAAGTATTGTTCTCATGTGCATCGAAAATAATTTGTTTATCAAATTAACCCAATCACCTAATAGAGTTTAAAGTATTAAAAGTATTAGAAGGAGCATACGATATTAAAATCTATTCTCAATTAATAAAGGGGACCTTCATAGTGTTATTGAGGATTTATTTCATTTAACGAGTAATTGTAATTGAATCGTATACATTGCCCCTTCAAATGGCTACATTTGTAATTACTCTACAAAAAGATATATACACTTATTTCCTTGTAAAAAAACATCCATGTGCGCTTGTTAAAATTAACATGAATACGATTATTTGTGCTTATCTAGGATCACTTCCGTTTCCGGAAACTGGCACTGATAATTGAGTAATTTTTTTACTAATTTTCTTTACCTTTATTGGCACCAGTTGGATCTGATCCAGGCAAAAAAAATCAAGTTGAACCGAAAATTAATAGGGGTTTTCTGTTTATAAAATTATTTGTAGAGAATGTAAAGTTAACGATGTACCGTGACTGTTTGCTAACTGAAGTTAAAATTCTGTCAGCATCACATAAATTGATCTGATTTAAAATTATGTCAGTTTGGGTTTTTATTACTGTCAATAAAGGTTACAAAATTAAACTCTTGGAAATATTGGAAAACACCAACGTTTCATAAATGTGCGAAAAACTTGGAAAAGCAAAAGTTTATGTCAATTACAACATAGGTACCTTGAGATGAGTATAATAAAAGTGGTAATGAAAAAAGCACACAGCAGGTTATTTGATTTAGCGCTCAAGTGAGAATTCATAGAGATTATTTTGCGCGTGTTTATTTTCGTTATGATCCAAAGAAATGTATTAAGTCCTTCTTCTTTCTTTCTTGAAGAAAGATAAACCGTTTATTCAGTATTCGTTTATCAAGCAATGGTAATACTTCCCGCCTAGAGCTCGTTTGGTGGCAGGTCTTTTTAAATTTATGAGACCCACGAAATATAGGTCCTGACCATTTATCATAAAAGGGTCCTATGGGTTTTAGTAAGTTATGTTATATTTCTATACATTAATTTTTTCGTTTATTTTAATTTCGTGATTTGAAACCTCGACTTAAACTACTTCGTCAAAACGATTTTACCATTAAATTATTTTTATGTCGATATAAAGTTCGGAACTAGAATAATTAAATATTGCAAACATCGAAGGCAATGAAATGAAAAAGTAATTTAAAGTAATTACTATGTTAATAGTTTCATATCAAACGATCATCACGATAAGGTTAGCGGATGAATGGTCAACAAATTCCACATCTTTCTCCTTGACCCTTAAAAGTCAATGATCATTTTATCGCTCGTTATGGTAGCAAGAAGTGTAGATTCAATAGTATAATAGTTATTTGCTTATAAAAAATGAAAATATTTTGTTTGGTTAATCTAACGCAATACGACTTATGATTTTATTTACTTTAATCAATACTCGTACGCAACCTACTTGATTTCACTTTTCAAAAATAAACCTTTTCGTCAATCAGCCATTTCTTGGAAATATTTCAATAAAAAAAATAAAAACTAAGTTAAATATGAAGTCTATTATACATATCGACCGATATATGTGATTCAACAGAAGAAACCAAATAAATGATTCCTTTCTTTCTTTCTTTCCTTCAACACTGCAGGCTATTTAGACGCAGCTCTGTGCGTCAGTTTTGGGTCTAAATCATCCCACTACCCATTAAACTCCCCCGTTTCACCCTTCATACCCGAACAAGGATGAACCGCCCGGATTGTGGCAATGGACCGGCCTATCCCCGGGTACACCAACCTGATGCAGTAGGCCAAGCTTTAGCGCTTGAAGAGAATCACCCGAGAAACTTAATTTAGCACTGCCTGCCTACATACGAATTCGGAAAGCTCTAGACAAATGTATTTCTTAGTACATTCAAATTTTATTGTGCAAGCTCGACCTTTGGGCACGCAATATTTTGATGGTACAGAAATGTCGATATGAGGGAACAAATCATTTCCTAATATTTGAATCTATGTACATTATGTACTACCCATATTTATACAAAAAGAATCTCGATATATTTTACATTCAGGTACTTTAACATGACCATTCATTTGTAATTAGATACCTATAACGTTAACAGAGCAAGCTGAAATTAAACTTATTTGCAATACGTACTTAATAATAAAATCAAATGCAACATGCTTAATATGACTAATACTAATAATATTTTTATAAGGACAATTTTTTGTCGCATTTATATGTATAAGTATGGACTTATAAATGCGACAAAAAATTGTCCTTTCATCACGTGGCAGCAGCTCGACGTGTTTAATGGTATGGGGATAGTTTCGTAGCTGGAATGTGGACATAGGCATAGGCTACTCTATACCGGAAAAATACTACGTTTCTGCGGTATAACATCGTATATTTAGACGAAGCCTCGAGCGGAAGGCTAGTTTGTATATGCGTTGACCTTGTAAACGTTGATACGACCAATGACGAGATATTGAAGATCCCCCTCTCAATCGCGGTCCATTCACTTGCTTGCATACACTTCAAAACAAATTACACAGTACACTTCACGTGTAAGCTTTTTTACTCAGTGGGAAATATGTGCAATATTATGTAGATTGTACAAGTACACATAGAACTAAAGCGAGTTTCATTTCTTCAGATGCAGTAGTTTTTACTAATGCTTTCACTACCGTTTTCATTAAGAAATCTTCTGTACTTTGCGGTAACGATCAAATCAAGTGCCCTTGACTGGCTGCTGCCATGTACACTATGTCATGTCCCTTGATGTAGACTTTTATTTTCTATGAAAGTGGTTTTTGCGGTATGTGGATTTCTTAGAAATTGCCACTAAGATGCCTGGCATCTTTAAGGGCAAAGAGGGCAAAATATATCGGTTCATTCATATACTATTGTGGATACTGTTGTAGTATTTACTACGGATACCTCACCACACTCACAATGTGAAGTGGCATTATACCTAACCTTCTTTAAGAAACATATTATTTACGTTAGTAAATTGTCTTAAAATTAAAGTTGCTTTGTCAGTACTTTAAAGCATTTATTTATTATTCTCTGAAGGGCAAAAACCTACATCATTGTAATTAAAACGTCATAATGATGGGTATTGGCGTTATTTTGACTCAGTTATTGAAAAAAAAATTATCCCTTGTTGAATTAATACATATAACGTATTCGTATTTATAAAACAATAATGCTTTGCTCAAAAGGGCTTTTTGCTTTGCTTATTAATTTGCAAGCAATTGAGAAGCTTGCACATTAAACCAATGTGCAAGAGGAAATTGCATTAAAGCACTTCAAGTGCATATACGAATATAACTAGATACGCTTGCGACCTACGACGAATCAGGTAGGTACAGAATTTCTACTCATAATAATCTGGTCTTCAAACTACCTGTTTTATTATTTCAATTTGTTTTATGTTAATTATGTGAAAATGAAAAAAAAATATGCTTAAATTACTTACACAAAATTATGTTACATAACATTTTTTTTTTAATAAATATTGCACAATATCATTTGGAATGGCGGTTCTCTCTCTCCCATCTAGTGAAATAACCGCAGAACAGCAGTGCCTATTTCAGGTGTATCAATATAAATTACAATCATTGTCATTCGAGTCGATCTGGAAAAGAACACTATAACCATAGAAAAATAAAGTTTTGGTTTTGGGTTGAAGGTTTGTGCTTTGTATTGATACGCTTGGAAAAGACACTAACTACTGTTCTGTGGATATTCAGTCAATAATATTTCACTAGAGGGAAGTCTTATTTAATTGTTATCTGAAACGCTGGCAACGCATCCGGGCATTAGAAGGTTCGCAAGTGTCTATGGGCGGAAGTTCACTAAACATCAAGTAAAGCTAATTACTTTAAAACCCAGATTTGGGCAGTGTTCCAAAAAAATAATGGCGTTATTTAAAAAGGTGATAAATAAAACGTCGTATTTAAATATTGAATTAATTGGTTTATTATCCTAATGAATCAGTATATAAATATTATATACAGTTCCATAATTGTATGCTATTTACAAATTCCTAACATTTCTATTAGAAATGCATTAACCCAGGAGGGAGGCAACAACACCTGGGGGTACGGCGCCGCCTGGACCCTGCTCGATGGTAGGCTGGAACCCGTTCTCATCGGCGATGTACCTGACCAGGTAGGTCACGCCGTCAGGGCCGACCCACGAGTATTGACCCTGGACAGCGATGCCCTCATTTTCTGCACCCTGGTTCTTCAGTTGACCTTGTTCTTCATGCTTGCTTCCATCTGACAGCTCCCATCTGTAAATATAACAGGTTACTCACTCGTCAAACATTTTTCATACAATTTTAAAACATTGTATGTATAAGCATCTTACGCGAAACTGTAGGCGTCCAGGCCACCGTTGTTAATGTCATATCGAAGGATCTGGACGTCCTGGGGATTCTGCTGGGGAGCGGCGAGAGCGACCGCGACCAAGGAGAGGACGACGAACTGAAACAAGACCTGTTAGTCATTACACTATCCCACATCCACGTTCCAATTGTTATCACTATTCACAAAACACTTCACGGTTGTTAACTTCACTTCGGTACTGACCAGTTTCATTTTTGTTATTCCTTTTTGACTTGCGACTGTCCTCGTGAAAGAACGCTTAGTTTGTGGAATGATTACGTATCCATGCGGTTGTCTTATATATTTCTTCTAATACATGGTTGCAACACGCCGGCTGGGCCCGCGGACTCTCATTACACCGGGGCAGACGCTGCATCTGCCGTAGAGAGGTGAACGTAGCGACAGGCACACAAACAAACGTTAAATGTGTGTGTTTGTAAACATCTGACTTGACCCCATGCAATTTTTCGTAAGGAATATAATCGGAGTACAAATGTCAATGTTAATAGGGATTTCAAAAGCCAATAATAATCTTTTCTACGCGGACAATACATCATTACTAAACATTTACAGGACAAAGATGATTAATGTGGGTGTGAAGTGACAAAACTAATAATTACTACCGTCGTGATCAATTGAATAACGAGTATTATGGGATTTATCAATCTTGTAAGTATTTAATTCCTGATTGTGACGAAAGCATATTGCTACCTCAAGTCGTTTCATACAGAAATCTATTCAGATTTGAATGTGTATGTTTAAAAAGTATCGGTGAATTATTTTGCTTTATTTGATTGATGAGGCTCCTACAAGTGAGCGTTTGGTAATAATCAGTTACTTTAGTATTAACTATTGTAACATTTTATGCCTAATTTCGTACAGGAAGCGATGAATTTCAAAAATGATTTCGCAATTAAACATTACGTACACTTTCTTTTGAAATGAGTGGACATTGATAGGGTGGAGCGATTGAACAAAGGCTGTTTATGCAATACATTGAAGCATTTGAACTAGTTTGTCCTGTATATTGTCTATTCTTTAAAAAGAAATGTGAGACGACTTAGACTTAGCTTCAAAAGTAATTTATAACCTTTTTTAACAGTGTTATGTATGGACATATGCACGTCACCGTAGTTAGGCAGAAGAAATTTTTTTATTTTATTTTTACAACAAGCATGATATTAGGTGGGATAGGAAGTAAGACGTCCAAAAAAGTCATTGTTTATTTATAATTTATGCATTAGCATTTGTTGTTTTGGAATAATTTTGTGTTGATAATGACTTACGTAATAACACAATGTGTAGGAATGCACCGGTGTCGAGGTCACATTATAATAATTCAATTCAGGAAATTATGTTTACAAACACGTAAAGATTATAAATTCTTATAAGGTTATGGGAACATCAATCAGACTAGCTGAACAACTTGGCCTTTAGCATCTTCAATAGCTTTAAGTTATTAGGAAGATGAGGCATTTTATTACATTCAATACCTAATAAAATTATTCTTATTGGCTTAATGTTAAAGTGCATTATTGATAAAACTCACGTTTCGTATCTTAATAACAGTATATGCTAACCGCGAAGTTAACAATCATGCGAAAAGGTCAAGGTTTCACATTTTGTGCTGGATTATTTTGTGTCCAATTGATTTCTGATGAGTGTCTAGTTGAGAATTTTCTCACAGAATCGTCAGAATTAATAAGACAATAAGCGAATATTTTTCAGTGTTCACAGTATAGTGTAACTTAATTAGGAGTTCTGATTTCAATCTTTAGTAGTCGGTAGTTTCACACACATTACAAAATTAATCTTAAAATACATCGTCTTGTCCTTAACTGGTAGCAGTATGTCTTCAATTTTAATTAATGAAATTGATATATGGATACTTAATATAAAGTAGCGGAAATTGTCAGCTATCATTATGTATAATATCTGGACTAAGAAACTTTTAATTTATTTATTTTAATTATTAAAAATAAAAATGAAGAACTGGAGATAGTCCGTTGTACATTTGTCACCCATACTGTAAAGGCTTGTGAAATAAACTGAATCCTCATTTTCCTGCAACGGTGAAACCTAAATCCTAATGTAATGTTATGTGTAAATAATACAAACTTGCTAGTATTGAAGGATTAGGTATTTTGTACATATACCAAAATAGGTACATATTTCGGTAAATTTCAATATCAGACTTTCAGAACAGAAGGAAGCAGTGTTTCTGTGAAATACATTATTTTACCTGTTTTTGTCGGAAAGCGGAAGCGGAAGCGGAAAGCTGCTTTTTTGTTTGTTGAAAAGTACTCATAACTACATAAGGTTTTGTTATAGTTAAGTTCTATGAAACGGACATCGTCGAGACCAAGTCGCGACATTTTAACAAATTATATCATTTTTGACAAATAGTCTACCTGTCAGTTTTATGAAGTAAGACGATGAATACAATTAGCAGGTATGAATTCCTATGATACTAGCTGTCATCGAAATCAATCCATGAATTATATCACAGAAGACACGTGGACGTAACCGACTGCATCAAGATAGAGTTTTTGTAGATAAGCCTTTGCTTATTTCGTAGAGTTACAAAATTAGTGAATACATTAGATTTATAGCCACAATGGCTGATTGCAGCTCCATTCCCAACTGGCCTTACGTCACGAACTCGAAATATGGTTGTCAACTCTTTTGAAGTTTTTCAAGCCACTTATAGGCTCCAAAACTTTAAAGTTTCCTTTAAAAATTACATATTAACTACGAAGTTTGTAAGTATTCTACGTTATCTTTAGTGGTATTTCTAGACACCAAACCACGTGTATGTAGTACATTCGTAAATAATATTATCTTTCGATGTTAAATAAATTATTTCTGAATACGAAGAAATATGTATCTACATAATTATTATGGGATGACGAAAAGTCAGCCAGCCTGTTACTTATTTTATATTCAATGTTGTACCAATATTGTGTAAACTAAAAGTAACTATCGAGTTTGTTGCCAATATGACTGTGTATGTTCTCGATTGATAACAACATTCTGAATTCGGTGGTAGAGTCACTCTGTTTAAAATAATGACGATACAAAAAATAAAGAATATTTAGAATTAAATTATGATAGCTATTCTTTTTTTCTTCGAGCGCTACCGAGCGATTTAAAAAGAATAATCTTGCACTATAATTCATATCTATTAAGAAACGATAACGATATGGGACATAAACATCCTCTTAACACAACCCTAGTCACGAGTTGAACCGACGACGCGAGACTCTGACCTCCGACACCCATCGCTTTCCTTGCAATAAACGCCACCATTTTAGGTCAATATTTGAAAAACATCACGACAGCCTTTTATAAATCCCGCCGCTATGAATAATCAACATTCTATCAGTACAAGGTTACCCAATGACATAACTTTGTGTTAGATGACATAGGCCTTATGTAACAACTGTTGTGGTTCGGATTCCAAGCTTATTCGTACTACAATTTGAGGACAATGCACCGTAATTAAATCTTCAACATTGTCATGCGTGTTTAAGCAATTTATAAATTAGGTACGCTTGACACATATTGATATATGACAGCTTTTAAATAAATAAAAATACAAGACCGTATATAATTTTAAGCCGATGACTCATCGATGGTATGCAAGTGGTTTGAAACGTAAGTAAAAAGTAAGCAAACTAGCAAACGTATCATTTTATGGTAAGTGGTCACCGCTTGTAGACATTGCATGCAATACTAGAGGCATCGCATATGCGTTGCCGGCCCTTAATTTGAGGTCGCTAGGTCGTATCTTATCGGTAATATTGCTGAAGGTAATTCATTCTAAAAATGTTGAGAGAAGCGTGCTTGTGGAAAACTAAGTATCGAGGTGATGTGGATGGAACGTAATAGCCTGTCGCGGAGAACGACAGTAAAATTTTGCAGCAGATCTGAAGAGAAGCTAAATAACTACGCAATTTAGTCGATTGGAATGATCCTGGTCAGGTGCTCTTCTTTTTCTCAAAATATTTTTCATGAGTTCGTAAAACTTGATATTTTTTTTTGAGTTAACTGTACAAACCAACGCTGCAGCAGATGATGATGTATGAGTATAGCACACAGGTAAAATATGTGTGAACAAATTCGCTCCCCCCTCATCCTCCCTCTTTATGGAACAGCAATCTAATATCATATCAGATTTAGAAATAAATTTCGAGCTACATTGTTGCTAACGCCGACTACTGCCAGACTCTAGGCCTAATTTAATTGTTCTAATGAATAAACTGGAGTCAAAACAACTCTTCCTATGTAGTTGAGTATAGTTTGTTAATACCTCTAGTTCTTGGTTGAAAACCATAAGCTAAAAAATCGTGCAATAATAAGTGTTATTATATACAAATTATTGCAATAAGCAACAAGTTACTGCGTAACTAAACTGTCGGTGTGATATATGAGTAAGACGATTGACCTTTCACTCTACATGTTTCACTTAAACCCAGTTAATTATTACTATTAGGTGCATAATTTTTTTAATGAATATATTTGATCCAATACTACCATGCCTTTGCCGGTTGAGATACCGAATAATAAAAAAATCTTTCTAAGGTGTAACTGTTATTATGACCCGTGATTTTTTACGTAGGGGTAATAATAGAATTTTGTGCATCTAAATGATTTCTTCTCTATTACTCAGGGTTTGTTTTCCAAACCAATTAGTTTAGGTGATAAATTAAGTCAATAATATACAATTTAAATAACAATCAATTATAATATTTATACCATCAGTGACTATGTGTCACACTCACATATAGCAACATAGAATAATTATTTAATAAAATAGATTATTATGTATTGCTGTTTTAACATTTCTCATCAATCCCAAGCATTTGCATGATACCGGATGCTTT
The DNA here is from genome assembly GCA_949319885.1 of Mecyna flavalis. Classification (NCBI taxonomy): domain Eukaryota; kingdom Metazoa; phylum Arthropoda; class Insecta; order Lepidoptera; family Crambidae; genus Mecyna; species Mecyna flavalis. The sequence continues at coordinate 10,160,789 of OX439430.1, forward strand.
AATAATTTTATTCTTACCCATACCGAGAATAGTTCAAGGTCAAAAGTTCGCAGCTAAGGTTACCTCTCTACTGGAGTGGAAACTTAAGCAAATGATATTAAGCAATATTGATTAATATTATTTGCAATAAGCCCCCGCCTTGCAGCTTCACTCAGCAGCACTAACTGCTGCTGCTCTGACACAGTTCGATAAACTCGGGTTCAGGTATTGAATTAAATGAAATTTTTTTAATATTTTAATTAAATGATGTTTGTTTTGCTTTGCCTTTTTTGTGTCTACCCTAAAAAGTTTTTAATGTAAGTAGGTAAATACAGTTGTAATCAAATACTTATTGCTATAAACAATGTACCGTACACTGTGGCAACTATGCTAAATATTCCTTTGTATTTCTCTTATAAGTGAATAATGTATTCTTCTTGAGAAATAAATGTCTTAAACCTTATTAAATCGAAAAGTGTTTCGGATCAAGAAATAAGTATGTCAAAGTAATAGAATCCCCAATCGAATTACTTTTCACTTTTTTAATAGTTTTCTGCGCTAGCCCTAAGCGCTTTGCCACATCAATGGACAGGCCGCTAAGTAAGCCCGTTAGTCAGATGAAGTTCCAAAATCAGAAGTGTAGTGTTTGTGGTAGTATCTATATATAAATAGATACACACTGTCTCGGGCGCACGCCGCACAGAGTGTCGGACAGTCGCACGTGAGCCGAGGGCGAGAGTGGATGTCTGGGTGTTGATGTGTGCGCGTGCGTGAACGAGCCAGTGTACAGCTCCATTATGTTTATATCCGAGGATAGAAGAGAGATCCTACATTTGGCGACGGGCAAAAAGGTACACATAACATTTATATCCACTTTCGTCTGTTGAGAGAGAGGTGAGAGAACAAAATGTTTAAATGACCTCAATAAATCATGTAAATGGTGTATTGTTTCATAAGCAGTGTTTATTATTCTGTTATTGTTTCACTGTATGTTTTCCGAACAAAATAAAATAACAGAGAAATACATACATGTACGCGGTCACGCTTGAATGGTCAGGTACTCGCCGGCTAGTAAAATATTACCGGTTCCAGTTTCCAAGACAAAATGCAATGTTTTTTCTACTCGTTAACATTCCTATCGTTGTCGAAAATAAATGTAACATGGTAAAAGTACTTTCGTTTGTAATTTGCTGTTATTTAAAAAAAAAGGGGTAGGCGGACTAAAATATTTTTATTTTCGATAAAAAGGGGAAATATGTAAATAACTTGTAATTTACGTCATGACCTTGGTTTGCCTTTGTGATACTAGTTAACGATTACTAATTAGCGAAGGTAACGCCTTGATGGTCTAGTGGTTTGAATAAGTAGTGGAGGTCCTGGGTTCGATTCCTGGGTCGAGCCGGCTGTGTTTATCGAGCACAGATAGTCCGGTAATTTAAACTAAAAAGCTCACGTTTAATAAATGTATTTAAAAGAGTTTTCGGTAGATGAAGTGAGTGTAGTATTTTAATAACGTTAAAATACTAGTATATACGCAGTAAATTATATCAGTGGGTAGAAATAGCTTAAACATTTCATGTTATTTAGTGATACAAAACCCGTAAAATCAAATCTACATTAATGGCCATATGGATAGGTTTTAAGTTTATATTATAGTACATGTATATGTATAGGTTTAAAGTTTATATTCTAGTTGTTGCGGTTCTAAGATCTCCATTAAATTGGAAATAAATGTGATCTTAGACGTCCATTAAATTGGAAGTAAGTATATCGGTTCTAAGATCTCCATTAAATTGGAAGCAAATGCGATCTTAGACGTCCATTAAATTGGAAGTAAGTATATCGGTTCTAAGATCTCCATTAAATTGGAAGCAAATGCGATCTTAGACGTCCATTAAATTGGAAGTAGGTATTTCGGTTCTAAGATCTCCATTAAATTGGAAGCAAATGCGATCTTAGACGTCCATTAAATTGGAAGAAGGTATTTCGGTTCTAAGATCTCCATTAAATTGGAAGCAAATGCGATCTTAGACGTCCATTAAATTGGAAGTATTTCGGTTCTATGATCTCCATTAAATTGGAAGCAAATGCGATCATAGACGTCCATTAAATTGGAAGTATTTCGGTTCTAAGATCTCCATTAAATTGGAAGCAAATGCGATCTTAGGCGTCCATTAAATTGGAAGTATTTCGGTTCTAAGATCTCCATTAAATTGGAAATTAACGCGATCTTAGACGTCCATTAAATTGGAATATTGTGTTTTTTTTGACGAGCCATTTGGTGTAATGGTCGAGAGGTCGGCTATTACACCAAAAGGTCGCGGGTTCGATTCCCGCACGGTACAAACATTTGTGTGCATGAACATGTCTGTTTGTATCGGTCTGGGTGTTTTTATGCATAATGTGTATGTGTTTGTAAAAAAACGGGTATATAAGTAATGTTTATCCGTTGTCTGGCACCCGTGGCACAGGCTAATGCTTGGTTTGGGGCTGGATGGTGCTGTGTGGGCAGTGTCCAGAGATGTTAGAAACTCCATTACATTGGAAAATAATGCGATCATAAAACATCCCTTAACTTGGAGTTCTGCAGATTTTATATCTTCTGTTTAGCGGAATATAAATTTGACACACCAGGCAAAGCCTGTCTCGTGGGAGTCAAATCAGTTAGATTGACAAAATTGTTTGTTTTTTAACATTATCTTATGAAGGTATATCACAGAGCTCTTAATTATGTTGTAAGTTTAGTACACAAATGTGATACAATGATTATATTCTGTGTTATTTTAAAATTAGGTTTTTAAGAAAGAAAAAAAAAGTAATTAAATATTCTAAAACAAAATACTTAAATAGTTCTAAACCTTACAACACTTGAAATAATGAAATGGTGTGTAGGGAGCGCTGGATAAAAAATGTGAGAAGATAAGATCAGACATTATATTTTGAGTGATTGTATTTTGTATAATACTGTATGTTAAATGGTGTTTCTGTCATTCATTACCTAATATTAACCGATTTTCTCAGGATGTTTTCGGACTGGGCAATGTTCCAGTTAATCAATAGCCTTGAGATTGTTGATTTAACTTGGTGGACTGAACATTACTTTAAGTCACTCATGTTTACTATTTTATTATAAATACGGAAAACAGAAATGATTTGAAACGTTGAGCAAAAGAACTTTAGACTTCTTTGATTGGAAGCTTAAATACCCTTTTCTTCAGTAGCAGTTTGTACGTTGGTAAATTTAGAGTGTTTTTGTGCATAAACATCACGGCTCTCATTATGTACAGTCGGCGGGCGCTTAACACTTGGGCTTCGTTATAAAAATCTGTAGTTGAGTATCGTCTGGGTTTACTTAACGCCACCTTCAGTACCTCCCGTTGTGCCCGTTCTAATATTATGAGAGTAGAAGATGCTATACCTCCCCAAGTCAAAATGCAATAATTTAGTACTGACTGACATTATGCCAAATAAACCATCTTTAACACTTGACCATCGGTTACATCTCAGCACCCTAAACATGTGTATCAGTTTCTGCACTCCAGCCAGTTTCTGCCAGTTGTTGCACATACCTACATGAATTTTAAAGTTTAAATTCTCATCCATTACAATACCTAGGTATTTTAGTGAAGTACTCCTATCTATGTGGTTGCAATCACAATTGATGTCGTAGGTTAAAATATTTGACCATAAACAGTCAGACTCATGCACTGGAAAGATTTTAGGAATGATAGGTGGTGACTGAGAGGCATCAATTTTATGAAAGCATAGAAATTTGAATTTTGAAGTGTTCAATGCAATGACGTTCAATATAAAACTAGACACCCAATCTCTAAGAAAATTCCTCAAAAAACGTCCGAGTGGCTTTGACACTGATGACATTAACACATTCGTTCAAATTAACACCTTATCTTGTGGCATTTAGTGTTTAATGTCAATTGTATACAACTAAACGAAAACTCTGCCCAATAGTCGGGTGGGCAGACTTTTGCTTCGGACAATATTTGAGCGTGATTGTGAGTCTGGTTTTTTAATTGAACGTCATTGGTTCAATGTGAAAATATTTTGGTTTAGCCATGAAAAACTTTTTGCAAATAAAAAAAAAAAATAGTGCAATAGATTTCTTCCCATGACTGACAATGAGACAAAATAGACAATATTTTACTATTTGGGATTGGGGTAGTCATTATTTCATTGATGTACACAGCGTAGTACATGATAAACAGCGTAGCGTATGAATACTCCCTTGCGGGCCACCAAACTGATTGGCTCCAAGGAGCTTATGTGTTCACCTACTCTGACACATTGTTGTCTATCAGAGAGATAACTAGTGAACCAATCGAGCGCCTTGAAACTGTATCGAAGGCACGCTCTAAAAGCTTAGAATAGGTACCCAGCAAAGATATAGGACGATAGTTACATGGTTTATCTTTAGCCCCATTTTTGTGTATTTGTGGTTTATCTGCCATTTTCTATTCATGAGGAAAAATTCCTGATGCCATACTTTTATTAAAATGGCTGTAAGAGGTTCTGCAATTAGGTGTCCGATAGTTTTTAATAGTTAATTGCTGATACCATCCAATCCTGGCGCTTTCCATAAGAGATCCAAGACCTCCTGAGGATCTGTGGGCTCGAGGAAAAAGGAGTTTGGAGGAGAATTATTTGCAACTACTTTTATTTATCTTAGTTGCAAGTTGATTACCTATTGTGCAGAAATATTATGTTGTATTGATTTATGGAATCTTTCACGGATTTTTTCAATTTAGTAAGTTCATGCGGTATTGGTGCAGTAACTTGATCATTAGCAATTTGCTTAATTGTGGACATTGTGGTCCATAGTTTTTTTGGAAGTTGATTTATTTTTAATTATTTCTTTACTATAGTATTCGGGTTTAAGTTTTCTTTTTGTGCATATTGTTAGAATCTTTACGGGACTCAGCGTGTAATTTATCGCAATGTTTGAAGCAGCGTATCAAGCCTGGCGTCATCCAAGGTTGGATGATGGTTTTATAAAGATTTTAGAAAATTCTGATAATGTGTTTGAGACTGTATCAGTTAGGAATTCTACTGCAACTTCTAGTGGTGAATCATCGCTTAAGGTGGATGACCAATCTACCATTTTAACTCAGATGTAATTGAAACATAATCAAAAAATAACCCTGCTACGAAAATATTTGTAATTTTTTTTGGTATTTTAGGCGTAGGCGTCTTAATCGCGACATAATAAAAGGCTTAAAATAGGACACGTTGAAAAGAAAGACCTAACACAAAGTTTATATGAATATTTATCTCTACTATATATGCTAAATTGCTTACCGACTTTGGTCAGGGCCATTTTTCGAGGTCTTGCCGGCATTTTTTCAAAAAATGATGTACTACGGTCATGGACATTTCGTCAATCAATTAAGAATTAATGTATTATGCTACTCCACACTCGGTAACCGGAAAATCTCCAACAGAGTTGTTTTTTTAAAGACGATGTCGAAATTTAGAAATAAGGAATAAAGACAGAGAACAAAAAGAGAAAGGAGGAGAATATGAAGAACGAACAAACAGGACAGGAAATAGAGGAAGGGGAATGGAAAACGATAGATATAATAATGAGGGTCCGGAACAAACTAATAATATAAGATAAATAATTAGGGATTATTTTAATTTTGAGTTTAAGTAAATTATAAGACTAAATTGTATTCGTTCAATTTTGTTCAGAGATTAAATGTGATTCGGAATTAAAGAATTATTTTAATAAGAAAGGGATGTAGTGTTTGTGGTAGTATCTATATATAAATAGATACACACTGTCTCGGGCGCACGCCGCACAGAGTGTCGGACAGTCGCACGTGAGCCGAGGGCGAGAGTGGATGTCTGGGTGTTGATGTGTGCGCGTGCGTGAACGAGCCAGTGTACAGCTCCATTATGTTTATATCCGAGGATAGAAGAGAGATCCTACAAGAAGAATGCACTGGCATTGGCATTTGGTTATGACGTGTGCCGAATTCAGATTTCATTCTATTGGTCAGTTTTACTCATCAATACATATTAATACAATTAGATACCTGGTTCGTTTGCTTTTAATTAAATTCTACCTTAACTCAGAGAACTCTATTTTTCTCTATACTAGAGTATTGATAAATGTATAAAAAATACGATTCAAAAGAGTATCTATCGAGTTTTTTGCTTCTCGATCGCAGCATTCAGAATCCTTATTAATTAAATTACTTCGTCATAAAAATAGTTTTATTTATAGCGGAGTGCACCAACTGTAGTAGAGTCAGATGGATAATAAACTTAGAACTGGATGGTGCTGTGAGAATAGTGTTCAGGAATAAATTAATATAATCTGAGAAAAGACGTTACAGACGTAAATTCAAGGCAGAGCATCAGCCAAGATCCTAGGAAACTCCACAAACCAATCTTTTGACACGATTATTTCTTATTTACCAGGTATAAATTACGTTACAGCAATCCTTTGCCATGTAATATTCAATTTGGGTTACCAAATAACGCATGTTATATATCTATATGATGATTGGATACAGTTATTGAAACAATCCGAAACGCATGGCAATAAATATCAGTGCATCTCACATTCTTCAATCATTTCTTACCGTAACATCTCAATATCAATAAAACTACTGTTTGTTTGTGAAGTAACTTGCAGCGCAACTTATAATACAGGGCTGTCATCTTTCGTGTCCTACTTATAAATCTTTAATGTTTTTCTTATTTTTATACTTAGGCAGGTTATACGTTTGAATGTAACTCTGTCTGCATGTCTGCCTGGCACAGTTATAGACTAGACCTCATCTTGCGATTGGGTCCGATGAATAATGTATCACGTCTAACCTCTAGTTTATTTTATCCTAAATGACACAGGCCGACTTTTTATCCCGTAATAATGATCTGTTCCCATTGTGAAAGAGCAAGAGATCGACGTGATTTTATACGAGGATAGTTTGGTAGCTGGAGATTGACATAGACAATTTTTTATCCCGGAAAAATCCCACATTCTTTTAGGATATCGTCGTTTAATCTACGCAGGCGGATTTACCCGTTTGAGATAAATATAAGGCATCATTTTATTTTACACGTTCCAAAATCTCCTTAAAAATAGAGACAAGAAAAAGACAAAAAATATAACCTTGTGTGAAATTAGCTGATAACTGATATTGTTACACGTCTTTGACGAAGAGTGGGAGCGTGGTGGGAACAGATTCTGATCTCTCTCATACGCGTTGTCTAAGACAATAACGTCACACACAATGTCAGTATTGTCATCCTTGTTTAGTAATATGTCCCTTAATGGATCAATCATCAGAGGTATCAGATGTAATAAGCTACTACTTATAATGAATTGAAGGAAATGTGCGGCCATTTTTTTTTTTCGAGCCCCTTGGTAGTCGACCGGCAATAGCAACACCATAATACTCCACTTTTCTCCACAAGTTATGTACAAAACCAAAACTTTATTTGTTTATTCATACTCGTATTACCATGGTTTTTGATAGCTTACAATTTTCAGTTATATTTCTACTTTTGCTAATTTAACAAGTATGATTATAGTAGATTCGTTGTCATATAGATGTGATTATTTAAGATGTTACGCGGCTTAAATACATACGTCCGCAATTAATCTGAAGACCTGTTATTAATGTCTTATCTGGCAAACGTCTTAGACATAGACAGTTTAAATGTTTTGATTGTTACCTCACTTTATTCTTTCGTATGTGTTAACCATCTATATAATAAAGTTCATGGGAATAACAATTTCAAACAGTATTACTGTCTGAAAATTTATAAAGGATTGGTGCGTTACATGTATCCGGGTGTAACCTCACACCTTTTTAAGGTTATGCAATATGTGTTTTATATAAAACATCAATTGGGCGAAAACAATGTACGTGTGAACATTAATAGCCATTTTGAGAATAAATCAGAGACAGTTTGGCCCCGCGCATTTGATGTCAAGGATTTAAAAAGGCGTGCTATACCTAAAGGTCACAATTATACCTACGATTAACATCTTGTAACTTACCTCTCTTTGATTATATCAGATTATTAACGCACATGATAGAGAGATTAACGCGCATATTGAGAGACAGTAAAATAATTAAATAGAGATTTGAGCTGTTCTACTCGTATATCATAATTGGTCCATCTCCATTTTTTGCTTGGAAAACACGGTATTTATTTATTTATTTATTTACAGTACATTGAAAAAGTGCATTTCTACAATTCCGTCGTTTGGAGTATGGCAAGTTCGAGCATTTGGAGAGGCCTTTGTTTAGCAGTGGACTGCAACAGTGCAACTGCAAATGTGATGTTTGATAAACCCTCTTAACCCGAATATTGTTCAGCTAAGTGTGGTCACAGTCAATATTTATTTCCATTGAAGTTAATCAAGTTATTTTATTTGATGTCATAAATTAACATGTATTCTAAATAAGTGTTTTTTAGCACGAGTGACTGAGGCATTGAACTGAAGACGACTTCATTTTTTGATTTGAAATTATAATTGTATATCTATCTACTTCCTGAAAGCAAAACAGAACATCAAAAAAGCTGTTTTATTTTTTTTAAATCATAAGTGTACTAGAAAGATGCTGTGACCCTGTCGAGCTCGTCCTCCGTGAAGCAGAGCAACAGCAGACAGTAAACACGTCGCCGATCGACGTGACTCTCCTGCTTCGGAGACATGTAATAATTGTCTTCTTCTGGTGAGTAACGGTCCATGTCTATTCGACAAAGCTGCGAGAGAAGAAAGGCGTTATTATTTATTGCGTATTTATTGTGACTGTCCGCTGAGGTTTTCTCAAGATTTTATACCATGGGGTTCTTCAAGTAGGGCGTGAAAAAGTTTTTACAGGGTCTGTCAAGCGCGAGTGATGCCTCTAGTGTTGCAAGCTTCTACAGGCGACGGTAACCGTTTACCATCAGGCGTACAGTAAGCTTATGAGATACCTTTGTATTCGCAGTATTATACACTTTGTATACTTTATACAAAAAACGGATCTATAAATCTCTCTTTACTTTTTCTATGCAATTTCAGTTGTTATCAAAACAGGTGATATAACATTTTTCCTACCTAGTCTTTCTTTCTTTGTATTAATACGGGTTTTAAGGAAAAACTAGTTTATTCATAATACGATTTAAAAATAAGAAGACTCCACATGAGACATGAAATATAAATTAATATTCACAGAGTGGAGTGCAGGAAAAATTCGAGACCAACTCATTTCATTACCTTTTGTTTTTTTTCTTCAAAGCATTCCAGTTCTTCAAAATGGCTATTTAATTGAGCTTTTGGATATTTGAAATATCTTTTCAATTCTGTATATCTACCTAAATGCTGAAAAAGTACAACAAATAAATGTAAATCTGGAGATAAAATAATTTTGATAAAAATGTGATTTTATTTAACTTAACATTTATAAACAGTTGAACACGTTAGTGGTTATTGGAGCCTGTGCGCATTTTGTGTTTTATGTCCACAGAATATGTATTTGTTTGAAAATCTATATATATAAAAGAAAGTCGTGTTTGTTACAACACTTATAACTCGAGAACGGCTGGACCGATTGCCATGGTTTTTGATTTGTTGTATTTGTTTCCGTCCCGAATAGCAGAATACATCTTAAAAAAGAAAGGATTTTGATCAATTCCCACGGGAACGGGAACCACGCGGGTGAAACCGCGGGCGGCCGCTAGTTTTAATATAAAATTCAAGATAATATATTAATTTTCCGGTGTCTAGCTCTCATAGCTTTGCTTAGTTTTTGCTAGATGGCGCTGTGAGGATATTTTATTTTAGAAAAAATATAACATACTTCAGGATCCATAGAGCCACTTCTTCGAATTGTATCTTGTGGAAATTCCCTTGGAAATATACGCCTCAGCTCGACATCTTCGCTGAAATTGTTACTTTACTTAAAAAACAATACATAGGTACATTAAGTTAGTAACTCAATACTTACTATTGAGTTATTAAGTTATTGACAACATAACTCACTATGTATATATAACGCTATGTCCACTTTTGATTAAGCTCTGAAATAACTAAAACATAAATGTTAATAATTTATCATGTAAATATATTTTATGATGAGAATTTCTTTCACCAATACGTCTATTATTATGACAACTTACGATGCAAAATAAAAAGTAACTTATTTTCGACATTATATTTTTTATCCTGTTATTAGTAGTTTTCGCGGACGTGAAACCGATAAGTCGAGTTAACATAAAATATGGTTATGGGTTTTTTATTATTTTTGAATCGGTTCGATAGCTCGTTAAATATATTGCTAACCCTATTGGTTACCATTGTAACAATTTGTGGAATGATTTTTAGATAAATATATTTGTAATATTACTTTTAAGCAATTACCAATGTTATCAATGCAGGATGTAGGTAATTCCCGCAGTGACCGCGTAGAAGGCGTCGTGCAGGTTACCGTGGTTCCTCCCCATTATGGACGATGAGGGAGCGTCGCAGGAGTTTTAGAGTTTTAGTGGGTATGCCTCTACTTCTTCTGTGAAGCATCCCAGAGGGAGAGCCCCACATACCCCGTCTGACCCCCGACGGCGGGTACCGATGCAAAACTCCCTACCTCTCCATCCAGAGTAGGGTGTAAAAAAAAATTGATTCGCGTTCAGGTGGCAGTTCTTTCTTAATATTTTTTTTAATAAGCTTTATTTATTTGCTTTCCGTGTAGTTATTTCGCATTCGTTCAATTATACATATAATACCTAATTCCTAAAGTATCTTAAGAAGATATAATGATGAGTTTGCCTTGTAAAAAATTTAAGACATTTATGTACATGGTGTGTTTTTTTCAGACACTATTTAAACTTACTTTTGATTTATTTTGACTTTCTACCTATATAGTCTAGTTTTTTAGGAATGTTATGGTGTGAAGTGAACCGTACGCGAGAGCGCGCTAGTTTGTTGTTCAACGACCCGGTTGGTTTGAATGTGGCCATGAATAAAATTAAGCACATCAAATGTTTGCCTTACATAACAGACAAAATTAGTTCCACAAACAATTTATCATATCATTATGTAAAACTCCTCGTCGGTCTAGAGGTTTGAGTGACCTGCCCGTCTTGTCATATAGTCATAGGTTCAATTCCCCGAACAGGCAAATTTTATGTCAGTAATTTTGTCGGGTTCACCAGTGTGATGATTAGCCAGCACCTGTTTTTGTAACAATGATGACCTGATTTCAATGATAGAGGAGGATAACTGTTTTTTGATTGTCAACAAGGCGTCCCTATAACTAAATTGCTAGTAAAAGTTATGCGACTGTTGGTAGCTATAGCAGAACACCATAATTGGTAACCAGGTATACAAGTTTCTGTTCAAATCTCACCTTACACGCTACTTAACCCGGACCAAAAATTCGATGTATACTCGTACATATTTTATGTTAAAATAATGAATCAGTCTTTTATCTTTTAAATCGTTGATATCAGAATTATTAGTATAAATAATAAAAACAGTACACATATTTTTTATCCAAATAGACAAGTTTAATACGTATTGAGGTCTAAAATGATGACAAGCAGAGCTGTTGTCTGCTTACTGGAGTAAAGTAAAACAGATACGATAATATAAAGTATAATAAATTGCACAATAGTTTAATAATTACACAATGTTTCTATCATTAAACCTCATCTCTTCTTTGGCCAGTGGTCGATAACCGTTCTCATCTGCTATAAAACGTACGGAGTGGAATTTCCCATTAGGATCTATGTAGCCAAATTCACCTTTGACGACCAAATTGTGAGTTCCAGGGCTGTTACCCCCTTCTTCTCGTCTGTAGGTACCATCAGAGGTTGCATATCTGTAAAAACCATGTTTTGTAAGAAAGAGGAAAAAATAACGACTAAAATTCTGAGAATATTATGTCAGAATATCATATTATGAAATTGTTTGAAGAAAATTTTGCAAGGATTCGCTCATGCTTCTAAACTTGGTGTAGTTGCTTTTTATTACAAACTTTAAATGCAAATTAACTGTCTCGGTAAGATGTTCAGATCAAATGTTATAATTATCTGGATTACAGGCATATAATAATGGAATATATAATTTGGTTCAAAATATAATTAAATCAAAGTAACGTTAACGTTAAAGAGAGAAAAAAACATTATTGGCCAAAACAGGAAAAAAAATTAAGAATAGACAATGCATTAATATAGAAGAAGATAACATGACAAACAAAAACTAAACAAATAGAGGCCAACAGGGTTACTTTTCCTTAAAGAGCATTACAATTAATATAATTTTTTTAGTTATTTATTACCTATAGATACATCAAAAGCAACAACCATACGTACTCGAAACTGTAAACTCCAAATCCGTTATTGTTATACGAAAACTTATGAATTTGACTGTTATCACTGTAAGTCATGTGCAGGCAAAGTAGTATCACAATACAAGCTGCCAATATTGGCTGTAGATTTTTAACCTGTAGAAACAAAATTCACAGAAATATTACAAATTCATTTCGTTCTTAAAATTTGCGAAAAGTTGATGTGATTGCATGTAAAAATAAATTTAAATTAAGTAAATTTAATACCAATATTGATGTCGAAAAAATATGTAGTAAAAAAGTCGACACTTTCATAATATTATGTAAAAAAAGCCATCCAGTAGCGGTTTTACTGCTGTTGTTTACTGTATATTAGTTATAATTATATGTAGATCAATCCAAAACTTACGTGTTTTAATCTTTTTAGGTTCTAATTTTATAATACTGGTAGCTTTATCTTAAAAAATTAAATGACTTTTATACGCGTGTGACGCCAGCCAGCCTTATTACAATAAGCAACCGGTTGTTCAACTCACCATAATTGTCAATGTTCTTCACCAATGGATATCTAAGCGGACTGTGGAACGGGACCGCTGCTCACACTATATATCCAGTTCTTCAAGAATGTCAAGCCTGGACTTCATTCCATATTTAACAATGTGTCGTCAAGGACCTGTCTGAGTCATTGACATCGTAATTTATTTTAAGCAGAAGTCAAATTTTAAAAATGAGCTTCTTATACGTGTTCATGTTCGCATAAATATGGAAATACGACAAAACTCAGAAGTAGCTTTAATAAGATTCGTAATTACGCCCATTTTTAACTTCATACTATGTAGGCAGACAAGTAGTTCTTTTGATGATGGTAGATGGATCGGTTCAGTGCCAGGCAGGCAGCGGCTCGTCCCTAACGGGTGTGAAGGGGAAACCGGGGTTGTTCCGTGGGTCACATCAGCCAGCGGTAACGATGCTTAAAAGCATCATCTTGAAATGAATAACTCTCTTGATATAAAACAACTGCCACAGGTTGAGGACCATTAATAACCTTTTACTAGCGATGTTTATATTGCGTCCATACAGCTAGTCGATCAGATGAGCTTCAAGTTAATTTTGATCAGTTTGAAAAAGTTAATTCCATACAAGATAATATTATGTAAGATCTCTTTATCATAAAATGAAGGCAATGTCAGCGTGGTTATACAATAGCCAATAAGTACAAACGCATTGTTTTTAAGAAACCAATATCACGCTGCCATATTGATTTATCGTCCGTCTTAAATATGGCGAAAGCCGATCACGATGACCAAAGTTGTGTAAGGCGACAGATGACACATTGTAGTGGGTCGTAGGCAACCAAAAGCCGTGCTTGAATGCAACCTACGATTGCTATCGTTACATAATCAGGCCATCGGTCAACCTGATTGGGACGATCGTGACCTTTAACACTAGTATCGTATTTGCATACAAAGAATGATATGCGCTAATTACTGTAGGACCACTTCGATTGTGTAGTGGTTTAAGAATCGGGCCTTCTCGCAATCCTGGGTTCAATTTCCGGGCAAAATGTGTGTCGGACTCTGGCAAGCGTGATGATTAAAACAGTAGGTATCTACCTATTTTTATATAAATGACTTGATATCAACGACGAAGGTCTTTGACTTGCAATGAGCTTAAATAAAAAAAAAACAGTATCTCGATCCAATATCTGGTTCTTCTATAAGTTTTGCTTTATTTTTTTAAGGTAGATGGCGCTGTGCGTGTGATTAGATTAGGAATTACGTTTTCATTTTGAGTTTAAGTATATTCCATACATGTCTTATTAATTAAAATATATTTAATTTCTTACAATAGGAATAGGTAAAACATGGCAATTTAAAATAAGGTAAGGTACTAAGGTTACGAAATTCCTTTTCAAACTATTTATTATTATTATTAGGAGCCTGTAGTGTCCCACTAATTTTCAAACTAATAAAAGATTATTCGTAGTAGTTGAATAATTCCAATATAATTTAATGCGTGGGATCGAAGCATCGAATCTCAAGCTTATCTACCAGTATAAATGAAAATGTTGTGTGCACGTAAAACATTATTTAGTTATGTGGTGATGGAAATTATCGTTAGCAAATTATAATTAACGTGCCATTCTTCTTAAGTCTTTTGTTTAAAATATTAAGATACAGATACGGAAATAAAACGAACTGAAAACATAAAAGGTTTTTATTATTTATATTTTATGCATTTGCAACATATTTTTTTCGTTTTTTTTCTTTTAGCCGCTGAGTAACCCAGCTACAATATTTGGATCGTGCTGAAAATATAAAATTGTTTGTCATTTATATGAGTCATTCGATTTGGATCCCATAAAACTGATATTTTCTATCATCTATTTTTTAAAATAGGCAGTAAATAAAACTGTTTTTGGGGGATCAGATCGAAATAAAAGCGATTGTTATACTTTTTATTTTAAACAAAATGGACAGTAAAGTTATTAGCACAATCAATCTACCGATGAGATGTTTAAGTGTTTCAATTGCAACGGACGGACAATCATCTGAAAATTGGTCGAGGGAATTTGAGACATTAGCGTAGAGCAAATTGATGTGCTACTCGTAGGTACTTACTGCATATCCTACTAACATAATGAGTATTATAGCGTAACTGTAAATAAGTACCACGTTTTTAAATATATCTTTGTTTTTTAGCATACGAAAAATACTATAATGCTTAAACTCATGATTACTAAATGTTATCGAAAAGGAGCATCTTCTTTGTTAAAAACAGCTTACCTAAATATAACGTATATAATTTACTTTTACGAATTAAATTAACGAATCAATAATTTATTTGCAAATATTGCTTACCAAAAGCAAGTTTTACTTGGAAGGGTGAAACTAAAATGTGCCTAACGTTCTAGAAAAGTTAAAAGTGAAAGTGACGCAAGATGTTAGAAATTAGTAAATAGTGTAAACTTTTTAAAATATTATATTTAAAGAAGAATAAACTGTATAGTTTTATAAATAAATAAATATTACTATTATTATTAAGATAAATCATTGCTCTATCTATGAAAATAGAAAGGACCTACTTTGGACTTTAATTAAGTTCGTAAAAGAACGTAGTAGAAGGAACTTTTTAAACTTAACTTTTTTTTTTAAACTTAACCTGGCGGTAGTTTCCACTTGTATAAGAAACAGAAAAACAAATATATTTATGTGTTTAAACTTTTTTATTTATTATAGGTTTGTACAGCTTTTACACTAGCTGAATCACCACATCGCGCAAGGCAGCGGAAAAGTTTCCATTAATTAAAATTTAATGCTATCCATTTAAACAAATTACATGTTAAGCCGTGCAAGTTTTAAATAATTATCTGGGGCTTAACATTATATGCCATTGTGTGTATTAAGAATAAACGTGATTTTATAAATTAAATATTACTCACTGGAATCACGAGTTGCTTGTGACCACTCGAAAAGATTCTCGTCAGCATAACACGGTTAGGAGGCTTGTCAGATAAACTAGACTGGGTATGAAGAATTATAGATAAATTTAAGATGCATCAGACGAAATCTTACGTAACGACTTAACTTCAGCAAAAAAAATAAGTTGTAAAGAATATTAGAATTGAAAAGATAGCATAAATATATGTTACAGCCAAAGTGATCAATCTGGATATTATATATAATAACTAGCCATTATATATAATATCTACTCAATTTGGTCAAAGTGATAAATGACACAGAATTGATCACATTAACCAGCCATTATATATAATATCTTCATAGACTTGGATAATGTAATAAAACAATGCCTAAGTGGTAATTTCTTAAAGAAATAATATTGTGACACTGGCAACCAACGGCGTACTCCATGGAGCGATACAGAAAAATAAAACATTGTTTAAAATTTGACGGATTAGGCGAATGCTGGAAAATAATTGAGGAATTGGTAGGTTGGACGTTGAGTTAGGAAGACATGAGAAAATATAAGTCTTGGAATATAAGGATATTTTATTTGATTTACCACCAACCTATCGCATATGGTGGAGGCGCGATTCTAGCATAGTTTAGGGAAAGTGATAGGGACAGTACGCGGCGATGTAATATTCGCGATCGTTATAACAGCAGAATAGGATAATTTTGCTTATATGTTGTAGAGAATTTACCAAGAAGATTCAAGATGTCGGCAAAATTCAATGGAATACGAGGGGATGTGGAAGACTTCTTGCAAGAGTTTGAAGTCATAGCTAGCATTAAATCGTGGAAAAAAGGCAGAAATAACCGAAGATAAATTTTTTTTAAAGCAGTTCATAAAAAGTGTAAGACCAGAAATAAAACAATTATTTATTTCTAAAGTGTATTCGAGCAAAGGTGAGTTAAAGGCGCCTGTGCAACAAGTAAATGAAATAGAAACGGAATCTCGATCCGAGAGGTACCAGTTGGCGATGCCATCTGAAAACTACGTTCTTCCATCGAGAAATCATGGGCAAGGTGATGAGTCTAGCCCTAGTGCGTCGCTTCGTACAAGGGAAGACACATCTACTGCTGTTGAGACTCATAGATCGACATACACCACACCGTCTACTGGGTTTCCTCAGCAAGGAAGATCATTTTCTTCGCGCTATAATTTTCGAAATGTAAATAGACCGGATTATCATCAGGCGAATAATCAACGATCAGATTATCGTCGGTTGAATAATCAACGACCTGTGGAGCTGAGCGGAGCGTCTCGCGCTGGAGGACGGCAGGATGCTGTTGCATCTTCCATAGGCAGAACATTTAAATTATTGCGTTTATTTAAAGGTCCATACATAGTGGTAAGAAGGTTGAATAATTTGAATTATTTAGTCAGGAAATATAATAATAATCGGAGTAGATTGCAATTAGTTCATGTGAACAGGATGAAAAAGTTCTTGAGTAGGAGCCAATTGTGAATATGAATTTTTTCTTTGTTTGTATATTTGTATATATGTAGTGTTTTGTAAATATTAATATAATAAATGTGTTTCATATGGAGCGCTACTGCTGTGAAGTTGTGGAAAATAGAAGTTTGTTACCGGAGGAGCTGTGCTACCCTCCGAGATACAAGTTCAATATGGAGTGCAACATCGCAGCACGTCTTTGATGAAGAAGGGCCGTTTTTATAAAGGTGTATCGCTGCTGTATAAGGTGTTCGAATGTTTAAGCATGGTTGTGATAATTTCTCTGACGACAATCCTTCGTTTCCTATAAGGAGGAGGAGGGGATTTAGTTGGTCTCCAGCTGTTGGATGAAGTTATTACTGGTGGTGTTTGTGATTGCAGAGGAGGATTGACACAGTGACCCTGTCTCTCCCATAGGGAAGAAGGGGATGGTCGAATAGATCAGTGTTCCGCAAACTTTTTGTGTTCAAGGTACACCTAGGAAAACGAAAAAAATTTGAGGTACACCACAAATTAAAAAAACAGTTTTTAAGTAATATTAATCAACTTTTATTGTATTAATCAACAAACCTAGTTTAAATTTCCGAAAAGGTACATACTTATTTAATGCGAAACATGAGACTGTTTGATTGCGCATAGACGGTCTAAATTTGGAGTAATCACTGACAAGGCTGCTCTCATTTCTTCGTCGATCGTCCTGAGGCGTTCCCTTTTTTTGGTTTTTATTGTGGTCATTGTCGAAAATCCCAATTCACTCAAATAGGTAGTTGCAAACGGCAAAAGTATTGCAATAGCATGCTTAGAAAGCAGAGGATATTCATTTTTCACACTTAGCCAAAAATGTTCTAAATCAGTTTCAGAAAACTTTAATTTTAATGTGCGATCCGTTTTCATTTCTATCAGTTCTTCCTGCTCATTTATTGGTAAGTGGCCAAAAGGAATGTTCTCGGAGAATGGATTTCGAACCCAGTCCATAGGTTGCAGATCACGCTTAGGGAAATAGAAATTCATTTTCTCTGCAAGAAGCTCTAAGTGTTTGACAATCAAAGCCTGCACCCTTTTTTCTGGATCAGCTGCCATGACATTTGGGAACATTTCATTATTACCACTTGTAGCGAGACTGATCCATAGTCCCAATTTAGCGCGAAAGCTTTCAATTTTATCCGACGATGTCAAAATATTGGTATTTCTGCCTTGCATTTTTTTATTGAGCTCATTTAAGTGGGCAAATATATCCGCCAGATATGCAAGTTTTGCTAGCCATTCTTCTTTTTTAAATAAATATGCATAATCTGAACCCTGGGACTGCAAAAACATCTCAGTCTCATTTTTCAACTCATAAATTCGGGAAATTACTTTGCCGCGAGAAAGCCATCGTACCTCTGTATGAAACAAAAGCGACTGATGATCTGCCCCCATTTCTTGACACAATGCATTAAAAAGACGAGAGTTCAGCGGTCGCGACTTGATGTAATTGACGATTTTGATAATTTCTTGAAGAACGCGCATTAGTTCGTCAGGCAGAGACTTCGTCATAAGAGCTTCCCTATGTAAAAAACAATGCTGTTTTTGAACATTAGGATTTTTTTCAGCAACCTTAGCTATAAAGCCTTTAACCTTTCCTGTCATAGCCGCTGCGCCGTCTGAGCAAACACTTATACAGTTATGCCATTCCAAATTATGCTCATTGAAAAATTCGTCCGTTACTTTAAATATTTCTTCACCAGTTGTATGGTTAGGCAGTGGCAGACAAAATAAAAAGTCCTCTTTTAATTCACATCCATCAATGTATCTAACATTTGAGATTAGATGCGCGTGACCACTGATGTCAGTGGACTCATCAACTTGTAGCGCAAAAACTCCACTAACTCTCAATTTTTCGATCAACGTCGATTTAATGTCATTAGATATGTCATTAATTCGACGTGAAATCGTTTCTGCCGATGCAGGAATTTTTTCAATTTCTTTAGCAGCTTCTTGGCTATTCATTATCTTGACAATTTCTTTGCAGACAGGTAAAACTACAGTTTCAGCAAGAGAGTGCGGCTTTTTAGCTTTAACTAACATGTTAGCGATCACGTAGCTTGCTTTTTGTGCTTTGTCTGAGGTTTTGAAAGACGAACTCATGAGATTTACCTGCTTCTTCGATTGGTCCTTCAATCGTTGAAAATACGTTTTGTCTTTTTGGGCTACTGATGGGTGTTTAGTAGTTAAGTGTCGTATTAGTTTACTGGGCACCATCGAATTATTACCCAACGTTTCTCCGCAAACAAGACATTTTGGGGTAGGACAAGATTCGTCTCCGCAATATGTAAAACCGTAATTTATGTAGCTTTCGTCATATTTTCGATGAACAATTTTGGGTTTCTTTTTCATTGACTCTTTTTCTTCTTCATTACTTTCTCCCAACAAACTTACACTTCGTTTAATGAATTTATCCATTATTTTAAGTAATACTTATTTTACGTTTAGAATAATAAGCATAACAATAAGCGACGAAACAAAAGCGCGCGGCGAATTTGAACGGCGCAGTCCACTGAGCAAGTAATCACTCCGCGCAGGCGTCGTACACATACTGACAGACTGGTGAGCCAGAGTCAGAGAGTTCGGGTAGCGGGGCGGGGAGCCTCCGTCCCCGCTTCCCGCGACGCGCCGGCCACGGCCACCACAGACCGACGTGCAGACGTGTCGTGCCAAAATGCCTCAGTGTGCTTTAAAAACTGCGAAAATAACCACCGTAACAGAAGTTTCCGAAGGAGTGTCATTCTTTCGGTAAATACAATGTCACTTCTATCTTAAAGTTCTTAAAATCGTTATTTAACAATTAAAATCTAATATTTCGTCGTTAAGCCAATATTCGACATCACAGAACCAACATTCTCGCCAAACATTGGTGGGTCTGGAACAAAATTGCAGTTTTAAGCTTTAACATTATTATAATAAAGTTGAATTTTCTGCGCCCGGCTCCGTAGGGTAATAAAATTTTACGAGCTCTCGGTGATATCACGAAACAAGCGGTCTTATGTTCATTGCACTTTTTAGACAAAACTCAACCATTACGGACCAGAATAAGGTTGATTGTTGTTAAAATAATTTTATGAAGTTACGATATTTTTGTACATCTGTATATATTTTAATAGATTCATAGGAAGGTAAAGTAAACTCAAGCCATTTTTTTGCTCTGTGTTGGTATCAGGTATTTTACTTACCCTTACTTACTAAAATTATTTTATATAATAACCTTATTTTCCACGGCACACCAACTAATGATCACGGTACACCAGTGTACCGCGGTACACACTTTGCGGAACACTGGAATAGATCATCAACTGTGTTGGTGGGTTAGGCAGAGGATAGTTGGATAGGCTATCAACTCTGATGGTTAATTTAAATTTTTTTAGCTTATGCAAGGGTTGTAAAGGGAGGTGTTGATCAATCGGCCCATACTCATGACGTATCCCGTGTTGCGATGTGCCCTTTGATTTATAGAATTAATGGTTGTGTAAAGCTGAGATTAGGGATATCAGATAGGTTTAGTTAGGTAGCGTATATGCCATCGGTAGGCTTTTTGTTAGGTTTTTGCCTAACGAACCCATCGCAGAGGTGAGACTTCGTGTTGATCATTATTTGAAATTTAAGTTTTTGAATTTTATATTAATCATGGACTTTGGCTGTAGAGTTATGTTTTTTTTTTTGTTTGCGCTTTATTATTGACTTGCCTCTATCATGGGTGGCTTTTTAGTAAAAGGCATGGCATATAAGATATCCTAACACTGTCTTTAAAAAAAAATTGTTTTCTGATTCAAGGGCTTCAAGTGGTCGTTGGAAGCAGAACCACTGCGGTAGCCAGGGGACGGTCATCAATGAACTTTGATGACTGAAGTTGAACCATAGGCATCTCTCCTGGGCAGTGCCTCGACCCTCAACGGAGCGGCGGGGAGATGTGACACTGGCAACCAACGGCGTACTCCATGGAGCGATACAGAAAAATAAAACATTGTTTAAAATTTGACGGATTAGGCGAATGCTGGAAAATAATTGAGGAATTGGTAGGTTGGACGTTGAGTTAGGAAGACATGAGAAAATATAAGTCTTGGAATATAAGGATATTTTATTTGATTTACCACCAACCTATCGCAATATTATTGATTTAAAGGAATGGATAGATTTGTGTTAGGTTAGGTTAGAACTGCGACCCCAAATGCACGAGCCGAGCGAGCGAAGCTCGCGCGCCGCGGTAGCGGCCGGCGAGTGCCAGAACCGAATTCTACCCATGTTACTTCGTCAGGGCAGAGAGATAGTATTTTGTTTATTTACTATTAATCATCAAATGGTCTATATGTTACGCTCAAAGATCGAAAACGCTCATTGAGCGGAAAAAAAGCTCACAAGGCGTTGTGGTCACAAGTTTTTTTCAGGTTTAAAAAAAAATAACCACGTAGGCCAAGGCGAGAGCTTCGCTTCGCTCCGCTCCCGCCTTAGCCTTCTAACCTATATCCATCAGAGTCGATTTTCGCCGACGTTGTTTTTGTTCAAAATATAGTCTCCTCTGTGTGTCAGTTACGTTGGATGTTTTACTGTGACCGCAATGCGTTGTAAGCTATTTTTCCGCTCAATGAGCGTTTTTGATCTTTGAGCGTAACATAAACATAGTTTGTACAACTATTTATACACTTTATATGTCAGTAACATACGTATTGATCACTTTGGCTAACTTGGACCAGCTATTATAAATAAAATCCGGATAAAGTGATCAATTTATCACATTGTCTAGTCAATTTGGTTATTATATATAATGACCAGTCATTATATATAATAGCTAATTGATCACTTTGACTGTAACATATATACCAACATAGCTAGTTACATAGCTAGGTAACTAGCTTACGTCTCTGGATGGGATTCGAACCCACGGCTGTCGGCGGAGGCAGAGAGATGACATTCACATTACAATTTAATTATTAGGGTAGTATAATCAAGAAAAGAATGAAAAGGTGAATGAAGGTTGCGGCTGTTAGTGT
Organism: Mecyna flavalis; assembly: GCA_949319885.1. Classification (NCBI taxonomy): domain Eukaryota; kingdom Metazoa; phylum Arthropoda; class Insecta; order Lepidoptera; family Crambidae; genus Mecyna; species Mecyna flavalis. The sequence continues at coordinate 10,183,021 of OX439430.1, forward strand.
GCTTTTAATATTAATTATTAGTCCTTTTACTGATATAAGGATAAATTATCGTATGCGATACAACTGAAGTAAAACTTAGCTATCATAACGAAAAAGATGCTCAGAACTGTAGTGTTTCTCCATCCACTTATTTAGCACTATTGCGTGATGGAAGATATTATATATATTTTTTATACTAAGTCAGTTGGCAGACAGACAAGCAGCCCACCTGATGGTAAGCGGCCATTACGGCCTATTCCGTTGAGGGACACTTCACCAGGAAGCGTTGCTGAATGTGCTGCCAGACTGTAGGCTCATCTGATCTTTGAGCCTTTGATTTCAAGTGTACTGGCTCCCACATTAATACTGCCGGAACACAGCAAGAGCTGTTATGGCGGCAGATTTCACCTGTGGGGGTGGTAGCTAGCCAGTCGAACTCTGAAAAAGCCCTACGACCAACCAGACCGGGCGGGCGGGAATCTAACTCACGATGTCCAGGTTTTATGCCCGAGCTTAGCCATTGTTACACGGAGGCGGTCAAAAAATAATAATAATAAGTCATTAAAATTATAATATTCAGTATAAAACGCATACACATGTTTATAATAAATAAATATAAAAATAAATATAACACACAAGCTCACAGACAAGGGAAGAAGATTGACAAGACTGACTAAAAGACAATTTTCTTCTACAGGAAATAGGCTGCCTAAATAGCCAGTCATTGGACATGGCCACAAGAGCTCTGGCTGCTCCGGCAATAATAATGTGGGAGCCAGTACACTAACTTGAAATTAAAGGCTCGAAGATCAGAGGAGCCCACAGTGTGGAAGACAATCGGCTTTGCCTCCTGGTGATGTGTTCTTCAATGGAATTGGATATCTTACCATCGGGAGGGCTGCGCGTCCGTCAGCCAACTAACGTAGTATAAAAACAATATCTGTCAGAATGATAAAATTAGAAAAGAACACTTACAGGCGCGTAGGAACCGGAGGAGGTGCCGCTGTAATAACCACTACCCCCTGAAGATGAGTACGACGATTGAGCGAACGTGCTTGGAGGGGGTGTCGTTTGATCGCATCCAATCTAAAGAAAAACATTAATATATCAGATTATTCATCAAGTTATTTCTAGACTTGGAAGAATACAACACATTAAATAATAGGCATTGGTGAACATCGGGAACAATCGTGATAACAAAACGCACACTCAATGCACATACTCGTATGTGTACTTTTTCTTAAACCATTTTCCAATAGTTTCTTCAATCGGTTATTTTTTATTTAAGCTTTTCCGTAATTAAAATTTCATTGCTCTTCTTTCCCTGGTTTCTACAATCTTTTCCCACTAAACTCAGTACTATTCACACATATTTTATTAAAAGATTGCGAGTCACAAGGTTATTTGATTATAAAATTTCAAATAATTATATATATATATATATATATATATATTATACTTTGATTTGCACTTTTGATGTTCAGTTTTATTTCAGTGGAATTTATAGTACTTATGTTTGATTTACCTACACATTACAATATTTATTGCGCATGAATCGGTGTCAATGTTTAATAGACTTGATATTTTGATAAGCTTAAATGTGGAAGTTTGACATGAAATTAAGATAATAATTATTTTGGTTATCTTTCTTGATATCTTTTTTTGCAAGTGTTGTATACTTAAATGTAAAAATAGTCATTCGGTATAAAAAATTGTAAAAATTATGCTACTATTATTTCTGAACTTGTTGCGATTAAAGGAATTTTTAATACTTACAAAGCATGGCTTCGTCGTTCCGAATGTGTCTGCCTAAAATGAAAATAAAAGAAAAATTATTTTCATTTTTTCACTCGTTACATTTTTTTGTCATTTCCGAGATGTGGCTATGAACTTTTTATAAGGAAATATTGATTAAAATATAAAATAATACACATACCTGCATCTAATTCAACTATTAGTCTTTTGGAGCAAAGGTAAGATAAGGATATTTGACATTATTATTAAACAAATAATTTAATATTGTACTTATGTATATTACTGAACTTAGGTGATATAAGTAGTTTTTAATACTCACAAAATATGGTCTCGGACTTATCGGCCCGTATTTATCTGGCTAAAAAAAAATAAAAGTAAATTTTCCTTTTTTTCTCGTTATGATTAATACACCGTGAATTTTGTCGTTTTGGAGTGAGGCAATGAGTATTTTTATTAGCAACCAAGAGTCGAGTAATAACTTTTCACATAATTATAGGATAACAAGAGAAAAAAAGAAGTTTTAATTTAATATAAGTTATTTCATTACCAAGAGCCATTTAGCATACGAGCGCCCATAATTTTCAAATAAATACTTACAAAGGATCCTTGTGAACCGGGATATGAATCTCTGGGTGCTCCAAAGTTTGCAGAAACTATCTAAATAAACAAAAAAAAAAGTTTTTTTTATCATTTCAGTATTCTTGTTGTTTTTTGAATGAAAACCGTGAGATTTTGAAACCAATTAAACTTAGAGGATATTCTAACAACGTAGGACGACCCATTTTCTAATCTTTTGACTTATGTATTTTATATAACGTCAAATGCTTAGTGTCGAAATAAATTTTTAATTCATTTTATCGCTGACTTCTTTGAAAAGTGGATCATAAATAAAATTCAGAGGTTTTGGGTTCGAGCTCGACTGGCTAGTGACCCCTAGCTGAGTTCCGGGAATGTCGATGTGGGAGCCTACTGGCTCCTACACCTGAAATGAAAGGCTCGAACGAAGATCAGAGGAGCCTGTAGAGTAGCAGCTCGTCCCATCGTCCACAATGGATTTGGCAACATTGGCTGTTTTCCTTTAATAAGAATGCCTGCTTGTATGCCAACTTAAGTGACATTAAAAACTAGACAAAGTAAAATGAATAAAAACCATAATATTCACTTACAAGCAAAGCTGGTGCACCGCCGTGTCCAATGTTTGCAGGTATCACCTAAAAAATAAATGGAACTATTAATGTACAGTGTATTCGTTCTTTTTGGGTCTTTGTAACTTTGATATTTTAAGAAAGAATTTCTCTACTGAAGTCCTCTACTTCGTCGCTCACCTGTCCCAGTCGTTAGCCGTATGTACTGTGTATATATTTTATAAAGTGTATATATTTTATATATTGATATTATGTAATATGTATGTATATTTATGAAATTTTATATTGTGTATTTATTTATGATATATTATTTCGTTTATTTCTGTTGTTTTTGTTTTCAAGTTTTATGTTTATTGGCACTGCCCACTGTTTCTTTCTGCTTGGCCTAAAGGTTGACTGGGAGAGAATGCCATGAGGCATTAAGTCCGCTTTTGTACTTGATTTGTGCAATGAAGCCTAAATATCGTTAGTTTAGTTTACTAGGAACTGGAAACCTATTTAATCATTATTTATCATATTAAGTGCTTAATTGCAGTGGATCAAATAATTATATCTCAATAGGGTAAACAGGGTAGGCAATAATAATAATACTGTCCCTTTTTTTCATTCATAATGGAAACTTCATTATGGATGAGGGTCTTCGTTATTCAAAGTTTAGTTAAAAGGAAAAAATCAATTACTTCAGTTAGTTCTAGAGAACGTCAGCACGATGTCTGCAGAGTACAAACATAAGAAAAATCTGGTTGCGTTTTTTTTTGTCAAATGTAGTGCCTGCGTGCGTACTACCCATGGTATATACACAAGAATTATTACTAATTATTTTTTATTTTACTTACATGGAATCCTGGTACAGTAATTCTCGACGTTCCAATAAGGCCATTTCCTGTCTATAAAAATACAAAAAGTTAAGAAATATATTTTTATGCTAAATTTTACATTCAGTCTACTACTCGCTTAACTTTAAAATGTATTTAATGTAAGTGGCGGTTTTTTTTCAGCTATGTAACTCAGTTAATGCATGAAAAATAATTTTTATAAAAATAAACACACTGTTGGACATAGATGGTACTTGGTAGACTGTAAAGACATTGTATAAACCAACTCTACTTAGTACATATTTACTTCGTTGTATGATTATTATCCATCCGGGCTGTGAAAGTATTAGTGAAGAGTGCATCTAGCACTGCACAGATGCAGACACTTTGGTATATTGTGTTGGATACTAGACACCAGTGGATATAAAATCAGCCTTTCTGCGACGTAGAGACTTTTTTTATCCACTTACTCAAGATGTTGCGATGGTGTGCCGTGTCGGTAACAAAAAGTGTCTGCGTCTGCGCATTTGCCTAAAAGCATTGCTTCATCAATGCGTTAAATCAATGCATAGTATGCCATGCATGCGAAAATAGACAAAGAAAAAATTGGTGGACACTCAAACATAGTTTCTAAGCTTTCTGTAATCTAAAACCGTATTCTCCACTCTGAGCCATAACATAAAAATAACGTGTTTTTAAATCTATAATGAATAAAGCCTTGAAATTCTATTGGTACCGATTATTTTGATTTCGAAAACACGAGGTTCAAATTTGTTGGAGGTGCCAGGTCTGTGGTTTATGATGTCATTGCACCTAATTTAGAAAGTGTTGTTATTGTAATTTGCAAGAAAAAAATAAATATGAATTAACTTCAATGGTGCAATCTTTATCTTCGAACAGTGGTTTAAAAAACTTAAGACGTTTACTCCAAACCATAATGTTTATGTTCAAGCATTCATTCATAAATATGCAGGCATCAATGCGTCAATCGATATAAGGCAAGATATAGTTAATAGTTTTAGGTGTGAGGTAAAATTTGTGGGTAAAATATATTGATTACTTTCCATTTTTACATACATTACTTCCTGTTGGTCCTGTGTAACCTAGTCTAGAATAGAAATCATCGTTCGGGGTCCCCAAATTAGATCCAGACTAAAACATACAAAGTAATAAAAGAATTTGCAAATACAAAATAATAAAAACCAACAAAATACGTAGATCTCACTTATTTTAACGTTATTTAGCTAATAATGATACTAATGAGTCGGCAGTGGAAATATTTATGATATTTAAATTATAATAAATAATATATTTTACTTACAGAGCTTCCTGATGGTCCTGAATAGCCCAGTCTGGTGTATGAAGTTCCAAGGGGTCCAGAGTTTTGGTTTCCGTAATTGTTAAATCCAGACTAAAAACATACAAAATATTAAGTAAAAAGTTCATCATGAATAAATTCCATTCAATAAAATGATTCGTAGCTTAAAAACGAGCTTAGAGCTTAGAATTAAGATTAAGAGCTTAAGATTTCCATGAAAATATTGATGATTTTTAAAGTTTATACTTTACTTACAGGACTTCCTGAAGATCCTGGGTAGTCTTGTCCGGAATATGAAGATCCAAGGAGTCCAGTGTTTTGGTTTCCGTAATTATCTAGTCCAGACTAAAAGGACAAAATAATTAGTATACAGCTTATAATAAATAAATCTCATAAGCTAGTAATAATACTAAAAATATATGTTACAGAATTATTTTTAGGTTTAAACTTTACAAACCGAACTTCCTGATGATCCTGGGTATCCTAGTCCGGGATTTGTAGACCCAAGGGTACCAGAGTTTTGGTTTCCGAAATTATTAAGTCCAGACTAAAAACAAAACAAAATATAAAATAAGTATAAAGCTCCTAAGCTAATACTGATTTGTTGCCAATGTAAATATTAATAATTTTAAAAGTTTGAACTATACTCACGGAACTTCCTGAAGATCCTGGATATCCTAGTCCAGAGTTTGAAGATCCAAGGGATCCAGAGTTTTGGATTCCAAAATTACTAAGTCCAGACTAAAAGAACAAAACAATAAGTAAAAAAGATCATAATCAGTAAATCTCATATACTAAAATGATACAAAATTATTGCCAATGTAAATGATTAATATCTCTAAGGTTTAAACTTTACTTACGGAACTTCCTGAAGATCCTGGGGATCCCAGATCGGGATATGAAGATCCAAGGGGTCCAGAGTTTTGGTTTCCAAAATTATTAAGTCCAGTCTAAAACAAAATAAAAGTATACAATAAGTATAAAGCTCCTAAGCTAATACTAATTAGTTGCCAATGTAAATATTAATAATTTTAAAAGTTTGAACTATACTTACGGAACTTCCTGAAGGTCCTGGATATCCTAATCCGGGGTAATAAGATCCAAGGGGTCCAGAGTTTTGGTTTCCGAAATTATTAAGTCCAGACTAAAAGAACAAAACAATAAGTAAAAAGATCATAAAAAATAAATCTCATAAACTACTTAATAATGATACAATAGTTATTTGTTATACAAGAGTGCAAAGTTGCTTTTTAACCGCGTGTTCAATTTTGATGACCGAGCAAGCGAAGGATTCTAAAATTGAATCACGAGCGCAGCGAGTGATTCAAAATTAGAATCCTGAGCGTTAGCGAGGGAATCAAAAGAGCACGAGGTGAAAAATCTTTGCACTCGAGTGCAACACGTAACTTTTCATTCCACCTCAGCGAGTGTGCACTAAGTTTGTGAATTGCACACGATGTTCTAAATTCAATTTACTTTATCCTCTAGAGAATAAAAACGGCTTTTCCACTCAGATATTGAAGATTAAAAATACTCTTTCCGAGATGGTGGGATGAAAAAATATTGCCAATGTAAATGTTTATTATTTCTTAGGTTTAAATTTTACTTACGAAACTTCCTGAAGATCCTGGAGATCCCAAACCGGGGAATGAAGATCCAAGGGGTCCAGAGTTTTGGTTTCCGAAATTATTAAGTCCAGTCTAAAAATAAAAACAAAATAAAAGTATAAAGCTCTAAAGTCGGCAAACCTCGTAAGACTCTTACCTCGGAAAGCAAATTGATCATGCGCCCAATCTAAGTGATATTTTTTGCCACACAAAGTTGAGGGACTAGGGTGTACACCTATTTTAGTGCATTTACGTGTGCACTTTAAAGTAGCATTTTTTCGTTCAAATAAATTTATTCATTGTTCCGTTACTTAAATAACACTAACATACATAGATTTAAGCAATTGCTGAATATGAATGGTCAGCCCATGACGTTCAATTAAAAAACTAGACTCCCAATCACGCTCAAATATTGTCCAAAGCAAAAGCCTGCCCCCCCGACTATTGGGCAGAGTTTTCGTTAAGTTGTATACAATTGACATTAAACACTAAATAAGGTGTTAATTTGGACGAATGTGTTAATGTCATCTGTGACAACGCCGCTCGGACGTTTTTTGAGGAATTTTTCTTAGAGATTGGGTGTCTAGTTGTATATTGAACGTCATTGTGGTCAGCACATTGATTGAAGTACTTATCTACTTACAGGAGTTTTTGGTCCGAAGTTGGATTGGTTACTTGAATTATTATTGTCGTTTTCTGAGTCATCATCATCCTCATCGGATGTGTTATCTTCCTCTGAACTATTATCTTCTTCTGATTCGTCATCTTTATTTTTTGAGCCAGCAGATGGTTTTGAGTGTAATGTCCCCGCCAGTGTACCTGGTTTTCCAGATTCATTCTGGTGACAAATAACAGAAAACACTCTCCAAAATTCTCAATTAATAAAAATTCATGATGTGATACTATTATTTTATGTACTTACTGTTGGAGTTGCAACCTCCGTTGGTTTAATCTTGGAATATTTTTTCACTTCATATGCATCTTCTTGAATTACGTATGTAACTTTATACTTTTTATTGTTCTTATCAAAATAAAATGTGCCATTTGCAGCACTTATCGTCCCATTTGGATTCAATTTACCAGATTCTTCTTGCTCTAAGAATGGACGGGAAGCACTGAAAAAATAACTCATAATGTTATTGCATCATTTTTCTAATATTATAATATATTTTCTTTTAAACAATTAGTAAAAAAGCATGCATTCTCACCGTATGATAATCCGCGGTAAATTTCCTGTATTAGTATTTTTGTTCTTTTTAGCTGAAACCAAACTCACAGTTTGTATTAATACAAACACCGTCAATAGAACTGTGACGACGGCCCGCATCTAAAACATTCCAAACACAAAATTTACTAACAGCTGACTTAATCGTACGCTTTGTCTATGTTAGTGGTCACAAAAGTTTTACCACAATCCTACCACAAAAATTATGGACCTATCAGACAAATCTCAGTTTCTCTTAAATAGGTAACAAAGAAGATGCATTTCTAACATAAAAAGTCTTAATTAAGTTAGATTATACAATACACATATACTTGTTGCTACGAGTAACTACGAATACTAGTACTGTGTTCTTGCTTTAATATAGGATATCAAAATAGAAATGAACGAAATAAGTTTTTCCTGCTATGGGTATTTTTTAATTACCTTTGTTCGTGTTAATGATATTTATTTACCAACAACATACACTAAAAGATTTGCAATTGCACTTTTTTTAAAATAAAAGCACTGTTAAATCGTCTAACATAACATTCTGTCAACGACGTTGACTTGATAGTATTTGTAAATGCAAAAATGTATCGATCATAAGTTTATTCACCTAAGTATGCATTAATAACAGATAAGCAGTAAGAATAATGTATTCACTTTTTGATTTTAATCTCATAAAAAAATATTATCTGCTATCTACTGCTTACTAGTCACGACATTTAAAAAAACAACACTTTACTCACAATTTAAAGTAATATTCGTAAGCTTGTCTTCTAATTCACTGTGTATCCGAGTTTAGTCTGCCTGCGAGTAAGATACTTGAGTAACAATAAAGCGTTTGGCAAACCACCTTGACTGGTTTTTAATTTACTATAAAGTAGGTATACTAAAAATTAATATCGTGTCTGCATAGTTATTTTCTGAAGGCTACAAGCAATTTAAGCAATTTAATAACAGATAATACAACTAGAAAACCTACAAAAATAATTCTGTTTAAAATGGCAGTATCTGCCGCGTTTCTTCAGGACTTTCAGAAGGGAGAACATCTTGTTATGAATAGGAAAAGCTCAAACAAACTATGTGTAAATCTACTAAAAGCATACTGTTTACTATGAGGCCATGGACAAGTAAAAAACTGTCCCCGTGCGGAAATGAGAATAGTAATTTATAAACAAGTCATTGACTTGTGCCGTAGATAGTCATAACTTGGTCCCCACCAAGTTATGACTTGTGAGAGCTTTTTATCTATCTATCGCATGTAATTTGAACAACTCAGACTTGGCAATCCTTATAGGTTAGTGGAACGGCTTAACCAATAAAATACCGTTCCACAGGATACTGATTTAGTTGAATTATGGCTGGAGTTGCTGGTTATAAGAAGATGCAACAAGATTTTACGTAGATAAGTACCTACATACTCGTATACATATTATGTATTATCTGTGACCAATTGACCATAAATCAAATTTAAATCGAAATGCATTCTGCAAGCATGGCGATTGAGCCATACCTATTTTCTCATTGTAACAATGATTTGATTTCAATGATGGAGGCCTTTGCTCAGCTGCAGTGGACATCATAACAATGATGTTACAAATGATAATGTTAGTTTCCAATGTATTATTTGCAAGAGGTTATAAAATTTCGTTACATCTGTTAGCAAACAAGCACGCACTTCACCTGGTTGGACGCGGCCACTGCGACCTATACTATTGATAAGTACTGCATCAGGAAAAGCGTTGCTCAATGTGCCATAATACTGTAGGCTCATCTTGATGTTAAAGCCTTTGATTTCAAGTCTGCTGGCCTTCTCATTAGTATTGGCGGAACATAGCCAGGGCAGCAGATTTACATGTGGGGGTGGTAGCTAGCCATAGCTAGCATGGTGTATTTAGTTAATTATTATGTGATGGTCGTAATAGTCCTATTTTCGTCCCTTTTCAACTTAAGTGTTTTTGTAAATTTTTTTATGTACCGTCAACAGCAGATCAGACTACCCCTAATCTATCAAACTACAACCAATTTTCAGCTTTATTTACTTCAGTCAGAGTTCTTTTTCAATTGAGATTTTTGACAGATTGGGGTAGGTTGATCTGCTGCCGTCCGTACTTGACTTTAAAGTCAACGAAGAGACGACTGGGCGTTGTCTTTTCATTAAATTTAAGTATGATAATATAGCCATAAAATGGATGTAAGCGTAATTTATTCTTTATTTCCTTAAGCACTAAGTGAGAATTCTATTCATGACCAGCGGGCGCCCGCGGTTTCACCCACGTGATTCCCGTTCCCGTGGGAATATCGAGATATCCTTTCTTAGCGGATGCCTACGTCATAACATATAACTGCATGCCAAATTTCAGCCCGATCCGTTCAGTGGTTTGGGCTGTCAGTCAGTCAGTCACCTTTGAGTTTTATATATATAGATTATATTGACGCAATCACAGGCGGCACCGCAAAGCTAATGTTCGTCTAAAAATATCTACGTATAATGAAAACTTCGTCAAAATAAAGGCTAACATCTTCGTATTAAGATAATGGGTACGAAGATCTTGTCGATCGTATCTTTTTAGTACCTTTTGTTTTTATATTTATGCGGTTGTAGTTAAAGCAAAACAACTCATGGTTTATAAATAAGTCAACATTTTGAATTTTGCTACAATCATAATTATTAATAACCGAGTTTTCTTGAATTTTTATTGTAAAATTCAACTTAAAATTTGGATTTTATTCGCGCCTTAAATATTTATGTTCAACCAAACTGAAATACATATTTCAAACAATACAAGATTTGTCAAGATGACAAGATTGATTCTGAAGATGCTCGTCGGCATAGGCGGCTCAACAGACAGATCTCCAAGTGCCTTACCCGCGACATACGCTGATTTAATACGGAATGTATTAAAGAGGTCATTGAGCGAAACAAAGGCTCTAAAGTGTTTGCCAGAGATCTGTCTCTTGGAGAGAACTTGCTGACGAAGTTGAAGACAGAGGACGGTAGAGTCGTCACGTCATGCCCTGAGCTTTTGGCCGAGATCGAAAACTTTAATGGACAGCTATACGCGTCGACACGAACAACTGTCACCGAGGCCACAGACCGTAGAGCCAAATTGACCCGACACTACACGTAAAACGCCAACAGCATGACACAGGGGCGTGGTGAAGCTGTTCTTCAAAAAGGGCGATAGGACGCAGCTGAAGAACTACAGACCCATCACGCTACTGAGTCATGTTTACAAGCTGTTTTCTAGAGTTATAACGAATCGTCTCGTACGTAGGTTTGATGAATTCCAGCCTCCCGAACAAGCCGGATTCCGTAAAGGCTTTAGTACCATAGACCATATGCACACGCTGCGGCAGGTTATACAAAAGTCCGAAGAATATAATCTGCCATTATGCTTAGCGTTTGTGGACTATGAAAAAGCCTTTGATTCTGTCGAGACATGGGCCGTGCTTCGGTCAATCCAAAGGTGCCAAATAGACTACCGATACATACAAGTGTTGCAGTCGCTGTACGAAAACGCCACCATGTCAGTCCGCCTCCAGGACCGGAAGACAAAAACCATTTGGCTCCAGCGGGGTGTGTGAGACAGGGCGATGTTATATCGCCGAAACTTGAATTATATGGTGTCAAAGATGTATTTACCTATAATGATTTTAAATGCCAGTTAAGAGATGAGTCAAAATAAGGGTTAGAAGTAATGTGATTTTTTTTTTTGGTAATTAGGTACTATGATTCCAGTAAAGTTTTTTTAGAAATATCCAGACTCATTTGTATTATAACTATGAAATTTTTATTATTTATTTACAGCGAATTTTATTTATCTGAATGAGTTTATTCGATTGGAATTCAACAATGACGTTCAATTAAAAAACTAGACACCCAATCTCTAAGAAAAATTCCTCAAAAAACGTCCGAGCGGCGTTTATCTCGTGGCAGTTAGTGTTTAATGTCAATTGTATATAAATAACTTAACGAAAACTCTGCCCAATAGTCGGGTGGGCAGGCTTCGGACAATATTTGAGCGTGATTGGGAGTCTAGGTTTTTAATTGAACGTCATTGGAATTCAACCATTAATACTAATACCTAGTTTATATGCAATAATAATGACAAATGTCACAATAAATAAATTTTGCATTTGAATGGCAAATTAAGGTGAATTTGGTGGAAATAAATTATGTAATTTTTGACATTTTAGCATAAAATTAAATAATACAAATATGACTGTGTTTCACATTGTTCTTAAAAATGTAGAGTGTCAAGAGTACAAAACAAAAGGAGCTGAAGTGAAGTGAAGGAATAACTAGTCCTTCACTTCACTTCAGCTATCTAGCTTATTTGGCCCAAACGCAACGAGTTGAGAGTTAGAATCCTACCCAGGAAAAGCAATTAGGTACATTATACAATACATATTTCTATGTCAAAGTAAAGTATCGGCTCATTATGTCCTACAGCAGTGCAAAGGCTTCTCTCATTAAAATCATCAAGCTATTGGCATAAAAATGGGTACCTACTAGTTTTCCACCACGAAAATTGTGTTCGAAAATTCCTCCACAAATTAAGCCCAAATTGGGAATTTAACCCAAGAACATGCGATCATAGTTTAGTACTTAAACCACAATACCAATTAGGTAAATATTTGTATTTATTTGTTATACTTTAAATGCTAGTTTGTAATAGGATATTGTCCGATATTAATAAAGTTGACCATGTCGTAGGCTTCAATTAGCAGTTTGGTAAACTCTAACATCAGATTAACCAACTGTACGAAAAGGATAAGAAAAACATAGGGGTGGATATCCAGTACATTATATTTAAAAACAGAGATTTAATTTTGTACATACTTTCATTAATTACGTACAGTCATACACATTACACTACACATAAAAACACTCAGACATGTTCATGCACACACAATATGTGTAATGAAAATTCTGCCGTTACATCAGAGGTCACGGGTTTGATCTTGAGAATCGCAATAGCTGAGAAGTTTCAACAACTTCGCCGAATCAGTCGTCATAAATATAAAAATATTAACATTATTTAAAAATGCTAGCTAGCCATATACGCTGCCATCAGCAGAGGCAATAAAAAAATCTAAATTTATTTTGCAAGGTTCGCCGTTCATGATGCGTCGTGCTATTCAAAAATCAATTATGATAATGGTGGATGCCATATTTGATTTTTTACAAGATTATTTTGAGTTATGATAAGTGAAACTATCACTAACGCAAATAACAACGATGATGACTTGAATGAAAAAACAGCATCTTATCAATGCTACTTTTTTGTCAATTTATATAATTTGTCTGTTAGATAGTTAGTTATGTTATAAGTACTTATTATTTATAAATTTATAAATAAGTGGCAAGTGCGGCCGAAGCAAAAAAATAAAATATATTATCTCTAAAATAAAATGTTAGACGTGCTTTCGTTAGTTATCAGAACCCAACGCAAATTCACACCACGCCATCTATATTGCACAGTCTAAACTTATAACTATAAAGTACGATATGAACAAAGAATATCGATGTGAACACTTGTGAAAGCTCCATCCACATCTTGAAAAGATTCCAACGTTTTCTGACAGATGGCGTCTGCGTTGAGCATATCTACTGAAGCTAGTTTTGATTAAAAAAGAAAGCATATTTTAAGGTCTTCATAATGTAATGAAGGAACATGTACATGATCGTGGTTGAAAAAATAAGAAAAATTTAGGTTTTTTTCATTGCAATGTGTAACAAGACGAGCAGATCGTACACCTGAATTGATGGTAAGCGCCACATCTGCCCTTAGACAGTTCAGTGCCAAAGCACCGCCCCGCGCCCGCTACACCGAGACGACAGTTATTAGATTAGGTCTCATATACCCAGTAATTTCACTAGCTTCAGTGCTCTTTCCACGAAACACAGAAGTGAAAACATCTGGCATTGCGGTGGTACCCACCTAGACGGCCCAGTACAGGAACCACATGGTAAAAGGTATTTTCTTACCAATTACTACAAAAATAAGTTGTATTAATTTTTATGTGTTTATCATTATCATTTTTTTTCAATTGGTTGTATTGAAAACAATTGCGGTCAATGAATTGTAATTGTGCCATGCTCACAATGACAGTATTAAAGTTTAGGTACTTTTAGTCCCGAGTCCCAAACTCAGCCACCACTTTTGCGAGCTTGCGGAAACACTGCAAAAAAAAACCTCTGAGAAAAAAAAGTGTCCATGTGCGTTATATAAATTTATTGACTTGAAATGCAAGTTATTTACAAATTCTTTTAATCAAAGTGAGGACCAGCTCTCTTAAAATCAGTATTATGAGAAGTTGTATTTTTGCGAAGTTGATATTTTAACAATAATGTTTGAAGTGTACGAGTATCAAACCGCGATATCTAATGTTGTAGCCGTCTTCTTAACCACTTGTTATTATTTTCTCCTTTCCACAAAACAAATCCCATTCCCGACATTAAAGACATGTTTGAAGTGATAGTCACGATCCTGCTTCAGGAAAGCGTAATAATTAAACTTCATAAGAAGATAATAATTGCAATTCGTTACTAATTCTCGAAAGTAATTTTAATGCTATAAAAGGAAATTGTAATCTTGTGTTAAAACAGTAATTATACCCAGTTGCGTGGCGTGCCTTGGCGGGATCCCGTATAAAAAATTGTCTGGGGGCCCGGCTTATTAGCCCTAAGGGAAGATTCCTCACAAAAGAAAAAAAAATACATTAAATTAAAAGATATTCAAATTAAATACACTCACCGGCAATAAAACTTGGCCACTGGGCTTTTTTCATACAAACATGGTAACTTTAACGTCTCATAGATAGAAAACTATTTGCTGCTGTGCAATGATTATTACGTCAATGGAGAGGCCAAACGCCCAATTGTCGAATCACAGTTTCAAAAATTGCCAAAAACCGCAAAATTTTCTCAAAAAGGAAAACTGAACTCAGGAAGATGAATATCCATTTATCAAAACAAGTTTCACCAAAATCCAAAACAAACGGACAGTTATAAATAATTTAATTAAGTGTTTCTAAAGTTTCTGCTTCCATGGACAATAGTGACAGGTCTGGCATTCATACCCCATCGAACGTAATTATGTATTAATTTTAATTTTGTTTTAACTTTTTTCAGCAGTTGCGTTTGTCAACTGGAAGGGTCAAGAATATTAAAAAGCATGCTGTTATTACCTCCGTAAAACTGGATGCAAGACAATTGAGTTTTATCAGCAATATTGGAATGTTTTTTTTTATTTCATATTTTCAAAATGTTTTTAGAGCCTTATATTGGGCACTAGCCTTCCGCCCGCGGTTTCACCCGCGCGTAAATTCTTTTCAAATATTCCCCCCTTTCCCCCTACATTTCCGGGATTAAAAGTACCCTATGTACACCGGGGATAGTGTAGCTATCCAACAGTGAAAGAATTATTCAAATCGGTTCAGTAGTTTCGGAGCCTATTCGATTCAAACAAACAAACAATCAAATCTTTCCTCTTTATAATATTAGTATAGATAAAGATTAACTGAGATGTCTTTATTTTATTTACTCGATGAAAAAAAGAACTTGCTTTTTATGACTTTTGTTACTTATGTTTGTTATAATACCTATTACATACTGTTTTTTTTATACTAAGTCAGTTGGCAGACAGACACGCAGCCCACCTGATGGTAAGCGGCCACTGCGGCCTATTCAATTGAGGGACACTTCACCAGGAAGCGTCGCTCAATGTGCTGCCAGACTGTAGACTCATCTGATCTTCGAGCCTTTGATTTCAAGTGTACTCCCACATTAATACTGTCAGAACACAGCCAGAGCTATTATGGCGGCAGTTAGGCTAAGACCTGTAATGGTAGTACATTTAAGAGATTATAAATAAATAAATTTCACCTGTGCTGGTAGCTAGTCAGTCTTACTCTGAAAAGCCCTACCACCAACCAGACCCTAGGTGGGAATCGAACCCACGACCTCCGGGTTTTATACTACTGTTTGTTTCAACGAGCGCTTTGTCCGATCTAGTCAGGATACGTTTGCAGCACGACCCATGATTTTGCAAGTTTGGTTATTATATTCCGATGGTCATATTAGTATAAAATAAAAGCGGGATATTGGTCAACAGTAATTGATTACAGTTAGCTTATAAAACATGATGCCTTGATTTCCATAAAAGAGCCTTTAGTCCGACAGTAGGACATTAATAGACTGATACTTTACTTTTATAGAGAACAATTAGTTTTTGAGTTATAGTTATGGCTCAGTTGCGAAAAGGTTGACGACCTAGTACGCTTCCATGGAGGTGAATTCAAGATTTGTCTCAAAAGAAAATAATTCTCAGTTATTTTAATCAAGTATTTGAAATACATGTTCGAAAAAAGATTTTCGCCTAAATAAAGTTTTTTTAATAGAGTTATTCGTCATCTCGCCCGAAAAAAACTGGCCCGATCGGGCGACTTGGCACCTTTCAAATTTACCTAATATTTCTGTCGTCAACTCGCACGCTCATACAAAGTACAGCCAGGTAAAAAACTTTGACATTATATTTGGAAACTACTTCGAATAAGTATTACATTTTAAAATAAAGCTACAGCCTTACAGTTGTTGTTTTATATATGGAAAAGATTACATTATTAAGTATATCTATAAAAATAAAATATTTCGGCTGTACACTTCAAAGAAAATTCTGACGCGAAGAGAATAGCGCTCTTCTACACTACCGGGCTAAACAGGTTATGCTCACAAAAGGATAGCGCTATCTCTTTCTTTTAATTTTTATCTAACCCTTTATCTCAATCTTGGCGCATCTTAGTGACGTGAACGTCAGTCAGTCATCCCTTAAGCGTCTTTTAATGCGCCCGCGCATATAAAACTGCGACATGCATTAAGTAATTTATTGTCAAAATGTGGGTGTTTTTAGTGTTTTTCATGTACGTTGGAGGTAAGTTTATTAATATATTGTTATTTATTATGTCTTAATCAAATCGAAAATGGGTGCCTAATACAGGGTGTTCGGAAGAACGTTGAACATACGATAATGGGGGTAGTTGGGGTGATCTGTTAACTAACTAGCTCAAAAGATTTCACCTAGGCCTCAAGATTTATTTTTTATTCTTATTTTTTTAATTACAAAAATTTTTCGCTTTTGTACCGGTCTTTGCCTTGTAAACCCGTCTTACTTTTTTTTTTAATGTCCAGATCCAAGTTTTTTTTCATTATTAGAATCTCAGTGATTGGTAGGTTCCTTTAAATAAAAAGGTGTAAATTGCACATTGCTAGAAACAAAGTTATGGACCCTCAAACATGAAATAAGAATTAAAATAAATTTTGAAACTCAACTTCGCGTAGCATTTAAAAAATAAACAAAGTGATGGATGACTTCTGATTTGTTAAAAACATCTCCAAAGTGTGAGCTTTCTAACGATATGTCGTTTATTTTGATATCTTTAAATGTTTCTTAAATTATTTTTATTATTAAACGTTTCTTAAAAAGGATTTTTGTAGCTGACTGTACATATTTACCTCACATTTTTATGGTCGGGCGAGTTGACGACAGAAATTTTAATAAATTCTAAAGGTGCCAAGTCGCCTGATCGGGCCAGTTTAATTCGGGCGAGATGACGAATAACTCATAATTTTAGTATGTTACTACCCTTATGTTACCTTCACAGAGTTTTTGTCCAAGTAATGTCGCATAAGGAGGCAGCGGAGCGGGAGCACGAGGAGGCGAGCTCACTTAGCACGCTTCCTCTAGCCTGAGGGCGGGGTAGCTCCCCAGCGCCCGCATTGCACAGGTCGCTCGAGCCAAGTCTGAGGGTCACCTAGTGTCTCGGGTGGCCCTCCCTAGGCGCCACCCTGACTTGAGGCCCCTCAAGTCGGGGTTCCCGGGGATGGACTGGTGAATAGGCACAAGGCTGGCACCGGCTCGTCTCAAATGGGTGTGAAGGGGAAACCGGGGAGTTTAGTGGGTAGTGGATCCTTTTACCTCGATTCCCACACACGGCCGCAGGTCTAGCTAGCCTGCGGTTATGGTGCATAAACGCATTCTCCTCCGAAGAAAAAAAAGTGTTTTTGTCCACAAACTATGGCTGCTTTCTTGTCCTGCGTGCCCTGACACATGTGTTCACGAAGACTTGCTAACAACAAATGCTCTTCGGGTGGTGGAATATTGGTCTGGTAAAATATAGCCATAGTCTCGTTAATAAGCGTTAGGGTCGATTCGACGTCGTTCGTCATCTTAAAAATAGTAGTGTTTCGTCATTGCTTCAAACTTAATTAGTGGTGGCGTTACATACGTCATTTGAAAATACATTCAGCATCTACATTGTTACCGAATTTAAATAAATGTCTTTAGTAAGAATGGTTTACGGGGTCCTATTTTTTGTAAATATCTATTTGCAATTTTAAGTTCCAAACCAAACTTATGTTCCAAACGTATGTACCAAACTTTCAACATTTCGATGACTAAACTAAAACAAGTTGTATAAAAATTTTCTTTATTAATCTCATAATATCCCTATATAATAAATCACAGTAACAAACTCTTATGACACTTATGCTAATGCATCCATCAGTTCATGTTTCCTATCAGGTAATCGGTGATGTCCGGGGACACTGGTTCAGGGTGGGGAGAGGGGTTTAACCGCGGAAGGGCTGGTATTGCGGCTGTTGTTGGTACTGCGGCTGTTGGGGTTGGGCCTGGATGTACTGCAGGGCACGGGCTATGGCCTCTGGGATGGGGGGAGGAGTAGGAATATGAGCACCCTCAGCACGGAAACCTGTAAAAAAGATACGAAATTATTTTTGACCCCGTTGGTTGTTTGTGGTTTGAGTAGTTAAATGATCTTATCTAATATCAAAATACATAAGTACCTAAAAAACACATAAATAAAATAAAAAGAGCAATAAAAATGTAACTGCTATTAATGTAACAACATCTTGAAAACATCGCTACCTATATTAAAAGCAATAATAAAAAAGACTGACACGGGGAGAAAAAGTTGAGAAAAAATACAGTTAGGCAAATAATGCTGAGGAGGCTCGTAGCCAATCTATTTATTGAAGGAAATAAGACCATGACCTACAACATTGCTTCGTCGCGGCGACCTATCATAATCTGGGACAAGTTTGATTTATTGCGTCCAATAAGTTAACATCAGAGGCACAAAAAGCAATTTGAATGACATTTAATTACAAACATGATTATGGTACTCAAATTGCTTGCTATGTTTATTGAGTGCTGGTCAATATTTAATCATTTATGTATTTAGTTCAGTGCCGATATATTATATGATGAGTAATTTACTAATGTGATCATTTATCAAACTCTCAGCTGATTTGAACTGACAAATTGAAAACGACTTGTTAATTTATGTTAAACAACATTCATATCAATACTGATATTTTTGACACGTAAACTTAAGCTTGAATATTTTAATAAGTAGATCAGTGATACATTAATCATTATTCAGTTTGACTATTAGAAATGTGAAGTGTGAAGTTAGTGGTATTTGATTGAAATCAGCAGATATTATGTACATTTTTTATTCAAACAGCTGGTAAATAGAAACAATAAGACTGTGTACCTAATCTTCCTGCTGATCTTTTATAGTGTCCTAACTTCCTGAGTAATTGAATGTAGTATGTATTCATTGTTCTCAACTTGGGAATTCTGTTGTATTTATTTTTAAATATTTTTAATGTTATTTTATTTTCCTCTTTGTAGGTACAATCCCCAATGCAACCCACATTGAAATCCTAAATTAAAGGTAGTGGCTCCATTGATGTAACATAGAAACACTGACACTACCACAAACGGAATATTATAACAGTGGATTGGTTTACAATATCCTATACGAAATAATAAATAATAATAAATAAATCCCTAGACATTATTCACACAGCGCCATCTAGCCCCAAACTAAGCATGAGCTTGTGCTATGGTTGCTAGACAACGGATAAACATTACTTATACAGGGTGTCCCAGAACTCAACGTCAAGCCGAAACGGGGTGACAGGACTGATTGTAACCATCATGAGAAAAATAAGAAAAAAAAAATATCCCATGCAGTTAGGAAATTATGGGCATTTAAGAAAAACCTAGAAATTTGGTCAAAATGTAACCATTTTTCGGTTATTGTGGTTAATTTTTATTATTTTTGTTCATTTAAACTTTGGAACCGTAACCCTAAATAACATTTCTAGAACCACAGTCAAAAATAATGCCACAACTGTCCCAAGTTTTCTAGAATTAAGACTATTTGTTAAAATATGAATTTAAAATTTTCAAAATTTGCCGACTTTGAAAGGCTCTCCTTTAAAAAAAATGTACTAAAGTGCCTTGGCAAGTGCCATCAAAAGTTCGCGCATTTAATCAGGATTGCAAAAATGTACAATACTTGCTAGTTTTATGCTAAAAAAACACTAGTAAAAAAATAAAAACGTCGAGAAACCCGATTTTTGCTAACTCAGTTCAAATGTTTTTATTCGCACAAGCTCTTGGTAGTTTCTTAATTTTACGGCAAAATGATGAGAGAGATGGATAGTGGACATGTTTGCCATGAGCGGACGAGACAGATAGTAACGCCACTTTTACCAAAGTCAACAAAAGTAAGTAAAATTAATAAAATAATGAAAAATCTTGACCTAGTGTAGTTTAGGTTTATTGGAATAAACATCAGATAGGGAAATAACAACGAGTTGCACTCCGGGAGTGCCGGCAGAAGTGAAAACTTGAATATTATAAATTTGCGCCTAGTGGACGCTAGCATGGCGAATACCAAAATATTCAAGTTTTCAATTCTGCCGGCACTCCCGGAGTGCAATCCGTCAATTTTTTTTAAATTAGGGCGTTCTCAAAGAAAAAGTTTATTCAAAGCCTATTGACAGCGTAGCCGAGCTGCATGAACGAATTTCTCAAGCCGCTGAGGACATCAACTCTCGAGGATATGCCCGACTAGTCCGACTACTAACTAGATCTTTTTTAATAAGATGTAGGGCGTGTATTGAGGCTGATGGTAAACAATTTGAACATTTATTGTAATAAAAAATGTTATTTCCCTATCTGACGTTTATTCCAATAAACCTAAACTAAACTAGGTCAAGATTTTTCATTATTTTATTTATTTTACTTACTTTTTTTGACTTTGGTAAAAGTGGCGTTACTATCTGTCTCGTTCGCTCATGGCAAACATGTCCACTATCCATCTCTCCCATCATTTTGCCGTAAAATAAAGAAACTACCAAGAGCTTGTGCGAATAAAAACATTTGAACTGAGTAAAATGGGTTAGCAAAAATCGGGTTACTCGACGTTTTTATTTTTTTACTAGAGTTTTTTTTGTATAAAACTAGCAAGTATTATACATTTTTGCAATCCTGATTAAATGCGCGAACTTTTGATGGCACTTGCCAAGGCACTTTAGTACATTTTTTTTAAAGGAGAGCCTTTCAAAGTCGACAAATTTTGAAAATTTTAAATTCATAGTTTAACAAATAGTCTTAATTCTAGAAAACTTGGAGCAGTTGTGGCATTATTTTTGACTGTGGTTCTAGAAATGTTATTTAGGGTTACGGTTCCAAAGTTTAAATGAACAAAAATAATAAAAATTAACCACAATAACCGAAAAATAGTTACAGTTTGACCAAATTTCTAGGTATTTCTTAAATGCCCATAATTTCCTAACTGTATGGGATAGATTTTTTTTTCTTATTTTTCTCATGATGGTTACAATCAGTCCTGTCACCCCGTTTCGGCTTGACGTTGAGTTCTGGGACACCCTGTATACTTTTTTTTTGTAAATACACACATATTATACATAGAAACACCCAGACCGATACAAACAGACATGTTCATGCACACAAATGTTTGTACCGTGTGGGGATCGAACCCGCGACCTTTGGTGTAATAGCCGACTTCTCGACCACTACACCAAATGGCTCGTCAAATATTATTACTTCGATCTTTGCAATCCAAATTAACACCTAGTTGTGCACACGCCCATTTTTTAAACGCCGCCTACGATATTGCGATATAGTTCAAATTAGTGAATGTATTTACCGTTTTCATCAGCAATGTAGGTGATTGAGATGGGAACGCCCTCGGGGGATGTGTAGGCGAAGGAACCCTGGGCAACTTGGGCTTCAGCGTCCTTCACACCGGCGTTCTTGAGGTATCCTTGCTCCTGGGCGGCGATGCCATTTCCAGTCTCGTAACTATAATAGAGAAATCCTATATTTGAAAAATACAGATAGGTACGTACATTATGTACTACACTTTAATCCTTATTGATTCTTTTTTAAATCCTTATTAAAAGTAGTCAATACAATAAGCTTTAATAAATATTCCAAAAACTGGTTTTTATATTCTATTTTATGCAGGCAATTGGCACAAGCAATTGGCTAAAGTTTGCAAGAGTTTATGCAACAGTCACGCCTTTATTTATTGTCTTGTAAAATAGTATCATCTGAGAAGAAACTTGATCAAATCTATCTTGCGCAAGTAAATATTGCTCTTCTTATCGTAAGCAAAAGGTTCCGTAAATCACGAAGGTGTATAACACGTCCTTGTACGGTTGGGGCGGACTTCCACACGCCCGCAAAGATCAAATCTAATGAGGGGTTCAGCCAAAACGTTTTCGGGTCGCGCAATGATGCATTGTCAATGTGTTGCTCTTGGGAATCTTTTGTTTTCTGCATGTAGCTATGTGTGATGCCACACGTTCCACTTCCACACTTTTTTTTCAATACAATGCTGAATTAATGTGACAATCATCATCTACGAGACAAGTTTCTTACTTTTAATTCAGATTATCACATTTGAATGGGACAGTATTTTTTACCTATTTTAATGCAAAGTAATTATATTCAGTCTAAACTAAATTTTATTGAGTAAGAATATTAAAAAAAAAAATATTCGTTGCCAAAGATGATTTATAATTTTGAATTGTTTGTCTGGATTCTTGATCAAGACTGGGCCTATAAGCTCATGCAGATGAATCACAATGTTAATTCATGTAATGCACCTGAGCCAATTCGTTGTGCAACTAGGGCTTGCCGAGCGGCACTGATGACTCGCACAAATTTTGCGTTTAATAATCTTGACACTTTAAGAATTTCCATATGGTGATCTCACCTCTGCTCTGAGTTTCATAACCTACAAATCTGGATATGTTGTGGGAAAATTAACCCAATCAAGAATAAATTACATGTACATTGACAAAAAGATAATGATATCGATAATTCTAAAATTTTAGCATAATGAAGGAATGTATTCTAACAACATGATATTAACCGTGTTTCGGTACAAATAATGGTTCATCAATCATGTTTGAACTTTAACGCATGTCACATTATATTTTACAGCTGATGTATATCCGAAGTTTCTTAGTTGCTAAATACTTTCATAACCCACCGAGAATAATTAGTATTTTTTTATTGCTATTTAGTACTTTAGCATTAGCCACGTACAACAATCACTAAATGCTTCATACGACAATCAATGCACAACAAGTTAAGTTACGAGTAGTATGTCTATTGACGTTTTTAAAGATAATAAATTAAAGGTTTATGTAGCTGATGACACAGATTAGGAAACTCGTATGTCTTTGTATTATTGGA
The DNA here is from genome assembly GCA_949319885.1 of Mecyna flavalis. Lineage (NCBI taxonomy): Eukaryota > Metazoa > Arthropoda > Insecta > Lepidoptera > Crambidae > Mecyna > Mecyna flavalis. The sequence continues at coordinate 10,206,461 of OX439430.1, forward strand.
CATTAGAGGAATGTATTTCTGGTTTCCACCTGGCACTTGGATAAGTTAATTTTTTCTGCTATACTCGAATTAATGTATCATAAATCACATTGCCGGAACACAACTACAGCTGTTTTGTTATGGCGGTAGATATCACCAGCTAGCCAGTCAGACCCTTAAAAAGTTCTCCCACTAACCAAAGCCAAGGCGGAAAGCTATTGTTACACAGAGGAGGTTAAAAGTATAGTTTAGTAAACAAATTGAATGCTAAAGTCAAAGTGGCCTTAACGCCAATGTTTACCTGTATTGGTAAGAACCGTCAAAGTTGACTTCTTGTGATTGTTTGATGATGGGAATTTCTTGTCCTCGGTACTGTTGCTGCGGTTGGTACTGGAACTGAGGGGCGGCGCAAGCCATCGCCATCAAGGCAGAGAGAACCACGAACTGTAAGACACAAGTTAAAATAATTATTTAGAAATTCTAGCTTTTTTAGTTTATAATTATTTAAAGGTTTTGTTTGTTTGGCCGGGATCAAACTGTGTTCAACAGTACTTAATAATTTTATGGATTAGTTAAATGACTACACATCATTAAATTTTTTAACTCGATCAATCAATTTGGTGAAGTTACCTCATTATGAGCGAAACAGAAGTTAATGAATTTAATTCACACATAGTTGTGACTCAATTGATCTAAAGCTGTCAGTCAAAGGTCACACAACTTAGGAGCAATAATCTACTAAATTTTAACTCTATTGCAAAATATGACACTTACAGATCTCAAGACTTGAAATGTCAGGTCATTTACATTTTTATGCCCACACATCAGAACGTGCTGACTGGAGTAGGCAATAATGATCCATCTACTTTCGTAACGGACGTTAGCACAATGATGAAAATGTATATTTATTGGAGCTGATAGTCTTGATAGCCTTGATTGGTAAAGCTTTAAGATCACCATAAATAATGTTGACCGTTAACCTATGATCGATGGAAATGTTATACATCCCAGGAAAAACATGTGTGAAGTTAGAAGAAGTTGTTTCCTGCTGTATGTGTATTGTGAAATCACAATACACATACAGCAGAAAACAACTTCTTAGTTGCTAAATACTAAGTTAAATTAAAAGTCATCATATCGTAAGCTAAATAGTTTACGATATGATGACTTTTACTTAATAAATAAAGCAAAAAAAGGGCTGAACAATATTCACGCACCACAATTATGTGTATATATTTTTCGATGTCCTAAATAATACTGTAGTCTTAAGTATCCCCCATTGACGGTAACTAATGTAGAAAAAGATAAGCAAGAAGCAAAACTTGGTTAATTTTGACATTTTACGCAACTCGAGTTTTTTATGGGTGTTTGTGGTCCGTTAATCAACAAATTGTTGTGTGGAAATTCCTATGATTCTAGTTTTGTTTTAAATTAATAAATTACAAATCCAAAAACATATTACTGCAAAAGAAAAAACCTAGATGCAAGGATTAACACTGCAACAAAACTACCACATTGTTTCAAGCGGGCAGTAGTCAAAAACTAATTTATGTGGGAAAATGGTACAAGATTTTGTACGCGGTCCTTTGTTGGGTGTATCGTAGCATCGCTATTGTTCAATGTTCATGAACATGGCGGGAATGGGAAGCCATTGACGGCAAGGTGACAACTGGTAGCCAATCTTGTGCATACAATGGGTTACAACATTATTAGTAAGTACATATATGTCATTGAATAAGCTGTCATCAAATTTTTATCTATTGATATCGATATTGTATTGGACAAAGAGGGATGGGGAAAGTTGAGTGCTTCAAGCACTGCTTTATATTAGTGAAGATATTTCAATCTATGCGTGTACTTTTGGATTTTTATGTTTATTTTATATGCAATTAAGACCAGCTTGGTGGTGCGGGAAAACATCGTGGGGACTCCAGCAAAGTACTCTGACTGTGCTGGACATTAGCTTTGTTGCCATTATCCAATTGCTATGGTTCAGATGGCAGTCACTCCATTTGTAGCTGCCAAATCCTAGATTATTGGGCAGCGTATCCTGATCGGGAGAAAGCGTTTGGAAAAAAATAGTATAAATTACACAAAACAATTGAAACAACTGTCCGATGTTCTGATTATGAATCAAATATAAAGTCTTCTTAAGTTGTGGGGACTTTAATTTTTATAAAATAATTTCAGCTAAGCACGAATATTTAAATATATAACGGCAAAAATCATTTTATAATTGACATTTAATCCTAACATGTAGTCCTAAATTTTTTTACAATATGAGTAATTTGTACCAAAATAGTTCAACAAAACTAAACTGAAAAATCTTTACACAATGAGATCCAGTTTTAATTAAACCAACCGCATCCTTAATATTATTTTATTCTTACAATACGGTTTCGATTTTAAAATAAACCACTTGAATCAATAAATCGATAAATATCGTTAATTGCTGAATGTAAACACTAAACCTAAAACGAGTAACGAACACCACTACACTCACCGATTTCATTGTTATGTTTAAAATGTGAATGGAGGAGCTGATGATCTTCGGTGGATGGGTATAGCGGGAATGATTTTTCAGATCGGCGGCTGCGGCTTTTATACGAAGTAGTGGCGGTGCAACACATGAAATTGGAGTATGCAGGCCGGCATCAAAGTCGGCGGAGGCAAGCTGTCGCGAAGCCTCCTGCCCGCATTAATAATTCAATTATGTTATGTATCTTCTTGGCTTTAATACATCACCGCAAGTGTCAAGTAAAAAGAGTAATAGCCTTTTTCACTTACCTAAAGTGTAGTCGATGTCCTGTTGAAACCTTGAAATTTAAACGCTGATTTATTTGAAGGGATTAACCTGCAATGAATCACGTTCGAGATTCTAATTTAGTGAGAAGAGTATTAATTTGTCGGCTTTCATTTTGATTTCTCCTCCTAAGTTAATTATTATTATGCTAAGTTTAAAGCTAGGGTCTATTGTCTGGCCGATCATGATATAATGATATCAACATCTTTTTTATTTATAAGTTTCATGACCCTTTCAAAATGATATAGTTGATATGTTATCAGATTTCAAAATATATATTGTATTATGGAGGAAGAACTTAATAAACTTTCAATGTGGTAATATTTTAATAGAATTTGATAGAGGACATTTTATCGTCCACAGACAAAAAAATATATGTGAAAATTAAGTTAAGAAATAATACAAATAGGTTCAGCATAATCTGTGAAACGGCTGTAAACCTCAGCAGGGCTGTTATTCTGGTGTACTCGTTGTGAAGTAAATAATTTCGAAATAAATATATATTGTTCAAGTTTGTGATACTTACTTACTTACTAAGATGGCGCAGTGACCCCAAAGTGAGACTTGGCCTCCGACAACAAAAGACACCACTTCAGTCTGTCTTGCTTGCGCCATCTCCCGCCACTTCTCCACTCGGAGTTCGCGCAGATCCTTCATCACCTCGTCAGCCCAGCGATACCTGGGACAACCGACAGGTTTGTGATACTCAATATTTTAGGTTGGTGATTTACTAAGTAAACAATAATAAGTTTCACCTAACCTTTAAAACAACTTCGTTAAATGAGAAGCTATTACAATAAACGTTAGAATAGGTTGTAAGAGTTAATGTGATAATATTATCGACCTGCTTGCTTTATCGCATTTGTACATAGTCACTATTGATTCCATGTGTTGTTGGCTGGATGCCAATCTAATTGGTAGGCAATATTATAACTGAGTTTTTGTATCCATCTTTTGCTCCAAGCGTATTGATGATATAGTTTAGTGCATAATAGAGATGGAAGTATGTTAGATGGACTGGTTGAATGTCCAAAATAAAGATGCTAGTACTGATAGATGTCACAATATTCGTGGTAGAAGAAGACTAATCGAGATATATGCTAGAGGTAACTCAGCACACCCTGCCAGAACTTCCGGTTTTTCCCTCCCTCTTGGAGCGCGGATGAGCAAAGGCAGAGCGGCACTCCCACGCTGGCCACTCTGGTAGCGTACCGCAGACCCCATCATGTGCCTAAAGATATACAGAGGGCACATTGTGCCCTCCCCAGAAGCAGACAGCAAGCACTCTACTTGCTTTCCCATCACAAATTAGATTTTTTTTACTGACAACTTATCAATTTGAACACTCTTGGTTTACCGGAAAGTCCTTAAATGTGACCACCTTCCTACGCAGTCCTCCCCTTTCAAATAAATCAAGTTTAATCGTTTAATTTACCATACTTTTGAAGAACATTTTTAAAATAAAATTGTGTTGAAATAATACAGACACAGTAATGTTAACAAAAGAGGTGGATTATGACATAAAAAACATTACTCTATTTTATCGTCGTATATTTTCAAAACAAAAATCTTTGGTACAAACCTTATCCATATCCACAGCCAGGAACACAAACCAGTCTAATAGGACTAGTTCTTCTCACTTACGTAGGTACAACATTTAGCTATAAACTTTTATTTATTCGATCAGCCTAGGCCGGTGGCGCATTAAGAAATCATTTTGCTTAATGGGTGTGTAACTGCCCCGAATTTAATGTGATGAACAGATGTCCATCCATATAGAATATTTGATTGAAAAATTCGAAAGTATTTGTTATGAATCTAATTGCAGAATAAATTAATTCATTTCATTTTCTTTAATAAATATTATAATTAATGCCATAACAGCATCACCATAGAAATACACTAAACTATAAATTATGTTTAAGCATGTTAAAGATTTACTCCTTTATATTTGCTACTCTGTCAAAAGTTATAAAACAGAACTCTTAATATAATGCATACTCTTAACGTTAAAACTTTGCTTCGAAATGCATTCAACGCATAAAGGGCACTGAACTAAATTAGTTAGAGCGACAACCCGTAGCTAATTGTAATGCACTAGCGATAATAATCACATGTGATTTCGTATTAGGCATTATTACATGCTAATAATATTATAATTACCGATATGCCAATATCAATGAAGTAGAAAATAAATGGGTACGTATTTTGTTCTAATAGGGCAATATAACACCTAAAATTATTATGAAGACCTTATTCTTATATTATACCAAAAGTCGCGGGGTTTGATCCCAACACGGAATGAAACATGTGTGCAGGATTCGGTATTTTTGTATCGGTCTGGCTGTTTCTATGTATAAACAAAATGTATGTAGTCAGGCAGTCTTACATAGCACATACATAATTATTAAGTTGGGGTCTAAACGGCGCATTGTGAATTAAGTCCAAGGATATATAATATTTTTTGTATATTTTTGCTCCTAGATAGTACTCTCTACATGCCGGTAATCTTTATTTATTATGAATTAGTAGTTACTACTTTAGTAGACCTTTTGTATTGCAAATAAGGTTTAAAATGTATTATTTCAAAACAATAATTAACCTTTTAATCAAAATAATAAAATTTACCTTACGTCAATCTACACCAGGGCAAGAAATTATAATAAAATGCGCGTTATATATACGTTACTGGAGGGAGATGCCTACATTTAGGTTGTGCTCAATAGCCGGATCCACACCGAACGATCCAAAATGGATCGGCGATCCCGCGATCCGCGATCCAAGATCGTGATGCGTGGAGCGTGGATCGTACTAGGCCAATCCAACAGCAATCTTTTGCGATCCTGACTGACTGCTCCAACACGCTCCTGCCGATCCATACTGATCAGTTGAACTTTGTCTGGCTATGGAGTCACATTTGCAACGACGGCGACAAATAGCCGTAGCAGCAACAAGCTATATTTTACTTATGTATTTAAGACCTAATTTTTTTTCTTTAATTCCGCTGTTGGAATATTGTTCATTTCGCGACTTATTTGCCGCCAAGCATCTTCTCTTACACATCTATTTGTGTAATTTGTATTATTAGGATCCCATAAACATTTATTCTCCCTATAAAGGGATATTAAATGAATACAAATTGTGAATTATCCATGGCGCGCAGCGGGTCATGCAATTCAAAAATACAACCGTCCACACCGCATGCGCCAAGCGACTGAGGGAGGCCCCTTTGAGCGTGAAAAAAAAACTGACAACAAATCGATGGACGTCCTCACCGCCTGCACATTTGGATCGCGCCCAAGCCGCGCGCGATCGGAGCGCGGTGGATCGTTCGGTGTGGATCCGGCTAATAAGATCTTATGTTTAGGAGAGCCTACTTAAGAATCATAATACTTTGTTCCACATTTTCCGATTCACACCAGTTCACAGCGCACAGTTATAGCTGCAATGTTACTTTACATACATTACGGCAAATGGGATTATGTGATTTGACCTTAAATCTGAAGGTTCCGAACTTCCGAATATAGTCAAAAATAAGTAACTAATTTGTAAATCGATCGCTAATTGAATCGAATGCGTGGGTTCTTAAAAACAATTAAGCTTATTTAGAAGCAGAATTAGAGTAAATTTAATAACATTCATAAACCACAATAAGCTTTGACCATATTCAATACTTCATGGCCTAAAGTTCTGTGTTATAAGAAAAAAATAACTAGATGTTATAGAATGATTTCCAAATAATGTACATATGGTTTTTTAAAAAAAACCTAGTCGCAGGCAGGCTTTCCCATGGGCGGTAGAGATCAATTGCCATAAGAACACACTTGCACACTTATCTTTTCCTTTCTTTGACCGCTCATAAAAAAATATGTAATTAGATAAATAATAATTATACATTTTCATCATGTTATCAACCTCATAAACTATTAGAGTATAAGTCAACCAATGAAAAAGAAACACATAAAGTACACTGAATTTTCACTTCTTACTACAATCTTACATTATCATCAACAATTTATTTATATATAAAGTAATAGTCATTATTAATCTTAAGGACTAAACATTATTCAATGTAATGGTAGCCCAACGGAGCAATTAATATAATAAACACATTGCTATTATGCACAATCTTGCTACGCCTAAAATGAATTATACGTCAACAATATTATTTTAGTAATTATTGTTTCCCATGACATCGCTTCTCAGATATAAGTTTACCTTGGATTGTATCAAATCATCAAATATTAAAACATAATTAGTTATATGGTGCCCTACAATCTAACAACCTCAGTAGATTAGTTGGACCTAGACGTAGGTCGTGTGTTCGATTCTCAATGAACATTTTCAGAGTGTACTCCCTTGTAAACTGTAACTCCTATGGAATTACATAAACGTCCATATTGGCCAACGTAAATTATTCTATTGTACCTATTGTGCTTTGTGTACTCAATAATAATAGCGGCTGAAAAGTCTGTTTTTGCAAAAATAAGTGATTATTTGTCTAATAAAAATAGCTTTATTGGCCTGCATTTTCATATTAAGACCAAATCTTTTATTCATCCACATTAATCATTCATCCATATTTTTGTTGGAATAAAGTATATAAGCGATATACCTAGGTTATCCTCCATTTCGGTTTTTCGTCCAATCGCTGCATAGGTGTTAGGCCTTTGGCACACGTGACGGAAATTCCGTCGCGACGGAACGCCAATGCATGTAATTTCATATAAATATTGTCCGGGCGCGACGAAGTGACCGATCTTCCGCGTAGTGGGCCCACTCTTTGTAATTTTAATGCATTAACGTGTATTGGCGTTCCGTCGCGAAATATCCGCGGCGTAATTTCCGTCAAGTGTGGCGAAGGCCTTATTCCAGATTTTTAGAACGACGAAATATTCATCATATAAAAATTAAATATTAAGACTGACTTAAACCTTACAATAATAACTGAACCTTATTTACATTATTTACTATTGAGCCCGCTGGGTGAGTGGGAGTGAATATTTGTGAACATTTTTAAAACAAGTTGACGACCCTTTGAATATTAGTTCAAAAATGTGATTGCAAAATGACAGTCTTGTTTGTCATCAATACAAGCCAAAAAGCTGTTGTTAATTTTTTTATGACATGTTACGTGATTTAACAATATATCTAGATAGATTTTATCGCTGCATTCAGATGTCTTGAATGCGTTGTGTAAAGTAACCTCAAGTCTAGCTCACAATATTGAATAATCTATGGTTTAAACTCACTAGCATTACCACGGGTGAAGTATGTTTATAAGAAAAATAACCGATTAACACCTAATATTAAGTGGCTCTCATTAATTTTTTCGTTAATGTTCACTTACCCTAGTCACACAGAGGGGTAATAAAATGTAAAGTATTCTTTACCTAAAAAGGTCTTACTGGGCAAATTTTTTTATAATTGAAATCAAGTCACCAATACAAAGATGAGTACTGGCTTAAATACAAATCACAAACTCGAGTGGGCATCGAACCCAGGAACCCGAAATAACAACCAAAGATGCGTTATACAGAAGCGAGTTTAAGAGAATATTATATACATATAGATTTATTCTCTATTAAATTAGTACATTGTTTCCAATACAATTCAAGGTATTGTCCTGTGAAATTGTAGGCTCTTATGATCTTTGGGATTTAAGTCAAAGTGCATAGGGTACCACATTAGTAGTATGGTCAGAAAACAACCAGGAGTATTATTACGACGACTAGGCATTCGGATTTGCAGAAGATGTACGTAGGCAGATATACATCTATGTTAGTAACTTCGTACCGATAAAATAAACGCGCATAATTTCGACTTAAGCCCATACAATAATACATTAATTTATCAAATACATTCATAATATGAGTGCCGACTAATCAGACAATTTATTGCAAATTAGTAGGTATGTAGGTGTCTGATCGTGCTAATGTGTAGCTATGTTCCTGTTCCTACGCAATAAATAATATATTTTTGAACCGTGTGTAATTATTTATAAACGTTTTTTTATTGATTAAATTTATTGATTTTACAAGTGTTTCAAATCAATGCTTTAGCCATTTTACATTAAAAACAGATCAAAATATGACGTTGCCTGATATTTATTACTGAAGTTTATAATGATATCACACATTAAGATCAGATGCATAATAATAATCGAGATGTTGGTCTTGACTTTTGCAATATGGGCATAACATAAAACTAAACAGCATCAGAGCAATTTTGGGGCGAAAATCGAGTGAACATTCGTAGTAACCTTCTAAGATAACTACAAACATACTAACCGTGAAGCTTCAGATTGCCAATCATCTAGTCTCAACGTGCCTGCCGGCAACACTTAATTTAGTACCAATTCTCAGTTGCCTACAATACATTCCAATTAGGAACAATATTTTTACATAACCCGTACAAAGGCCAAACTCATATTGCAAGAATCTGTAATTATTACAGTTTCAAACTTATAATTTAGATTCTGTTTAGTCTCATAGTAGTGATATTTGTAAGTAATTCGACCAATAAGTTGCTGACCAGTACAACAGTTTATTCTCAATAAGAAACTTGAAAGTTCGTTAACCTGATGTCTATACATTGATTGATACGAAATTATTTTATTTCAATAACTATATATTATACATATTTTTTTTATTAATAATATATTATTACTTCGCCTCATTGGTATACATATAATCTTAGGCGTAATTTCCGATACAGCTAACGATAACTTGCTTGCAATGATGGAGGCATTAGCCCTTCAATGGAACTTTAACAAGCTGATACTTTACCTTTTACCTTCAGTTAGCAAATTCTACGTTGTGCATAATATTATGGTTAATAATAGTAGGCCATCACGTCCTATGATTTAAGGAAACTCCACAATAGGCCCTCTGTTCTTTGAGCCTTTAATTTCAGAATCTCCTATAAACGACACAAGTGGTTATACGCTCTTCAAATAAAATATTGCTGAAACATAGCCAGAGTTTTTTGGGCAGTCAAACTCAAGGCGGGAACCGAAACCACCACCTCCAAAGCCTAAACACCTGTCACCATAATACACGGAGGCATTCAAAATAAGGCAGTTACAAAATTCTGTAATTAAATGTGATTGCATTTGTCGTTTTCAAAGTTATATTACCTCCTGAGCGAAGTAATTATTTGTGAGTCCATTTAATTACATCAGTCAAGGTACGTGACATTAAATAACAAATTTGCACCCATGTTAATAAATAACTCACCTATTATGTAAGCCTTGTACAACTTTACTCATCAAACTGCAATATATCGATGTTATAGGACCAACCAGATACCTGCCTAGTCTCACAATTATGTTCCTGATTGTACATTTTGACATCAATAGATCTATAGTATTTTGTAGTAGATAAGATTAATCGTAGTACTCATTTGCTTATTATAAGATAGCCGTACTCTATGATCTTTAGTGCAAGTATTTGCCTACGTAGGCGGATAGGATGGGAACCGCAATAATTTATCAATTTTTAGTGCTATTCTAAAGTATTTACTAAAAGTGTATAATTATTTACATTATCTATTATAAGATATTTACAAATGCAAACATGTAAATCGTAACTAGAGTGGCAAATATGACATTTCTAGTGATATTACAAAGGACCGTGCAAAGGCGCGTCCCCACCCACCAACAGATTTCAAACGTATCTCTATTTATACCTCTTGCCATACTGATCTTTTTTTTGTATGACGACATCCCCCGTAGGAATGGGGATTTCACGCAAATCGAATTTGAATGTTGTATTTTTCAAGTATTTTTTTGACACAGTAAATTGTGATAATAATGTGCAGGCGATCAAGAGTAACCCCCCTGGCCTTAATAAAAGTGTTCAATAAAATATAATCTTAAAAAATATTTTACAGTCGAGTCTACTTGAAGCTAGACACTTACAGCGCAATTCTGATTCTTAGGCGTACGGCATAAGGACGTTTTTATTGTTTTTGAATACCCCGTCATTTTTTGGATTAAAAATGGTTATTTGTCTTTTTAAGGAATGTCATAATAATATTAAAACTAGTGCCAAGTCTGTTGGTGGGTGGGGACAGAGCCCATATAACTTCTTGCGTTGTTCTTTTGTGTGTAATTGAATTACATATAATTTTGTTCATTTGTTACACTCTTTGACTTTTCTCATACAGCGCAACCAGTTAATCTAATGGTTTAAGTACCTGGCCGTGGTTTCATGGTTTTAGGATACACTTTCGTGTCGGAAAAGTGTTTTCTTATTATTTAATATTAAAACGGGGTCTTAATTGCAACGATGGAGTATATTGAATAAATAAAATGTTTTCGAAATAGTGAATAGCACTATTTATAAATTATCTGATAATGTATTGTTCCCTTGTCTATTAAATAGGTAGATATAGTCACATCAGATCGAATATTAGAAATACCAAGAAAGTACTTTACACACAACAAAATTAAAATACAAAGAGACCAAAAAATAGACGAGAATTGAAAACTTTAAAAAAATTAATTAACTGCATAGCACGTATCAAGATACCACATTTTTCTAACTTTAATTACTCAGATGGTTGTCTCAGAACATGTCACATACCATTCTGCATTGTTTACGATTAAATTGTCGTGTGAATTTAACGGGTTTGTATAAAAAAATCTTAGCAGTTTAATCACATTGATTACTATTTCGTTTAACATCTAAAAATTAAAATTGTTTGTACATGTAAATACAATAACTCTAAAAATGCTACTCTTATGTACCTAAGGAATGATGGGACGTCGTCTATATTATGTAACCTTACATTAAGCAAATGAATGAAATAAAGCAATCGTGATACAAGTCATTGCATTTTCTATAACTTATACTTTTTTAGCACTTTTAAATACAATTATCAAAAATTGTATCGGTGGTAATTTTGTGTCCTTGTATCCTTACAAATAAAAGCAACTAATTCTATAGGAAAGTAAAAAGTATTACGAAAAGTACCTATAAACAAAGTAAGTCAGTAAATAATAAATCAAACAAGGTTATCAATTATCCTGTTTAAAATAAATTAAATCTAGAATCTGAATAAGAACATGGTAATTTTTACTAAAAACGTGATTTCACCTGAAGAAATTTCCGATGTCCGGTAAGCGATAACGCATACGAATATGCTATTTCCTTACAACTTCGCCCCTCTAAGTATTATAAAATTATACCGTCTTCCATATTTATCACTTAAATAAAACTATATCCGCATTGTCTCAGGTGGCCTTCAAATGTACAATTTGATAAGTAGGACTTTTGTGTTTCCAATAAATGTATTGTTTGTTTACTTTGACCTTTACGATTCTTAACAGATGAACATGAATGATGATCGCATTATAGAGCACATTGTATAAATGACCAAGACATTATAGCGGTATTAAAGTGCTATTAACTTAATTCAATTTACCAAATATAAATAAGAATTTTTGTACTTATGGGCATTTATTTTGTTACGGGTGGATTTTATTACAGTTGAATAAAAATATAACCTTGATTTATTGTTGCAAGGCTTTAGAATAAATAGCTAAAACATTAGTGTGATGATGAACTATAGAACAAATTGAAATAGAAGTTTACCGGAAGAGAAACGCAATAGGATACATATTACAAATCCGATTGAACATCTTTTATAAACTATGATTTATTATAATAAATTATTATTTATTTATAACAAATGGTTAACTTCCCTCTCCCAAGACTCGGTCTCGGGTCGCAAGACTGAACGTTTGATTTGTTTCTGGATATTTGTTATTTTTTTGATGTATGATAAAGACGTTTTTCGATTTTGTTAATTTTACAACAAAGCGATTTGAAAAAAATATGTAGTCTCCGTCCGTTACGGTCTTACTCGTATCGTAGTCCGGTATGCCCCCGGCCGGTTTGCACCCATTATTACATAATTATGGAAACAAAAAAGGTTATTTCGATTCTCCCGTTTAAAATCAACCGTTTTTTAAAAGACTCTTGAGTAAATATTGCTGAAAACTCTTCCGTTTTCAGCAATATTTACTTATGGAGAGTCTAATGTAGAGTCTAAAGTATCTACTTATGTATAATAAATGTTATTAACTTTTTAGACGTCTTGACATTTAGTTTAAATTTAAGTGCACTAGTTTAATTTAACAAAACTGTCAACAGCACTGTCGCAACATGTAAAAAAAAAAAACGACGGGTTGCACTCCGGGAGTGCCGGCAGAAGTGAAAACCTGAATATTAACGTTGTGCATTTTTGATATGTATTTTGGAATGGTTAGGGATTTAATTGATTGGTAGAGGTATAAAAGTACTATCATTTATGTGGTAAAATACAATATTTATTTATTGCGCTATCGTACACAAACATGACAATTTATATTACATTAAAAAGTTTATCTCTCAGAATTAATGTAATCAGAAACTTTTTCAGACTTATAAGAAACTCCTTGCTGTGACACTGAAACGCCATGTAATAAATGATGATAAAATGATTGACAACCGTCAATGTCATACTTTTTTGATTGACAACTATTTATTTTCTAAACAACGAAAACAAAGTTTGGAATTTACAACTAATTGCATACTGGAATCTGCGGATAAACTTTTGAATTTGGAGCAATCGGCCAAGAAATGATTCCCTTTACAGAATCCGCAGACTCCCGAATCGTTAATAACACGAGTGGTGTTACAGTAATCAACATGTCGCTTTCGAGGATGTTCACTGGGAATTTGGGGTAACAAGCCAAACTGTGTGTGAGAACGAGCCTCTTGTCGCAGGAAATCGGACAGCATTTCCTACTTCATACGACCTGATGCATGCCCCGCAGCATAGCGAATCCAAAGACTGCGGAGAAGTGGTGTTAATTTCCACAAAATACTGTTATATAATTCCGGCGAATAAAGATATTCCAAACTTTTTAAATGTTTTATTACGGCAATTAAATTTTGAATTTTGCAGGATATCAAATTAAGGTCTTTGTGGTCACTTTGTAGCATAGGAAAATACGCCGCGCGTATTATAATTGACCTCAGTGCATAGGAAGCATATAGGAAGCGACCGCACTGCGGCTATAACAGTAGGTCACACTTGACAGTTCATTTATGCAAAGAAAAATATACCTTACGCTAAAGGAATAAAACTCAAGAAAACAACATCAGTTCTTATTAATACAATTATTTACTCTACTCCTGATGTACATAAGAAGCACTTTTCTTTGCATAAATGAGCTGTCAAATTGAACAAAAAACCATTATTGTCTATAGACCGACAAACTTATCTGCTCCGGTGGCGCGTCGCTTCTGTCTATTTAAAACTGTCATTAAATATCGTTTTTGCATTGCATTTCACGTAGTTCCAATTTTGGCCACCGGAACAGATAAGTTTGTAGAAAACACGTGTCCGGACTTCAAATTTTATATGGATTTTCGATCAGGTCACGTGACACATAAATCCTGACGCGAGTTTACCATTTTTTCCCCATACAAAAAAAGTGCACAACGCCGCTAAAGAAGTTTTCACTTCAAAAAAACATGTTGCACCGACTCTGATAAGGCCAGGAAAATAATGATTTATTTTTCTGCTACTACGAGTACTTAATAACTGCGCTACCTAGGAGAATCACTACCTAGTGATTTTAATATAAACGGATTTTTCGACATGACGCGACACAACAATGCAGACAAAAACCACCTCAAATCCACCTTAATGCATTACAAAGGCCAAAGACTCAGCGCTTGTTGAGTTGACTGATGTTCAAGATGAACTAAAATAGATGGCTTCACCGTTTTAATGTTTTACCATTTTAGGAAAGAAGATGATCTTGAAAGTGATACTGATTACATCATTAAATGATTAAACTCTGCATCTCTGTACATATAAATTGTGTGATTTAAATATTTAAACTTTAACTGGCCATATTTTCACGCACTTTCTGTATACGAATTACGTGAAAATAAGTTACAAGTTTTGTTGATATAAATTTTATAGAATGCATACGTAACATATTTTTATGTCACAGTATTATAAATAATAGCACAAATAAATAATTATGACAAGAAAGACGATGTGTATTTTTTTTCTTAAAAGATGAGAACTGAAAATTGTATTTGATAACAGTTTCTGCAATGACGGGTAAAAGCTCGGAAAAATTGGGTCAGCTAGTTTATTACAATATTCGAAGAGACGACATAAATTTTCTCTACCCGTGGAATAAACCTCTGCTAGCATGACCCATTACTAAGCCATGGCTGAATAGTAAAGTTTTTATCTATATATAATGTCGCCAAAATGTATGACCGCGCATAACCTTGGAACGACTGCATCAATACTATAAGTTTTTGCTATGTTTGGTTTTAACAGGATACAATATTCTCACTCGAATTCTCGTTACTTCATCAGGTACCACTCGTGCAAAACAGGGTAGGTAGCTAGTTTATAATGAAATAAATATTTTAACAGTTAATCATATAATTTACATTTCCGGGTCTCGTTAAAAGAATATCCCACCAAAAACATAAATGTAAAAAAGGAAAGCCAAGTTCAATACAAAAATTATGTTTGGTTGTGGGCTTCGCCGCAAAAAGAATGGAGATCTTAATGAGTGCCAAGTTCTATGATCTTAAAGTAGGTAAGATTTGACTTGGCCAGTTTTCATTATATCAGTCATTTTATAAAGTTATTCAGCATATAATATATTAATTCTGATAAAAACTGGCCAAGTCAAATCTTACCTACTTTAAGATCATAGAACTTGGCACTCATTAAGATCTCCATTCTTTTTGCGGCGAAGCCCACAACCTAACATAATTTTTGTATTGAACTTGGCTTTCCTTTTTTACATTTATGTTTTTGGTGGGATATCATTACTTTTTGTAAAGAAAACTAGGCAAGTATTGAGATTTAATGTGGTGCCACGCGCGCCGACGACACGCACCATCGCGTTGGCCGGTTGTTTAGCGCGTATTACAAGTTTTTTGTATGGGGACACCACTTATTTTTTGACTTAACTTTATTTTTTTATTTCTGTTATATAGAAAATATAATAATACATAACAAATTGGAATAGTTTCAATTCCAACGCTACACTAAAAAAAATGTATGGGCCCCCAGTATTGACCGACTGACTTATAGCAGCAAAACCTAACCTACTTCCAGATGACATAAAAAGATGAAATTTGGAATTCAGCTCAGTAATTATTGTGTGTAACCGTAGGGAAAAATCTAAAAATAGACAAAAAATAAAAAAATTGGGGGAGGAGGGGGGGTTTCCCCCCCAAATTTTTTACTTTTTTCTATTTTCAGATTTTTTCCTACGGTTACACACAATTACCGAGCTGGATTCCAAATTTCATCCTTCTAGGTCATCTGGAAGTAGGTTAGGTTTTAGTACTGATTGACTGATTTATAGTAGCAAAACCTAACCTACTTCCAGATGACCTAGAAGGATGAAATTTGGAATCCAGCTCGGTAATTGTGTGAAACCATAGGGAAAAATCTAAAAATAGAAAAAGGTTACAAAATAGGGGGAGGAGGGGGGGTCTCCCCCCCTAATTTTTAACTTTTTTCTTTTTTCAGATTTTTCCCTATGGTTTCACACAATTACCGAGCTGGATTCCAAATTTCATTTTTCTAGGTCATCTGGAGGTAGGTTAGGTTTTGCTACTATAAGTCAGATAAAACCTAACCTACTTCCAGACGACCTAGAAGGATGAAATTTGGAATCCAGCTTGGTAATTGTGTGTAACCGTAGGAAAAAAACTAAAAAAAGAAAAAAGTTAAAATATAGGGGGGGGGACGTCCCCCCCTCCCCCCTATTTTTTAACATTTTTCTATTTTTGGACTTTTTCCTACGGTTACACACAATTACCAAGCTGGATTCCAAATTTCATCTTTCTAGGTCATCTGGAAGTAGGTTAGGTTTTGCTACTATAAGTCAGTCAGTCAGTACTAATTTTTACGACTTTTTGACCTTCATATCTTTATAACCGTTTGAGCTAGCTTCATGAAATTTGGGCTTCTAGGTGTCCTTATGGATCTGATTAAACTCACGTAGTTTCATGTGTTTCGGTTAAATAGGTTTTAAGTTATAGAAGGGTCAAAAGTGGCACCAAATGGTTCGTGTAAATATACCTTGGCGCTGGCTAGCCCGTTCCTTTGCTTGAACTTGGCTTGACACGCTGCCGCGTGTCTAGAACAGCTATGCTGATACAAAAGCCTCTTGTATCCACGGTTATTGTAATACAATAGAACCATTAAATAATTTAGTATTATTCTTTTTGCAAAACTAATTCCGTGTTATATATTTTCGCAATTCTTTGTTTTTTAGTTCTTGGCTAATGCCAAGAACTAAAAAACGAGTAAAGAGTGATTATATTGCAATCAATTTAATAATTGATTGCAATATAATCACTCTTTCATGAAGATTTAGCTCCAACTTTTTTTGCTGTGTATGTGTTACGGAACATATGGCATTTGTGGTTTAGCACCTTATATTTCACCTTTGTATGAAGTTGGGATTAGGAAATGTTCACAAGGCCAGTCAAGGCCAGTAGGCGAAGATGTGTCAATAAATAAATAATAGTTCGTGTTTTGTAATAAACACCGGATTGTCGCCTTTGGTTGCGTTAACCCTCTTGATTTGCCGTGATTCCATTATCATACTACATTTATGCACGTTTGCACGTTTATAATAGGGCAATTACTATGCGTATCTTAATAACGTTTGAACCCTATTCAAGACCTTTTCCTATATTATTAGCCTAAGTCTGAACTATGGAGTCATCGCAATTCCATTTGAGTCGAGCATAATTGAAATTAGTAAAATAGGTAAACGATACGAACGACTATTATATTTATATACCGCATGTTTTTTTTTGTCGTTGTTTTTCCGCAGAAAAACGCTTCAGCTTAAGTAGTACCTACTATCGATTTATGCAAGTAAATATTTTCATCCTTTTTTTATTTATTTTATTCTTAGTTTTTTAAATATGTTTTCTTAAAGTTTGAAGGAAATATGGAAATCAAAAATGTAAGTAAATTTTTAATTATCATCTTTTTGATAAGCGCGAAGGGCAATGACCCCGGCGGCGGCAAGTGACCGTACTGTCCGTCAGCGACGAAGCTAGTACCTATTATTGATTTGAGTTACGTCTATCACACAAGCGTAAAACTTTTGATTTGACTAAAAATTCTATTGTACTACTTAATAGAATCATTTTACTGCGGGAAAACAACGACTAAAATGTCTCGCAGTATAATTATATTGTAATACAGTTCTAGATGTATTCCAGCTACGTCGCCGCCTTGGAGGGTTCTTAACCTTAATTTATTATTTTACTTGATTGATTAAAATGAAGTACATATAACATTTTGCAAAGTATTTTATTGTTACTAATATAACTCGGGTCACTGATAATATAAATCATGAGTTTATAAGAGTACACAATTTTTTTATTTAAAACTTATGAATAATCATAAAATAATTTGGTTTACAATATAACGTATCCATATCCAGTACGTACTTATGTTTAGAAATTATACATGCGTTTTTATATTTATTAACTTTTACATTTGTACAATTTCACACGACTTCTTGATACAAAGTTCTAATAAAGAAATAGAGGCAAACAACAAACTTAAACGTTAATAGATTTCGAAATGTCAGTCATTGTTACTTCAATTTATATAAAAAAAAACTTTATTATATCAAAGTAAGTTTATTAGTTCAAAGATTAAAAAATAGTTCAGTCTACATAAATCTACCTTACATATTTCGCCGATGTATAGAGTTTAGATTACTCTTGAAGTAACCGTCATCGCGTCAGTACGATTACATAATAATATATGTACTTAAAATTACAAGCTATACAAAACTGTGGCACTTCCGTCTGAGTTCTCCGACCGGAGACGCTTATTTTAGTATTCCAATAAACCTAATATTAAAATCTTCCTCGAGGTTTAAAAGGGGCGGCTTGGTACTGAGGCTGGATGTTTGAGGACGCTCCAGCGGCGGTAGGGGGAAGAGTCTTCAAGTAGTCTAACGCCTTTTGAATCGCTGGTGGGATTGGTGGTGGAGTGGGAAGGTGTTCGCCCTGGAAAAGAATAATGTTGTTAATATTCACAAAACAAATTGAAAATGCAGTGAGCAACATAATTATCAGCTTATTTATGTTCTGCTGCAAAAGCGTCTGTTCTTGAAACCAATACATTAGTAAGGACAAATGTAAGAAAGCTAACTGGCGTCATCATCACGCATCGCGAAATATGGGTCTGAAATCACAATCAATAATCGAATGATTTTACCGGAATCCAGGAAGATCTCGGATCAAGATCAATGGACCAAAGTGACAGTAATATTATGATAAGATGGTTTGGTTGACTTGGCACAATCGTGTTCAAATTGATTGATAACTTGAGCAAAGATGATAACTTTAAGAAAGTCTTACTTCTAACCGATTCAGCGGCAGGAATCGAACTCATGGAGGACCTTGTGTCCTGGGCGCTCTGTCGTTTTCGTATTAGACATCTCAACAGGTCAACCACAATACTTTAGAGGTTACATTCAATACATAAATACCCATAATATGTCAAAAAAAGCGATATGATGTCCTACTTTTTAAACTAATTCCGTGTTAACTAAATGTCACGCACTGATCACGCATCGGCAGTAAGATACCGCGCCCTACCAGTATTACAAAAACTAATTGGAGAAATTTGCATTTTTGTCACCAGTGATATATCGTCATTTAAATCAGATGTCCGAATTAAGTAACCTGCCACCTGTTTGTCAATCAAATTGCTTTGGTGCAATGATACCAATAATTTATTAGAATTGGCTGATTTGCTTCAATGGTAGCAATGTCAATATGTAAAGAATAGAGATTCCCATTTGAAAAGACCGGGTCATGGGTCACCGTTTGATATTTTGCAGCGACATTTTGTTAATACATTGGCTAACGTGCACTAAGCTGAGCTTGCTTGCAAATCTTCCTTAGCGCTTTACGCAACACTGATGATTCAGACTCCATTGGATATACCCGTACACACTTTCCAAGTAATTTGCGATATATGTCAGGACCGCTCCTACTTTACCTCACTATGGAACTTTTTAGAGGTACTTATGCTAATTTTGTGCCAAATCTTTGCCTCATGAAAATGTACACTATCAACAACAATGATTTTACTGTAATGTAATACTCATTTAAATAAAACCAATATTTCAACCTGCATCATAGGCGTATTATTTTGTAAATCTACCTCAATATCGGGAGATTACTAAATGAATTTCAAACTGACGTATTAATAATTTTTTATTATTTTAAGTTTACGTCTTAATAGTAAGGTACCTACTCTATATAAAGGACCACTTTTTAATAGTATAAAAAATGTGATATAGTAATCTACTAAAATAACGAAGTATATTTTTTCTTTAAGAAAAGACAAGACATCACATCTGAACTTAGCTGATTGGAGGCAAGATTGGTCAAAATACTATGAAATATTTTAAGTTTATCATTATCTAATGTTTTTAGGTTCAGTAGATTTATCAATATTTGCCATTTAAAGTGGTTTTTGATGCCGCCAAAACATGTTTCACATCATCTACTTCGTCGCAGGCTTTTTAGTTTGGTGATTCCGATTTTTTTTCATGATATTTATGTAAATTTGTTTCCTGTGTAATCCAGAACGGAGTCTATATCAAATATTCTTATATTGCAATTCTTTGAATCTTTCTTACGGGTGAAGAAATCAAGCCTAATATAAGGACACACCTTGTTAGACCTGGCATTTTACATAATCGTATTGCCTGAAGGTGTCAATCAATCTTCACAATCATGTTAGGTTTACAACAAGATGTCTCTCTAGGTAACACTTTACTGCGTAGGTATAGCAAAGCTAGTTCTTATTGTGACATTTGATCGATTCTTGTTTTCTTAAAAGGCAAGGCCGGCAAGGTGTTAATTTTAAGTCGCTATCTAGACCCGTCTTTCATGCTAAATAACATAATAATACAGCAAATTAAAAATGTCAGTAATTTCACTAAATTCTATTGTTTGTAGAACCACAGCCGAATACGCCCAAGTATATTTAGAATACTAGCGGTCGCCTCCACGGTTTCACCCGAGCGTAATTTATTTTTTCAAATATCCCCTCTTCCGCCTTAGAAAAGTCACGTGGTCAATCGATATTGAAAGTACGGATTTTGACATTCGCTATCGCAAATTGAGCGATAACGAACGTCATAAGTGCCGCTTGTCTAGGGCCTCAGTGTTTTAAAAGATAACTATCGAATATGTTTCCATTGTCTTTGTGGTGGAAACCCATGGAAACCAAGCTTGATCCCGGAATATGAAGTAGCCTATCATAAGGTATCTTCACGGAGTCTTGTCTATGCTGTTTCAGATTTCAACAAATTCGGTTCAGTGCTCGCTTAATGGTGTCAACGTTATAAAAAAAAATTACTTTTTGAATATTAGTAGGGTTATTAAGTCATCTAGGTATATTTGTTATATTATTTTTTACGTGCGCGTTTGGCCTATACTTCGTTAACTATACTAAAGATTTTCCTCAAAAACCAGAAAATAATAATGAGATATTTAACTATTTTTTTGGTAGTGATATCAAATAATTCGCAAAGCTAGCTTATAATTTAAAAAATAGAATTTTAAAATGTTTATAAGACAATACAGAGATAACGATCACCTGATATCGGCACAATTCTCTCCATAATTGCAAATATACAAAAATAACAATAGTCCTCTTGAGATAGTATAAGATATGAAGACACCAAAAGTATGTGACTTTTGCATATCTTTCCTTTTGAATTAGATAACTTAAAAGTTCATTGAAATAAAATGTCAAAAAAATATGCCATGTTGATGTTGCTTCGCATATTTTGTGGGTCAATGCTGATTACGTAGGTATTGTCTAGATTCAGACCGATGTTCATCCGGCCGAGGTTAGTTTGAGACAAAGCAAGTATCATAAATATTTCTGAGCAACATATTTAACATATCCGATAAAGTATCTGCATAAATTATGAGGTGCATTTCAAAAATCAACTGGTCTTGTGTCTTTTTAGAATTTTTAATCGTGGAATATAGATCAAGATTTACAAATCTGGTCCTTCACATACTTTTTGAATACATCATTACAGATGCATATATTAATAGATTTCATAACCTTTTAAAAGACATAAATCTTGGCATATATTATTTGCATTTTAGTACAAACATCTATTCAGACTGCAAATTGGCCTGCGAATGAAACGCTAGGCAATCGCCTACTCTCAACTTTATAATAATTAAATACAGCACACGCTTCCTGTTAGTGTCTATACACAAGTCAAAAAAGCGATACTAAGATCTTGATACAGTACTTATTTAATAAATCTTGTAGTAACTAAAACTATCGTAATATATACTTTCATCTTGTCCGACTTTACTCACTATTTTCACGAATCTTTCACAAGCTGCAAAAACTATGCCTATTTACATTGATAGATAAAAGAGGCCTATTAATAAAGAGCAAAGATTTCCATTATTAAAAACAAGTCTACAAGCTATATAAAGCTGGTTATAACACAGAGTTTAAATGGTGAGTAACTTCAAAACATTTAAACCTTGTGAAAAAAAATAATCGGTCCTCCTTTATAGTAATGGTTATTTTATTGTAGTTTTATAAACTTAAATGTATGCTAGCTCGGCATAAATCGTTCTAGGCTTGTTCCGTGAAATATCTGTTTAGTAATTATTACACCTTAGATCACGACTGAGGTCAAAGGCTTCTTAAAAGGAAACATAAAACTAATAGAGGCATTCATTTGCAAAATATTATATAGCTTCGTACTACCTCTCTAGTTCAATGATGATAATTTATTGATTTATATTGATAAGGTATTAATAATTTATTCACATAACTCTCGAATATAAAAAAATTACATTGTACCTACAGCAGACTGCTCGATTCTCATCTTCGTCGTAGGTCTTGGGTTCGATTTCGGGTGGTAAAACTTTTTCATAATCCGACTGGCTAGCTACTATCCCCGCAGGTGAAATCTATCCATCATAATATTTTGAGCTGTTTTCCAGCAATTACTGTGGGAAGCCAGTAGTAATTGAGCCTAAGGGTCAGAGGAGCCGGCAGTTATAGGTATGGCAACGTATTGAGAGATGCTTCAGATTGTTCCTCAATGAAATAGGCCGCAGTGGCCTAAGCGGCCATCAAGTGGGCTATGTGCCTGTCTGTCAACAAAAATGACATATATCTACTAAATAAAACTTAATAGTGTTTGACAAGCACACAAAAAATATAACTAATTATATAGGTAGGTAAATAATTGGATGATTTTATATACTTTCCTAATAATATTAATAGGCACATTGAAGGTCGGATGTTTAAGTAAATAAGTAAATGCACATTACAGCTACTTCAGTTCTCGCAATATATTTGCAGTGAAAATAACGTAGGCATAGTCTTAACAAAGATTCTTTAGACAAAAATGTCAAGGCCACTGTGCCGCCTGAGGGCTCGTTAAATAACTTCAGCCTGGCAAGGTGTTGACATGTATGTTGAATGGCTTTATGGCTCGTTTCACAATTGTTGAAGTGCAATAACACCTGCATCCTTTTTTGGAAAGACAGAGACCCCGCACAATAAGTTTACGTTCTTTATCTTCAAGAAGATGAAGTACTAAAGTATACCGTTAAGTGTTTTCGATTTTTGATACAGTAAAAATCAAATAAATCAATTTGATAGTTTAAGTAGACGACTGATAAGTAAACTGATTCAGCTACTATACTATAGGTCGCGGGTTCGAAATTTCGCTCAAAAGTTACTTACTTATGGATTTTAGTTTTTTTTTATATATATCAATATCGTTAAAAATGCCGTACCTGTGGCTGAAATCCGTTTTCGTCAGCGATGTAGGTGAGCGCAATAAGCTGGCCCTCTGGCGACTTGTAGCTGAACTTGCCTTCCGCGACCTGCACCTCCTCACCCTCCCCTTTGCCGAAGTTCTTCACATAACCCGATTCCTCAGCGTTTATTTCATTCCCCGTCTCGAATCTGAAAATTAAAATAATACTATGACAAAACAAACTTTGTTCAAAGTTGAGAAATCCCAAACCCTTACTTTTTTTTAATACATCAGAAGACAGACAAGCACGCAGCTCATCTGACGGTAAGAGACTCCTGCGGCCTTGTCCATTGAGGGACTATAAGCTAGGAAATTCGTTCAATTTTCTGCCCCACTGTAGGCTCCTCTGATCTTCGAGCCTTTGGTTTCAAGTACACTGACATTAATATTATACTACCCGGGATTTGTCGAACTATCATTCACAATGAATGGGTCACGAATAAAACATCTTTGTGATTGTCTTCAGCGTGAAGTGCCTTTGGGAAATGTACTCAAGTCCTTCAGAAAGAAGCCTTCCTCGGTTGTGCCTGGACGGTGCATCGAAAACCGCTCTTTTACAGCGCAAAGTTTCTTTTAAGATTTATTTAAGCCACACATTTGGGAACACGGTGGAGGTATTCTTGCGCTCCGAGGATCATCTCAAAAATTTAAAATATCAGGCTTTCTAAAATATTTTTATCTAATATTAAAATAATATTTATATATAACATCATTATTATAGTTGTCATTACATACTTTATTTATTTTACTCAGTCTTATAACAAAAAATCTACAATTTGCAATTCAAAAATTAAAGTGTATAATAATTCAATAAATCTTTATGCGAACGTGTCGTTGACAAACAACGAATTTAATATCGTTGTTGACAAATATAAAAAACAAAATGCTTGTTTGGTAATAATCCTGTTGTTGGTTCACGGCAATAAACAGATTGCATGCGCGTGCATAGCATGCATGCTGTAAAACAAACAATCCATCTTTTAGCAAGTCATTCAAATCGGTCACCGATAACATTTTACTGTTTCCTATATAAACTCACAAAACAAGTACGACTGTTGAAATAAAGTATTATGATGTTAAATGCTACCCCAAATTAGAAAAAAACATTCAATTAGTCGTTATAATTATAATAAACACTTTCGTGGACAGTAGCGCCCACGGAATTTCTTCCCAACTGACACTACTACGACGCCCACAGGCGTACAGGGGAAAGGGTAACGGAAGTCCGCAATTCTATCAATGTGTGTGTACCTTGACGTGTTGTAGAACTGTATACGATAACAGTACGAAAGCCGCATTACTCTTGCGGTGACACTACAACATGCTCTCTCTTGTAAAAGTATTGAAAATCAAGCGCCCTTAGACGTACTGCTGTTGCGCGAATATAAACTATGACGTCTACAGGCGTCCTGTGTCGTATCGTTTTTCACCACCTAAATGCCCGTGGGCGTTACTACGAACGTGTTAATAGACCTCTCCTATTGAGTTATATTTTTTATACTAAGCTACGAGTTTCCATACACGTTTGCTGAATGAAACGAAAATACCTACATATTTATATTTATTTTAAGACTCATTATAATAAATGTTTAACTTACACCCATTTGTATGTCCCATCAACGTTTGGCCCGTCTGTTTCAAACCGGATTATTGGGATCTGGTCACCAGGGGGCTGCTGTGGTCCTTGCGCCGCAAGGGTCCCCACCAGCACTGTCATGAAGATGAATGAGATCTGAAAAGGGAAAATATAATTTATTAGTAAAATGGGTGAAATAAAGTTGTTAATGTTTATATTAAATAATGTGTTTGTAGGCCATTCATAAATCTTATCATATATACGAGTACGAGTAAACCGTATAAACTAGGACCTCAACGAATAACTGCTACAATGCTTCAGAGCTAGTAATTTTTGCCTTATAAAGACTTAAGGCGTTATAAATATTACATATTTTGTAGCATCACTTTTGAATTCGACTTCGTAAACAGCATGTAAAACACATTTAAGGTACATGTATAATATGTATGTACATACAAAAAAAAGTATTTAAGTAATGTACGGTCAACAGCACATCACGGTTAACACTTGCAGTTCGATAATAGCACTTATGCCCCCGACATAAGAGTGGTACAAAGTCCAAAGTGTTAACGATTAATTTGGGGCTAGGCGATGTGTGAATAATGTCCAGAGATATTTTTTATTTATTATTTATTTATTCTGCATGTTATCCCACAAAAATAAATGGGTAAAAAGTTGTATTTGTTATAATTACTTTATTTTAACATTTATTTCGGAAATAGTCACCTTTCAGTAGTCTAAACATACGTTTATGAAACAAGGGCTTGAAAAGGGATTAATAAATATCCTGGGTTTCCTATCTTTTATTTTATATTTTGACGAGCCGTTTGGTGTAATGGTTGAGAAGTCGGCTGTTACACCAAGGGTCGCGGGTTCGATCCCCGCACGGTACAAACATTTGTGTGCATGAACATGTTTGTTTGTATCGGTCTGGGTGTTTCTATGTATAATATGTATGCATTTACAAAAAAAAAGTATACTAAATAATGTTCATCCGTTGTCTAGCACCCATAGTACAAGTTATGCTTAGTTTGGGGCTAGATGGCGCTGTGTGAATAATGTCCAGGGATATTTTTACTTATTATTTTATTTATTTATTTACTTAAAACTGTTAAAATTAAGGAAACCTAAACGAACAAACCAAACTGTGAAGTTTATGAAGTATAAACGCCTAAATAAAATAGTCCGCAGTTCAGCAAAGCGTAGGTACTGAAAAATTCTTGCAACTATTATTTTTTAATGCTTACTACAAGAATACTAAGCTACAGGATTAAGCATACATTGATTGGTATATTAAAACCAGTATATAAAAATGTACTACTTAGGTATTTACAATTACAAGAAAAGTCTAAATTTTTTTGTCGTTTTGGGCTCTCTGGATTATATCCCCGGAGAGTTGCTCAAAAGTTACTTACCTATAGTTATTATAATTATATGAAGTTGGTATTACATTTTTAACTAACGATAAAAAATTTTTTGCTTGTGGTTAATGGACCAAGCATAGAAGATCCTAAGTCTCATAGATGGAATCTGTTGATACAGTGTTTGATTCCTACACAAACAGTCGGTTCAAAATCTATAATATAAAAATGAATCGCAAAATGTGTTGGTAAGCGCATAACTCAACAACGCCTGGACCAATTCGGCCAATTTTTTTTTTTAAATGTTCTTTGGAGTTCAAGGATGGTTTTTACGGCGAGAAAAATTGAATTGATTGATTGATCAATTCCCACGGGAACAGGAACCACGCGGGTGAAACCGCGGGCGCCCGCTAGTAATTAAATAAATCATCAACTATTTTGCAGCACCTGAACATCAGCCCCCAAAACTATCTGCAAATCGATCAATATTGATCTAATTACTTTTCATCGGTTATCCAACTAGGTATTACCTACTTACCCTACTTAGATAATTGTATTCAAGTACGATAACTATTCTAATTCATACGTAATGTTCGCAGTGCGCGTGCGTGAACTACGACGTATTCACGGAAATGCACTCCTGCCGAAGAGGGAAAGTTGCAGTCTACGAACAATGCAACGCCAATAAAAGAGTCGTGCCGAAACCGCACACCGCACTCGTAATTTATGTGACAATATTTGAGGTAAGTGTGTTTCGAGGAAGTTCACGCTGCATTAGTGCACTGAGTGATGAAGCGACAATCGTTTCTCGTACCCTTCTTTTGTTTTATTTGTTTTGTCAAGGGGTTTAATACTCATTTAATTCCGTGTGTCATTTTGGGGATTTGTAGTTTTTTTTGTCGATGAAAATTTGGCATCACCTAACGGCGCGCAGCGTAATATTTTTTTATAATTTAATATTTTGATAAGTAAAAGATTATTAAGTTTATTACGACGACTATAAAAAAATATACTTCTTTAGTAATATTACCAACATTCAAGTCTATAAAGTTACATAGACGTAGTTCATTCATAATAATGTAATTATAGTAATCGTAATGTTTTATTTCATTATTTAATGGTAGTAATTGCGTAGAGGTCGAAAGATACTAGATAGCTGTTTGCTTCTCTTTCAAACAAAAACTATGTTAACAATTATGAAGTAATAAAGCGAATACGAGTACACAATATGAAGTTTCTAAGCCGTATTTACGCAAACAAAATTTTTATGTGAACCAAAATTTCAAACCCACACAGAAGAGTGAATTTTCAAAATAGGTTAGGATTTTCAAAATAGGATAGATTAGGATTCAGATTTTATCATCAATAGTGTTAAAGTTTTTTTGAAGTGAAAACTTCTTTAGCGGCGTTGTGCACTTTTTTTGTATGGGGAAAAAATGTTAAACTCGCGTCAGGATTTATGTGTCACGTGACCTGATCGAAAATCCATATAAAATTTGAAGTCCGGACACGTGTTTTCTACAAACTTATCTGTTCCGGTGGCCAAAATTGGAACTACGTGAAATGCAATGCAAAAACGATATTTAATGACAGTTTTAAATAGACAGTAGCGACGCCGCCACCGGAACAGATAAGTTTGTCGGTCTATAGACAATAATGGTTTTTTGTTCAATTTGACAGCTCATTTATGCAAAGAAAAGTGCTTCATAGAGTAAATAATTGTATTAATAAGAACTGATGTTGTTTTCTTGAGTTTTATTCCTTTAGCGTAAGGTATATTTTTCTTTGCATAAATGAACTGTCAAGTGTGACCTCTTCTACTATTATAGCCCTGTCCTTCCAATCCGACCAACTAAACGGACCAACTGGTTGTGCGGTTTGGAACCCGATAAAAGGTTTTATTCCAATCCAACCAACTAGTTGATCATTTATTTTATTTTGAGAAATATTATTCCAAACGGACCAACTTTTTTCTTTCTCAAGGATACGGTGCGGTCGCTTCCTATATGCTTCCTATGCTACAAAGTGACCACAAAGACCTTAATTTGATATCCTGCAAAATTCAAAATTTAATTGCCGTAATAAAACATTTAAAAAGTTTGGAATATCTTTATTCGCCGGAATTATAATAACAGTATTTTGTGGAAATTAACACCACTTCTATCCGCAGTCTTTGGATCCGCTATGCTGCGGAGCATGCATCAGGTCGTATGAAGTTGGAAATGCTGTCCGATTTCCTGCGACAAGAGGCTCGTTCTCACACACAGTTTGGCTTGTTACCCCAAATTCCCAGTGAACATCCTCGAAAGCGACATGTTGATTACTGTAACACCACTCGTGTTATTAACGATTCGGGAGTCTGCGGATTCTGTAAAGGGAATCATTTCTTGGCCGATTGCTCCAAATTCAAAAGTTTATCCGCAGATTCCAGTATGCAATTAGTTGTAAATTCCAAACTTTGTTTTCGTTGTTTAGAAAATAAATCTTTTTATTTGTGATCTAGTGCAGTTTGGTGTTGAAAAGTGGTGTGATTTTCATTCAGTAAAGTGTAACGAAGTGTCATACATAAGAAAATTGAAACAAATTGACTGAATGGACGGGTATTGCGTGTAGTGTGTCTCATCGGTAGATGAGACGCTCTTACCGCAATGGCGTCCATTCCCCCGTGACCTTGAGAGTATCCTCCAGTGTTTCCATGAAGCGTTAAAACATCTTAACACCAATGTTTTAACGCAAGGAGAATCTCCCATAAAATCACTTGACATTGGCAGAATCACCGCGCCGCAAACAGGCGCGGGATAGAGTCCATATAAAAAAAAAAAAAAATCATCGTTCATTACATGGCGTTTCAGTGTCACAGCAAGGAGTTTCTGATAAGTCTGAAAAAGTTTCTGATTACATGAATTCTGAGAGATAAACTTTTTAATGTAATATAAATTGTCATGTTTGTGTACGATAGCGCAATAAATAAATATTGTATTTTACCACATAAATGATAGTACTTTTATACCTCTACCAATCAATTAAATCCCTAACCATTCCAAAATACATATCAAAAATGCACAACGTTAATATTCAGGTTTTCACTTCTGCCGGCACTCCCGGAGTGCAACCCGTCGTTTTTTTTTAAATTAAGTACTTACCTTCGTACTAATGGATGTACCATGGGTGGTTTGGTTATGGTTAAAGTTTAATATTTAATTAGAGCAGTATAGGAAGTAAGCAACAAATGAAAAGATTCAATAGTAGATTAGCTGGCATTTTCTTCGATCGCGTTAGACACTATTACAACACATTGACATGTGCTTATACGTTCATTTATAAAGTGTATTGCAAATTACTCGTATACACGCCTAATGCCTTTGTTGCAAACCTTACATACTTCATTCATTACATGTGTTTTACTTGACGTGAAGCAAGCACAGTTACAAAATGCAAATCTGTGACGGATATTTCCCTTTACTTCAAGTTATTTAATTACTCATATATTTAAATTCACTGTTTTGAATTAACGCATTTATTTTGAATATTTAAATAAAGCTACTTATATTTAATTCTCAGAAAGAGCATAAAACACGATTAAATTTGTTAAAACAAAATGAACCTAGGTCCAAACAATTTTATTTTATTACTTCTTTATAAAATAAAATTGTTTGCAATTGTATATCAAAATTATATTTTATAATAATTAAACATTGATTCTTAAAAAGCATTTTTTTTGTAAATATATTTTTCTACAGACGAGTATTTAGAAAATACGATTATTTTGTCCTGGCTCTCAATGCTCGCCCAGCAGGAAATAAATCCAAACAAAAGCTCAAAATTAAAAAAAATATATATTTTAAAACAAACATAATATCTGATAAAAGTCAGAATAAGAGGCTTTCTAAAGAATGTTTAAATATGTTTTTGTGTGATTTTTTATTGATTTTTAAATCGAGTTTTTGATATCAGCTTTTTTTTAAACTTAACTCTCAACACTTTTAATGCAAATCCGTTAATTTATGTTGTTATTATCTTCACAAAAATGAATACATCTTAAGTTTTTTGTCCATTAAATTAAAAGGTGTTTTACGACGGGGACTTTATAGAGATACAAAGAATAACTTATCTCAAGCAAGCGCTGTCATAAAGATCTTATCTCTTTCACTGTCAGCTCTCACGTCTTACTCTTCAGTCGGCTGAGCTTTGCAGGTACATAATATGAAAATGATATTATTATGAAAACGTCATATCTTTCCAGACAAAACGTGACAGGGGAGTGTAGAGAACATAGTCGGAAACAAGGGACGAATGGAATCCGTGACCTGACAACAATCTCATTTATGTTCGAGATGCACTGCCTTTTGCGAATGTTGAGCGTGACGACTTTTGACCTGCGCTACCTAACACTGATAAATTTGCATGAAAGCAGAAGAAATTTCAAGCATAATTGGATGGCAGGTCGGTTCATCGCGGTGTTGAAACGCTTTATGTCAGACAATTGCCTTTGTTTAAGTTACTTTAAACCTTTTTCAGTGTCGCAATCGTTTACATAAACGTTTGATTTTATATCCCTATATAAATAACTTTAACTGACACACGGCCACATGCTAATATACTTACTATACATATTTAGTTTGTCTAATTTTTAATAAAATTTCTAATCAATTCTAAAAAAGATCTTTAATGATTTTGTTTCTACGGAGGACAAGTATTTAATCTCAAATTAATGAAAACTTTACTTGTAAACTTTGTTCAATTTTTTGTGTTTAGTTATTGGAATTTTATCACAATAAAGGAACGTGAGACATACCCTCAAGTTTCATTCCTAATAGGAATGTCTGGTGCTTATAGGCTCGAATTGAGCGACATTTGACCAGAAAGCATTAGTCAGCGTTACGGTTGTAATTACGCTCCCAAGATTTTCCAGGCTTTGAATTAAAATGCACACTCTGACAGCTATTATGGCTTAACCTGGTTGAAAGGTATATCCACATACGTTTTGGCAGATGTTGGAGTTTGGAAGTTTCTGGCAACAACCACCACCCTAACAATCGTCGATTTCATTACACTTTTATGTTACTTTGCATGACCATTCAACGCAGTAAATTCATTATTTTCTATATACATACATGTTAGATTAAAATGTTCATGTTTGCAATCTACACTTGTTATTTCCTTAAAGACTAACTTCAAATACTAGTAGTTAAGAGTTAACTTTTAATTTTTAAGCATTGAAAACTTACACAGTTGATATCCCAGAATAATAAAGGACCGACCAATTATGTAATAAGTCCTATGACGACTCTCCAATGCAGAGTCTTTGTCTCACACCTTGTTAATGCCAATTGCTATTTAGGTATTAAACACCAATTTTACAACCAATTTAGAAACCAATGAAAAAGCTTCCAAAGTCGCCGTCAATGAGTAATCGTTAGATTGGAACTTTAATAGTAATGACTATGTAATTATTTCGCAAACCTACGAAAAAGGTCAGAGTTCCCTTACTTACTATTTGAATGTTGTTTCGGGAATTTCCTAATTCAAGTATTTTTTCTAACTAATTAAATGCTATGCTCGTCTGAAGAATATAAAACACGTTTTTTAGAGGAGTTAAATATATTTGAACTAGCCTTCCGCCCACGGCTGCGCCCGCCTGAGCTTTATGACGTTATCCCGCGGGAATATCTTTATAAATTGTAGCCTATGTGTTATTTTGATATATAAGCTATATTATTGTGAACTTCCATTAAAATCCATTCAGTAGTTTTTACGTTAAAGAATAACAAACATCCATACATCCTCACAAACTTTCGCATTTAAAATATGTATAGGATCGTTTATCCTTACCATGGTTGCGTAATGTGGGACAGTGGAGTTGCAGGATGCAGCCACAGGCGCAGGCGGTGCAGGTGTGTGCTCGGTGACACTGCATGGTGTTTATATACCGGCTTGTTTACCTATGAACTTCGTACCGATGCAAGCGCATCCCGGCGATTCATCTCGCACACACAGCTACGTCGGTGCATAGGACTGGGTTGTAGGGCAAGTTAACTATTAGGAATTGCACAATTTGTCTGTAAAATCATGCATTTAGTATATAAACTTTAGTGGTTTAGGTACATGGCTACGATCTCGGCGTCCTGGTTTCAATACTGGGTCAGACATTTGTGTTGAATTTTCAAATAAGAGAATAGATGATGGGAGTAAATATTTCAAATTGTCCGTAGAAATCACCTTAATTAAAAAAAATATGCGCTGCAATTCATCTCATGTTTATAAAAATAAATAAGTACTTATTTATACAAAAGGATATAAGTAATGGCACGGCAGGCTAGCGAGACCTGTGGCCGTAAAGTGTCTTGCTCTTGTTGCCATTGACCACCCAGCCTAGGAATGGTAACTGATTTCTCTTTTTTTTAATTAATTAGCATAGTACCTACATAGTTACGAGCACCTACGTATAATATTACCAATGTAAGCAACTAATTCATCTTTAAATCTCTTGTCTATGTTAAAATCGTCCAGTTTTCTGTTAAACCGCAACACTTCCGCCCGTAGTAGTAGTGGGTACGGGCGAGGCTGGTGAGTACCTAGTGTCCACGAGTACGCCCAACAAATAAGTTCCTCCATACATGCTAAACAATCAGCAGCTAATGCAAAACAAATTATAACCATCATTCTAACAGAGATTGAAATCCAAAGGTATTATTTTATTATATTGCGAAATCTCGACGCCCATCTGGCTATGCTGACCGTGGCAATATAATAGGTAGTAGTTTGTTTTGAATCCATGGATTTACGTGCGAATTTATAAATGAATACTCTGTCTTGCGTGCAAATGCGTTGAAAAGTAAACCGCTTTGGATTAGGATTACAAATTAATAGAAAATATGCTACTTAACCACGCTTTTAAAATTTTCATAAGATTTGTTACACGCACTGAATCTGCGGAAATAATAAATGCACCTGTGTTGCAGATAATGATAACAGTTTCTGCCACTGACTTTGTCTTCATCTTCAGAACTCGGTTATCACAAAAAAATACATTAAACTCCGTAATGTCACTTCCAGACAAAGCAACGTGCGAAAATATGTGTTTTTGCTATAAATAAATCATCTTCATGGTGATGTAGGATATAACATCGTTATATCACAGCATCTATTAGATTCAGCCGTTTTTAGTCACTTTAACCTATTTTTCCAGAAGTATGGCCCACACTATCTCACAATTGAGATAAGGCCTGTGTCCCAGCAGTGGGAACGTATACAACGTGTTATTTTAAATGCGCAAAACCTCAGACACCCCAAATGGTTTTTAATATAATTGACCTAATTGTGAAGGAAAAAACAATATTAAAAAAATTAAAAGATTTTATGAGCTGTTTTAGTTTTACTGGCAATTATGATCGTTTCTTGCGTCTGCGACGATAACGCTTCGTCGAGCGACGAGTCGGTAGTATGGTTTGCGCACGTGACGGCTTGACCTATTAATAAATAGACAGGGCAACATTGTTAATGAATATTTTTTGAAACATGTGACCTATATTAAAAAGTGGTTTAATGGATTCTACTCGTTGTTCTGATCAAACTATTTTCAGGTTTTGCGCATTTAAATTAACACGTTGTATAGGCTGATGATGATGATGAACCTATTTTTCAGTATGTTCAATTCTGTATTCTTAACAACTTTAACTATTGAACATCTGCATAGCCTTAGCTACCGTTCAGTCACCATCACCTAATTTTCCTTTCTGATTAAGGAAAGGACAGTCTTTTTAATTAAAAGTAAACTATCAGCCAATTAATGTACCACTACAGGACTTGATTCAATAATTGATATCAAGTTAGCTTTTACAGTCAGATTGGTGATCAAAAGCTACTGCTTATATTGAAAATCCTAAACAGATTTCGCTTGAGCCAAAATTTATATCCCAGGACCAACAGATTACAGCCACCTCACTTCCAATCAGGTGTTTTATAAGCACAAATTTAAAATGACTAACATCTACTACTGTATTCAAGATTTCTCATGTATATTCACTG
This sequence comes from Mecyna flavalis, assembly GCA_949319885.1. NCBI lineage: Eukaryota > Metazoa > Arthropoda > Insecta > Lepidoptera > Crambidae > Mecyna > Mecyna flavalis. Next base: position 10,241,122 of record OX439430.1, read on the forward strand.
TTCTAGAACATCTGAAGTCCCGTAGAGTCGAACAAAAGACATCAGTGCCATTTAAGGCTTAAAAGGATACTGCATAAAAGGTTGACATCGATTGATGAGCACGTATCAATTAAATGTGCATAATCGTGCCTCTGTCACATTTTTCTCATGACACAACAGGTTACTAGTTATCTACAATCTACATACACAGATACACAGATGCATCAAACCGAAGTATCTTTTTATTATACTATAAACCTCAATTTCAAGAATTAAAACGAGTGTTTATATTATTTTATATGATGTGATTAGTAAAAATCTGGCGTTTTATTCCTCCTAATATCCAAAAATCAAAAAAATTATAATACGCATCAATGTTTTCCAGCCGGTTTACGGCTGCAGAGGCCTATCGTAACGTAATCATTTGTACTATTTAGTCAATTGATCTTAATCTAAAAGGAAATAAGTTGTTTCATTGTAAAAACTGATCTGAGCCTGATAACAAATCATCAATATCAGAGGGAATCCAAATGACACCCGCCCTGAAGCACCACCTCAGAGAAGTTTTAATGAGCATGACTTTTGGGACCCAGGCTATTTCTATAAATTTAATTACAAATAAGAAATAAAATCCAAATTAACTATTTATTAAAAATAATGTTTGCGTAGCAGGTACTACCACCAGTATCTTCGAATGCTTTTGTCAATGCTATTAATCATAACACTAGGGTATAAGCTACTTAATATGGTATTTAATAAATTTATGTATTCGATGTTACATATATTTAACTAATCATCATCATCTATATGATGATTAAACAAATTAATTCAGATATTTAGTACCACATTTAGTCGATTGACTGTTATAAGTACCAAAAGCTAGATTTAATTTGGCTATAAAGTTTTAATGGCTAATGAGTATGAATGTCATCGCAGCATTTGATTAACTTATCGTGGAAAATTGTTATAAAGTGGATTTATTTTCATTGTATATTTTGACTTGCTTAAGTAGGTACTACAGATTTTTTACAATTATACATGTAAGGCATGGGGATAGTTAACACTCGAAAAACTTCTGTCAGGCCGCTGTCAACTATGTATTATGATACTCCTTACATGATATATTGCTTACGCCAGCCCGTTCTATACGCACGTAATAAAACATCCAAAGGTAGGTCCGGCAATAATAACATGACTTGTAAAAAAAAATGCAATTGTAACGGGCTAGTTTTCTCAAACTTCTCTATGAAAAAGTTTCCAATAGGGTAACGGCTTAAAAAAATATGATCAATATAATAAAATTATGATGTTTGATTAAATGATACATGAGCTAAACATTTATATTTTAATGGATTGGCTAAGTCACTGTTCATGGAGGCGGTATTTTTTTTATTTATTCTTTACAATAGGGCCATGGTACTCACCATTGAAAAAAGACAGATTTGAGCACGACATCAATGTGCAAGAGAGACTTTAAAACGTAAACGGTTATATTAGGGCGCTTAATCTATTTTATTCTATGCTCAAGCGTTTGAGATGCCATGAATAAAACCATTGCTATATAAATATCTTCTAGTATCTTTTGCTCTACTAGCATTAGTGAAACTTCTCAATGTGTGCAGTTTCAGGCTTGCAACAGATTTCTACACAAGTGACTATGGATGTAACATTTGATATGGTTTCAAATGTCATTGGTACCTATTCAATGTAGAAAGAACAATGGCAGTTTTATACCTGCATGTTTTTAAGGTGTCTTAAAACTTGACTTATATAAAAATGATTATTTGAATTAGCCAGATTTTTACATCATAACACATTTTTATTTATAGGCTGATATTAAATCATGAATTATAAAAACCTCTCAGTTGATTACAATATTAATATCTTACGCGTTTGTGTTGCCGCTTTAGAAAAAATAACACATTTATATTTTTTTTCAATAATAAGAAAAAGGAATAAAAATAATTTATTTCAATGCAATGTGTAACTTAGAAATTATATATCATTAAAAATAGCACAGTGGAAGTTCCCTTCGTACATAAAATAGCGTAATGTTTCTTTATTGGTAAAAATGTAACTTTTAAAGCTGTCTCGTGTAATATTTAACTATCTGCCAATTGCAACACTGCTACCAAAGTTATTTTGACAGCAGGAAACTGCAAAGCAATTTGTTTGACAGTTTATTTTTTTTTATAGGTTTTGGCTTTGCACGGTTTGTACTTTAGCCACAGACGATATTTAAAAGGTCCAGTATTCTCATAAATGTTTTAGGAGACTGTTTTTTTTTCCTCTGGCTGTTTCTAAGATGACTATTTTAATAAAAAATAATTCTATTAATTAATAAAAGAAGAAAATAAACAAGGATTTGTTTCATTACCAACATAACCTCAAAGTACAAAAATACTTATAACTTTTTTTTCCGACCACCGTTTGTTAAAATTCTTTTTGGAAATGTTTATGTAATGCAATTGCTAGTGTATAAGCATTTTTTAAATCATAGACGCCCCAATTTTTATCCAGGACAAACGTAGTATGGGACTTTGCCATTGTTCTTTATTTAAGATACCTGCGCTAGCTCTACCCTTACTACAAGCAGTGTTTTGTAAGTAGCTTTCACTTTAAGATCAAATCAAAGTATGTGATTTTGTGTGATAATATGCTTTTGTAGAGCTTAGTGCATATTGTAAACCTGTATTTTATCAAATTGAATTTTTAACTTTTGGTGTGAGAACGACACGCTTGAAATGTCAATTTTTCATTCTACGAGTATTACGACGACGATTGACGAGCCATTTGGTGTAATGGTCGAGAAGTCGGCTATTACACCAAAGGTCGCGGGTTCGATCCCCGCACGGTACAAACATTTGTGTGCATTAACATGTCTGTTTGTATCGGTCTGGGTGTTTCTATCTATAATAATGTATGTGTTTACAAAAAAAAAGTATATAAGTAATGTTTATCCGTTGTCTAGCACCCATAGTACAAGCTAGATAGTTTGGGGATAGATGGCGCTGTGTGAATAATGTCCAGAGATATTTATTTATTTATTAATAAATTCTTTTGAAGTTAATTCTGTATATTAATAAAGTCTTGTCCAATGCTTCTAACTTTTAAAAGTCCAACAAAGTATAACTATCTCAGAACACAAACCGATTCCGAATAATCAATACTTAATCCAATGGAACTACGAAGAGTTATGAAATTACTTTAAGATGATAAAAAGGCCTCTCAATGTGTCCTTGCAGTATTCACAAGGGGTTTACTCATACAACTTTCTCATATAAGTGCGAGGCAAATGCTCGGTAACTATTTCATCTTTAGTACTAATCTCTACTACACTAGTGGTGGACCGCCAGCCAATTTATTCGCTATGGAAAGCTTCTGTTACAAAATACCAGATACATTTTCCCTTTTCTGTTCATCAATAGTTCTTTGTTTCCCTTCAAATACTTGCAATAATGAGTTGAACATTTCTTAGAAATTATCATTATTTGATCAGCTGCTTTTATCTAAAGTCTTATAAAGAGTTACCTCTGTATATTTTGTATGTTCGATCGTAATAATGGTAGGTAAAGTTCGAAAGATTCCATCCGATTCTAAAGCACGTTCAAAAAATAGTAAAATTGAAATTTTATAAACTTATCTCTACGATTAATAATCAACCTATAACGTAATGCCAGCCTAAAGTCTATTATGGAAGGCTATTCCGCTTACATTAAAATTATGGTATGTAATAAACGTTAGTTTAAAAATTATAATATACTGAAAACACAGGCAAATATCTGGGTACATAAAATATTAAACGTACTTAGTACAAAGAACCCTTAAAACACATACAAACATGAAACTCAGTACAAATACTGATATTCAATTAATCAAATCGTATTACCACAAACTACCATTGCGAATGGAAAACTGGCACATTTAGAGGCTTAAAATAAATTTAGTACGATATTGGTGGATTTCATTAGTTTCATCAAATGCCACACGCAGAACTGGCTTCACAGGGGTCAGCTTTGGTCGCGATGAGCATGTGTGTTTCACAACACCCCTTTATTGGATGTGAGCCTGTCCAGTTTCTGTCAGCAGGCGGCAATTTTCACGGAACCTAAATTCGATACCTCCAATGAACACTACGCTAACTTCAAAAGTGCAGGTTTACAGGAGGAGCTCTTGAAAGAAAAAAGTTGATAAAATCTTTATTTTTGTAGTTATTTTCTTGATATTTTTTGTGTGAGTAACTAATTTACTGATGCTTAAGATCCGCATAGTAACATTTTAAAAAACTTATGAGTTTTTTAATTAGCCTCACTTAGCGGGATGTAACGCAGAAAGCTCTAATTTAAGATCGGGATACACTCCGCCAATCCTAATTTAGCGGAATATATTCGGGAATATTACAGGCTACAAAATAATAAATTAAATGTATACTACATAAAATAAAATTAATAATTACATTTAAAATCGACTTCATTACCAATTTAGAGTATTTTGAACAATGTTTTTATTGTAATAAGATCGTAATTTATGAAAAAGAAAAGTTAGCGTTTTGTAGTAGGATAAGCCGAAAATCGTTGAGCCGTTATACAAGCCGCTAACAAATAAATAGCGTAGAGTATCTTAACTGTGTCATTACTTAGCGGCCTTTCGTCCATATTGGTAACTAAGCTTATGTAACCAGTTCCAAAAAATATAATTTTTTCGTTGGTGTTTTAAGTAGTTGTGAGGGAAGAATTATTTTTCCACTTCGTAGATTAAATTATTTCCATTATAGTAACCCGAGACATTGTGCAAAAAATCCCGATATGATGTGGGATTGTTGTGATATACAACTGGCTCGGTGTAGTTGATTTGAATTAAAACGTACTATGCAAAACACTTTTAAATCATTTATTAATACTTAGAAAAATTTTAGGCAGTGGCCTACTTAACTGTAATATCTTAAATTTTAATTGCTGAATAGTTGCACTTATTTCTGTGTCAATATCATGATAATTATTTGGTATTTTGTCGTTTTTAACTGCTGAATTTATTTATTAAATTTTTGTTTCCTTCATTAGAATGCCCAACACTTATGCGATGGATGGGTTATTATTTTTTACAAAACGATTAATTCTAGCATGCCATCCTTCCAAATGGCTGCCATCCTTAATACTGTTTAACTGTTCCCCTTCACAACACCAGATTTTAATGAATCTTGTAGCCAGTTACGATCGAAGTAAAAATTTAATTGTGCTATTAGATCAGCTAATATATTTTATAAGCAATTGGGCCAAACCTGCACATCTTGCAACATGCCGCCTCTGAGCTGGCTTGATACTTAGCTGTTCTGCTTTTTTAAAAAGACTTTGACTAAAGTGGTTAAAACAATCTTTTACATCTGTTTGAGGATATGGTTTCTGAATGCCATTAAAAGCAAATCTTCAAAAGCAACAAGCATTTTACGTGGTTTCCAGAGAGGAAATTTAGTTTTGATTATTTGTAAAGGATTTTTTTTTCTTGTCTTGGTTTTGGAGGATGGCAAAAAACAATGGTACTATTTTTGGGTAATAACAATCTAGCTGTGAATGGTAAAGTAAAAAAAATCAAAAGTGCAAGTAACAACTTTTTCGTCAAAATTCTAACGTCATTTTAATCAGCCAATAAAAATATGAAAAACAATCGTTTCCTCCATAACTAATAAAATTCACAATTATTAATATTTGGTTTCCTTGACACCCAACACATAGTATAATAAACAATCATTATAAAAGACTGTAACTCATTATACTAATAATTATTTTCCGATAGAAGTGGCCAGTCACAAACATTTAACGTTCATAATAGATAGCAAAAAGTTACAAAAATGGAAAAATTCTTCTTCTTCCACAACTAGGTAGTTACCAAACAGCAAAAAAAAAATTTTTGTAACTAGTTACATAAGCTAAGTTACCAATATGGACGAAGGGCTAAGCGGTTCGTTTTATACTAGAAAACAAAACTCTTGTATTATAATTGTAGCATTTCATGCAGCTAATTTCGATTTTAATTTACTACAAGATAGTGAAAATTATTAAACTTAGTAATGTTTAACTCTGATTTACACTACGTTAAATAATTATTTGTTCAAAAGTGCATTCAACGGGCGACACACACCGCTAACTGTCACATGAACAAATACTTTCCCGCGCAACACCCCGCCAACTCCTAGTTGGCGGCGTATCTCCCGCGGGCCGGCAGTCGCGCTAGCCGAATACACACCACTATATTAAGACAGCGGCTTGTCCACCCCGTAATTGAAGAAAGTACCTTTACTTGGCGTTATGTAAATCTCAAAACTTTTTTGTTTTTAAAGATATTGTCATGAAAATTTGGGGGCATAATATTAGTAAAAAAGTGGGTCGATTTCTATAAAAAACGAAAAATGCCAAATTTTGAGTTAGCGTAGTGTTCATTGGAGGTATCGTAATGTTTGTTCGGCTCTTGAGCTATTTACGCAAGTTTAATTATCGTGATGTGCCCAGCTGATAATATTACTTTTTTGCAGTCATATTTACTATTTGTACTTGTGATTCCTCAATCCAGGTTGCAGTAACAACAAACCGATTTAATTTTCCTTCTAATTTAAAATCATATCAAGATGCTATGGCAATATGAACGGTTTAGCAAGAAACAGCTTATACCTATTAAATAATCTAATAAGTTTTTGACGTGACAACGTCTTATAAATTGGTTTGCCGGGTGACACTTCAAGAAACTGCGTTACGCTCCGCTCACGTTATGCGCTCACAATGAGAGCGAGTGAGAGGCACGCGTCCCGCCTAAGAGCGAGAGAGACAGACATAAAAAGTCGTTGTCACGTAAAACTTTCGCCCGTATACCGACTTTACAGGCAACCAATTTTTTCTGGCATAAAATCATCTTTGGTAGATATTTTAGAGATTTTTTATGAGTAATAGGGGTTCATAAACGGTACGTAAATTCATTTTTGAACAAAAGATCAATATTTGAAATTAATATCTCTAATATCTTCTCTAATATCTTATCTATATTTACTTATCATTTGGCCAAATCTACAGTTAAAACGATTGTGTTTCACTTTAACTTTCGTAAGAATATTATGACCGTGATTAGCTTAAACGAAATACCTTAAGCCAATTAAATTGATTATTTTATGTGATTAATTAAAAACTAATTTTAATTACCTTATTCATTGAAGACACATAAATGACTACTTAACGTTTGCACAGGTCAGGCAAGGGATACACATTATAGTTTAATGACTGGATTCAAATAGAAATTACGTTATAAACTTTAATAATTTTAAGCTGTTTAAAGTTTATTGTTTATCAAATATTGTAACTATTTGATGACATAGAGTCAATACGTAGAATAACAGTGATTTATGCAAGACTGGACCACAGAAAAGAAAAATGGTGCCCATGCTAGGCACAAGTGAATCCATATTATAAAAACTCAGCAATTTGTTTAATTTATGGTCATCGACTGACAGGTTATATATAGAAAATCAACTTTCAAAGTCTCCAAGATCAAAGAGCTTATTTGGCACCTCATTAAACGATGTTTGTTGCTGAAGTGTCCCTTAATGGAATAGTTATGTCACAGTGGCTGACCATCAGATGAGCTGCATGCCTGACTGCCAACTGAAACAATTAATAATAAATATATTGAATATAGTTACTTTTTTTAAAGAGTAATTTTTGTTGATGATCTTGGTGATCATCAACGCAAAAGTTTTCGGACATTAAGATTTTCCAGTCTCAAATTAACTATAAATGTTAATAACCGCAAGGCAGGCAAGGATCTTGGGAGTTTACCAACGGGTTACTAAAAACCCTATTATGGAAGCTTATGACACCTGTACGGGCGATAGCTAGTGAAAGTATCCTTTAGCAGTCAAATCAACCATACTCCAGAGGGGATCTAAGCCCACGATGTTATACAACAAAATCGGTTTTTAATTTGTGGATTTAATTTCTGTAATCAGTCGTCAGTAGCAAAAGTGTAATGGTTGAGCTCTTACAGCCTCCCAGGAAATTGGTAGAGCTGGCAGTCGTTTTCGACGTGCACTGGGGTTTTGTCAGCAAATTCACAGACACAGGTCGGTAAAAACTCTAGCCCCTACTTATGCAGGCGGTAGTTGGACCGCCCTTTTCCGCTATTAATTATTTATCGGATCATTCGAAGAAACAACATTTTACAATTAGTGCAAAAAATCTTTTTTTTGTCAATGTGTTTATCAAACCGAACCTTCAAGCTATAATTATGATCTAATTTTAGGCATAGCTTAGCCCACATTTATTGTAGAACCAAAATCGATGTCATTTATTATGTATAATCATACATTCAACGAGACGTGGACAGGACATTACATCATTATAATTTTAAACTAACCGTCTTTCTATTATCTTAAACACCACCACATATACACACTCTCAACCTATACACATTACACACACACACAACCACATACAAACACAAAGTCAACCTGAAAAACACTGTGGAATTATAAAAATGAAAGTACAAAACAAATTATAACATTTTTATTTGTTTACAAAAGTATAGATAAGTTATTAAGGTATATACAAAAGTAAAGAAATAAGTACAAAAGATCTTCATCATTTATCACAATTTTCCGTTGCACTGACTCGATAACATCCATCAGTCTGGACAGTTGTAAAATAAGAAATAACAAATAATATCGCTGTTATCATAACGCTATCACTTACACTAGTATGTTAAAACTAATAGGCATCCCCTTGGTGAAATGGGCTGGTCTTATTTCTAGAACAAAGTAAACCTGTGATACCCTGAGTATTTCTTCGACATCATCAACTTTACAAAAGTTTATTCGACGTCGTATTTTATTATGAACACATCACTCCAATATTAAAAGGGATTCTGCTAACTTTCCTGCTATCACCTGAGTTTATTATACATATTAAGAGGAAAGAGTAGGGCCGTTTTTCCATACAAACGTATTCCCCTGTTTCCTCCCTGGATAATGCCAGTAGTGAAATAGTTTTTTTCCCAAAAATCTATGACCACTATTTGCATGTCCCTATGTTTTCCTTTTTTTCATAAATTAATAATTAAAAGAGTTATGAACCTTTAAAAACCTAAAAAAATGACCAGATTTTCCGCTGTGTTCAAACATCCAGAAAACAAATTTAACTAGATTAAATAAAAAAAAGAAAACATAGGAACACGGCCAAAGCCTTTCTTTAATTTTTGATAAAAAAAGGAGTTAAATCGGTCAAGTTTTGGAAAAGAAATCAGGGGACTACGAAACGTTGATTTTAAAGGTATTTTCGCTCCAAGCTGCAGTTGTCTCTATCGCGCTCTGCGTGGGATGTTCGGACACTGCGCGACTAGATTTTACAAATACCTATTTTTCAATTCTCTTGCCCTTACTATTTCCTCTTAAGAGCTCCTACTAGAGATTTTAACTCTAGATGACTGTTCGACGCAATGAATACTGTTTTCGTTTAAAATATCTTACTTTAAACTAATACTGCGTTGACAATGTCGAATCTATACCTACGTACCATTGGTGATATGTATAATAATGCAGAAAAAAGTCCTAGTTCTTGATATTTGAATCCCATTTAACATTATCAAAATCATACTCGCTTTAATTTTAGGATGATATTGGAACAGCAAAGGGTCACGAATTGGTTTTTGCTGCATTTACCCTACCGTCAAAATGTAAAAACATTATTTGACGGCTTAATTTCTTTCACTCTGTCAATGTCTTTATTGTTGGTAGTAAAGACCCTTGTAGTCAAGAGCTGCTTTCTCTTCGTTTTGTCTTGCGGCCTCTGGGTTGTTAGATTCTCGAGCAGCACGTTCCTGAAAATGAGAAGGAAAATAAATTAGAAGGAATAATATCATTATTTATATTAATATCTTCTAAATATTACACCTCGTTATTACATGTTACTTATGTATTTATACCAGTTTAGAACATTTTTTAGAATTTTTTAGAATAATACTTTTCCAAATGAAATTACAAAAATAAATATATTATAGATGCAAAAATATAAAGTATCTTTTTAATATTACTTTTTTGTAAGTGAACAAGATCAACCCATTATTTTGTGAGTAGGCATTATGCCACCATAGTTTAAAAAAAACGAAATGATACCCTTCAAAGCAGTATTGCACTCTACGAGTAGAAAATTCCTTTTAACAATATTATTTCCTATTTACGATTAAATTAAAAATTTAAAGCATAAATTCGTTATGTTTAAACTAAAAAAAAGTAAAGAGTTCATTAAATGTGAAATTAAAATCGTTACAGTCTTATTTTACAAAATTCTTCAACTCATAAAACATTAGCAAATACATAAATGCCTACAATTGATAATCACCTTGTATTTATAACTAAAATGTAATAAACCTTAAGTTATATCTATAAAACAAGACTAATACGTTGGTTTTGACTTAATTATACGTCCAAAACTTATGAATTGAAAGCTAACATATTATATTGTACAATTATATATGTCAAGTATGTATTTAAAAGAAATACAATAGTACTTGGTTAATTACAAAGAATCTACCGCAAACCTACGCTGTAACAACTTCCGCGTTTTTATTCCCAATCCCAATGATGCATGGAGCAAGAGGTTACACAACGAGATTGTGCAAAAAGGATGCGTAACCTCTGTTTCTGACGAGAATATTGTCATTACCATCGGTTAGAAACATCATTAATTTTCTCCAAATAATAATGTGCCCAATTTCGCTTTCGGATAAAAAACTATTTTTGTCTTGTACTATACACATTTTTTTACTTCATATTTCCAATACACTACACCTTTTCATGTAAGGTCTAGTGCCATTAGTCCCCGATATTAAGTAAAAAAAAATTTACTACTACCCAAAATCCAAAAAATCGGACTTGTTGTGAAAGTGTTCCTCATAGCATCAAATATCTCAAAAAAAAGCATAAACCTAAACGCTACGAATATATCTTACCTCGTTGGCCTTAATTCCGGCGTAAATGAGATCAAGTCCTTTCTGGATTTCTGGAGAGACTGGAGGAGGAGTGGGGATATGGTCACCCTTGACCCTGAATCCGAACTCGTCAGCGGTGTACTCCACGGTGATGACCTGGCCGTCAGGAGCGGTGTATGTGTAGGATCCGTGCTGAACCAGAGCATCGTGGTTCTCTCCAACCGACTTCAAGAATCCCTGCTCCTCAGCATGAATGTTGTTACCGGTTTCGTACCTGAAATCATTGTTATTACTCCATAAGCTAATTTGCATAATAACGATGTACCTATTGCATTTATTTTATCTTGTACGGAATATGCTAAATATTGTTTTCACGCACAGTATGTCAACGTACAAATCATGCTAATTTTAATAACATTCAATGACATTTTCTTCTGATGCATTTACGTAACTTCCAATGAGGCCATATTTTAAAGACCTTAAAAGAATGATGAAACATTGATGGAACTTTCCTCTCCTATAGCGTTGTATATGTAATGCATAGCTGATTCATGCGTATATGACCAACTTACTAAACTGCATACAAATTACAGTGGTAACAAATTAATACTAACGCGGTCTTGTAGCTTCCATCAGTGCCCTGTTCCTTATCGAAGCGGATGATAGGGATGTAGGTGGTGGTTTCCAGGTGTACTTTGGGTCTAAAATCTTCCACGGGTTTGGCTTGTCTGAACTCTTGGGGCTGTTGCTGCCTGTAGTCTTGCTGGGCCTGCTGTTGTCTGTAGTCTGGCTGAGGCTGCGGCTGGTAATTATTGTAGTTCTGTTCCGCCGGCTCCTGGTCGTCAATCTGCTGTGGCTCCGGTTTTAGCGACACTCTTCTCTGTGGAAGAGCTGCCGTAAGAGACAACACAGCACAGGCGGCGACCTGAAACAAACACCCAACCCATAAACAACGATTCGTGACCTAGACGTGCCTTAATATTTAATGAGGATAATGTCAGACAGAAGAGCTTAATCATATTCGTTATGTCGTAAGATAAGATGACGCGGATACAATAGGCTGCATCTTGCGAAACCGGCTCATTCGACACGCAGGTTGGGCGAAAGCTGGCCCCAACATAACATGGTATTGGCACTCACATGTCTACAAATAAGCCATTGTTTTCATTGAGATCTACTTTAGTTTTGGTCACGGTTCGTTAGCCTAGTAGTCAATGGTGTTTATGTAATAACTCGCTTATATCCGTAGGAAGCGGTGCAACAGCTGATCCAACGGGTAGGTAAAAGTAGAACGTCCTGAGAAACTGGGTAACGAGACCACTAATGCCTGTGCAAACGGAAAACAAATCGATTACTTTGATATGTTGACATTACACTAGAGCTTTATGTAAGCAACTAATGATAAGTACTGCAATGACTGCAGAACACTAAATCAAACAGTGATCATGCAACTTAAATTGGTGTTATAATGATACACAATAACTGTTTCGTGCTATTTGTTTTTTTTCTAACTTTGGTCGTAATTTACCGCTAAGTAACTATTCGCGTAAACTTGTATATCCGCAAAATTGTTTTTAATTAAATGCGGATACTAAATATAAACATTGGACAACATTACATACATTGATGCAAATCCAAAGAAGCGTAAGCACTTTCATCATTGTAATATCCTTAACAGACTGTTACAAATACCACAAACATATGCACATATAAATATTCAGACACAGCTTTAACACAATTAATATTCATCACATATCTGACCCTGTTTGGGATTCGAACTTAGGTACGAATCGCAAAAGGGTGCGCCTGGTTACAAAAAAATGCACCTACGCTATAACATTCAGATACTTTTATTCTAAAATCTCTTACAACAAATTATCATAATATTACTGAATACGTTATATCATACCTCGGTATATCACAATATTTACATGTTATACATCTGTAGTTAAATTGCACCTACGCGCCAGTCAGTTATCATGACGCATGACCCAAAAAAGTTGTGTAATTTCTAAATAAAACTACAGAACATGAGGTCATAACTTAGGCTCTGTAATTGATGTAATAGTAATGCTTTCTTAAAGACATGCAAATCAAGAATACGGGTTTGAGTGTCAGTTATTCGTTTGTGGTATTAATAGAAACGTCTGTAATAGCTGGTTTTTCGCAGTCATTAGCATGTTTATATCTGGCTTGGTCTTACAGTTATTATGAAAGCCGGTAATAACAACTATGATTATTATGCCAATATGGAAGCCAACGTGTATGTTATCTTAACAGTAAATGGGCTTAATAAATATATATATAGGCTAGAAAATAAAATAGAATTTACTGGAATTTGTAACATTGATAAAATATAGGTAACATGTTACAAAAATTAAGTTAATAGTATATTCGTTTAACATTTTTATAAAAACGTCAACCAAATAGTCTAAATTTTTTTTTTTGAAATGTCTTAAATTTCGTGATCTTTATTAAATAGCAAATAAAAAACTTAACAAATTAACATTCAGTATTGATTTCTTGTCTTTCTTAGTACCTAATTCGTAAAGTTATTGAAATGGAGCTACATATTTATCTTTTATATAGGAAACCAAATTTCATAGTATAAATCAATAAAATACCACAAAGAAGAATAAGAGAGACCCAACTCATTTATAGTTTTCAATTAATAAATTATAATACAAATTCCTCTTCAAATTAATACCTAAACATACCTTTTAAAGCTTTTATAAGTAAGCAAGATGGGCTAAAGAAATAAGGTCATTTACAAGCCAAATGTCAAAGTTCAGTAACCGTAGTCTCACTGACCTGATTTCTTGCGATATTTACGAGTACGTTTTACGTTAAATTCCTGAGCGACCCACGAGGAAAGCATTAATAAGGAAAAGAAATGGCATTGAACTCGGAATATTTTTCGAGCTTTCAGTACTTACCAGCAGCTTCATTGTTGTTTGTGTGAGGTGACGTGCGGCGTGAGGGCACGTGGAGTTTGTGAACTATGTCAGAGTGGTAGTACCGCGCACACTTATATACGACACCCCTGCCATAGCGCGCGATGCTCTGCCTTCATACTTTCATACTCGATCCTCCGCAACGTTGGATCCGCGCCCGTCTGACTCTCGTTCGATTTCAATTTCGATATCTCAAAATCATGACATTGTAAGATGGCAGGCATTGTTCGAGAATCCATTAAATTGCTTTATCCTATTGTCGCAGTCATATCTGATGTGTGTCTTTCATTAGACCAGAACCAATTGACAAGATTGATATCAAAGGAATCGTAGAATCGAGACCGAGAAGTATTGCACGGGATAATGACTTGTACTATCATGGAATGTTAGATAATGCATTATTTCAGTTGCCTGAATTGTATCAGATTTGAAATGTTATTCAGCAGGAATATGAACACAGCAACAGCTGATTCAATGACAAGTAGTTAAATCTCTGAATTCTATATATGAGTGTAATAAATATATTTTTTGACGAAGCAAAATTTTGGATTTATTATATCATGTTCCCCTTATAAAATTAATTTCAATGAACTTATTATTAAGCCAAATAACAGAGCAATTGAAATGAAAAGAAAACTGTTTAATTTTAATGGACCCTATTTCGATTCGCCTATTTGAAATTCTTCGTCTTTAAAGGCCATCAAACACGAATTTACATACTTTATTTTTCGGTTTCTCAACCAACCGATACGTCAAAGTTAGAATCGGTGTCATAAAATGGGCTATTTCAGGATTCTTTTGATCGATATCCAGACATTTGAAGAAAGACCTAGAAAATATTACTCATGTTAGTTCTCCGAACCATTATGATTTCCCATTGTAATGTGCTCATTTTGTATTCAACATAACACATGTATGTATAACAAAAACTTCAGAAAAATAGAAAAAAGTGATATGTGCAGAATTCATAATTATTACACCGGCCAATAAGCGACAAGAGGTGTGTTTCTTAGAACAAGTTTAGTTATGAAAAAGTATATTTTATTCTAAGCTTTTTTTCAAAGTAAACCATTAGATTTACTTACTTCAAGAAGACGTTTACTAAATTAAATAAAAATTTAAGTTATTTAATTGACTAGCATACTTTTCGTGATTTCTTTTGGCTAACGACTTGGCAACTTTTACTCTCGATACTATAGATATGCGGTGTGAAACGTATTGTTCGTGATTTTCGAAAAGTAAACCCACTAAAAAATCATGTTGTTTAACTCTAGCTGTAACTGAAATTTGATCCTTTTTTGCTTTTACCATTATGTTCATTACAAAAAATAACACGTCTGCAACCATCTACTGTAGTTGTAGTCTTGTGATTTCTTAATTACTTTTCGGTTCAATGGAGCGATGGACAGTTCGATTATGACTCCACATTGACTTTCTTCTAACTCGTTAGTTAGGTATACAATATTACCCTCTAGCTATTTAGAGATCATTTTGTTATAAAAAAAGTCACCTCTTGCAAGTTTAAGACTGCCATTCAATATGTGTAACAAAACAATATAAAAGCTACTGTATCTTATTATAACTTAAAAAAGCTGCAAAGCCACGCCCTATATCGCAATAAAATATTGAAGAACTTTGCAACATGTAGATTTTACTGTTAAGATGTGATGTGAAGTGGAGGCTACATAAACGTTATTTATTTATTTAACTTTAGTCACACAGTCGCTTAAATAATTAAAAGCATTCTAATATTGTGTTGATAAAGTTTATTTTTTGAGAACGAAAATGTTTTTCAGTTCCCAGGCTGACAAGATGAAATCGTGTGTGGGACTCGGGACTAGTAAAGTTCCCCCTAGTTTCTCTTCACGCCTGAATAAGACGAGCCGGTGCCCACCCGATTGTGGCGAATATCATAATCTACAAACAATATCTAGTCTAAACTAATTACAGAATTCATTTATACAAGAAAGGAAATAGGGGCAAACTTAATTAACTAATTATAAGCGGTTTCTAAACGGGTCATCTATAAGCAACGCCTTTTCCAGCATTTGGATATTACATAAATGGTAGGCGTAGTGGCCGAACGTCAGTGTAGCAATATGTTAGTATCAGTTATCAAGGCGACTTGTGCAATGAGTTCAAAAGGGTGCGCGGGCGCTTCTCTCGCTACAACACAATATGCGAACATATAACAGTAACTCGTGGTTGAGTTCTGTACCTGTTCTTCTTTTTTCTTAAGTTACTTACTTGTGTTATTTGCATTATAAACTTATTATTATTATTATTAAATCTTTCCAAAAACTATTTCATACGTTATGAGTTGTTAACTATCCAAATGAAACTTAGTGATAGGTTTGAAGATAAGGTTGAAGACCAATATATTATACATTCAAAACATTATTTATTTGACATAATTATGTAAAACAATGTAATTACAACTGTAAGGAATAATTTAATTAAATTTCTGTAATTTAATTTAATTTCTTTAATTAACTCTTAAACATGAGCGCCTATTACTCGTAGCAACCACAGTTAATGCTTTTGAGTTATTAATATTCATTCTAACATTTTATTTCAATTTATTTAATTTGTTTACATGCAGACCGTTTCAATAGAATAATTGCAGCAGCGAATTTCAAGAAAAAATATCCCAGTCTAAAACAAGTTACTGGTTCCTCCTCGCTAGATACATTCAATAACTGCTTAAACGATTAGATTTCTTAGCAACTTTTAGCAACGTGATGCAATAATAAAGAAGCTGAGGTTTGAATTCAAACTGAAACCAATTATAGTTTTATTAAGCTTTTTTTTGCTTTACTATGATGGCAAACTAATTGACAAACATTAATCGTCTCCTTACAGATTAATGGAAAACATACATTCATGTATGTTTGTCACTGCTCTCTCTTTCCTACGTTAGTACTATTATATATTTAGTGTTCTATACCAGTAGAAGAGTAAGAAGTAACAGTAAATTTGGCCTGAGGTGTTTACAATAACATGAGCCGAGGTTTGAAAAAAGTTTAATTTTTTCAATAAATAACTTTTTAATACATAAATAATTGAACCCGCAGCCTTGGGGTGTACTTAATACATAGTATAGTACTGACTCAAACATCACACAATATCGGTCTTTTAAACTCCTTTATGTATCTCAGGGGAAATGCCGCCGACAACAAAAAAAGTTGCATCCTTTTCCATAGACAGGGATTTTACCCAATATTTTTTTACAAGTTCATAAATACTTTTTTTCTGATTTTGGCTACAGGGTCACAGGGCCCAAGTTAGCTAGACCTGCGGCCCTGTGTGGGACTCGAGACTAAAGCGTCCCACTTTTTCCCTTTCCAGCCTTGTGGCTATTAACCAGCCCATCCCCCGATGTCCTGTCATTCTATACCGTAATGGTAATAATATAAAATTAAAAAAAAACTAATTTGATTGGTACTTTAGTAATGCAGACATCTACGCATTTCTACCGTGAAACAAAGGAACGGAATTCGCAGATACGTAGGAGGTTAGAACACCATGTGGTCGGCACGCGCGGTGTCAGTAACCTCACTTACGTAAGTTGCTCATCTCGACTAAATCGAAGCAGAAATCAGTAAGACAACCATGCTATAAGTGCGCGAAGCAGATAACACCAACGGTGTGTATGTGTTTATTTTTTATACCACTCCTCAATCTTTCACAATAGCCCACATAAGTGCATACCATACTTTTATAAAATACTACCTGCCCTGGCTGGTAAACTAATAATAATAATAATAAATATCTTGGGACATTATTCGCACAGCGCCATCTAGCCCCAAACTAAGCATTAGCTTGTGCTATGGGTGCCAGACAACGGATAAACATTACTTATATCCTTTTTTTTGTAAATACATACATATTATACATAGAAACACCCAGACCGATAACACCGATAGTAAACTTTTTGCTAATAATAAAAATACAAAAAAGAAATAACATCTTATTTGTTGTAATCGCTACATACTCGCTTCGACGTTATGCGTGCACATACTCGTATATTTCGGTAATTAATTTTTAGATTAAAAAGTGATGAATATTATTTACGAAAATCATTTAAAACTCTATGCGACCAGATTTGTCGCCGGCTTTCAGACTGCCTAATTGAAGCTATCCTATCCATGTATAAGTTGCTCGTGCTTTGTAAGTTTGCCGCCGGCCGTGCCGCCTGGCATGTGTGGATACGACTTAAGTAATTATGTTAGTTGAATGAATTAGTTGTAAGTACTAGCAGTACCTATAGAGTTTCACTGATATTGTTAGTACTGTGTTTCCGTGCACATACCAGCATCTAATGCAGTCGATAGTGATGGACAACAGGCGTTGCGTTGTGCATTCGACCGTGAAAGTAACACAAGTGATAATCGGTGTGATAGACAGATTTCGTTATCATAAGAGGATTTAGTGCTTTTTTATTTCGTAAAGCTTAACAAGAATTGGATTCAGGTGATTAACACATATTGACGTGATCCCAAGAGGTAGTATTGCCGTCATGAGAAGCACTTGCAAAGTGGACGTTTTGCGCCTGGACAACACCAGATTTTAATGAGATGGAGAGATTTGCCCTGAGTGTAATCTTTCTTATGTGCCTTATAGTAATTCAGTAGAAAATGATTTAAAGTATATCGGTTAGTAGGTACATGTACTGTACAGTACGACAAAATAAAGTTTAGGGAGATATGTATATCTGATTGATCAACTTGTCGCTTACTAAATTGCATCAATAGAATTACGCTAAGGCAATTTTTCAACAATATAATTAATTTTAGATAAACTTTCAAAAGAAATCAAATATTAAACACTATTTTTTTTCTATAAAATCATATTCGTAACATAAATGATTTGAATTTTGTAACTTTCTAGGAGCGAGTCGATAGGTACGCCGCGTTGTAAATTAGTAATGCAACCACTTTGATTGCTAATGATAGCGTTTTCAACTATTAGGGATATTTTTTTATGACAACCCTGTTTCATACTCGTATGTCGATTACGAAATAATAACTAACTGCATAGGTATCTGTAAGTTTTAGTTTATGATATTTTTGTTTTCACTTTTGTCTTCATTGTAATAATAACACCCCTATCAAAAACTTATTGTCCCATTATGAAGATGATTTGTCAACTTCCCACCAGAAACTAGCTCATAAAATTCAGTTTACGTCACAGAGTACTCTTATATATACTGAAAGTTTACGTTTACCAAGTGATGGTTTGAGCATTGTAAGTATGTCTTATAATAAAATAATTTATTAAAGACTTTTTATATGTTTATTGGACTAAAATCATGACTTGACAGTTTTATTTCAGGTACCTAATGTTCTGTCATTTTTGCATGAATAGGTACTAGGTCAGGTTCGCAGACAGCCAGTGCGTTACAATATACAATGCCTGTATGCAGCCTTTCACCTTCGTTGCTTGTCAATATCACTACTATAATACCGTATTCACGATCGCACCATTTGTTCGGATGTATGAGTATGCCGCATCGTTTGCTAATGTATTGTGACAGGATAATTTGATATTAGTATTTGAGTAATAAAGCTTTGATTATTGTCAACCATTTCATGTAATGGTTGTGAATTCGGCTATTATACCGGAGGTTGCGGGTTTGATCCATTCGTGTGCATGAATATTTAATATTTAATGTGTTGGTGGTGTTTTTTTATTAATTATACATATTATGGATGTATTTCGTTTTTAATCTCATTTTATCTCTCGTAACGTAAGTTTAACTTTAACTCGAATTACCCATGACATAAAGGGATTTCCCTTCTGTTATTGATCTAATAACATCTTACATACATTGATATGACCTCAAGGCAAGAAAATGGTTAATGCATTTGAGTTATGAGTATCAGATTTAACGAAGGTACCACAAGTGTAGACTTAAATATAAAAATGTACTTACGTATAAATATCCCGACGCAGGACACACAAATGTCCTGGGTGGGATTCGAACCCACGACCCCAAGCGCATAGGCCAGGATTACCATCAAATGCAAGTCATTTGTTTTTAAGCAGCATATAAATATTTATATTAAAATCAAGTGGCTAAAACAATTATTATTATGCGTGATTGTAAAGACTAGGTATTACAATTAGTGCACGTCATCCGTTTCCCAATAAAAGTGAGAGGAGGAACGACCGTCTTCACGACTATGCGTTGGGGACGCGAACTGATCTTGACATTTGAATAGATACGATATCTCGATTCTCTAGAGACTGCCACGCGTGCATTTGCTTGAGGTTTGCTTTCGTTTCAATCCGTGATCCATCACACAGGGAATACCCTAGTTTGGACACCAGTCTCTCACAAATAGTGATGGGTTTTTATCCGGATAAATACTCAAAATGGATAAATACTCATAAATATCCATTTTTACTTGAGTATTTATCCAAAAAGGCGGATAAATACTTTTAAAACATTTTTCTTTAATTTATTTATTTATTTAAGCTTCATTGCACAAATCAAGTACAAAAGGCGGACTTAATGCCTCATGGCATTCTCTCCCAGTCAACCTTTAGGCCAAGCAGAAAGAAACAGTGGGTAGTGCCAATTAACCTAAAATTTAAAAAAAAAGAAATAAACGAAACGTTTAATTTTTTAAATTAAAGTGTAGGTAGATTAGAATTCATTTATTACGACCTTGGTTGTAGCGACCAATTGGCTACAGCGACGTTAAAACTAAGTGCCTTGAATTTAAAGCATACTTTAGTACAACATTTTTTGGCTATAGTAACTTTTGATGTAACCGTGTTCAGGTGTAGCGATTATTTTCAATGAATCATTTGTAACAAATTCTTTTTTTTCGGAGGAGAATGCGTTTATGCACCTTAACCACAGGCTAGCTAAACCTGCGGCCGTGTGTGGGACTCGAGACTAAAGCGTCCACTACCTACTAAACTCCCCCGGTTCCCCTTCACACCCGATTGGGACGAGCCGTTGCCAGCGTTAGCTATTGACCAGCCCGACCCCGGGTACCCCGACTTGAGCAGGACTCAAGTCGGGGTGGCGCCTAGGGAGGGCCACCCGAGAAACAAGGTGACCCTCAGACTTGGCTCGGGCGACCTGTGCAATGCGGACGTTGGGGGGCTACCCCCGCCCGCAGGTCAACCCTCAGGCCGGAGGAGGCGTGCTAAGTGAGCACGCCTTCTCCGGCCTGGCCGTCTACGCCGGAGGCGGCAGCCTCCCACGCACGCCAACGAGAGGCGTCCACCGCCTAGCGCCGCGCGCGCTTACCAACATAAGGGGGTGTTCTCTGGGTAGTATTACCAGGGGGTATTTTCAGGGTATTAACATAATCGGTGTTCTCCAGGAAGTATCATCAAAGGGGTGTTCACCGGGTTGTTGCATCGAGGGTTGTTTTCAGGTTTAGTCACATCAGGGGTGTTCTCCGGGTAGTATTACCAGGGAGTGTTTTCAGGGTATTAACATCATGGGTGTTCTCCAGGAAGTATCATCAAAGGGTGTTCACCGGGTTGTTGCATCGGGGGGTTTTCAGGGTAGTCACATCAGGGGTGTTCACTGGGTTGTTGCATCGGGGGGTTTTCAGGGTAGAAACATCATTATCATCATGCGGCTTTGAGTCTTTTACAACACTAGGAGCTACCCCCGCCCGGAGTTCAACCCTCGGGCAGGAGGAGGCGTGCTATGTGAGCTTGCCTTCTCCGCGGCCGCCCGCCTCCCACACACTCCTGCTCGCGACCATGGCAATTTTTGAACAGGGAATCTCCAGAATACCTAAGTTCCTACCAAAAACGGTTTTTTTAAAATTCGGGTTGAAAAAGAAGCAGTTTTTGGAAATTCACCTCACAAAAGGTTAAAAAGGGGGTTGGAAGAGTATATGAAACTCCGTCATTTTCAAAGTTGTAGTCATGGAGTTCGGGAAGTAGATTTTGCGACAAGCCATTTGGTGTAATGGTCGAGAAGTCGGCTATTACACCAGAGGTCGCGGGTTCGATCCCCGCACGGTACAAACATTTGTGTGCATGAACATGTCTGTTTGTATCGGTCTGGGTGTTTCTATGTATAATATGTATGTATTTACAAAAGAAAAGTATATAAGTAATGTTTATCCGTTGTCTGGCATCCATAGCACAAGCTAATGCTTAGTTTGGGGCTAGATGGCGCTGTGTGAATAATGTCCAAGAAATATTTATTTATTTATTTATTTTATTTATTTTAGGTTAGGTGTCAGTTACAAATAAAAAGAGGTTTTTTGGTAATTCATTCCCTACAAGGGGATCTTACACTTTTAAGGAAGCATTAGATCTCCTATAGTGGCGACCCCGACGTGATAAAAGTATATTTAACATCTTCCTCCGAGCTGGATCGACTGTGCTCGGGGACCAAGGTCCAAGTACCATCTTTGGTTTGTTGGATAAATTATGCTAGCGGGCCATTAGTGCTTCCTTTGCTTGCCGCCTAATTGCAGCAACCTGTTCTGGCCCCAGACGATCATCTTGCCTAACCGCCGCTTTTTCAACCCCCTTGGGGGCTGAAATATTCAAAAACCCATTCTTAGTGGGAACTAACAGGTTATTTAGAAACCCAATAAAAAAAATATTTTTCAAGCCCTAATCATTCACCTACTAAGGTGGTGAAATATCTAAAAACCCCTTTTTTGGGAACTTACACAGCATAAAGAACCCCAGCACGAAATTTTAATATTTAATTTTCAACCCCATTTTTCACCCCTTTGGAGGTAAATTTCTAAAACACCCTTTTTATATGAAACTGACACCAACCCAAATAATCTACTTCCCGAATTTCAAGACTGTAACTTTTAAAATGATAGAGTTTCATACAAACTTCAAACCCCCTTTTTACCCCATTAGGGGGTGAATTTCCAACAACCCCTTCTTAGTGGGAACTTACAAATTATAAAGAATCCCTGTACAAAATTTCAAGTTCTTAGGTCTTGTAGTTTGGGCTGGGCGTTGATTATCAGTTAGTCAGTCCCCTCTTTTTTATTTATATACCTAGATATGAGAGCCTGTATTTATAATATGTATGGGTGCCTTAAATGACTAATATGATTTTTCAAACAATCATTTCTACCAGGTCGTAACCCTATTGAATGTCAACCAACTGTTATTCATCGGTATTTATAATGCCCAGTGATTGAACATTAGGAAGATTCCCAAAATGCCGGGAATCTTCCCAATCTTACCTGCCGGGCAGAAACACTTTGCCCATCTCTAATTCGGACACAAAATACTAAGCTTTTGTCAAATTTGGTCAAGTGAAACAAAAGTCGTGTGTGAATACAGCTAAAAAGATATTTATCCTTGAATTTGAGTAAATATCGGGTAGAAATGGATAAAAATGAGTATTTATCCATTTCGGATAAATATCCGAGTATTTACTTTTTGAGTATTTATCCACTGCCCATCACTACTCACAAAGGCTAAGGTTATTGTCTAGAAGTAAGAGTATGGTTGTACCCATTATCACTTACCTTTGTGATGAGAAAATAAACTTTTATTATCATTTGGAAATTTTCATTCAAATAAAATACTGTGTAAATATGCATTGGTAAGCCATTACATTTAATCGGCATACGCATGAATCAGTGCAAATATAATCCTGTTGTAGTCTCTTAAAAATTAAACATACTGAAAAAAACTAAGATAAGTTTTCGCTGATATTTAACTACCGTGTTCCTTGTTGGAAAATCTTAGACTCATTAATATTGCCGAGTTTTAATAGATCTAGATATGCTCTCTGACAACAAACCCTCGCAGGAAACTGCATGAGTTGGAACAATGCACATGCCTTCATTATTTATGGACTGAACGAAGATAAAAGGTCACTTCGCCTTTGTATACTGTACTCGTAAATAAATACCGTTTTTGATCCATATATTTTCCACTTACTGGGTATAAAACACATAATTTACGACTGATGGTTCAGTCATACAAATTTCCATAACTTCAGCTAAATCAATTTGGTTTTCTTTATTTATGCATTAGAGACTTGAGAAGGACTTTGAATCATGAAGTCGAAGTCAATTCGCCAGTCAGGCAGATAATACTTTAATTTTTTCGAACAAATTTGATTTCTGATCGCCAACATGCTTTTGGCAAGCGTGGTATTTAAGGCGATTGGATTTCTCAATTCCTGAAAATGGGCAATTGGTAAAGCCTACTCCTCATTAAATACTGGTCAGAAAGAATTGAAAAAAATATATGTTAAACATCAGTTCTTACACTACATTTGAAACACTGGATATTTCTTTAAGTCTTTATTTTGTACACTAAAAAAAATATCTACGAAACGTCGATTTTTATATTGAAATGCCTACTGCTCCTAAACGGCTATGTTATTTGGAAATATTTTTACACAATCATATAAAAAATTTCTTAATCTTAAAATGAAACAATGCTTTTGTAAATCGAATAAATATTTTCTGTATAATATCAAAATAAAGCAATTCCGAAAGAGTGGTTGCAGAGGGTGGCCTGTGCGGGCGCGGGCGGCAGTCGTCCGCTGGCGTTCAGACGGGAAGGCTGTGTCGCTCGCTGCAATTTTTTTATGACTGCTCACGCGTGTTTGTCCTTTGTTTGTGTGCGTATTTTTCGTGTCAGTGTGTTCAAAGAATAGTGCAGTCAGAGATAAGCAATACGATTGCGTTGTGATTTGGTGCGTGCGGGGACGGTGTATAATTATTAGTGTAAAAATATTTATAAACCTTGTTTTTAATACTACATGTTCGTAATATTTTATAATTTAGAAGTAATAAACAAGCAAAAACAAAATTAAAAACCACAGAGAAAGAAAATAAAAATGAAGAGATATGCAAAACATAAAAACATACAAATCTCAACATAATATCAAAAAGACAGCACAACGAAGCTGAAGGACAAAATAAAAAGCAGAAGATAATATATTATGTGCTATAGAAAATTTTAATAGTTAGTGTTTGAGAATTAAAGTTTACATAATTTTTAATTTACGTGTTTTACTTATTGATATCGGGACCTCTTAGTAATTTTAGTTTAGTCAGCACCCTCAGAAACCTAGAAATCACATCAAACTTCCCAAACTTTGTTAGCTTTTTTTTTAAGCGGTGAATGCATGTTGTATTTAGGTTTAGGGGCCAGACGGAACTAATTTAGATTCCGTCTGCCCCCACTAGGGGCAGACGAAACGAAAAAGTTTCGACTGCCCTTACTGGTTATTTAGATGGGGAGGTAGGTAGACTGTCCAATTACCATTGAATGCAAATATCTGAAGAGCGATGTATTTAATTTGTATTTGTATTTCAAAAAAGAAGAAGAGCAAATACATTTAATAAAATGTGTAAAAATTTCGGAAAACAAATGAATGTCGGGAAAACACTGTTTATTGATCTGAAGTTAAAAAGACAGGTGTAAACGATTTTCGACCTTATCGACATTTACCAAAATAACGGATTTTAATGAACCAGCAAAGATAGTCAACAAGCGTTTGCGAAAAAGCAACAAAATTTTGAATGTCAATAAGGTTGAAAATCGCTTGCACCTGTTGTTTTTCGTTCAAATCAATAGACAAACAATAAAAACAGGTGCAAGCGATTTTCGACCTTATCGACATTTAACAAAATAACGGATTTTAATGAACCAGCAAAGATAGTCAACAAGCGTTTGCGAAAAAGCAACAAAATTTTGAATGTCAATAAGGTTGAAAATCGCTTGCACCTGTTTTTTTTCGTTCAAATCAATAGACAAACAATAAAAACAGGTGCCAGCGATTTTCGACCTTATCGACATTTACCAAAATAACGGATTTTAATTAACCAGCAAAGTTAATCAACGAGCGTTTGCTATATTTTTTTTTATTGAACGAGGACAAGGAAAGTATTGTGCGTTCAATGGTTCACACGGTACTATAGGCATCTACTGGGGTAGCTAGTAGCTACCTACCTACCTATCCAAATAACCAGTAGGGGCAGTCGAACTCTTTTAGTTACGTCTGCCCCTAGTAATCCGAGCAACTCATGTCATCCCAGTGTCCACCAGTGGGGGCCAACGAGAAGATTTCAGTAGCGTTGGTGTCCCCACTGGTGGACAAGTAGTTACAAGTTTAAATGTATTGGCTAAAATACATTATCTGCATACGTACTCGTATATATTTATATAATTATATATATTTTTATGCATAATTATTCCATAGACATCCTCTTATAATCACAATCACATCTTATGATGCATTTTAAAAGTAGAACCAATCACATTATTCTATTAGGCTCTGATAATAATTATAGTAATGTACAAAAGTGCGCTTCTGTACGCTACGCCCGTGCATTCTTTGATAAGTGTTTTCGTGCGGGGTGCGCGGTTACGGCGCGGGGAGATAGACTCAAACGTCCAAGGTCGTTGAGAACTATAATCGCCTTAAGTTGGTTCCAATGCTGAATGTTGTTAAATCATCAATGCGATACTACAACTTGGTAAACACATGGATATTTTGGGGGATTCGTCGTTTGACCCCGGTCCCGAATACACCGCGCTGTCATAGTCTTTATGCGGTTGAAATAAGGACTATGACACCGCGGTGTATTCGGGACCGGTGTCAAACGACGAATCCTCCATATTTTGATATTGCCAACTTATAAAAACAAATTGTAAACAACGGTTCTTCTAATAAAAAGTAATGTTCAAAATCGTTGCATATATTTCATAATCTGTGGTAAAGTTAGATATACTGACATTCCCACAGTATTGAATAATGTCACAATATTGTATCATCATTGTCGACGTATGACAATTGCCTTAACTGCCTTAAATATTTTATTCGTAACCTACTTCAAGATCGTTAAGATATTGCTAAATAGACGAACTGAGATATTTTTGCATGACAATAACACTAAAATGTAAGCTCTATTCCTACGACGCGTTTGGTGTTTTACAACACCCCATACGTCTAGGAAATATTTGCGTGCATTGCTAAGCCAATGCATAGAAATATTATGTACCTACTTAGTGACGTACTACCATGGAATTAATATCTCGTACTACTATTAGCTCAATGAGCCAATGTCATATTTTTACATGACAGAATATATGAAATGGAAAAGAAATGTCAAGTTTAATCAAAATATAGAAATCCGCAGAGCTCACCTTTAGTTCTCCTTCTCCGCAAGTATGTATTAGGAAGAAGAAATATCCTTCTGGGTTCTCTTTCGATATAAGATTTTATCCCATGAGGCTTGCGTGCATAAATATGTTGCGGCCGTTAATGAAAGGAGCTAATAATACTTTTTTATAAATCGCAGAATATTCTTTTATCTATTTTTCCGAATCGATACTTATTCTCTACTGTTCAAACGAGTATTTTGCATTCCTGCATTTTAAACATGTTATCAAAATGTAAATCATAAAAAAAACTTAGTCAATATAGCAATGAGTTCGTTCATTTTAGTTATACAAACATATTTTCTTGAGTCCATTAACAACTGCAATATGTACTCATAACAGACAAATCAAATAAAAAATATAATAAATGTGTTTACGCACATATAATTAAAAAACGTCAACATAACGATTAACTTTTGATATGAGAAAATAACATATCACATTTTTCTTTGACAATGCTTAAAAATATACAGTCCACCCGTAACATAGGAGTATGTTTTTCGACGAACATATTCATATACATTTATACAAAAACAATCATATATTAATCAATGGCACAATTTTTATTACTGTCTAATTTACGCAGATGTTGTTGAACTAGCAGCTTCAGTAGTTGTACTTTCAGGACTAGATTGAGCTTCAGTCGAAGCCGCTTCAGATGCAGCAGTTGATTTGGCTTCAGCAGAAGAAGATGCAGCTTCCGTAGTCGATTGCTCAGCTGCGGATGTGGAAGCAGCCTCAGTTTTTGCTGATTCAGCCTTAATAGTTGACGCAGCGGCAGAAGTCGACGCAGCTTCCGTAGTTGTTACTTCAGAGGCAGACGTGGAACTGGCCTCGGATGAAGTAACTTCAGCGGCAGTAGTTGACGCAGATTCCGTAGTTGTTGCTTCAGAGGAAGGTGTAGAACCTTCCGATGGTGCTACTGCAGCAGTCGTTGATGCGGATTCTGTAGTGGACGGTTCAGAAGCGAGTGTGGAAGCATCTTCAGATTTCTCAGTTACAGCAACAGTAGCGGGAACTGCAGCAGAATTGGATGCGGCTACTTTGACAGCAGATACTTCAGTAGCAGGTTCTTGTGGAGCCGCAGCGGCTGTTGATACTACCGCAGCACTTGCATCGGAACCAATGCGGGATTCTAATTTAACAGATGCTTCTACTGGTTTTTCCGCAGCAACAACAGCTGGAGCGGATTCAGATTCCACGTTGTCTGACTTAAGTGTTCTGCTGGATTTGGCATTGGTGCGAGCTTGTATCTGTTGTATCAAGGCAGGTGTTTTAGGGAGGTGGTCACCGAACACTCTGAAGCCATTTTCGTCAGCAATGTATCTGAAAATAAATTATATACGTCAGATGCGTTAGATGCGGGACGCGAACCCGCGCCCCTCCCTGTCCGGGCGAGTGCACTACTATATAAAAATAATAATTATATTTTATGTATGAAAACCTCGGTAGCACACAAGGTGGTATGTCTTGAGTGCAATTACTGACGGGACCAAAGTTATTGTTACGATTTCCGGGTCCGAAATGGTTAAGAACACTTCAAAGGAAATGCTCGAAGATCAAAGGAGTCTGGTTATAACTTAAAATAATATTTTAAAAATTTTCGAGTTACATGCTAAAGACTGATAATTTCAACTTGACCGTGAATAACGTTTTAGCACTCACTGCATTGGTGGGTACTTCTGACCTTTCATTTACAATATTTATTTTATAACTGAAAGGTCAGGACCACCTCCAATTTTCAGGTCTATGCAAACTATTGTTAAGAACCAAAAGAGTAGATTTGATTAGGATATAGACCTACATAATATAGCTTTTTGCCTCCGTAGTTCAGTGAACACTTAGTTCCACTTTAAAACAACCGCGCAAGGTGTCCTCTGCTAGGGTTACCTCGATTTTTTATGAAAGAGGGAGCGCAAACGAGCATTTGTGACACAAGATGGTACTTATGTGATCACTAACGCCCTAAGGCTCTTGCGTCTAGCTCTATGGTGCATTTCCCGCCTTTAAAGAAGTATAGAAGGAGGTAAAGGGCTATGGGGAATGATAATGGGGAGGAGGGAAGAGAAGAGGGGTGGAACTCTCTCACCAAACGGAGTGTACCTAATTGAAAAGCTATTATTTATACGTTGATCTTCTGTGAAACTTCGGTGGCAAGGCCACACTTAAATATTATTCGGAAGCCTGTAGTTATTACCTGACGGTGATGAGGGTGCCATCAGGTGCGGTGTAGGAGTAAGACCCTTGCTGGACGTGGATTTCATTGCTCTCGTCACTGCCACTCTCGCCACTTTCACTACTGCCGCTTTTGGAGCGACCTTCTACCTTCGGTAAGATCTTGTTGTAGGATACTTCTTCACGCTTAATGCCGTTGGCGGTCTCGTAGCTACGAGTATAACAATAATTTATTATTATTTTTTGTTATTTTCTTAAATGCGCATTACACTTGTATATTATCATGTTTGCATATTATTTTATAATTATTATTATAATTATGTACCTACATATAAAATATTTTGATTCAAAAATGTAACGTGGTAAAGTATAAACATAGTAAAATATCAGCCTATAAAACAGGTATGTTCCACTTTACTAGGTAGGTACTTCTACTTAACATAGAAAAGGATTCCATTACTGAAATTAAATCATGGCTGCAATGAAAAGGCTTGGTAAATAAAGGTTTGTAATCACAACCATCCCCTATGTTCGAATAATAAATTAATGCGAGAAATCTTTGACTGGCTCTGAGTTAAAACCTAGGACCCCAAGTTCATGTCAATTACTGAGTATTAAACAATATGCTATTTGTATTTTTAATTAAATAGACAATATATAGTGAAACTTACAAAATAATATTGTTTTGTTTATTTAAAATTAACTAAACAAATATTTTTTACTCCATAATTATATGTTTGTTTTTGAATTATTATTCGTTGACCTAAATAATTTCAATTAATTACGAAATTAAATACTATTTGTAATTTAATATAGAATAATTTACATTAAATTTAATTATTTATGTCAAACTATAAACGGAACTAATTTCAATAGTGACTCATAATTCTATGAGGACCTACTTAAAAAATAATAATCCACCACAACTTTACATACCTGAACTTGTACGTTCCATTGGCTTCCAATTCTTCAGACTGCGTTAAAATCGGAATCACTGTGGGTTGTTGTTTTTCCAAAGGGATGACACCATTAGGGGATGGTGCTGCAAGCACACATGCCGCCACAGAACACAACAGAACGATTTTAATGACCATCTTTACTGTTTCTACTCCAGAAAAAAACTGATAAGTGACACTCCAGACTTCATGACCACCTATATGTAAGGCTCATCTATTTACACTACCCTCCCCCCGCCTTCCGGAGGAGCCTTAGTGGACGCTAAATACTTCAACCTTAGCGCTTGGTTGATGTGTTCTTCGGAAAATTGCACAATCGCTGAGGTGTCAACAATGAGACATGATTTGTGACGATCGACCATTATTAAACCTACCCGTTCAAAACGAGGTCTACATCGATTGAAATCCATGCTTGACTTTACAGTGTCTTGTGAGTCGAAAAATGTGATAACGTTGTACATTATTACTTCTTCAGAACATTTCATTACTGTATAAAAATATAATATTTATCAGTTACTTATAATATATTTTGATTCATTAGCATAACCATTTCATTTGCAATCCCATTGGCACGTTACTCTCCTATCTTATTTGAGATTTAGAAAAATAAGTGCTCAACAATAATATTTTTTAATCCCATACTCAAGTGGCTATTCTAATTCAATTATGGTTGTCTAAAGGACTTCATTGCAACAAGTACAATTCTGGCAAATCTTTGACCTAATTTAAATGGTAATTAAAACCTTATTAAAAACAAAACTCCCCAATGTAATTCAACTCTAATGGAATTGAACTATTTTCATTATAATTATGATGATGCAATGTCAAAGACCGTCTTTGTTTTCCGTTCTATTATAACATACAACAATAAATATTGACCTTTATAAAGCCGATGAATCCAAGTATTAAGGTATATTTGGGAGACAACTTCCTGGTTGTATGCAAACGTTGATGTCATGACTAACAAAATAATTCAACAATTAACATAAGAAATAATCAATTTATCTTGTCAGACTAGTGTTTTGATTACGAATACAAATCGGATTTAGACCGCTATATACGATTGAGTCATCCTCATTATGATTTTGTCCGCGTCTTAGTAATGTTGTAGCTATTTTTGCTTAAATAAATTATGATTTTTATAAATTTCTTACCAGTTTTATTATTTATAAACAATGTAAACAGTGTTATTTTAGATAAAAATGTGAAACGTGAAGTAGCTCGTACTAGAGGTTCATACAAGTATTACCAACCTCCATCAGCTATATTTTTCTCAGTGCCCGTATCCGTTGTTTACGATGATGGGAGTCGTAAAGAAAAATCAGTTCAAAAGAATGTAAGTACTACACCAGGTACCACAACCCGTGGTTCTTCCGAATCAAAAAAAATCACCATAACAACCAATAAACCTTTGACAACGCCAGATAGTGACGAATTTGTGAAAACCACTTTAAGAAAAAATGATAATAATTCAACAACAAAGGAGAAAGATAAAAACGTTGCAATCCTAAAACAAGAAATAGCAGCTGCAGCCGTTCAGACTACTCCGAAAATTAATGACGATAAAGAGGTACCAACTTTAGAAATAAGCACCAAAGCAGCTCTCATTAAAAGTACTTCCGAAGAAAATGAACCTTCAGAAAATAAATCCAGTACAGAGAAAACACCCAGTGGTAGTAGCACTCCAAACATTAATACAAACTCTGAATCAAAAGTTACTGTCTCAAGTACCACAACAGATAATAATGCAATAATCACTAATATTAATGATAACGAAAGTTCTAAACTACGAATTTATATGCCTCGTGATGGATTGATTATTCCTGTAGCTGTAGTGTATGACGTTGCACCTGAACCTATTCGGAGGAGACATAAAGTTCAAGCTAATCCAAACATAAGACAACAAAGAAACAAATACACTGACACTAAAGGTACATCCACTGAAAAAACAGAAAACAAACAGGTAGCTAAAGAAAGTAATATAAACGAAAATATTAAATCTGGAATGTTTCCTAAAAGAACTGGGGAACCAAATCCTTTTGTTCCAATAATTCAATCGGAGAACTACGTTTTCTCTCACTCAGGAGACTTTCATTACAGGTATTGTTAAGCACAATGATTCAGTAACTATCAATATGCATCAATCATACCGATAATGGATCTATGAATTCTATTGTTACAGTTATGAAGGCGGTGATGGAACTAAAGCGGCTGAGAGAGGTGCATTAAAAGCAGACAAAGCCGGTGAAGCTGTAGAGGGCAGCTTTTCTTACATTGTAAGTACCTTAGCTTAGACTTAAAGAAACAAATCAATATTCATAATTACTTATTCACGAAATTAGATGTCACGAGTTAACATTTAGATTCCGAGTATAACTGGATCTGTAGTATATACTTGCATGTGATACCTATATGCTTCCCAAAAAGTGAGACGCTCAACTATTTTAAGAACTGACATATGTACAGTAATCAGTGGTGGTGGTGATAAGAGTATTGAGTGGGCAGTAATCAATATCGCACAAGGACCTACGACTAGATGTAAGATGCGTTGCCTGCCCTTGAAACAACATGGAAGAAATAGAGGGTGAAGGACTATAGAGAATGGGGATGCGGAGAAAGAAAGGTTTCAAGGCCGCTGACACTCACTTGCCAAACGGAATGAAACAGTAAAATTTTTACTCATACGTCTGTGAGATAGTGTAGTTCCCCGGTCAAATCCGTATGTTTGGCTCTACCATATTAAAATATTCAGATATACATTTTGTAAAAATTATATTTCATTCAATTTGTCCATTCTATTAAATGGTTATCTCTACTTATTACCAGCCCTTAAATAACATTTAACGTAATAGATTTGGGATAGAGTTATTCAAAGCGAGTTAAATTTACGAAATCATTTCGCTTTATCAACCTAAACACTTAATGTATCAAAGTTAAGTCAACAGTCACAGTTTACATAAGTATAAGGTTAAGTTTGTTTTACTTCAAACTATTTTTATTTTCCATTTTGATTCTTATTCCAGGGCAATGATGGCAAAGACTACAGCCTAACTTACACAGCAGACGAGAACGGGTATCGTCCAGTCGGCGAGCATTTACCAACACCACCACCAATCCCTCCTGCAATTGCACGAGCCTTGAAGTATTTAGCTACCAAGCCAACACCCGAAACCATAACCGAATCTTACTATTAGAGAAAATATAAAACTTCTAAAAGTGTTAATGTTACTACAATATCAACTGTAACAAAACATCCCAAACCAATGACGATAATTATTATGAGTTTCTAACATTCCATAACGCTGACCTATGACGTCACTTCAATTAATTCGAAATTGATAAATGATCATTGAGCATGTTACTCGTAGTAAACATTATGTACGTGAAAATTAAAAGGCACGAATACAAAACTCATATTGGCTTTTCCACAAGCTAAATGTCAAGGTATCTTCCCAATTTACATTTGACTATTTCTTTGAAGTAACACTGTACTGCTTAAAATGTGATCAGGCGTAGATAAGTAAATAAAGTATATTGATCATCAAAACGCGGAACCAATAAATAACATGCATTCTCAACTTAACAAATTGTCAACAAACACTTGCTAATTTCATTAAAGAACGCCTTGATGGAATAACTTCTGCAAACCCTTGTTTTACTAATGAAGCTATTGTATAATTTATACATACATACGCGTGCATAGCGATAGTCATTCATATTTATTGGTGTGAATTAGCTTTTTGTGTTTAAGTCAATAACCTATTAGGTAAATGATGGCTATAAAATTAACACTTACTGAATAATATACAAAATTAAAGTTCTGTATACTACATATGTATTAGTATAGTAAGAGACAAGTACGCATGTATTCGCAAGCTCAAGGTGTAGAGTTGATACCCATACGGAATAAAACCGTTTGAAAAAACCCTCGTGTATGTAAATAAATTTAATGGTTAGAATTTATTTTTATATTTTAGTAAGTAAGCTTGGAATGAACAGTCTTTGTTATAATAGTAGGTCTAAAATACCAAACGCAAAGAGTAGAATTAAAAGCGTTGAGCATATGAAAATCCTTGCTGATATGATCGTGATCAAACAGATAATATATCAAATATTCTCAGAATTTTATGTTTCCTTTTAATTTAGTTTGTATAAAATTCGTTTGTTTATATTCACTACGAAAGATTGTGTAGTAATTTGACTACACTACATCACAATTCTACAACTATTATGCTTATTATATCTTTATTTTTTAAAATGTTAATATTCCTTTAAAAATCAAAACAAAGTGTTTGGAAAATATCTCACGAGTATCTTTGGAATGCTGGAATTTGGCTTTCGGTACCATGGCCTTTGATGTAAGCGCTACGCAGCTCAGTGCATACCATGCTCCAAGGACGATGATATAGATCACTGCACTACAGAATTCAATGACTCTATTTGTATATAAATCTTTTAAAAATCCGGAAGACGGAAGAAGAAGGTTTGTACAATCATCGGTCTTCCAGATGGTTATACGATTACGTTATTAGAAATCATCTGTACGAAATGGTCAACCGAAAATAAGACAGACAAGCACACTTAATAGTTTATCTCAATATAGCCCATTCCAGTAAGGATCTTATCAGCAAGACACACTTAAAGTACATCGTAACTTCTGTTACTTTGCTCGTTTTATTTAATTAATAAATATTGCTGAAGCACCAAGATATAAGAGGTATTTTAAGCGACACTATTCAGCTTTGAGAATGGTAGCTACCCAATTAAATTTTAAACACATCTTAAGTCTTGCAGAAAATCAAATAATATATTCATCTTTTCTCAGGGGTTGAACCTGAAGCAAATCTACAAAATTCAGTATGATTTACCGTTAAAGTGAACAGTTACCCATGAATCATAGTGAAATTCGTGAATTTACCAACTATTAATGCCAAAATGTTGCTGTCATGTTGGTCTAGCCATGTGGAAGCATGATACATATTAGGTTAGATAAACCGCCCAATATCTAGAATGCTCTCAGACATCTTACAAACCGCAGTATCAAACTTTGAATGTCGATTATTTAAAACGCAAATATGATCATTCATGCATACTCGTATTCCCAACAAATGCAAATTCTTCTTATAAAAATAGCATTTTAGCATTATTTTTTTCCTGTTATGGATTTTATTTTTGGCTTACGAAACCAATCCTAGAATCAAATTATGCAGAAATGTGACCTATTGTTAGCAGTGCCAATGTGGGCATTAATAACTTCTTCCTATGCATGCTGGTGAATCGCTTAGTACGTTCTACTATAGTACAGATAAGAACCCAGTGAGTTAATCGTCTTATATCAATGGTCTCTATTTCCAATGTAACTTTATAAGTCGTTTTATCAGTTATAGGGCCAATAAATAGACTCAGGGGTTTCATGAAAATGTTTATCTAATAAATTAAATAATAAACAAATTAATACAATACACAGTTGTTTGTATACTCGATGGCAGATTCGGTAGTGACTTTATTTCAAAGACCACCAGGCCACGTTTGCTTCAGTCTTGAACATTTTTGCTTGTTTTTTTTCTGGATGTTCATTTGTATTTGGGACTGATACTTATTAGATCTTAATACAAGTGAATTATAGGTATCAAAACCAACGAAAGTTTCCAAACTAATTAGTTGAGCTTTAGAATCAGATCAATGTCTGACGTTGTCCGATTTTTTTTTTGAGTCGTACCTAAATAAATATTAAACTTGAAAATTATTTACTCGTTTCAATAACGAATTTAAAATGACGATTGTCTGTTAGCAGTAGAATAATACTTTTTACTTTCATGTTTATTCCATGCTAGTGGTCGTGTTTAAAAATCTTGCCTCGTAATAGGATAATAATCGTTAGGTCATAGTAGAGATACCTCACTGATATTTCGTTCTATTGATGCGTCTTCTCAACGATGACCTTGGGCCGACGCTCACTTCAAACAGGTTTCTTCGTGGAATGTCAGTTCGTTGGGATCACTTGCTTTTGCGCTTTTGCATTCCTGCTAAATCACTGTATTCGCGGAAAAGGCCCGATGTCTCATAATAGCTGAGACTGAATTTGGCAAACAGTTCTTCATAGCCCGGAAAAAAATATATTTACATTTGCGGTATAATTACTATTTACTACATAAATATCATTTTTAATTTTATTCCTTAACGGTTCTTATCTAGGGTCGGTTTACAATAGTGCAATTTTCCGTCCTTTCCCTTAATTTCTAACAGTTGAAGCTTTGCTTTTTGACCGGCTGGATGATTGCATTCTTCTTATTCGAAATAATTACGGATGTATACCAATGAGTAAATGTTAGAAACATGACTGTCTTCTATTTTCAATCTTACATCTATTTTTATACGCACTATGTATACAAGTGATGGTAGCATCATCAACAAAATAAGATCGACACCTTCATTGTTTTTTACTTAAATTATAGGAAATGACATCAACATTTTAACACATACGTGACATTTGGATGGCAATTTGAACGCTAATCATAAAACAATGTCATGTTTTCATGTTATTACAATGCCGTTGATCAATTTACCTGCGTTTGTTTCGTATCCTTCATTGGTTTAAACTGTTCTATTTTACATTTGCTCGGGCGTAACCTAATCATTAGATGTCTTTCATATTATGCGAGCCTGTTATATGACATTATTTTTATTTCAATCTCCACACTACGAAGTTAACTAATAAATGGGGTTCTGATACCTATTTAATGTGTATATAAACGAGTGGTAAGTTTATATAGGTCCAAGTGGTGATTGGGGTCCTGAAGGCTGAAAGCAAACATCAATTTTATCTGCAATGCATCTTTGGCACTGAATATGCTTTTATTAATAAATAATAAATATACAAACATATACCTTTCGTTCTATCGTCATTATCTATCACAGTTCAGTCGTAGTTTGCGTTCATTTTTATTTGTTTTTATATTGCTTTGTTATTTAGATTATTGAGTAGGTACCGCTCTGCAAACAATGTTTTTTTTTTCTATTATAAAAATTGTACTTTACAAAGCCTGATAAGGGATTATTGATGTTGTTTTCAAAGCGGTATGAGATGTCGGTTGCCAGTTCCGTTTGAGTGAAGGTCGTTGAGCAGGGTCGATGGGGGAGATGGGTTCAGTTTCTGGACGGGGCTGGTGGTGGCAGCGTCGCGAGATAGTCCAAGGCCTTCTGGATTGCTGGTGGTATCGGTGGGGCCGTAGGCAGGTGGGCTCCCTGGAAAACAGAAAAAATATATTATTTATGACTTTTGGATCAATGTTTAAATATTTCTTTTTTTAATATTCTTTCAAGTCGCAGACACCCCGGCCACTCCGGCTCCGGCAGATTCTATTGAGAAAACTTAATTAAGCTCAATGTTTTGCCAGATTGAGGACTCCTCTGATCAAGCCTTTAATTTTAATTGTACTGGCTTCTACAAAATTTTCCATACTGTTTACTTAGCTCCAAACAGAAAAAAAAATCGATTAGTCCGAGAAAACAGATAAAAAAATACATAAAAAAATATTATTTTCATGCCCACACTTTCTATGAACAGTACAGTAGGTATACATCTTCCAATGTCCATTCCAATAATATCGTTAACGTTGTATTGGTAATAATAAACAATAAATAATCTTAGAATGCAATCTAATCCCCTACATGGTCATAGCGCCGCAACATTACTTATAAATGAAAATGATTTCTATTTATAATGTCAACTTAGTAGCTAATATGACGCATATCTAGGCATCAGACCACTTTAGCTCAGTAGGACGATGTACAGCCTTGAGCTTTTATTACTAAGTAAACGCATATGTGTGACTAAAAATTACACGAGACAGTCGTAAAAGCATTACAATAGATTAAAATTTGTTCGTCCAACAGTTTGAAGATCCCGAGCGATGGATGCCTTTTCTTAAAATGTTATGTCTAAAATTAACCTTCAGAAGATTAGTCATCCGTTATTATTATTATCTGAGTCGGCAAATACAGCTGATCTGAATCTCTCAAGTCACCTTATAATAAAGAAATCATAACTCCATTAATTCACGAAAGTAAATAAGGGCTTCGGAACGTTCTCTCGAGAGAATACCAAATAGAAATTATTCCTCTTTCCCTTCTTTTTTTTTTACGTTTATTAATATAATTTCTACTGTTACATGTCACACAGTTCCTTTCTGAATCGACATAAAAACACAACATACTTCATAAAAAATATTCAGACACCTGATATCTTTGATTGTTTCAACGAAATAAATCTAGAGATTTTTCTTCTTCTTCCTACTTTAATCTTGGCATTCGTATCGAACTGATTAATATTTCTTTAGAGGTAGAAAACCAATAGGTCTTAATTGGTCACCTTGCAGACGCAGAGACGTATTGACCGAGCAGACAGCTTAACTTTCACAAGATTTATAAATCTTAACCATGACTGCTGTGCCACCTGACTTCTGCGACGACATCTTTTAATTATATGATTTTATGTTCACATTAGACTTACCTCAGGCTTGAAGCCGTTCTCATCATCAGCGATGTAGTTCAAGTTGATGACGGTGCCGTCGGGCGCGGTGTAGCTGAACCCACCCTGGGCTACGATGACATCCACAGCATCAGGACCGCTGGCCTTCTTCAGCGACCCTGTCTCCTCAGCTTTGATGCCGTTCTCCGTCTCGTAACTGGAAATATTAGCAGAAACAGTCATATTTAGTTACTGTCTTTATAACATTTACCTATATTTTGATTGGAGAGATGACGCATTTGCTATAAAAAATAGAAATTTTATACGAGTAGATTTGTTCTTGACGCAGAGTAAATGCTGGCGGCCTGAGGGTAATGGACTGTCGGTTTATGTGGGGCTCTTTTTATTAAACTTATACTATTACTAATTAACAAACTATGTTTATATTTTGGCAGTTATAGCAATGCATGATTTGGCTTGAAACGCTACCGGGTGATATTCGATTATTTCTGATACAGTACTTATTGCTATTAGAGTTTGTAAAATAGCAGTAACATGCAAAGTTGAATAAAAAGTTGTTCTTGCAAAATAATTACCTGTATTTGTACGAGCCATCAGGTTGTTGGTCAAAATCCTGATTGATAATGGCAACTATCTTCTCCGACGGTCCTTGTGGCGCCGTGCTCACTAGCGCCACCACTCCGAAAATTAATATCACTTTCTGTAATAAAATATAAATTCTTAATTTTAATTTGGCAACTTAGTCGTTGACTTTTTATTATAATAAAATATAAAACAAAATACAGAATGCAGAATTGAACCGTTCAACTAGTTTGCTCTAATTTTGAGTGTGCGCCACGGGTTAAAGTCCTCTAGTAATTACTATAAGCAATGATGTCGTTTTGATGATTTTTGTCAATGTAGTTACTTTTGTGGGCGTTTATCTTTTCGCCAGCTTAATTAGGAAGAATTAGGCTAACTGCAAATCAAAACTGAACAGCTATGGGTAACCCTGATCAGGGTTCTATCAAACAGTTTCTACATATTAAAAATCTATATCATAAAGTCTTAACTTGATAAATCTTTACTCCATTCGTAAACTTAACCTACAAAAGCGCCTACAAAAAATCCCTTGCTATAATTTTAGTATCGTCAGTTAAAACATAACAGCTTTGCAAGGCGATTCTGTAAAAATATTGAATGATAATAGCAACAAGTACCTAATCAATATTCACTAAATTATTGTTTTACTAAAAAAATATATCTGAAAAATTAATTATCTGTCATTTTGTTTTAAATGTTGTATTGCAAAATAATTTAAAAGAAAATTTCAAACTTATTTAACACAGGCAATCACCAACAATCTCGGCAATTTTTTACTCTTGCTGTATTGTAATTTGTAAAACATTAATCACAGTTATATTTTTCGATATTTTGTTGTCTGAAACCCAAAGTACTTTTAATACTTCAGAATATAAATCTATCCTCTCCTAACCCTGAAGGTTCCAATGATAATGTCTTTGTGTGCAGGTCAAATGAGTAAAGATACATCGACTAAATGCCATGCCATTTGAGATTCCTGCTTGGAACATAACTTAGGTCAACTAAACGTTATACAAGTACAAATAATAAGTAAGTAAGGGAATGCCTTGTAACTATAATATAAGTACTTATTTAAAATTGTTACTATTAGATGGCCTTCCAGCCAAGTTTCGGCAATGGCTGGCCAATCTTTAGGTACAATGAACCAATACTACTCAGTATAC
Source organism: Mecyna flavalis (assembly GCA_949319885.1). Lineage (NCBI taxonomy): Eukaryota > Metazoa > Arthropoda > Insecta > Lepidoptera > Crambidae > Mecyna > Mecyna flavalis. Next base: position 10,281,530 of record OX439430.1, read on the forward strand.
TATAATTTAATTTCATAATTTTAATATAATTTCACTGCTCTGTGGGTCAGCAGGCTGGCAAGGCCGAAGAGACATCAGGTGCAGGACCACTGTCTCATCCATTTTTGTGTTTAAAAGAAAAACTCTGTAGCTTAGAGAAAAAAAAAATTACGCTACCTAAATGTCATAAAACATCTTCAGGCAATTATTTGGGTCAGGCACGCAACTTCAAGTAAACAAATACCTAATGTCCACCCGCTAATTGTGTCCACAAAACAAACACAATTAGTCTCGCGCATGTGTCCATTCGTGCTGGCCTTCGCCGATCACGCGAGCAGCGCGCGCGCATGCCTTGCCATCTTCCTAGAATGTCAGTTCCCTAAGCTGTTCAACTTAGCTCCCTAGAATGTATGTTTCCTAAGCTATTCATCCTAAATTAAAGTTGGAATTGATAATACGCGCCAATTTGGGGCATCTTTTGTAGCGTTTCGTCAAAATTCTTATTACCTAAGTATTACTATTACTGAATAGCTTACAGAGTACTAAAGTTAGTATTCATACAATTTCAATTATAAGCTTGATATTTTTTGATTATTTTCGATTACATTAATAAATCTAATGATAATAAAAATAATTTCCAATAATAGTTACATTCGTGTGTACCAACAATGATTAAATCACTTTAATACTTAAAACATTATGGACACTACTTATTAGAAAACTAACAGTTGTTTTTTTTTTACCTTAAGGTTTTAACTATAAACAGCAGATATTGTAAAAGAAATGACAATTGCTGTAATGTGTAATTTTACGAATTTCCCACATCAGTAAACCGAAACAAAAGTTGGTTATGGCTCTTGTATGGCTTTACTGGTAAGAAGATTAATAAAATTGCACGTTTCTGTAAATTTACGCGAATGGAATGTATTCAGTTTCCGTTTTCCTCAATTTATTTGTACACTGCGAGAAACTTATTGCCTGTGACAACTTCGTGCATTGCAGAAAGCCTGACTTTTATAATGCTTCCGACATTTTATTCTTTTATTCCTTGTGAATGAAATGGCTTGTTAAATGCGTGATGAATTTATTTAATATAAAGTTCCAGCCTATTTAATGCAGCCTATTTATTAATTTTCAAGTGAAAATTAATTAAAATGTCTCGACTGACTTTAAGTGTGAATTTCAAGCAAATTAATATTTCCACATGAAAAATATTGTATTTAACGAAATAATGTCTGTCTGTCGTTTTAAACAGGCAACTGACAGATAAATTATTACAAACTTATCTAAAAGCGACGTAACCGGCTCATAGTCTTGTTGAAGTAGGACTTAACAATAACCGTGACATGGCCTTAACTTCGATACTCGTTCTATCAACAGGCACGCGAGTAGGCTAGAGTTACTAAGGCTGTTACGCATCACTGTGCATTATCGTTAGGTAACCGATAGTTTCAGGCGACGATTAAACGGCGTCTCTGCGATGTTGTTATAATCTTCACTTAACAACATTGTTGAATGAAAATTATTTATTCTATTAGTTACTTTTAATTACTCGGCTATGAACGTCAAAAAGTAACATTCATTTTACTCGCTGTTGATAAATGACATTTTATTATGAGACTTTCAGTAATAACTACTTACAGCTTTTCAACCGACTTAAAAAAGGAGGTTATCAATTCGCCTTCGTGTTTGAGTTGTGGTCGGCTAGAGAGACTTTAAGCAGCCTTAATTAAAATATTTGTGAATATTATTACTAGGTATTGCATATTTTAACATTGAAGAAAACATTAAAGGAAACATTGAGGTATTCTTATAAATGGTTTATAACAAATTTAATTTATTTCTGAATTAAATAGTGCGTTTGTATAATATTAAGAAGAAAAAATACTAAACTTAAATTTACGACTATTGATTTAAATAAAAGCTTGGATTAATTCATCTGTGTCAATAAAATATCATGTCATAAAATGTTGATGACCGTAAAAATTTTACAAGGACATTTTATTTTCATAGAATATGTAATGTAGGCGTATTTGGTTGTCACTTTTTTTTTTCTGTCACTTCGGGCAGAGAATACGTCAATGATATTTCACGCAATCAGCTTAGAATAATTAAGTTATTATTCTAAAAGATAATCAGATATTTTTCAAAATTATATTTATGTCAGACCAACAGATGTCCTATCAGATAATATGTGGCCATCACGGCCTAGTCCATTGCAAGACGTTTAACCAGAAAGTGCTGCTATACCTACTGCCGATTTACCAGATCTCTTAGCCTTTTATTTGAAGTGTAATGGCTCCCACATTTATCCTAGACCAAAGTAGACGGATCCTGAAGTTTAAACTGAAGTAGGTAACTAAAATTCTGCATGCAAAAATAATAATTTTAGGTGTTAATAAGAGTTACTTTTTTATTTATCATTGTCTTAATCTAGACAATGATCAATTTCCCACTTACACAAAAATCTTTAATCGTCATTATAATATTTGACTCAACAGCATGAACAAGAAAAGTATATTCCTTACTCGTATTGCTATAACATTGGAAGTATAAACATAAGTTATCTTCGTTTGTTTTAATCTTTAAGTTATTAAATGAAACTAGCTGACCGCTCGGGTTCGTTTAGACTTACAAACCTTATCCTTACCATGAAAAATAAAGAATAACCTAATTTTGATCAATCATTTTAAATTATGCGCGTACATACTTCAGTCATTCATTTTTATTTATAAAGTAGTAGATAAATATTTAGCAAAATGATCATCACCAATGTCTTGTGTTCATTTCCTGATAATTACTTACACGGTTATTTTCAATTTCGTAGTCTAAAGGGCAACTCAATTTGTATTGACGTTCCCCTATTCTCGCAAAATAACTTTACTCGAATATTCCACATTCCGTTAATCAAGTTCCCTTAGCAATCTCAGATAACATCTTTTATTTTAAAATAAAACCATGCATAATTTTCACATCAACTCGTTTCATAGACGTAAATAAGGTCTTTTTATCACACAATACCAAAACCCTTTTGAATAATTTATTTGGAGCAAATTTTAAGGTTTTTCCGTCTTATAGCAAAATATTCGCAAATATACTTTTTTGCGTATTAAAAACAAAGTACTTTAATCTAACATTGTGAAATTGAGTATCTATCCGTATTTCGTGTCACTATGGATGTTATTCACTATAAAATATACAAATATAATTTAATGCGAATAACTACATACCTTTTAAATGCCTGTTGTCTAGTTTTTATATTTTAATTATTAGGTTTAGATGTTAATGTCTAAAGATTTCCTTAATAGAGTCAGAACTTGTACAAGTGATTATTAAATTTCTTATTGGTTAGGTTTTTAATAAATGAAAATCTTAATATGCAACATGAGTGTAATAATTAACAGGAGATATTTGCATTTATGCAAGCCAGTTTTGAAAACTTGAGTACTTAGTACATAGGTATGCAGATTTTTAAGATTTGACGACCACTACGCAATATTTAGTATTGAGTTGTGGGAATATGTCGCGGAATTCGCGAGTCGCCACAAAAAGACAATGTACTTGACGCAAAAACAAAAGATATACCACTAATTTACGCTCGCACGCTCAAAAACGAACAGGGACGTATTCTCTATCCCCGAAAAGTAAAATTTATTTTATTTCCATTTTATAATTCCAGATTTGTAATGTGAATAAATACATAACTTAGACTTAGACAACTCATTACCTATATTATGGTAATAAATCTTTTTGTTTTCATTTAACTAAATGATAGCAATCAAGCCATCAGCTACTATTCAATATTAATTAATTTTATAACGCGCCGTAAAAACACTGTGAGATCGGAATTGTAAGATGAAAATATTCTTTTGATATTTAAATATGTCCAAACAGGAGGTATAATAAAATTAAAATGAAGTGTTGCTAAATTGAAATAATATAGTCTTGCCTAATTCTGCCAGCAAAGAAATATATCAATCATATTGGTCAAAATAAACTCTTGAAGCTTTCAAAGTTTTATCCATGATATTAGAACAGTATATCATTATTTTTTCATAATTTATGCAAATCAAAAAATGTTCTGTTTCTTCACTGGAATGCTAATATTTTGTAAAAAAATTATTGTATAAATTTATCAATCAATTGGAGGAGTACCTACTTCTTCAGTGATGATGTCTTTATACATGATAAGCTCAGAAGATTGTCTCATATTCATCAAAATTATCCCTTTTTATATGGATTTTAAATACCTTTTTTTACGATAACTTTCAAGACTAACTATATATGTATATGTGAATTCACCTAGGTGCACTTAAAACTTTTTTTAAAATATAATTTAAAGGCATATTATTAAGTTCTAAAAGCTAAAATGAAAAACTAATAGAGATATCATATCTCCGCACTCATTATACATAGCAGAAATCTACATAAATAAACACTTTGAAGGTAACACAGGGCTTAAGATGGCACGCTTGTCACTAGGTAAATTGTCGGCAAAGGTTAGGTATTGTGGATGCAATAAATGCACGAGAGATTGCATAAGATGGGGCCTGCGACGAACCTATGCCCTATGCACTGACTCTATTGGTGTCCTTAAAAACTAGCTGCATGTAGTGATGTTCACGTAAATGTCTTTCATCGATGGATATGTGTCAAAATTTTATCAACATTTTATTGGTTAAATATTGTGTTTCATAAATGTGTTATTTAAAATATGCTCTGTCTATCGGCTTATCTTTTTACTTTCGGAATAAATAAACTTATGTGCTCACGTAACGTATTAAAAGAGTCATATCTCAACGTCAAATGGTTCCCTTCCAGAATAACCAAATTTATAAGAGTTTTTTTTTTAAATGTTAAAATAAATACATTTGTCCACCTTTGAAATCAACTAAATATATGTGGCAAAAAGTTTAAATTGTTTAAAAGTACCTATATATTTTTTCTTTATTCAGTAATTTAAAAAACACGACAGGTAGAAAATTTTATTTATATTGATTGACAACCAATGACGTTCAATTTTGACAACACAAGAAATAATCAAATGTTTAGTAGACTTCACAAAAAAATTTCATGCAATGTCTTTGTATTGCAAGGCAATGTTTTTTTGCATCAAAAATAGTCGTATATTATAGTCGTAATATACAATTTAATAATCGATCTTTTGACTAAAATACAGAATATACATAGAACCCCTATTTGGCGTCTACCAGTTTCGATGTTGATTTAGCTTATTTGAAACGTGCCTCAAGTTGAACATCTTTAATTTCAATGGCATTTGAATGAAAAAGGAATGCCGATTGCGAGATTTAGACATTTTCTTGTCCATTCTCAACAGGATGCGGCCTTAGGCTTCGTGTAGACGACGCCGAAACCGACTAAAACCGCGTGTTCTATTTTGATACTGATTGTCCGGCGCCGGTGCGGTTTTTATTCCTATACAAAAACTGATACTGATTGTCCGGTTCCAGTCCGGTTCCGGCGTCGTCTACATGAAGCCGTAAGCTAATTTTATTGAATTAAATTACCAGTAGTTACCCAGTAACGTTATTTACAACCAAACGTTAAATTAATTCCAAAAAAGTATCAACTTATCTAATAGAAAACGATTTTTGTAAACAGTTTTTTAAAGTTTAAAATAATAATATAATATTGAAATTAAATTACAATAAAAGTATACTTACTTATAGTATACGTACTTTCTTGGTTAACAAACACTTCAATAAGAGAAAATAATATCACTTGCTTCAAAACAATCTATGTATTTTACTTAATACATTCACAAAAAAGTTTCTTGCGTTTTTCTTAGGACAACACAAAATGGATACCTATTTCTACATTCAAATATACCTATTTCTCGTCTGTTTGATTCTAATTGATATTTATTCGTCACTTCTGTTTTGGTAGTCTCATCCTTGCTCTGTTTAATTTATTACACTTTTATGGACATGATTGCATGCATTGATACTAAATCTAAGCAAGAAACACAACTTAATGGACATATTTATTACAAATAAATGCATGACCGAGCGCATACATTCACACCTAACACAATATATTAAATAGTTACTTGAACTATAATTGAATAATTTTTATATATCAATTATGCAGAATTGAAATAATAAGTGTGCTTACATCGAGGTTGAGTTATGGTAAATGCCGTTTTTGGTAGTAACTGACACCGATAATGGATTATGGATGATTTTATTATATCACGATCGGATCTAATGATATTCGTAATGCATTTAAGTCATGTTTTTAATAATTAAAAAATATAAGTTCGCAATATTTCGTTTACACGACTGTTGATTAAGCAGATAAGTTATAGTGACCTTTTGAAATAGTGTTTAGTATTGGAAGATTATAAATTATGACATTTGTGAAATCTAATGGTGGTGAACCGTCTTCTGTACAATAATTATGAGGAGGCAGTTGAGAAACGGATATTGCTAGAATAAAATTCTAGGACTGGTTAATATATTTTATAGGGAACGCCCATTTTATAAATAACATGGCGTAATCGTTTAACGACCTCAAAAGAGCTAAGATTAATTCAGTTTCCATATCTTTAAATGGAAAAACTTTTTTTTTTAGTTTTATCGACCAACTGGACTAATGTTTTCTCCAATATTGTTTGAAAAATTTGATTAATTTTTGGATATTTTAGGCTTTTCAAAAGAAAACTTGGTAACAGGTTTCCTGTTATTTATTTATCACACTTAACTGTCGATAATTGATTATCGCAATGTAAAATTTATCTAAAAATTTGCTTAGTCTTTAATAAAGATGTCAAAGTCACGGTCACGGTTATAAGAACGGTTTTATTAAACTACGAATAAAAAAAAAAACTTACATTAATACCGTAAACGAAGATTATTTCAGTGGTTAAGAATAATACTCTAGCAACGTTTATTGATTAATTACATTGTAAAAAAACTCATTAAGGATTTCAAATTAATTCTGATAGACCTCTTGTTCTCTCTTTTTATCCTTATACACATTTTTTATCTTAAACAACATTTAACAAATTTAATAACGGACACTGTTCAATGTTCAACCACTAATAAGTAGTCCCTGAATTCACTAAATTAAAAAATATATATTACTACATACTTTATGTACTCATCATTTATTATGATACAATACTAAGAGTATTCCTGTTAACATCCCGCACGGCAAAACAGTTTTCACTAAACACTGGCATAATTATTGACTTTTTACGAAAACTTTACACATTAGATTGCACGTAAACAAAAGAAAAAATAAATGAATAAGTACATACCATCATCATATTGTGACGTCACGGGATAGCGAGGGGGTGCGCAGATATGTTAATATCCCATGTGGCGGACGTCGGCGGAGTGTTCGCCGGGTTCTACCCAGTACTGTAATCACCTGTCCCTTTTATAGAGACGCAGATTTGTCTAGCCAATGCATGCAGTTGGGGGAGCCTGCATAGCACAGGGGCGGACTTAGGCATAGTGAGAAAATGCATTTAATAATTAAGCTATTCTGTCATTGTCTTTGACACATTAGTAACCGTCCAAAATGATGACGCTGAGCTTAAAACTGTTATTTATTTATTTTAATTACTTTTTGTATACTAACCAAAGATCACAGATAGTCACTGGGGCACTCGGAAGATCTAGTACTTTATCCTGATATCTACGCTGAACGGACCAAACAATATCGCACCAAGTTGGTTTCGATACCTCCAATGAACACTACGCTAACTCAAAATTTGCCATTTTTCGTTTTTTATAGAAATCGACCCTCTTTTTTACTAATATTATGCCCCCAAATTTTCATGACATTATCTTTAAAAACAAAAAAGTTTTGAGATTTACATAACGCCAAGTAAAGGTACTTTCTTCAATTACGGGGTGGACAAGCAGCTGTCTTAATATAGCGGTGTGTATTCGGCTAGCGCGACTGCCGGCCCGCGGGAGATACGCCGCCAACTAGGAGTTGGCGGGGTGTTGCGCGGGAAAGTATTTGTTCATGTGACAGTTAGCGGTGTGTGTCGCCCGTTGAATACACATTTGAACAAATAATTATATAACGTAGTGTAAATCAGAGTTAAACATTACTAAGTTTAATAATTTTCACTAACTTGTAGTAAATTAAAATCGAAAATAGCTGCATGAAATGCTACAATTATAATACAAGAGTTTTGTTTTCTAGTATAAAACGAACCGCTTGGCCCTTCGTCCATATTGGTAACTAAGCTTATGTAACTAGTAACAAAATTTTTTTTTTTGCTGTTTGGTAACTACCTAGTTGTGGAAGAAGAATAATTTTTCCATTTTTGTAACTTTTTGCTATCTATTATGAACGTTAAATGTTTGTGACTGGCCACTTCTATCGGAAAATAATTATTAGTATAATGACTTACAGTCATTTATAATGGTTGTTTATTATACTATGTGTTGGGTGTCAAGGAAACCAAATATTAATAATTGTGAATTTTATTAGTTATGGAGAAAACGATTGTTTTTCAGATTTTTATTGGCTGATTAAATAAATGACGTTAGAATTTTGACGACAAAGTTGTTACTTGCACTTTTGATTTTTTTTACTTTACCATTCACAGCTAGATTGTTATTACCCAAAAATAGTACCATTGTTTTTTGCCATCCTCCAAAACCAAGACAAGAAAAAAAAAACCTTTACAAATAATCAAAACTAAATTTCCTCTCTGGAAACCACGTAAAATGCTTGTTGCTTTTGAAGATTTGCTTTTAATGGCATTCAGAAACCATATCCTCAAACAGATGTAAAAGATTGTTTTAACCACTTTAGTCAAAGTCTTTTTAAAAAAGCGGAACAGCTAAGTATCAAGCCAGCTCAGAGGCGGCATATTGCAAGATGTGCAGGTTTGGCCCAATTGCTTATAAAATATATTAGCTGATCTAATAGCACAATTAAATTTTTACTTCGACCGTAACTGGCTACAAGATTCATTAAAATCTGGTGTTGTGAAGGGGAACAGTTAAGCAGTATTAAGGATGGCAGCCATTTGGAAGGATGGCATGCTAGAATTAATCGTTTTGTGGAAAAAAATAACCCATCCATCGCATAAGTGTTGGGCATTCTAATGAAGGAAACAAAAATTTAATAAATAAATTCAGCAGTTAAAAACGAAAAAATACCAAATAATTATCATAAAATTGACACAGAAATAAGTGCAACTATTCAGCAATTAAAAATTTAAGATATTACAGTAGGCCACTGCCTAAAATTTTTCTAAGTATTAATAAATGATTTAAAAGTGTTTTGCATAGTACGTTTTAATTCAAATCAACTACACCGAGCCAGTTGTATATCACGACAATCACACATAATATCGGGATTTTTTGCACAATGTCTCGGGTTACTATAATGGAAATAATTTAATCTACGAAGTGGAAAAATAAATTCTTCCCTCACAACTACATAAAACACCAACGAAAAAATAATATTTTTTGGAACTAGTTACTTAAGCTTAGTTACTAATATGGACGAAAGGCCGCTAAGTAATGACACAGTTAAGATACTCTACGCTATTTATTTGTTAGCGGCTTGTATAACGGCTCAACGATTTTTGGCTTATCCTACTACAAAACGCTAACTTTTCTTTTTCATAAATTACGATCTTATTATAATAAAAACATTGTTCAAAATACTCTAAATTGGTAATGAAGTCGATTTTAAATGTAATTATTAATTTTATTTTATGTAGTATACATTTAATTTATTATTTTGTAGCCTGTAATATTCCCGAATATATTCCGCTAACTTAGTATTGGCGGAGTGTATCCCGATCTTAAATTAGAGCTTTCTGCGTTACATCCCGCTAAGTGAGGCTAATTAAAAAACCCATAAGTTTTTTTAAATGTTACTATGCGGATCTTAAGCATCAGTAAATTAGTTACTCACACAAAAAATATCAAGAAAATAACTACAAAAATAAAGATTTTATCAACTTTTTTCTTTCAAGAGCTCCTCCTGTAAACCTGCACTTTTGAAGTTAGCGTAGTGTTCATTGGAGGTATCGGTTTGATATCTCACTAACATGACTAGCAATACTAATATTTATGTTGCTTTAAAGAATATTAAAAGGACTTTATCATTACAAAAAGCCTTCTCTTATAATTCTTGGTTTAATTGGCATTTAACTTTCCTTGCATACATAATGTTAAGTTTGTTGCGATAAACTTTCAAAGGTAAAATGCGCTTGATGTTTAGTTAGTACACAATTTATATTGAAGACTAGTCAATAAATACTAGATTTACGTGATTTTATTAAAAAAATTAAACATTCTGCCAGTCTTTACTTATGTAATTCAATAAAATCCATTACAGTCGCACAAATGTTGTTATCATTGAGTACAATTACAATAATATCTACTCTTTTATGAAGAAGAAATGCGCATACGTTTTTGGAATAAAAAGTATCATGGCCAAATTAAGTACCTATCAATTATTCAAATACTAAAACACCATACAAATATTTCCATACATCGGACAAGATTTGATTGTTTGTTTGTTTGTTTGTATTGAAGGCTCCGAAAATACTGAACCGATTTGAATAAATCTTTCACTGCTTGAAAGCTACACTATTCCCGGTGAACTTATATGGTACTTTTTATCGATAAATAGATATGTAGTCAAGATGATATGAATGAAGAAACATAATACCAACGACCAACACCTAGGACTTTTTGTTTTTAATTAATTTTTTACGGCTCTGGGAACCTAGGAAAAAACCTTCAGAAAAATTCGAAACGCTACCTAAGTAAAAGAAAAACAAAACTTTTTATTTACTTTTTATAACTGTCAAGCTTTTGTGGCACTATTGCCAGTGCTACTTTAAATAAAATAACAAAATAACCACGAAGGTTACATCAAATTAATAACCAAGCAGGTTAATATGAGTTTTTAAAAATTCAATGCTGGCTAAATTATTCAGAAAAAATCTATACGCCATTAAAGAAAAAAAAATATTTATTTACTTTTTATTGCTGTCAAATTTCAAAGCAGTGTTGCCAGTGCCTCTTTAAAATAAAGAAGAAGGAATATCAAAAAGTTTTGAAAAGACGTTGACCACGTCTTTTCAAAACTTTTTGATATTCCTTTAAAAAAAAGATTTGCTTTCTATTGCTGTCAAATTAATCGTAATTCTGATGCCAGTTACATTGAAAAAACCAAGCAGATTATTATGCAATTTTTTTTAATTTGATGCTGGCTAGATTCTTCAGAAAAAAAAATCTAAACGCCTTTAAAGGAAAAAGAAACAATTATTTTCTTCTTATTTCTGTCAAAATGGAAATTATACTGCTAGCGTTTTTAATGATCCAAAAAAGGTTGCATGTTATTTGAAAAGAATGATAATGAGATACAAAAAAGATGAGCAAAAAAGTTTTAATCGACTACTAAAATATTAGTTTAGTCCTATGTATTTTAATAGTCGAAACAGAATAAATATTTGGTCATCGAAACTACTGAACCGATTTGAAAAATCATTTCATTGTTGGAAAGCTAAACTATTCTCGGGCGACATAGGGTACTTTTTATCCCGGAAATGTGGGGGGAAGGGAAGGGACATTTGAAAAAAGAAATTACGCGCGGGTGAAACCGCGGAGGCGGCCGCTAGTAAAATTAATAATAAGGTATGAGTATCATGGTTAATGCAGTTGAATTGAAGTTCGCTTTCATACTCTCGCAAGAATTGTGCCCTAAGCACCAGCCGCACGTCATCATAATTATAGACATCTTAATTGCAATGTATCCTCTCTCCAGTCCTACTGAGTTTTGTTTTCAACGACCTGGAAACCTATCCAGGTCAAGTACCAGTGTTACGAACAAATATCAGAGTGCAAAAGATGTTACTCAATGCAGCCCACTCCTGCAACATAATATCTTTCATGGTACAATAGAATAACAAGAGTCTTGTAAACGGCCAACTAACTCGCGGTTAAATGGTATGTGCAGTTTATGTCAAATGCACTCTGAGTGCGCTTCAAACACGTCACTGGCCAATCCGAATGCGTGTATGTTAAGTCGTACTCAAATTTAATACCAAAACTATCGCGAAGTTCATCACACATCCGTTACAGGCATTAATACTTCAAGTTTTACCTAACACTGCATATGTAAGTATGTTTCATTAACATAAAATTAAGGATTACGAGTATAACACCTCTGTCAAAATTGAATTTAAATGAAGAATAAATAAAGCCTCAATTTGGTATATTCAAATATGCTATATATTTTACGGCTACTGCTTGATTCTTATATTATAACCAAGCAACCAATCATATTATAATTGTGCTTTTTAAGGGATATTCATAGCTATTTTACACAGATAAACTTCTGATATACCATATATTCTATTTTAATACTTATTACTTTCAATATCTTTATAGTAATAAATTGGCAGAATACTTAAGTAATTGAATTTAATCATGCTTTCCTCGTGGTATAGAATTTACAGACTGATCATAGTAAAAGTGTCATAGGTGTGTAAACCTAATATAATTTTCTTCCAGGAGACAACCATCAAATAAATGTACTAGTTCATTTTTCATCATTACATCAAACTTTGTATATGTTCATAAATAACTCTGGACACTATGCTGTATACACACAGCGCCATCTAGCCCCAAACTAAGCATAAGCTTGTGCTATGGGTGCCAGACAACGGATAAACATTACCTATATACTTTTTGTTATTAATACATACAACATACATAATTAAACATAAAAACACCCAGACCGATACAAACTACCAAGTTCATGCACACAAATGTTTGTACCGTGCGGGGATCGAGCCCGCGACCTCTCGTGTAATAGCGGACTTCTCGACCATTACACCAAAGGGTCACGTTTTGAGGTAGAAGTGTAATTAAGGGGCGTAAGAGAAGATGCCAAAACCTATTTCTATGGTATTTATTGTAAGTACGCATTTGACCGCAATTAAGATGTCAAGCGGAGGTGCAGCGTAGGATGGTACCTATTCACGTAGAGCTATTACATCCATATCCGGACAACGACAAAATTTAATTGTACTATTTTAAGTGCATTTACTTTAAATAGAAGAATGCGTTAATATGTCGTGTTTTCTTTACACTACTATGGTTTAAAGCAGTTTTATATTGAAAACAAAACGACAACTAAAAAGACACGTTTTAACCCTTTCATAAGGCGGTGGTCAAATAGTTTCCACCATTATTTGAACCTTATGGTAGTTGTGATAGATAAAACTCTGTTTTCAGAAAATTACCATTTTTATGAGTATCTAGTGATAAGGACAAAATCTTGCATGTTATCAATCAACAATGCTCACCACTCATATTATCCAATTGTGTAATGAAATAATGACTTTCACGTTATTGCACCTCTAGCAATCTCACAGACATGACTCAACATTCTCTCCGTATAGACATTTTTATCCCAAAGAAAAAAGAATTAAATTGTTCGCATATATTCCGCCTTAGGTAATTGCGTGACAGCGCAATGATTCGGCAACATTGCATGTCAATCTGATGATTGTTTTTCTATTTAATCTTGTCGTAGTAATTAGCGGTAATGAGCACGTTCATTATGCTGGCATATGTAAACACTTGCAAAATACTCATGACTTCGTATACGTTAATTTTCTACTTAAACCTTTTGGGGGACACATTTACGCATACGTGTTCAAAAATGTATTTATCTATAAACCGAAAACATCAGACCACCTCTAAGTTTCTTTCTTCCAGTTTTTCAGTGTTTCCACTTAGATGAAAGCGGAGGCCGTGGCGTGGCGGATCCAAACAGACCTAAGGCGTGGTATTGATCCCCGCCCTGGGGTCTGTTTGGATACCTCTTAACGTATTCGGTGACCTGTGAAATGCGGGCGTTGGGGAGCCCGTGGGTCAACTCTACAGGCTAGAGAAGGCGCGGTACGTGAGCTAGCCTTTTCCAGCCCGGCCGTCTACGCCGGATGGGAGCAGTGAGGGGGTCCTCTTCGCGCTCCCGCTCCGCTGCCTCCTCTTGCGATAGCATATTTGTTTTTTGCCTACAAACCGAACCCTATTAAGGTTAATCTCATTAGCTTTATCAGGTTAATCTCATTAGCTTTATCAAGCTTTATCATTAACTTACAATAATACATTCCCGTTTTATTGAGATGTTTATTATATTACTCGTCGAATTTATAAAATTAAACGTTCTTAATATATTTCGCAAGAGTTCCTACTTAGTAGCTTCGATTTCTTTAACAGGTCATCGGTCCATATCTTAGACAATAAAACTATTACAGTATTGTTTTCGTACACAAAAGGCAATTATAGTAAGCGCCTATGCGAAATTCCACCGCAGAGGTTAATCTCATTAGTAGATGGGCGATTACAAGGATCTTTTGTGTGAAACCGTTTCGCACACTTGTAGCAGTCTACAAACTCTTGTAGTGTCGGTACTGATCACGTTGTTAAGGTTTCGCTGTTCTGGTACATTTCTGCATACGTCGTATTATGTTATTTTAATAATAAACATTGTTTCACATTAAATAATGGATCTTATACTAAAATTATTTACTGTGAAACGGTTTTCGTGAATCCTGATTTTTCTTTAAGGCCGTTTACTCTCTTTAAGAAGGAAATTACTAAAGATCTATGTGGTCTAATAGCAGTCTTCTTTAACTTTAATTAAAAAAATGTTAGAGTCTTAAAAGTTATGCGTAGCTAATGAAATTATATTATAAAGCCTGTGTATATGTATATGCATGCATATACATATGTATATGAATTTTTTAACACACTTAATTGTGATAATAACATTTTTAACATATTTATCAATTGGCATAAAAACATTATCTCCGCTTCTAAATAACTTATTATAATTTTTTACTTTTTAAATTATAAACATGAGACAGAGAAAAAAACAAATATTTAAATTATGTAAATGAAAATTGTAACGTTGAAAAATAAGATTTAGTACATCGATAACATTAAAACCATTAAGCCTTTATCAAGTTTCAAGTTTTTTTTTGGTTTGCAAGTCATAGTAAATTAGAGGTGCATCTAATTTACTATGACTTGCAAACCAAAAAAAAACTTGTTTAAATTGATTCCAATCGTAACCGTCAGAGTACAGGTAATTTAACATCGTGTTCAATCGGTATCAAATAAAACATTACTACAACAGACATTAACGAGCAATAATAGCGTGCCATGAATCAGATGATGATATTTATAAGCGATTATGGAAGAGACAAGCCATGAGAGCACACGCACGATATTTAACAGTACGCTGACATTTTGTGCGGCAGCTTGGACGGAGAGGTGAGTACTCCGAGCTATGCGACCGTGCGGCATTAACGTTATACGACACAACCTAAAGGTTACATGGATGTACCCAATGATATTATAATAAAAAATTATAATATCATTGGATGTACCTGATTAATCGGCCAATGGCAATCGCTCATTTTTGAGCTACGGATGTCATTCGCGCTATTGGCTTAAACTTCCCGCCAAAGTTCGTAATACGTCATAATTTCAAGGTTAGGTGGATCTAGCTGATTAATCCACCAATGGAAGTCAATAGTTTTCGCGCTACATATATGTATATCATGCACGCTGTTGGCTCGAAAACTTCTCTCCAAAGTTGAAAAGTTACTTCCCATCAATATTGACAACGCTTATAAACGAATAAAATTGTAAAATTACTCAAAATAAGTACTATTTACAATTGAAGTATGACTTATTTATATTCACTCTTTCGTATTCAGTTATTTACAGAATATTTAGAAGTCTGTTCTATAGTACCTACAAGTTTTTCAATAAAAAGAACCTTTAAAAAAGTTACCTAAACAAATGTAGTTGATAGTATACATCTCTTCTCATAAAATCGTCTTGACTCATAAAATGCTATCTTTTACGATTTATTTACTCGCAAGAAGTTTCTTAACGTAAGTACTTCATAGGTAGCACTGTGTCTTGGGAAGAAAACTGACCCCTGAACTTTGGCATGCACTGGCGCCGGAGACGAGACTACGAATATATTCGAGCATCTTGTGTAGTTCTGAGAATACCAGTAAACCCATCTTTAAGCCGCAATGTCGCTGTACAGATAAATATAATAATAGCGACATTGCGTAGAACAGAAATGATAGCAAATGTATACAACTGTGCTGAAGGATAATACATAATTTACGTACGTTTAATATTACAAATAGATTAATATTATTTTACATTACTCTGTAAAAATAGCTTAAGGTGGCGCTCCATGTAGCCTAAAATTTGTCATAGCACGCGAACTCTAGTTCTAAAGACTTGACTAAACGTTCCAACAATTTGACCAGCAAAATCTAAAAATTTATTAATCTATCAATGTACGATCAATAAATACAAAATAATTATGTAGGTATTATTTTGCCCTAGTTCTTTGTACCCCTACTAGTGTACACTCTACTCATATTACATTATCGGTGATACTGCACTGCACACTAACACCGTGTTAGTAACACGGTCATATCTATTGTATAATTTGATACTACGAGTAATGTTAACTTGTATAATAGACGTTGATAAAAGCTGTTACCATATTTCATTTTGTATGTATAACTAAAAGTAAAAGAGCGAGTTCTGTCTTTAAAGTTGTATTGCGTCGCGAAAGGCAACTAGCCTTCCGCCCGCAGTTTCACTCTCACGTAATTTTTTTTGAAATATCCCAAAAAGAAAGAAAGAAAACAGTAAACTTGTTAATCAATAAATATTTTCTCTTTCATGTTGTATAAGACTTTTGTAGTTACATCCCAACTAGCACACAAGCTCTATAACAAGCCGTACAATGGCCGGTTAGAAGTTCCTAATAATGGCATGGGTTCCATAAGTAAGATCTACAGTTTATGTACAAGCGCTTAAAGCACCGCTGTACCCCCAAAAGGGCCCATTTTGTACGGCTATAGGATCTATAGTGGGTTTACAACGGTCGTAAATGACTGTTAGTACCAAGATATAAGGGTGCTATGCGAGCGATAGTATACGCTTAAGTATCTAAAATAAGTTGTTATAGCACGACTGTAGCGCTCGCACCTTATTATACCACGTCTGTATCTCCGATTTAAAGTTTACGGTTCTTTATTGAATATACAGTGGCGATACAGAGGAATTTATAAAACATAACCTATAATTTTAATAAGATTAGCCATTTGGAAAGTATATGACAGTGAATTGCAGTGAGTAAATTAAAAATAATAAACAGGTAAGTCATGTGTTGTTTTTTCCTTTTATCCGTATGAAATCCAAGTGCGAGTAACAGTTTATTGTAAATATATACATATGTTTTCGCTAATATTTTCACGCGCCCTTCTATAAATGCAGTTTTTTGATAAAAAATACATTTAATTATAGATTTTGAAATCTGAATTTAGCTCGTAAAAGATATTTAGGCTTAGTTTGTCGTTTTTGTAGTGTCATGGATGAAAAATAGTTACGTGAGCTCTCTTTTTATACATATTTATGATGTTAAAATTATAAATTGTATTCTGAAAATCAATTTTATAAAAGCTAAATGGCGTCTCAGCTACAACAGCCTTCAGAGTTTACTAGAACCTTTCTACCGATTCATGGCGCTTGTATTTGCCGTTCTAGACCTTTGGGTTCTACAATTGTGGTATTAACGTGCTATTAAACGTTATGAGGTGTACAGCAGCAATTAATACTTCTTTTAAGAACCGAAGACTGTACAATGGATAATTGATACCCTATTATAGAGGTCGTTTTATTTAGGAGTCCGTGGTCAGAATCTTAAAACCCTTCTACACTTGACTTATTATCTGGAGACTTTTGCATCAAATTCGTGTTTTTCAGGTCCTACAAGAAAACTGTGGAAATATTTCAACAGCTGCAATGGGCTACGGGAAAGCTTCTGAACCTCAATCTGAACCTACGTATATAATACTTTCAGACAACGCCGGAGCTCAAGTGCCGACAGAATCGGAACCAAATTCAGAACTGCAAAATATATGAAACATCTTTTAATTATATTAAATGTTTTATTTAGTCCCCCTCTCTAGTCCGGCTTCAGCCGTTTTAATGGCCATAGTAGTGGAATTTAAATACACTTTTACCTGTATAAGGAGTGTTTGCCATGCCTTATCCAGCGATTTGCCATAAAGTTGATGTACAATTCTTAATTGTAGCGACTTAGGCGCTACTATAGAGTATTATGTATCTGCTGTAGATATAGCATTACAAAGGATGTCATTAACTGTACTCAACAGCTTAAGCCTATACAAGAATACAATATACAACTTAAGGCGTTTCAAAAGAAGTTAATAACTCTGTTCTAACGCCTTTAACTACAAAAACCTTCTACAAGATCTCAGAGCGCTACAAAAGTTACTTATACCTCCTCTTTACATCTAATGCCTGTACAATAACTCTATAATATGACTTTGTATCTCCTTTGGGGATTATTTTACCGCTCTACGATCATTGTACCGCACGTCTGTTAAAGCGCTTTTAAATACGCTACTGTACAACTTAAGAAGTATAATAAACCCTTTGAACGGCTGTTATACAACCTTCAGGTGGTACAGAAGCAATTTAAGCAGCTTACGTGTTTGTTGGGATGGGGCATACATACATTTTTGGTTACAGTTCTTCATTTAACTAGAACAATATAATACTATAAAAAGGTCTAATATGATAAAAACGGGTATTGTATTAATTATACTAGCAAAGTAACGATTTGGTTAACCTTTGACGTAAAGTTTACGATTTTTTTATAGCCATAATTATTTTATTTAACAAGTCGTAATATTTTTATGGCTTAATCACTTATGAGAACTAATCAGATGAAATTAATGTTATTGATATTATGACACAAATTCTTTTATCTTGATGGTGTTTTATAGGTAAGACAGATGGTGTGAGATATTTTATGAGGTTATTTTTTATTTTATGTTATCGTAAGTTGCCACAGTGGCCTATTTCATTGAGGGATTCATTGAAACTTCCTCTCTGAAAAAAAAACTAAAAGTGGGATAATATTCACATAGCGCCATCAAGGTGCAAACTAAGCAAGCAAGTTTTTCAATAAAATAAACCTTTGAAAAAGTTACATAAGCGATTCTAGCTAATATTATACACCTCTTAGTCGTCTTGACTCATAAATTGCACATCTTGTACTCGTATACAGAGAACAAACATAGCTTGTATTTTTTTTATAAACAGACCGATACAAACAGACTAATGTTGCAAACATACGGGGTTTGAACCCGTGACCTCTGGTATGAAAACAGACTTTTTAACCTTACTAATTATTGTTCATCAAATTATACTGAGGCTATCACTGGAAAGCTAGATTTATGATATTATAATATCTAGCTTCACAAAATTATGTGCAAGTTACTTTAGTAGTATCATCACTTGATGTCTTTATAAACCTATTATAAATAAGAGTTTTGCCGTTTCAAGGCTTGTTAATATCAGAAACCCAAAATTGAATTTACAATTTGTGCTGTAATAATATATCGTAAAAGTTTTCAATGCGTCAAAATGTTTTACGATGAGCACAAAAGCCAAGCCTAGGATTGGAATGCGGACTCTTCGGGTCTAGGTAGTCTTGTGTGTAACTGACTGACCGAAGTATCCACGCAATGTCACTCCTATCCAACTGCGACTTTTCGAAATTTTGGTATAATGTGAGAAAACTTCACTCAAATTATTATTTTTTTGACAATAAGACCAACCAGTAATTTGAAGAAGACCAAATTGAATATTTTTGTTGAGAACTTTTAAAAGAAAACAGGGAGCAACCTTTTTTAGTATGCAAAAATCAATGCGCACGTGATACCCCTGGTGTTGCAGGCGTTCATAGGCTACGGTAACCGCTTAACATCAGGTGGGCCGTATGCTTGATTGTCAACTTTATGGCATAAAAAAAAAGCAATTGTTAATCAGTTTATTTTCACAAAAGCAGCAAAAATTCAATTAAATAGAGCACAGATAATATAAACTGGGGTAAATAGACCGAAGAGCTAAAGAATATATAAATAACCTTTGTAATATTGTCGGAATAATTAATTTCTACCATTAAATGACAAAAAGGTGTTTCTTCTTGATAAGTTTAATCTGATGTAGCAATAAATTTTTTGACAGCCCATTTGGTAAAACTTTTCGAAATCACAAATTCTGTAATACTAAGCAATCCGATACTGCTAAACAACGACATCACGATTTAAGACCAGCTTGTCAATAAACTGAATATATAAATAACAATGACAAGTGATGTATTTAAAATAATTTATCTTCTTCGAACCTTATATAGGATTTATTACAAACTTTTTTCAATGAAAAAATTGTAATGATTAATTGACCTTTTGTGAGTATAATTTTTTTAAATGATAAATTTTCGAATCACCGCGGTTGAAATAATCAGCCTAACTGATTATGTAAACATATTTCATCACAATAATTATGCATCGTTGATCTATGTATTCGTTTCATACCCTGGCGGTTATGGAGTTTCTGGATTAAATTCCCTGGCAGAAAAAAAAATGTACATTGGGTTCGAACCGCTCGGGTTTTAACGGAAACAATACGTGAACAAATCCCTTTCACTGTCGGATGGAAATAGCCTGAAGTTCCCAGCTATTAAGGGGCATCCAAAACAAGATTAACAGACAGAGACTTTATTCTACCACTGGAATGCACGGTTTCTGAAGACCAGATCCCGCTTGGCCAGCGTGACGATTAAGCCAGGGCTCGTTACTCATTACAAGACAGCCATATTGTATAATTTAATACAATCAAGTCAGAGTATAAATTAAATACCTAATGTTATAGTATGATCGCAGGAGTAAATGCTAAGGTCGCGATGGGTCCGCCGCATAACTTCACAGAGTCTGTGATGCGCACGCTTCAACGTCCCTTACTTACGTTTTGTCTTGCTACGTGGCAATCGAAAAGAAAATAACGTTTAATGCTCCCGTAACTTAAATACCTATTAATAATTAAGATATGTTCTACCTATTTAGTCAGTGACATTCCGGCCACCTTCGTAGTCGGCGACCATTATTCTACTTACAGATGTATTAAGTAAGTATAATAATGGTCTCTAGCCAAAATTTAGCTTATATGTACATATTAACCATAATTTAGTGTAGTGCACAAAATAGATACGTGCAATTATTTTCGTCCAATCCAATAATATTTTTTGTAATTTATTTCTAAACCTTAAGTAAAGAATCCCAGAGGTGCACGGAACCTTATCTATAGGATGTTTGAGCCCAAAGAATCTAATCAATACATCAAAACTCAATCTGAATAATTCAAATAGTAGGCTAAATTATAAACTCCTTTTAAACATAATTATATTTCATATGGTATTTTCACGGTTTAACTAATTCCAATAATGTATAATCAATTCATATTAATTGCGAGATTATGCAAAACTGTTAGTTTGCCCAATGTTTGAGATTTACTGGTAGACCGAATTGTTGACACGGCAACATTTGTTTCCAGATACCAAATCTGCATTATGATCTATTTCTCAAGTTGTTTCGTTAGTATTTTGCAAATCCATTCTCTTGGTCTTCTCGTTTTTTGAATATTTTGAAAATTTCGCTGCATTGATTGCTTGCGCAAAGAAATGATTTCACAGATTTCCCAGCCACTTGGTAGGATTTTGATGTTCTCCTTTCTACTTAGTTTCGTTTAGGAAGGGAAGAATTCCGACTAAAACCCCACCGTGAGCACAATTGCTAGATTTAGGTAGGAGTAAATATAAAAAAAATCGTAACCCAGGCTTTTCTTAATTTATCTATGAATAAACAATATATTTACAAAATTATTTTTACAAATAAACCTGAGGTTCGACCAAAAAATAGGGACAAACGACTTCGCGTGGGTGAAGGTCGCCCCAGGACGTTAGGCAGTGTTGAGTTAATACATAATAAATACTCATGCTTTTTATGTCGATATTAAAATTAGTCAGTCTTAAAATGCATACCTCCGCAACTCTTAACCGGGTTTAGGTACTAGACCAATTGGATCATGTCAATGTCATGACAAATGGCCTCAAGATGTTTTCCGTCAGAGAGAATAAATAAATACATAAATCAATCAATTAATTGATGTGAGTCTGTAATGTACAAAATATCCGGTTGGTCGATGGTTAAGATTGGCCGCCGCGCACGGCTAGGATTGCTACGGCCGGTCAATCGTCACAAGGCAGGAACCGACTTGTCCCTCTTGGGTGTGTTTGTTAAAGCAGGAGATTTTAGTGGGTAGTGAAATTAACGTTTGAAGGAGAGTTCCACTAAGCCACATGTACTAGCCTGCAGTTATAGTGCACACATTCCCCCAAATCAAGAAGGACATTGTTTACAAAAAAAACTGCTGTTCCATTCCGCTTTATTGAATGGCTTTACATTACCTTTTTTTAATATTTACATTTAAATAAGCAGTGATAATAAAACTGATAATATACTATGAATATGAATAAAATAGGACTAACAAACAAGGCGTTTTAGCTCAACATGATGATTGTAAATATGGATATTTAGGAAGTGTTTTCAACAAGTTCTTTAATTGATCTCTAAAGCCTGTTGTGATTATACTTGGCGAGACTTTCAATATTAAAGTAAGTCATTATTGTTAATTATTATATAATAAGGGACTTATTTACATCCATCAGATATTTAACCTAAAAAAGTGCAATAGTTTTTTTCATCTAAGTAATTGAAATTAAGAAATGAATAATATTATTGTGATGATGAGTACAATATTAAATATATATCTAGAGCTTAGAAGCATTAGGGCGGATGTCGATTTTGCCAACTTTACAGGAGAGAGTAAAATAAAAATTCAATTTTATCGGCAAATATTTTAATAAGTACAAACAATACGTAAATGATTTCTTTGCATTTATTTAGCTAAATAAGTAACTTTCCTAGCTTTATAATTAAAGTTTAAAAACAATGTTTCTAAACAGTGAAAAATTAACTTATTTTAAAAAAATGATGATATCCGCCTTTATGCCACTAAAATTATTCAATGTATTTGTTCAACTAATTAGTATATGCCCATACGGCTTTATGCCTTCAATTTAGGTAATTAAATGTGATTTAATGTGAGGTGTATGTCCAAATATAACGTAATGCCTAAACAATAAATCAATATCTATTAAAACTTAACAAGACGAAACTGCAAATGCGACTTATAGTGTTCATTTATTAACTGGGTTTTTTTGGCAAAAAGTCGGACATCTCTTAATTGACTAGACTTTTTACCCACACTTAGTTATTCACACAGACACTTATGTAGTTTTGTACTTATTTTATTCATACCGATAATAAACACGGTTGATTATTAGGTAAGCGTCAAGATAAAGGTTATAAAGATCAGATATAAGTATTTTGAATGTACTTAAAGTAAAGGCACCTATGATGGACGCGGACCAGCCATGGACAGTTTATAATTAACAATTAAAATTAAGCAATCTGGTTTTTCTTTTCAAATGTAAATAAATTAAAACTCAAAGGTGACTGACTGACATAGTGATCTATCAACGCACAGCCCAAACTACTGGACGGATCGGCCTGAAATTTCGGCAGGTAGATGTTATGACGTAGGCATCCGCAAGAAAGGATTTTGATCAAATCCCACGGGAACGGGAATCACGCGGGTGAAACCGCGGGCGGCGGTTATATTTAGTAATAACATAAATCCGTGATGCCAGTATTTAAGCTCCCATACCAACTGTTTGACAGCTGATAGTCATTTCCATGCCGGTGTTTTACGGTTGTTAGTTACGCGGTATTACCTATTAAGTGTCGGGAATCTTAATTTCTTATAAGAATCGCGACGCCCTATAAGTTACACTTAACGTTTTATTTTGTGTCAGGTGTATCGTCGTTGGATTTCACGACATTTAATGATTTATGAATAGTGGTAATATATTATTTTTATGTTATAACCGAAATTACATTAGCATTCTAATCCTAAATTTTACCGGTGTCCGTTACTGGATATTATTTAAGCACGTACACAGAATCATGGACAGAGTGTCCATAGAGAGGATTTCATTGTTTTTGTTTTCTTTAATACGTCATACGTCTGCTTACTCAAGTATATTTTACTGTTTCTAATATAAATCAGCAGTAAATTATTACTCTATCCAATAATGGACATATTAGAAATTCTGTCCATGACTAGGTGTACATAATAGGCTCACACATTCCCAATACAAAAAAACATTTTCATCCTAATAGGTCCAAATCGAGTACACACAAGAACAAATGGCCAAGACTATCGAAGAAGTAAGAGAAATCGAGTAAAGAATTGCAAAATAGAGCAATGAAAAGAGAGCCGCTTGCTCCTAACTTTAAGGCAGCTTCACGAAATATTTCCATAGATACAATAAGAAACGGATTTCGTAAAAGAGGGCTTTTTCTCTTTGGCCCGGAATATGTCTGAAGATCTGCCGTTATCTAGTCTTACCATAAGTTCTGTCCCAATTTATTTAAGAGTATTTGAGTCTGAGTAATCCGTCAGCAGAAAATCATTGTTGGGAAAATGAAAATTTCCTCTAGGAATATTTATCTCGTATTATAAAATAATACCTTAGGGCTTATCGAAAAAGGACAGGTCATCTGTTGACTGCACCCTTTCGTCTCAAATGAAAGTTGTTGCAGAGACACGCCACGCGCGGTGACCATGGAGGAATTCTTTTTTCAGATGAGATTTTTTTACGGTTGAAGAAAAAAATCATAGTTAAAAATGACAGGGCATGTACACAACTCCCAAAAAGCTACTAGGATAATTCCGATGGTAGAAAAAGGTCACTACCCAGCATCTGTGATGGTTTGGTGGGGCATGCGTGTCAAACGTAGGGGTGACAAAGCTCCATTTTTGTGAACCAAGAGTGAAGACACGTGCAACTACCTAAGACATTTGCCGCAACTATCATGGAGTGATCAACCTATCTCCCATACTTCAGAACCTGAACATGAAAGAGAATTCGAATTATTGCCACCAAAAAACCCCGAGGCATGGATGGATAATTATTATTGATGTCCATAATTGTAGGTCCGGCATTGGATCATTTACTTCGACCATGCCTGAGTAGGAGTGTTATTTTTTAATAATATTTTATTTTACTGATCATTTAACTGAAACTGAACATTGAATAATGACTGAGAAAAGAACATTTTATTTACCTTCAAATCCAAAAGAATGTGTATTGAAAAATGAACCAACTACAAAGAAAAACCAAAAAATGTTTCCTTAAACTGTCCATGACTGGTGACTTTACCTTACTTCACTTTTGTCGTCCATAATTAAATTACAACTAAAACTCCACTTTTAATCACTCACTACTGATCAGTTAACAAAACACCAACAGACCGAAGGGTAACTATTTAATAATTAATCTGTGCCGAAGGTAAAACAAAAACACCGAAATGTAAGTAAATAAACAGAAACAATGCGTGCAAGGAGCAAAGGGAGAGGCGGCCAGACATAGGATCGCGCAAAGACCAATCACAATGTATCTCATTACACTTAAACTGATTTAGTGTCAGTCATTGGACACGCCGTGACCAATGGATAATGCCCGACGTCACTAATTTTTTGGCGCCATATTTTAAGTAGTTCACATCCATAACGATTTATTTTCACATTGGCCCACCAATGCATTGACAAAGTTACTAAAACAAAAGGCATAAAGCCGTATATCTGCAACCGTTTTAATGTTATTTAAAGGAATCTTAGATGCATAATGTCGGAAGTTTAGTTATGATGAATATTTTAAATCACTGTTTGGACCAAAAAGGCGTAACTCTTTTTACGTAGCCTTTGTGCGAATAATTTTTTTAAGCATAAGGGCCAAACTTACAATCCACCAAAAGAAAGATACATCAATGTACACGCAGAAAGATGGAAGTAAAAATGAAACCTTATGGTTCTAATGATTTTAGAAAAGCTGTCAGAACCGACATTATGCACGAAATTATCTCAGCCCAGAAAAGAGATAGAAATACAGCTCCCAGTGGTATGGAAAGAGAAAGAAGCGCTTTTCTCTGATATCCAATAAAAAAATTTTGCCCGATCTGCACAGCCGCCCATATGCTTCTAGGCTCTAGATATAAGTATAACAAAAGATCAGGCCTCATTATGAGATATATCAATAAGATTAATTAATGTTAAAAGAAATAAAAATCCCTACATTTTACACTATAAAATTAACACTACTACAGTCATAGACGCAATGAATGTCAGTTTTAATTAATAAAAAGCATTCAAAAAATCTTGAATTCATTTAACCTCATGCATATGCCAACTTGAAAAGATATAACGCAAAACGATTAGCAAAAATCGCCGAAATATTTGAAAGGAATTTAAAATATTTGAATCTTTTATTCTTACAAAGATACGAGTCAAAAATTAAGATCAAGTATGAAAAGCTTATTTCTATTTAAACGAAACTAGTACGATTGAATTGGAGATTGATCTTTAAAAACCTGTTGTTTATGGTATTCTGATTGCGTAATTGACGTGGATGGGCAACGCAACCGCGTGGGCAGTATACCACCGATCGATGCGACACCTATAAAAACCAAGGACATTCAACCAGGAGACGCGACCTGTCTAACTCTCGATTTATGATGGCATTTGCAATCAAATTACTACTTAAATCAGTTAAATTAAAAACCATCGATGTCAATAATATACAACGCTTCACAGCGTCTTTCAACAATAAATCTTTTGTTTAAAGCTTATCAAAATGGTATTTCAACATCAACCACGCTAGCTTCAACTTTTGTACAAATAAGACATTGAAGAATCAATTGACCTTCCGTTTGTCCCAATAAAGCACCAATAACAATAATATAAATAAATTAGTCTAAGATATGTATGAATGGAGGAGGAGCCATTGTTTGCGAAATAGCTTAGACCGACACCTTCTATTTATCTACTCCTCCAACTCATGAGTTGACCTTTGGTGCACTTTGATCCTACGCGATCTTTTGTGTCGCCGCATGATTCCTTTGAGGTTTGTTATTCCCTAATTAATGTTCTCATCGTATTCTCGCATATTTTTAGGTCTAAATGTGGCGCGACCCCTTGTTGCAGAGAGAGAAAGCGTGAAAAAGATACCGGCCTTGTCAACCTACATACCCTCCCTACGTTCTCTAGATGCGGGTAAAACTTTTATTCATCTGGAGGGGTATTTCAGGGCAATGTATGTTCCTCAGTTGAAGTGGAACTGGGCAGGTCATGTGTGCCTGATGGACCCAAAAAGGTGGATCAAGATTGTCACTCATTGGCAGCCGGCCTCGGATTGGGTTCGGAAAAGGAGCTGGCCCAAAAAGAGATGGCGTGAAAATCTTGATGAGTTTATCCGGGTTTGGCCAGAAAAGGCTAAAAATTGTGATGTTTGGAGAAATTCGGGGGAGGCCTTTGTTTAGCAGTGGGATCATAAAGGCTAATAACAATAAATAAAAAAAGGAAGTTCTCCTAAGGTGGAATAAAGCTGCTCTATTTAGAGCTCAGTGTAAAATATAAAACAAATTAGCCACTCCCCTGGCCAATTAGAGAAATACTAACAGGAGAAATACTTCAAGGAAATTCATCCAATGTAATCCTCGAAAGAGCCTACATGTCTTACGCATCAAGACTAGAACCATGATTTATTCACAATATGCTTTTAACAATATTAATAATGCAATAAAATAATATTTTTGAATAAAAGTCATGAAATCGATACGAGACCGTTTTAAATTATTTTACAGCTCTGTTTAAAAAATGGCATCTTGTTATCTAGAAAATGGCTCAATGTTAATTGGCAATAGCTAAATTGCTCACAGAATAGAAATCGACTAACAATTCATCAATTTAAATGGTGTAGGCGTGATTTACCATCTAGTAAAATAAATGTTGATATTTAAAAATATATAATAATGATACATTTATTACAAAAACATTTTGTTTCAATGTGATTAAGATAAGTTTGAAATTGATTTAAGTTTTCGTGGTAATGTGTCAAAATGTAATACTTGATATGTACCTACTGTTGAGAGCATAAGTATTATTATGCCAAAAGAAAAGTTTAAAGTACATACAGTTATCAATTATTCAATTACTCATCTGATCGCAACTAGGCACCTGGCGTACGCACTTAAGTTAAGAATAAGAATAACATTACAATCCAGTTACAAAAATTAAAACAAACAGAAGCTTAACATTGTTCCAAAACGTGTCTAATAGATCACCGCCAACTGTTTCTAAGTATGGTTTGGCCGGAGCACTGTCCTTTAAAATCTAGCTTCAATGAACAATCTTCAACTTTATCTAGACTACCGCAATAAATTTAGGAGCCCACTTCGTTGAACGCCAACACAAATAAAAAAATTAATTGCAATAACAGGAATGTCTTTGATCTTTGTATAATTTTTATATGTTAATGAGTTTTTTTCTGTACATATGACTCAATTCAGCTTTGATATTTAATATCAACAAATTTGTTAGATTAATAACATATGATGCGGAAAGTAATTGCATTTATGTTAATAAGATCTACTTAGAACAAGCGATTTCGAAGAAAGACGTTGTCTTCTATGTTTATTGTATATTCTAGGTATATAGTCTTATTATGTCATACAACGCCTCATTAGATTTCATCTTATGAGAATACTTTATTGGTGCGGTGGCTGTTTGATGGGTTGAAATTATTAGAACTTATAATTACAAGAGTTTACATTTAAGGAACATTAATTTTAATGATGTTATTTCGTTTTTAATGTGTAAATCTGGTTTAACCGAACTTCTAAGGGTTTACTTAGTATGTTTCAGCAAGAAAAGAAATCATAAATAATATTTACAAACATTTATTGCATGTAAATTAAAAATACACTGTCATTTGTCTTTTCTGAATATGTAGGTATATCCTAGTTCAATCATATCGAGTACATTTTCAAAGTTGTTCCTATTCGATACATATTATTCATGTTTATAATATTCAATGTATTTTAATTTTACGTAACAATTCATAACTAAATCGATAATTTTATTATTTATGACATATCTATGACTGCGTTAATTGCTTTCTGTTATAAAATATAATTAAGCCCATCGTAATTCATTATTAATAATACGGACATCAAATTAACAACCGACTCTAGAGACGTTTCCGTCTATTCAGGTTTTTGTCGTATTTGTGGTAAAAGCATTTAGTTTTAGAAGTAATTTTAATAGACTTTGTTAAAAGTTAAACAGCGGTTTATGCATGACCCATAAATGAAATTGTTAAAAATTATCTACATACATAATATTATTATGTATCAAAAAGAATTATATTATCTTATTTCGTTACGTAAGAAAATTGCACTTTAATGTCCTCTATGATGATTAACGTGTTTTGCTACAAAATTGACATAAATCTGACTAATGAGGAGGTTTTACTTGGCTTTTGAATAGTATGATATTTATTACTATATGAAGTTCTTAAATTAACATAATAAATAATGTATTTGTAACTGAATGGTCGTCAGTGTGATTTTTTATCAATATGAGATGAGGCATCATACATTTTTTACGATCATGGAACTTCATGGTGATCACTACCGTCCATGGACACCTGCGACAACGGTCTCAAATGCGTTTCCCGCCTTAGAGAACTGAATATGGAGGAAGGGTGGAGAGGGAAGGTGAAAGGTTATGGGGAAGAGGGAGGAGAAGGAAGAAGGTGGGGTGAAGCTTAGGCCAGAATGACGGCGCTATGCAAAAAAAGGCTGAGCCAGCAGGGGTTATTTGCCGCGCACGATTCGATTTACTTACACCCCTCATTCCCTCTTTACTGTTATAAATTACAACTCTAGCTTCTTTGTTCCTATAGTTGCTGGGAGCACGCGCGTAGACTGTGCACGTGCAATAGATTCCTTTTGGTCATCAGGATATCCTCTCACCGAGGCAAATCTTTCCGGATTTCACCCCTGATCCTGATATACACATATCGAAAGGTTAATAGCTACAGCATTTTTGAAAAGTACTGTCTTCTATGTCTCCGATTTCTGGCACCTATTAAAGCTAAGTGCAGTTTGAGGCCAAATGGCGCTGTATGTCCAAGGATTTATAGTTTGTTTTGCTCGTTCACACCCATATTATTGATTGCCCCAAAATGGAATGGTAACATCATTATAATAATTTATAAAATACTCGTACATTTTAAACCAACTTTAATATTAAATGTTGATGTCATTGCATACAAACGATAACTTAATGCTCTAGAACTTAATATCAAAGGGCATTTCCGTATTGTTTTGAATAGACTCTTTATTTAATAAGCCGAATATCAAATTTCAGTTGTCATAAAGCTAGAGTACTAATCAAATTTTGACGACATTATAACGTGATAGAAACAATATCCCGTTATATTTTAGATCTAACTGCTGTCTTACTGGTCTAATTGCTATATTACTAGGTTTTTGTTACTGTTATGTAGGCCTAATGCAAAAGAAATACTGCTTAATTGAAACTACAATATGTTTAGGTAGGTATATAATATAATATGGCACGAAAAGAATTTTCAATGTTTTTTATTACTGACGACCTTTAAAAATAATTTAAGGCTGTATTAAATTGGTTTCACTCCTTTGGCATTTCTTATAACGTCTGGTTTTTTTTCTAGATCATCTTTATAGGGATATGTCGTCATGTATGTTTATTCGTATAAGAAAAAAAACATATCATAAAAGGCACATTCAGATTAATCGAAGAAAGCGCTAACGTAGGTTTCCACTGAAGATTGGTACTGAACCCTCAGTACTGAGCCCTTAAAAGAAAATTATTAATTCATATACGAATATTACTTTTTTTTACTCAAAACTATGAGGGAACTGATGAAAACAATATATAACGATTAAAACTTTTATTTGTCAACACTCTCACGCACATTGCTCGAAAATGAGCAATTACGACAGGTAAAAAAACTATCACAATAATACAAAGGTTCAATTTTACATCTAACTCGTTCATCGGCTATCGTTGGGTCAGTTTACTTCCTGGGGGCGTTCCTTGCGATGTACTCGAGGGCACGGGCGATTTGAGGAGGAACTGGGGGAGAAGTGGGGATGGCGCTTCCCTGGAATCAAAAGAAAATATATTTTTAGTTCAAGTAATTCAAAAGTACCTACTTATGGAAGTCAATTTTTTATCTAATTTGACAAAACACTTGATGTCATAAGCGGCCGCTGCGTCCTATTTCATTGAGGGATGAGTCCTGCCTCAATAGGACGACATGGTGACGTCGCTGGCTTCCGTTTGTGTTTTTATTTTTTACTTTTTTTTTTGTTTAACTTCTTTTCTTTCTGATCTGTATTTTCTTTAATTGTATAATTTTCTTTGTGTTATTAATTTTTTTGTATTCTTTGTTCTGTATTTTATATTTGTGTATTGATGGTCAATAAATGTATTTTCTCTCTTTCTTTCTTACCGTATCCTGTCAAATAGTATGGAAATGTCAAAATTGAGGAAGTTGCCAAACCGTCGCCAAGTGATGCGGTCATACGCCGCGCGTATTATAATTGACCTCAGTGGGTCATATACATTTCAATACTATCAGCTTGAATACGATAACATTAATGAGGCAAGGGTCTTGAGCCAGGGAGCATCGATAAATGTTCTGCCACACTTTAGGCTACTCTGATATTCGAGAATTTGATTTCAAGTGTATTGATTCGTAGTGCCGTTGCCGTCTACAAAAATTCCTCAACTTATCTTATTTATAAATGATCACGTTACCTGTGGCTGGTATCCGTTCTCATCAGCGACGTAGGTGATGGAGACGACCTGTCCCTCGGGTGAAGTCCAGGAGAAGGAGCCCTGGGCTACATCAGGCACAAGTGGGGGGTTTCCGCCGAAGTTGCGGGGAGTTCCCTGCTCCTGGGCGGCGATGCCGTTGTCGGTTTCGTAGCTGGGAAAAAATAATCTGTTAGTGACACTTCATTTTAAATCTAGTTAATGTTGATTTTTTTTATTGCATCATTTACTATATCCGTTACCACTACCCACTATTTTTTTCTGCTTGGCCCAAAGGTTGACTGGCAGAGAATGCCATTAGGCATTAGGTCCGCCTTATGTACTCTTGAGTCCTCAATTAAAGTTTGAATAAATAAATAAATAAAAATATATCGTCGTTATTTAAGATACTGTACGAACCACAAATTCGACTCACATTATCCAGATAGTTTTAGTAATTTATGATAACTTTTTTAATTTTTTCATGATTCTCAACTGCTAAAAGTGAGATATTTAGCAAATTTCCTTGGATGCTTTGCAGCTGAATAAGTCTACGCCAGTCACAATGTTATAAAGAGATCTTACAAGTAGCTGTAGCTGCCGTCAGGGTTGACTTCGTTGCCGGACTTCACGATGGAAGCGCTGCGGGAGTCGTAGTTGGCCTGGGGCACCACACGTGGCGCCGGGGCGGCGGTGACCGCCACTGGCCTGTACGCTTGGGGCTTGCGGTATTGGTTCTGGTTCTGGAAACTGGCGTAGGCGTTGGACCGGGCGAACTGGGCGTTAGCCGCAGCTACCACACAGGCCAATACGACGATCTGGAAATTAAGGATGTGACAGACATATTTGCACTAGTGATTTCTATACAATTTGAATGAAGGAAGTAAATGTAGGCATGGATTATGTACTTATCATCTCTTGAATTTAAGCAGAAATATGGATATAGTTCTTTTATTTGGCTATAAGCTTGATTGAAAAAATATTGGAATTGAATAAGGGTGCAGACTAAATGAGACATGAGATCTGATTTCAATCAGTTTCGCATATAATCAGATTTTTAGGACAAGTATAAAGCAGATATTGTCAATAATCAAAAATGGATATTTTTGAATACACATCGAATACTTACGGCGAATTTCATTTTGGATTGTTTGGTAAGCTTCGATGAACTAGTTAGAATGCGGGGAAAAAATGCGCGCTTGCTTTATATATCGCCCGTAGAACCACCCACTTTTAGACGCGAACTGCAATAACATTTAAATAATTTGATGCCGCGTCTAAGACATGTTATAAAATAACACTTGGGCTATCTATGGTATTGACCATAACATTTCATAAGGTCATTTTAGAGTCGTTAATCATTTAAAATTAGTGTTGAAAACACTAAATATATGTTTTATTTTTCAGTGAGAAGCTAGTTATGTCTTTAGTGCTTTTGTAAGTCGGATAATCGCCCATGAATTTTCAATTATTTATGTACCAGGAGGATTATATTTTATATTACAACTCGTTCTGTTGACTTTAGCTAATAATATTTCAAACATATTAAAAGTAGATGTTTTTTAGGTAATTAAATCCTTCCGATGTCAGTAATGACTTTTGTAAATAAATATAATATTTTATTTTTAGTCTCCTTTATTTATTTTATTACATTATATGAAATATGTATAAATGAGTCTTTTTTTCTATTTAATAATAATAATAAAATAATAATAATAAAAATCTTTATTTCCGAAAATTTGCTGATTTCCTTTTCGTATATCCTCCAAATAATTGTATTTATTAAGATGGGATAAGCTTTTTATTCTAAAAATGGGAGCTTGTATTCACGGATCCCAGGATTATTTTTAAAATTTTGTCTATAGCAAAAAATCACAAAGATGGTTTCTGAATGCGAACTTGTTGATGATCAAGATTTGGTTTGACTGACTTTATAGATTTTTAAATTGATCACACTTTAAAGCAAGTACAACGGGAGTCTTGATTTCAAATATGTGTTTCTGCTTGGAAAATACTCAGTTATAGTCCAAATTCTGAAAGCTGGTGGTTTAATTATCATCTTTGTCCTGCGGAAACTACGTAAATCTGCGTCTGCACCTGGTCTTTCACCAATCGGATGCGATTGCTGAGCTGTCTTTCAAAGCTATACGAATGAGTTAGAGTAAACAATTGGCCGCAGTCGATACTCGGCTATAATTGTTATTATTCAACATGGATTCACACGGTTTTAAACAGATTTGTATGGGAAGACTAATTTAGCAGGTAAGATTTCTTCCATTGCTGTTGAGACCAACGCAGAAGCAGATGGACGCCATCTATACTGATCTAGCAAATGCGTTTGTCAAAGTGAATCATTAATGTTATTGAGATTATTGCTGTTTCTTGATATATCAGTAATAAATGAATAAATAAATATTAATTAATATTAGACATCACATACCTACATCGATTGTACCTAAAAGTAAGTTGCTTAAGCACTTGTGTTAATGGTATCAGCGTCAAAAAGGTGACCAAAAAAGACACAAAACAAATATAAAATACATTTCATCACATAAATATTTGTCCTGGAAGAGATACAAATCCACAACACAAGAGGGATGGGAGGGATGAACTTTTAACACTAAGCAAGCAAATGTTAAAATAATATAAAAAATAATCTTTAGCCTATATGTACTTGTATAGTTAGTTATTATTCAATGTCAAGTTAACCGATGAATATTAGGGCCGGTATTTCAATATATACTTATCTTGATCTTAATCCGGGATTGATAATAAGTATGACTTAAGTGTATTTCATTATAGGATTAAAGTTAAGCGGCACTAAAGTCATACACTTTTACCTGTCAAAAGTAATACTTATCTTAAATGTTATACTTAACTTAAGCAATAAGATAAGGTTACATTGAAATACCGGCCCTTAGTCACTTACGACATCAATCATTTTGTGAGTTATTTTTATTTTAAATTAGGCCAACACACATCTTTCCTAACTTATGTATATCTGATAAATATCACTCAGTGCTATATACATAAATTTGCTTAAACGTTCGCAAATTGAAGAATAAGTTAATGAAATAAGCTTCTACTAGAGCATGAAACTTACTTAAGTAATTCTTTAAATTCAAAGTAATGAAAATCTGAAACTATTTTATTGGAACAAACACGTGTGTCGCTTATATGTAAATAATACGCTCTTTGAGTACTAAAATACTCTGATTATATTATTTATTATTACTGGAAATGTACTCAATTATGATGGGATGGGATGGGAGCATCACTTTGTGTGAATGTTTCCAGTTTGATTATGACATTGCAGGCTTGAATCACCTGAATGTCTGAAAAGAATCATGATTCCTTGCTTCAGAAGGCACGTTAAGCCGTTGGTCCTGCGCTTGATCTCTTAACATCAAAACCTAAAAATGTTTATCGAGCTGATGGGGTACAAAAATTTATAATATACCGTGTTAAACTTACCATGCATTAATTATTAATTTTGTAATTATATAATAATGTTCTACATAATAAACATCGCGATTAGTGCCCTTAATATAATATTGTATTATACATAATGCAACACGAAAGTCTTAAATCTTATAAATTACTAGCGGCCGCCCGCGATTTCATCCACGTGGTTCCCGTTCCCGTGGGAATTGATCAAAATCCTTTCTTAGCGGATGCCTACGTCATAACATCTAACTGCATGCCAAATTTCATCCCGATCCGTCCAGTGGTTTGGGCTGTGCGTTGATAGATCACTATGATATACAACAAAGAATAGGTATACGTTACAAGCCCTAGGCGTTGACATGAATCATCAATGCTTAAATATTAAATGATGTAAAATAACCTGATGGAGAAGGCTGTTCTTAATATTAAATTTAAAAAATATTCATACATTTCATTCCTCGCACTGGTTTATGTCATAAAACAAAACTATATTGTAAACCTGCTTTTGCCAAAACACGCGACTTTGATACCGCTCAAAATCGATTATATTATTTATCGCTTTTATCTGACATTTCATCTCAAAACTAGTTTTTTTTTTGAATTTATAAACGCCCAACAAACTTTAGAACATCATTCATTATTAATTTTTTTTTTCATTTATTTTTTAAATATAAAATATCTAGAGTAGATTTTATAAACAAGATCTACCTTGTTATATAGCATATACCAGCATTATAGTACATAACTGATTATTTTATTGTAAAGATTAGTAGTCACACTTGCGATACCTGATAAACACAAGTCGCGGCCAATATTTTTTTTTATGTCAGTGGCGACAAAAGAGCCTACGGGTCGCCTGATGGTAAGCAGTCACCGCCGACCATGGACATCTGCAACACCAGAGGGATCGCTGATGCGTTGCGGCCTATATAGGGGTATGAGGGGTGTGGGCCTCCGGCACTGTCACAAACCAGACGAAACACAAGTAGTCACTATTATTTCATGTGAGAGGGTGGTACTTCCTCGGACGAGCCGGCCCATTCGTACTGTAAAACAGCATGGCTCTACCACTACAAAAATGTATGTAAAGTACTTTCCTCAAGTGATACGAACCTTTGGCAACTGTCGAAATTGTAAGCTGAACCTTGAAAAATAACAAAGCATGTGTGAAAAAGAAACTAATGCCCTATTTCTTAAACTATCTACATTATTATCATGAAAACTTTGGTGTCCAAATTAGCCATGCAAAAACCTCTCCCACACTTAAAAGAATTTGAAATAAAAAAAACTTTTTATTAAGACATCCAATCCATAATGACTACTAATTACAAGCCTTATTTGTTCTTTTAGTACAAGCTTCTCAAGTCACAATTGATTCTTTATGTCAATTTCACCTTTTTGCATTCAGCAGAAAATACAGGTCATTAGGCGATACTAAAACTTAAACCCAACGCATATTAACGCAAGAATGGATCTACGGTAAACCAAAAACGTAACGTATTATATTTACTATTGCATACTTATTTCGTTTTCAGTTTTGAATCGTGATAGGACTTCTTAACCACACTAGCTAGCTAAGCCTACAGATGAATACAACGGTCATAATTTGTTAAAGCTGTGTTTCGTAAATATTAATATGAGAGTCAATACACTTCATATAAAAGTTTTCAAGGACAGAGTAGCCTACAACATGTCAGCAAATTAGGAGACGCTTCCTAGAAAAGGGTTGCGGTTTTCCGATTAAGACCGTGGGCTACGTGCCTGTTTAAATTATGCCTAAAAGAGTTAAGTACTATTATGTCAAACTGCAGAACAAGGGGGACACCCCTTTTTTTTTAAAATCAAGCCTTATAGACATAGATTACACTTAACTATAAAATCTAACTATCAACAAAAATGTTCATTTAAGATGAGACTCATTGCTATGAAAGTTATTTAATGAAATGAAAATAATGAAATAGATGGTTGCATGGATGCGCTGTCTGTACACACAATTTGTACAAAATTTCACCAAACCCAAAAGGTCATGCTATCGCACGATCAAAAAATGTAGTCGGGTCAAAAAGCTAGATAGGCGGCTCAAACGTGTAACTAAATTAAACAAGTGTTCATGTACAATTGATCACACTATTGTGTTATTGCTTTTGCATTTAGCATATACAATGATATCATACTAAATGCTTGGCCAACACCTATCATTGTAGTCTGTGGTTCTGTTGTAACTATAGATACTTTAGAAGACTTTATATTTAGAATACATTCCAAGCTTTTTTGCTCGTCAAACGACCTTTTATGGAAGTAACGTACAATAAAGCTAATATTAAATGTCGTAGCAAAAAGTCAAACCCATCAGAAACGAGTGATTCTTGAGTTCCTAGATCGCTATTATTTTATGACAGTGTAACAATTACGTAAATTCTTCTCCTTGTCCTTCAAATCGACATCATGAAACATGATTGCATGTCAGTTTGATGTCAGTAGGTATATAAATTGTTGAATACACTCGCGAATAACCAATATAATACTTATTAACTGTTAATTTATTATGTTCATGCTTGTATCCCTAATTAAATTATATATTTTATATGGAAAATGTGCGGGTATATATTATTATAACGACGACCATGATTTGTGTTAAACGTTATGTGACAATAATTATGATTTTTGCAGATTTTTGGTATAGTCCTTATGACAGTTACAGACAGTCTCTGCCGAAAAAACATGATGCTTTCAGGCCCAGTTTCATTCAATTTTATTTAATGTGTGGTAGAGATGCACGCAGGTCCTGTCAATTTAATAAAAAAGCGCGAAAATCCTGTTGATTGTGCATTCTTGACGCACCTTTGTGTCTTGGTCGTAGTCTTAAGTCAATTCCCACGACATCAGTCTGTTCTTTAGATAACCGGTGCTTACAAATCCTTTTAGCTAATAGGCCTAATTATATCAGATATTTGTATCGAATCATGGTGATTGAAAAGAGTATTGCCGAAGGTTGTTATTTGTGCATTCTCGTATATTCATGTCACTACAGTTTTGGAAATATAAATATGAATCAGCTCATTGAAGTACTAATGTCAAACCTTAGAACCTCACATTCGATGTCGTTGCTGAGAAATTATATTTAATACTGTGTAAATAAGCATAAGCATGCTGAATTAGATTAAAATTATTAATTTTAAAAAAAATGTGTTTTGATTTTCTTTCGTCGTTCTGATAAAATACAGCATCTTCTAAGGTAAAATAAAAAAGGCGGATTTAAATATCTATATTTTTTTATTAAGATAATATGTACATTCTTTTCAGTTTTTTTGTGCAATTTACATTATATAGGTTGGTATTTAAATTAACTATATCACACATTCGAGTTCACGCGCTTGTTTAAGTTGTTTGTTTCATTTACTTCTGGTATTTCGCAATATACTCGAGGGCACGCGCTATCTGCTCTGGTAGTGGGGGAGGAGTGGGGAGAGCAGAACCCTGAAAGTGAAAAAAAATACATAAGATGGTTGCCAGAAAATAGATAAACATAATATGTAAAGAAAACTCCAAGACCAACAAAAAAATGTTACGCATACAAATGTTTGTACTGCGCGGGGATTGAACCCGCGAAATCCAATCGGTCGTCGAATAATATGCAGGCAGATGCCTGATGACCCCACTTTAGTTTTACACTTTACTTGACACACTGGTTTAAATTAAATGTTGATTTTGTATTTCAATTAATATTTTGTTAGTTCGAGTACAAAATATCAGTTATTATTTGATTTCGTTCGCTCTTACATTTGTATTTCAATTCAATTGTCTTTAAATAATTATTGGCATCTTTGTTTTTATTATAAGATTTTCTGTATTCAACATTCGATGCCGTTGCCGTCTATAAAAATTCCTCAACTTATCATATTTATAAATGATCACGTTACCTGTGGCTGGTATCCGTTCTCATCGGCGACGTAGCTGATGGAGATGGGCTCGCCCTCGGGAGAGGTCCAGGAGAAGGAGCCTTGGGCTACCACGGGGACCACTGGAGGGTTGCCGCCGAAGTCGCGGGGGGTGCCTTGCGCTTGCGCAGAGATTCCGTTGTTGGTCTCGAAACTGTCCATGTAAGCAACATTTAATCAATCAGGATGAAATATTACTACAATTAATAAGCCTAAAATATGAGATTATATAAAGAAGATGAAGAAGGTCATATAAATCAGGAAGGTATACAAATATTCAGATGAGAGATCTAGTAAATTTTCTAAACGATATAAAAAATAATAACAAGCACATAATTAATGTGTCACTAATAAGAAAAGGAATTTCATTTACACGTACCTAAGTCTTTTATTTAACTAGTTCGCACAGGTAAACATTATCATTGAATCCTGATTCATAACAAACACAACAAAAATAGAATAATCTTACTTGGTGCTGAAGTTATGCGTGCACATACAGATTTGAGCCATTCGTGTTATATAATATGTGTAATAGCCATTCATAAATAAAGATTACAAGTGCTTACGTGTAAGTGTAGGTTCCGTCGGGTCCTACATCGCTGTCATAGCGCAAGATGGTGGCGGCTTCGTCGCTGCTCGAAGGCTTGGAGGGCGCGGCATACGAAGGCCGCGCGGGCGCGGGCGCCGGTGCCGCTACGAATGGCTTGTAGGTCGGACGAGCCGCGAATCTGTTTAATTGGGCTGATGACACGGCCAGGACGGCGGCAACTACGATCTGCGAATTATGGCGCGGTATTAGATAAATCATGATAATTGGTGACTGGTTCAGATGGGATCTGTTGTGGTAGCTACGATGCTTTTACCTTAAATTATGGTAAAGTCATTTTAATAGGCCACATTTGACGGTTCATATAAGCAAAGAAAATTGCTACTTATGTACATCAGGAGTAGAGTTTAATTTTCTAAATAAATAATTTGTATTAATAAGAACTGATGTTGTTTTATTCCTTTAGCGTTAGGTATATTTTTCTTTGCATAAATGAACTGTCAAATGTGACTCGACATTAGGAGTACTTTTTTTTTACACATACCATCAAAGAAAGACAAATTAATTTTATATAAAAAACACTGATGTTCTTTTTTATTAATTCCGCTTTAACAATGTTTCTCCCGTTAACATAATTATTTAATTAACATGACATATTTAAAAAAATAAAAAAAAACCTATTGTACAAAACCACTTTGGGGTCGCAAAGACACGTTCTTGATAAAAGACAACTCAATGATTCATCACATAGGTAATTGTTTGTGATTGGATTTGAACCAACGACTCCTAGCGCATAGAGCAGCCTTACTACAAAATGCGTTATTGGATCATTCATTTAACTAAGCTATCAGTTCATCTTTCTTATAGTAATAGTAAAAAAATAATCTCAACAGCACATATTATAACTACGATTTAGATTAAAAAAACGAAGAAAGCAAACCTACAATAATACTAGAAGCTTGGGATAATCATTGCACTCACCAGGAATTTCATATTGAATGAATGTGTGTTGACTAGATAGCTCAAACAGTCTCGAACTGATGTAGATCAAAACTGTTTTAGAACTTTTATACCGTTTCAAACGCTAATTTTCGCAACGCGACATTGATATTGTCATGTATTTGCATTAATTGATTTATGCATAAAGATGCGACATTTAAGGTGACCGGAATTAGTGTTTAATAAATACTGTAAGAAATTTCATTATATTTGTTATTTCACTAGACTAAGGACATTTCTCTTCACTCCTCAGGTTAACCTAATTTTTTGCTAAGAATCGGAAAAAAAATATGTAAAGAGACGTGTATAGACGTGCATTAAAACAATAATTGTGTGAGTACTATTGTTTATTTATGTTTAAGACAAGCACCCAGTCTACCTGATGGAAAGCTTGCCTTATATCTTTGAGGAACATTTAACTATAAAACGTAACTCATTTTGCTGCTACACTGAAGCATATTATTATATTCTGTGACTGAAGGCTTCTCAGCACTTTGAGCTTTTGATTTTTAGTACACTGGCTCCCACATTAATATTCCCAGAATGCAACCAGATTTGTTATGGCGGCAAAATTCCACCTGTGGTAGCTGGCCAACTAGACTCTTATAAATTCCTACTACCAAACAGACTCAAGGCGGGAATCGAAACCACTTTTGTCAATTGTTTTATACCTGAGCGGCTTTGACAATGATCCACGGAGGTGGCTTATAATTTTGTTCAACAGATATTTATATTCTTCATTTGATATAGTAAGATTATTCGTAAAAACAACTTCCGTAACTGGTGACAAAATCATAATGTTCGTGTATTACTAATATAACATAATAACTAAATTTTTTTTTTTTGGTTTCGAAATAAACTCTACAAAATGTACTCGTAACCTACCTACAGGCTTAGATACATAGTGTAATCCTATAATTATGTAGAGTTTTAATACAATAAAAAAAGAGTCTTCATCGCTTTAATCAAGTAATTGTGTGTAATGTAAAACGCGACGGAATGATGGATGGATGGAATTGTGCCTATTCAATAAGACTAGATAAAAAAGAACAAATATGTATATAAATAATTGTACAGTCGATATCGATAGTTATTTTTGGAACGTAACTAAACTAAAAAACTGTTCTTAAAATTAACACCTCTTATTAAATATCTTTATTTATTATACGTAATCTCACAAACATTTTTGCTAATGCTTTGTAATATTTTTCTAGACATTTCTTATACTTGAGATTGGATTTGTGTATTTTTTTTCATATAAACGGCATCACGCGTTCAAATGGGAAATCACCGAAGTAATCTTTAATTCACAGCAACAAACAATGAAGGTGAAATAAATCAAATACGACAAACGTGATCGATGTGGACTAGTCCTTCACTATGGAACGGGTGTTGTGCGGGTGAATGGGGTATTTAAATTACAGGGTAGGGGTATTTATATTAAATTCGATGGCAAAATATATTGATCCATATTTTTTTCTAGTGGAACACTAAAATTACCTAAATGAAAAAGGCTGCTTACATTTTACTCTTTTTAGTTTGTAACCCAACCCTATCTTAAATTAAATAATGAAGCTTTAAGGTAAAGAAGAAACTACTTCAAGGAAAATTATTTTCGAATATTTTATTGTCGTTGAATCTCGGGTGGGTCTAACTTAAAAAAATAAATAGGTAAACCCTTATCTTATCAGTGTTCTTTGAGTAAGTCTCCATACTAAAACAGTTTTTTTTTTAAGGAAGCACTTAGCTGGCTCAAATACTACCTTCTTTTTATGTGCGTGAGTTACGTTTATAGCTTTATAACGAGACTCACGTCGTAATAAAATAACCAGGTAAGGGCATAAAACCAAAAATATTCCACAGTAGGTGTCATGAAAAGGATAAATAAAATTCTAAGTAGTTATGTAAATAAAATAATTGCGGTTGAAAGAGATATTTTGCTACATTACTGTCAGATTCGAGCATTAATTTCTAAGGACTTTAACCAATTTATATACCAATATTCAAGCCCAGTTTCAAATCTCATAATCGGATTAAACACAAAAAATAAAAATAGCCTGTTGTTTTTATTTTACTAACATAATAATACATTAATATAATAGCCATTGTAGTCTGAATATCGTTTTATCTTCGTCGCTTAAGGTAAATGCGCTCCACTGGGGTGGAAACCATTCTCGTCAGCTGTGTAATCGACTCTGTATTTTCTTCCATCATCGCCCACATATTCATAAAACCCAGAAGCCCGGGTGCCCCCTCCGTTCACATTGGTGTCGACGACTCCTGTTTCGCCTGCGCTAATCCCATTTTCGGTTTCATATGCATAACGGTAGGAATTAGCATCGACGTCATTTTCCTGTCTCAAAATTCTGGCGTAATATTCGTTCCCGTAGGCCTTGGCGTATACAGGGTAGGCCTCATTAGCAGATGATGCCACAACTATAGGCTTGGCTGTTGAAGCAGAATAAACAAAAGGCCTAGGGGTAGACGCGGCGTATACGATGGGGTCGACGGGCGCGGCAGCATACACGACGGGCTTGGGGGTCGAGTACACAAAAGGCTTAGGTGTAGAATACACGAACGGCTTGGGCGTGGAATACACGATAGGCTTCGGTGTGGAGTACACGACGGGCTTAGGTGTGGAGTACACGAAAGGACTGACCGTTGATACTACTGGAACGACTGGAGGCCGATAAGTCACACTAGACAGCGATGTCCCGAACGGGTCTTGGTCAAAACTGCAATCACGAAATATAATAAGTTAATATATATAGAAAAGCAAAGTACCAGCCTATTTAATTTCCCATTGCAGAGCAAAATCATTGCAATCATGTCATCGCAACATGATGGGTACGGGCATACTTAATTATCCCGCTTGCCAAATGAGGATTACATACCCGAGTATTTTTCGAATAAACCGACAAGAATTTTGCTCGACCCGGGAGTTGAATACCTACAAGAGCCCGAGTAAGTAAATATAATTGTTACATAGTCATTGAACGTCGAAATTATTTCTTTGAAATATAACAACAACTGTTGTTAATATGTGTTTCTGT
The DNA here is from genome assembly GCA_949319885.1 of Mecyna flavalis. Taxonomy (NCBI): domain Eukaryota; kingdom Metazoa; phylum Arthropoda; class Insecta; order Lepidoptera; family Crambidae; genus Mecyna; species Mecyna flavalis. Next base: position 10,325,265 of record OX439430.1, read on the forward strand.
TTTTGTTGTTCAGATATATTCTTAAATCCATGACTCTATAAATCACAAATGTTCGTAATACTTTTATTACTATAACTATAATAAATTACAAGGTTCATGTGAGCGAAATACAAAAATTAACTAATAACGATGTTAAATTAGGTTTATTCACCTGCTTTCAGCACCATAGTTGACGAAGGGAGTCAGAAACTGCTGGTAAGGATTGTATGCCTTAACGTAAACTGGTTGCACCGTTGAGTAGATCGGATTATATTTGCCTTCCCTCGCGGTCAGGCTTTTGTATGCGTTGTCCAGAGCAGTGTACACTTTGTACGTGCCGTCGTTGGTCCCGAAGTAGAGGCCTTCACCCCCTCGTTTGTAGCTGCCATCGTCGCCGCCATACTGTCCTGGCCGGTACTGACCGTCATCTTCAGCATTACTGAAGCTGACAGCAGCAAACGCCAAAACTGCAATCTACACAAAAACACGCACAGTTATCACTCTCGAATCCTAACAAAACTCTGTCTAAATCCATTTTCTAAACTGTTTTTCAACTCACCACGACTGACTTCATGGTTTTCACTATTAGATCGAATGATACAGTCGAAGGCCTGCCGATGCTTTTTATACAGCCGTCAAAATCGAAAATGGAGTATTTATTGCAAGAACATATTCAACCAAATTGCAGAAAATGTAAATTTTATTTGTTAAGCTGGCATTCAAAGCGACTTATTTGGATCGTCTAGTGATATATCGCTCAAGCGACCGCGCGCCCATGGCAAGAATTAGATCATTCAAGTGGACAGCCTTACAGCGTCCTTCCGTCAACGGACTCATCCATAATTCCAAAACATGTTGCCTAAGATTGTAAACCAAGACAATGCAGTGGCGGCATTAAGTGTTAACCTAGGCAGTTTATTAATGTAAATTTGACACTAATGGCTTTTTGAAATAGCTTATATTTACAACACGCATTTCAGTATCTTCATCTACGAAATGGTACAACATTATTTGAAATTTAACTACAAATACTTGTAGTTCTACAAAATACACAGGTAAGTTAGTTTTGCTAAACAAAACTTTAAAAAATCCTAAATAGAACTATGTGTATGAGTATTTCCCGATTTTGAAATTTGACGTGAATAAATTAATAGCACTTCGGTAAAAGTTCCTAGGAACAATGCAGCTTTTACTAAGCAAACTCTGCTCAGTCGGTAATTTCGCAACACTTATGAATCTTATGATCTACATCTCGGTGAATATTGCAATAAATAAAAATCCTTAACAAAACATGAGATCGGTTTGACAAGTATGTTAAATTGATGTTTTTTGTTTCAAAAGAATGTGATGAAAGACAGCATAATTCAAAACATGACTTTTGAAGGTCGTGCTGCCGGAAAATCAAGGTCTTCCTAAAACTGACACAACTTCCAAAATTATTCAGTATGATTTAATTTCGTCAAAAAATACCAAGGTAAATTTGAAGTGGCCAGAGCAGTTTTATTTCACCAATAAACCAACAGTTTTTTTTATTGTTAATAAAACAAGGATAAAAAGATTTTATGAACCTGAACTCTTAAATTTTACGCATCCCTCTTGGACGAACTATCAACAGGCTTAAGGTTTAACAAACACGTTTAGAATGGATTATCAGCTTAAGGGCCCAAAAAGAATTCATACCATTTTTTATAACAAAATCTTTATGCAAAAATGTAATATAGCCGTGCCATATTATTTTGTTATTTTTATCTGTACATTAGTCTGCGAAGAACTTTAATTCAAACTCATTATTTCTTATACGTACAATTTATGAACATATAACAATAGCCAATAGCAATAGTCTTAAGGGTAACTACTAAACTTAAGTATAATCTATTATCTGATTGTAATTGCTTTCTTTTACAATACGACTGTACTTGCTGATAATACTGAAACAAGAAATCGAACATCGATACTAGTTACATCTTTTTTGACATTCTTAATATATCCTGCATCACCTTTTTTGACAAATTGGATTCACCGATTTGGGTACGAAAACAATTACAACCTTGCTCTAGTTGCCTACTCATCTGCGTACGTTATCTTATTAGATCTAAGATCATACTTAATCCACGTTTTTGGAATAAGTACCCACTGAATAGTTAAGTAACCTTTTTGGTCAAACCTGTTGAATTCTCCCACACGGTACTAATTTATATAAAAGCTTTTGTCGGTTACTTTTAAACATTTGTTCTCATATATTCACACATGTTAAGCAACAGTGTTTTAATAATTGTTTTACTGTCACTGTATTGTACTTTTACATTACTTGTGGTAAGATTAAGTAATCACATCCAATTTAGCAAAAAAACAGAACTGAGGACATAATTTCGGGAATCTCGCAAATTCCGAAATGAAACAATTTTATATTACAGCCGCTTTATTAAGATGACATTGAGCTACATGTTTTTATAAATTAATCTCAATAATGTTAACACCTAAAATACTAATCCATTTGGATTTACAATTTTACCAATAAATTAAACACAAAATACGTAGAATATAGGTAAGTTACACAGTTTTCATTCGTTAATTTCTACTACTCTAACGAATACTTCGTATTCTAATTTTACTTTGCTCTTTAAAGCATTTTTATCTGAACTCAAAATTTTCGATCCTTTGAATCCGTAGTAACTTCCCAATTTTTCGAATTTGTTTAATTCCAAGCGTGGTGGATATCTGAAAAATAAGTTCATTAAGTTTAAGAGTTGCAGCAGGCTAATCTTTGCATCCAGTCTTATTGCCAATGATAAAACAAAAGCTTCAGACTTATTTAGCGAATCATTCTTTTTTATATAACTTGTGTATATATGTAAACATGTTTAGGTATTAAAAATAAGAAAGATACCACAATTTAAACTACAAATAAAAGTCGAGGCACAAAATTGGTGGGTTCCAGTAACTAGAGAAAGTCTTTAAGAAATACGACATCGAATCAGTTACAATTGCAACCACAATATCAGTTCCTACTTACTGTGTAACAAATTCATTATCATCCAGTGGTTTTTTCTTGTCATTAGAAGATAAATAATGGCACTTCACAGCGCTCTCCTTGTCTGCATGTACTCGGCTATAATGGTTGGAGCTACCTTCTGGAGTTTCTCCATTCAAATCGTAAGACACGTATTTGTCAATAAGAGCTTCTATCACCTTGTGGATATAAGGATAATTTTCGGCATAAATTCTACGGCCGATGTATTCAATTCTATTTGATTCATCTTGTGCATTCCCTCCGTTGGGTCCGTCGCCACCATCAGGTCCACCTCCACCATTGGGCCCACGGTCATTGTTATCAGTTCCCCACGGACCATCTTGGTGAATGTAAGGAAAAGCTGGATACAAATTGTTGCGATAAATATAAGTGTACTTTCCTTCATCTCCAGGAATATACTTGCCTTCATCTAGAGGCCTATAGTATTTTCCATCGTCATAAATTCTGTACTTTTTAGGACTATACTTTCCATCATCCCATGCCTTGCATTGGATCGCCACTAACAGCAAGACTGCTAAAATCTAAAACAAAAGAAAAACAAAATAAGTAAAGAGGAAAACCATGCATAAGAAAGAACGGTTTGCACAATTATCAAAGTTAAGGACGTTAATTAACCCTTGCTACATGTTTTGTAAACAACAATGAGGGCTGAAGTCAATGACCTGAGTATAAACTCCGGCCCAAGGGTCATCTTCGGCTTTATCCAAAATATCGAATTCCTTAACTGCGAACTCATAACTAATAACAAAAAAAAAGCTTTTACGACATGTCGACGTACTCGTACCCAAAAGAAATTCTTTGTCGTAAGAAACTGTAAAAAGATGATGTCATTTTGTTAAAAAGTGTATTGGTATTTTTCCTTAAAAGGAGTTTCACATAATAATGTAATCCGCAACTTTGTAATCGTATTGAAACTCTCTGAACTTGAATGACCGACATCATTTGCTTATTTTTTTTTTAATTTAGTAATGGAATCTTATATTATATATCAAATCTCAACAAAAAAAAAATGACACAAATCAAGGTGTTGAATCTAAAAAAACTGTAACAAACCAATAAATATCTTTATCTTTTTATGTATCGAGCGTGTCTGAAAAAACCTAAAGGACACGGGCGAACATCCATAGAACGTTGGGCCTTGATTTTTTATGAATTACACTTGCCGATTTACTATTATTATGTAGAAAATGAAGTAATATTCCAAATACACTACAATTTATAAATCCACTCCCTGGGAAAAAATAGTTATAGGATGATTTTGATTTCTACAAAAAACCCCAATTGTCGAGTTCACTGGATCCGTTGTAAGAAAAGCTTAGGTCGTTTGTTTTAGCTGAAACCGTCATTTAAACGTAGCGAAAGTCGTCAAATATTAAACCAAGCATTCCAACAATAACGACAAAACAAAATTATTCACATAAGTTATTCAAAACAAACAGAAACGAATGATTGACAGACGTTGTATGACATTTGTTTTTTTTTTGACTTTTCTGTTGCCATAATTTTTTCAGAAAATTATCGTGCCTCTATTCTAAGCTGTCATTTGTATGGGATCTGATCGGAAAATCCTGGAAAATCAGTATTTAAGTATCTTAACTAGCAACATTATTATTATTCTACCGGACGTACTATGCACTATGCACATAACACACCGGATGCACTACAAAACCAATAGTATTTTCATTTATTAGATTATATTTTTATCCCGGGGTAAAAAATAATAATTAAAATGAATTTAAATATTAAAAATCTTGAAACGAATATCACTACATAGTATAAAACAAAGTCGCTTTATCTGTCCCTATGTCCCTTTGTATGCTTAAATCTTTGAAACTACGCAACGGATTTTAATGCGGTTTTTTTTAATAGATAGAATGATTCAAGAGGAAGGTTTATATGTATAATACATGCATAATATAGTAGAGAAACACTGATAATTTTAGAGGTTTTTAATTTAAGGTCGTAAATAAACACATTTTTTTGCGCTTACATTGCAAACGCTGGCTGAACCCTACGAGATAGATCAAAATAATGTACTACGGTATTGTTCACCTTAAAACGGTTTACAAAAAAGTCCGCGATGGTATATGTCTATCTATTAGGGATAACCCACAATAACCATTTTTATCCTTTACTAATGAGAAAATAAGGACATATTTACGAAAAAGCGATTTTTTGCAATACAGTGTTAATCCTTATCCAATTAAGTACCTTAAATAAATTGTGCATGTAATATAGATCAATATGGCTCCTTACTGCATGCAATTTAAATGAATACTTTTGAAGATATTACAGATTTAAAATGCAGGGACATAGTGGTTGCGGCGGTACCGACCGGCCGGGGGGCGCATGGATGATGGATGTACGTTTGTTACTCTTTCACGTAAAAAATACTGAATTGATTTTAATGAAACTTTACAATAATATAGCTTATACATCAGAATAACACATAAGCTACAATTTACAAGATATTCCCGCGGGATAACGTCCTATAGTTCACGCGGGCGAAGCCGCGGGCGGAAGGCTAGTTAATTATATTTTGAATAGTGGAACGAACGCTTAAGATCGAGCCCATTTCTGCCGATTTCCTTTTTTGTAGCCGTTGCTTACTCATTGCACCCCTTGCTTGCAAAAAAAATACGTAACTGCTCTTTCAGAGTTAGATGTAATTTGTAGAGGTCCGAATTTGGGTTCGTATTCCGGGTACTGACCTGGCCGAAAGTTGGTTCACCCTTGCAATTGTTGCAAAGGGCATGACCTCGCCGTGATACAGCTATCGTATCATTTATAACTGATTTTAAATGATAACGGTACTCTGAGGTAATCAGTGAACGGTCACTTTAGAAAACGTAGTGTTTTAATTTTGCAATTTTTTTATCTTAATTAAGTTTACCACCACTTTTTATGTGGATAATAATGAATTATTTGCTTTTCGTTAGTTATTATTTAGTCCAAACTTTGTAAGATCACGTTAAATCACGTCATGTAACTTGGTGCACATTGTTCTTTTTAGTTCAGCGAAAAGCATTTACGATATGCGAGTAAGCGATTACAAACGATGTTACAAAATCTCGAATTCAATATTTTGCTATTTAATTCTTCTTTTTGTCTTTGATTTGGTCTGCAGTAATTACTCATTTCAGATAGTTTCTTTAATAAATCTTTAGTAAACTGCAGATATAAAATACAAGAACAATAACAGTTTTCTGAAAAAAATTAGAGACCGAGTAAATTAAAACTTTTAAGAAAAACCTAAAAGTTTCGAACTTTCTCGGTTTGTTTAATTAGTTAATCGTTTGCTCAAAAAACAGTTTCAATCGCGGGCTCATAATATTTTCTAAATCATAATTGACCTTTTAATATTCCAAGTTGTTTATCAAAAACAAAAATTTTAACAATTTTATTTTCAAATGATTACCACATTCCTTGCAAAAAAAAAATCAGTACAAATATTGCCTTTTTATAATCCAAATATTTTTTGTAGCTATGTATATCATAAAACTAATGCTAATTTATTTCCAAAGTTTCAATATTAGATGAAATCGTTAGCATATAATCTGCCGCCTATAAACAGACGGCTGTTCCTAATTTTTTTTACGAATGATAAGTCTATAAAACGGCGAGCATAAAAATCATTCAAATCATTTAGTATTCACATCAACTACGTACACAACAGGCCAATTGCTTCTACGAGTATAAGAGAAAAAAGTATATAATACTCACTCTTGCTGGTCTCTTCATCTTTAAATGATAGGATTGCTTGACGTTTTCTTTGAGCTACAACCAACAAGTCACACAAGAGACACTGTCAGTTGTGTCTTCTGCAGAATATGGTTTGTATCTGAAATTAATAGAGGAAACGTCAAACTTAAGAACCGACTTCATCTTCTTAATTATTAGGCTTTTACAATTATTATCCATCAAATAAAACTAATTCATCTTTGCATCTTATTAACATTTGGAAACAATAAATTACTTTTAAACTTACCGCAATGTAGAACAGTATCCTTCTATCAAGGTGTGACGAGGTCAAGATGATGAATTAGCATAGTTTAAATGATCTTCGGTCGCGAGTATAACCCGTTGTTGATCACAAACTTGCACTGAATATTTTTGCCCGGTCCTGTGCAGTACCGAATGAGCCCGAGACGACCGACTGCAGGAGAGTCGTAACTCTCATATGGAATGCACACGGATCCGCATCACATATCGATTTGCATAAAACAAAAATGAAGCTTCAAATGCAACAATATATGTAGGCACTGCATTCCTTACGCCTTATTTTATTTACATCTAAATTGAGATGACACAGGAAATTCTTGTCCTCACAGCGAAGTTCCTAGAAATACACGCATGCGGATGTAGTTTTCGCAATACTTTACACCGTCTTTACGCGAGAGATCTTATCATCTTATATTCCATTAATTTTAGGTTTAGTTTCGTTTCGGCACCTTCATTCTATTTTTTTTCTTTTGTTTTTGTATTTTTGGTAAAGAAAATATAGAACAAAGGGGTCCAGCACCACAAAACCATTGTGTAAAACAGGACGACAAGCGTGTTTTAAAAATATTGCGAGTAAAATCAATCAACCCATACTAATATTTTATTGCAAAAGTAACTATGTCTGTATCCCTGTCTGTTACACTTTCGAGTCTAAACTTCTAAACCGATTTTAATGAATTTGGTACAGACATAGAGCAGAAATAATAGTTTTTTTGTGTTTCCTTCTTCCGGGTGGCAACGGAACGACATGATTATTGGTTGGGGATAGTTTTGAAAGCTAGATAAAAAACATACCTTCTGAAAAGTCTACACCAAGAATTACAAAAATGCTGTAAAATTATTTGAAAAAGGCACTTTTATTTTTTGGTGGGGTTTACGAACACCATACATAGAGACGTAGTGTTAAAATATACTGAGGCGAGGCACCTCCCTGACTGTGTAGAAACGGATCATCCATTCGTTTAATTCATTTATTCATTCATTTAGACGCGCGGGGCGCCCCACCGTAGTGGTCGCAAAAACCCCTGCTCCGTAGTGCAAATTAAATTTAAATAAGCTAAAGTGAAAAACCTGGCCTAAAACCTATACCAGTGCAAACATACTTCTGTGACTGAAGATACAAGAACGTAATTTTGGATAAACTGTGAGTAATATTCCTTAATTCAAGAAATAACTGATCGAAATCAACGGTTTGTTTACTTTAAAACGACAGTTACATCTGTGTTTTGGGTACAAAGTCCAAACACAGTTCATTGACCTCAAAGTATAGATCACAAAGCAAGCAATAACCAACTCCTAATTTCGTTTGGCAGAGTATAGAACCATTTGGTGCAATGGCTACGAAATTGCGTCAAGACTAAGATTGGCGAGGGTTCGGATCCCAACCGATATGCTAAGTTAATATATACTTTTTTTTTTCATTTTTCTTCGTTAATTACTTAACCAGCGGAGATTATAAAACCAAACAAAAATGGAAACTAATAATATTACTCACAGAAAACGACTAATTAGATCACAGTCTCAAAATGACCTCTCTTTTAACACATCTGAGGAATCAATAATGAGTTCTACTACGAGTATACTGGACGCCACAATGAAAAGTTTACCAACATCAATCTTTGACATGGATTCACCTATAACCACTATGTTGAAATCACAGATAGATGAATTACGCAACCAGTTAGATGCTGCTCATGCAGAAATTGAAAATTTAGTATTAGAAAACGGTAACTTAAAAAAGAACTTAGAACAAGCAAACAAACGAGTACAACTTATAAAGCAGATTCATACCGGGACTCCACTGTCAAATAAAAAACACCCAAACACGGCTGATGATCAAATAACACCGACGGGAAGAAAATTACATAGACGACGTAAACATAACGCAAAAAGAGATCTGCACGATTCTGTGTCTAGATTCAAGAATGATTCCGTTACTGTTCATGCCACACCTAGACAATGCTTTACTAGTCCTTGCAAGAAACTATTATTTGACGAGGCAAAAATAACAAAAGACGAAATACAACCAAAAGCATGCGCAAATGCGGATATAAACTTACCTAATATGACGACGAAAGATACGACAAATACAAGGGATAACTTTCATAATAAATCAGCGGAGAATCATCTGACCAGCTCAAAAACTATGCAAATATCTGGACCAGCACCAACTATACAATCGAGTTGTGGTACACAGTCACCATCTAAGAAGCCACACGTCTCTGACTTAACCCAAAATGCAACCAGTGATCTCAAACCAGAAAAACTAAGGAATAAAGTTGTTATTCTGGCAGATCAGCAAGGGAGAAACGTACAAAAAATTCTTCAAAACCTAACGGGGTCGCAGTTTGAAGTACTCTGTATATGGAAATCGAACGCTAAGTTAGGAGATATTCTTCAACCAGCAATCGAGGAAGTCAAAAATCTGACTAAAAATGACTTCGTCATTGTGATTGGTGGCACTAATGATGTGAATCCGTATGAACTTTGTAGTAAAACAATTAGTTGGTTAATGTCTGTTAGTAATACAAATGTAATTGTAATAGAAGTTCCCTATAACAAATACTTAAGTGAACAAAAATTAAATTATGAATTAAGGCACATTTGTAGTAAATATGAGTATGTAAGCTATGTAGATATGATGTACAGTAGGCAGATGCCCTTTTCATTACACTTTACGCATAACTTATGCCGTTGCTTGTTAAAGGAACTACTTTGCTTAAAAAATAGAATGGAATATGAAAAATACAGAATAAATATTGAAACTCAAATGACTAGAAATTCAATCATAGATGATAAGAAATTTGTAAACAAAGCCACTCAAACTGGTCCTATTTTTGACACAAGTAATACAACTACTAAAGATAACGATAATCTAGACTTACAAAGTCAGGATAACGCATGTGACAATTTTTTTCGTGTCTGAATATTTTACTCTATTGCATCAGAACATAAATGGTCTCCTTAATAAATCTGACTTGTTAAGTGTACATTTAACTGATCTGGCTGAAAATAATTCACCTGTTGATGTTATCTGTTTGACCGAACACAACATGATAGAAACAGATCTTTCAAATTTGAATCTTAATAATTTTAATTTAGCTACTAGCTTCTGCCGTAACAACAGAAATGGAGGTTCATGTATACTTATAAGACATGGTTATAGATATCAAGAACTTAAAAATATATCTAAATTGAGTATTCCAAATTTAATCGAGTGTTGTGGTTTAGAATTGCTGGATCAGGGTACGATCGTTGTATGTGTTTACAGAGTTCCAAAACAAGATATCACTAGCGTTAATATATTTGTTAATAAAATTAATGAAATTCTGTACAACTATTGTTTTAAATCGAAAAAGTTTATTATGTGCGGTGATTTTAATATTGACATTTTGAAAAATAATAAGACTTCTTTTAATTTCCTTGACGTTATAAAAGGATACAATTTAATTGTAGGCATAAACAGCCCAACACGCTTTGTTAGCGGAACTTGTATAGATAATATTTTTCATAACATAAGAGGCGGTAAGTGTCGAATTCTTGAGCTCGCTTTATCAGATCATTCATCACAACTTATGAAATTTCCCGTAAAAAAAACTTGCAAATTCCCTTTTTGGACTGTAAAAACACGTGATTACAGTAAGGAAAACTTAAAAAAATTTAGAGAATGCATAGAAAACCTTAGTTTTAATGAAATTTATGATTCTTGTAACCCCAATGATGCATATAACGCTTTTCACGACATTTTTAAACTATTTTATGATCTGTGCTTTCCAATACAGAACCGAAAAATATATACATCAAAAAAGCCCATGTGGTTAACGCCAGGCATAAAGAAATGTAGTAAGCGAAAGCGCGAATTATTATGGAAATTTAGGAAAAATCCGAATAATGCCAATAAAGCAAGCTTTAAGACATATTCTCAACGTCTGAATAAAATAATAAAGTTAACTCAAAAAGCACGTAACACCAACTTTGTTAAACAATCTAATAATAAAGCAAGGGCGACCTGGCAAGTAATCAACGGCTCAAAAATGAATATTCCCAAAGAAAGCGTAAGGCAAATAAAAATAAACGAAAATTTGATTACTGAACCAACAAAAATAGCAGAAGCTTTTAACAACTTTTTTATTGACCAAATTTCAAAAAGCTCCAAAAAATGTATCAATACCATGAAAGAATCTAGTACTAATTCAATGTTTATGCAACCAGTTTTACCTGATGATATTCTTAAAATTATAAAATCTTTAAAAAATACAAATAGTACGGGCTATGATGAAGTCTGTACAAAAGTTGTCAAATCTGTAGGTGATATAATAGCTCCAGTTTTAACACACATTGTGAACATTTGTATTGAAAAAGGAATTTTTCCAGATCGTCTGAAATTGACTATTATAAAGCCACTCTTTAAAAAAGGAGACAAAGAGGACATGAGCAACTACCGTCCTATTGCTCTTATTCCAATTTTTTCAAAAATTATTGAGAGCGTTATCAACTCATCTCTCTACGCCTATTTTGAAAATAAGAAATTGTTTGCAGATGAACAAAAGGGGTTTAGAAAAGAGCGTACGATTGATATGGCAATATGCGATTTTCTAGAAAAAATTATTTCATCTGTCGACTCTGGAACCCAAGTAAGTGCCTTATACATGGATATGACTAAGGCCTTTGATTTCGTTGACCATTCAATCCTAATTGATAAACTTTACAAATATGGAGTAAGAGGCAATATCCTTAAGCTAATTGAATCGTACCTTAGTAACAGAAAGCAAATAACACAAATAAAGAGACTATGCTACCAAACTAAACTCGAAATGACATATTCATCTGAGACAAAACAAGTCCATTTTGGCGTCCCACAAGGCAGTGTTCTGGGACCATTGTTCTTTATCATATACATCAATGATCTACCAAAATGTATAGAACATCCTATGGTTTTGTTTGCAGATGACAGCACTGTTATATTTAAATGTGACAATAAAGATACATATGAGGACGGAATCAAAAGTTCATTAGAAATAATTATTAGATGGTTAGAATGCAATAATTTAATTATTAATCTTGACAAAACGCAAATAATGACATTCAAACAGAGACATAAAATTAGTTTTATCAATCTTGGCATTCACTATCGTGACAAAATAATAAAAGAAACAAATGTTACAAAATTTCTGGGACTACAAATTGATAATAATATGACATGGAAATCACAAATTGACTCAGTATGTAAAAAACTTAGTAAATTTTCCTATGCACTTTACATGCTCTCGAAAATTGCAGACAGGAATGCAGTCGTCACTGCATACCATAGCTATGTCGCATCCACTCTGCGATACGGTATTATATTTTGGGGAAATTCAACAGGTTGGGTAAATGCTTTTAAAGCTCAAAAAAAATGTATTCGGGCAATATGTAAGCTGCGGCCCGATGAATCATGTAAGCCATATTTCCAAGAGCTAAAAATTTTGACATTACCGGCCATGTACGTATATGAATTAGCTTGTTTCGTAAGATCTAACTTGCACAAATATAGGTTCCATAATTCCAAACGTAATAATGATAAAATTTGCAACGTGGCACATAAAACTACAATGTTTGGCAACAGCATGTTTGGTATGGCACCAAAAATATATAATAAATTACCAAAGGACATAAGAGCAATCGACAATATCTTGGAATTTAAAAGAAGTCTCAAGAAATTACTTATAGAAAGAGCGTATTATAGTGTAAATGATTACTTGAATGAAAAAAATTAATTGACATTTAATATAAAATTGACATAATTATGAAATTTGACATTGTAAATTTATTTTAACTATTGACATTGTAAATTTAATATGAATAATTATTGATTTGTATGCTTTACAAGCAGGACACGGTGAAACTATTATTATTATTTGTTAACATCTTTGTATACCTGTGTACCACAAATAAAGAAATTTGATTTGATTTGATTTGATTTGATTTGATTTGATTTAATTGGCCAACTCTACTTTTACTCGTTAGTCGACGCCACGTCGACTTCCATGGGAGCCAATGTATGTTAATGAATATTGCAACCTTAGATTGTCAATTATTATTATTAACATTATAGCTTACGCCCAATTGTGTGTCTGTACGAAAAGATATTCAGATTACAAAAGTTTTTTCCAGGCAAATAAATCCACCAATAGTGACGTCTAGGTGACGAAAACATTAGTTTTGTTAGTATTATTTATTTAGACCCAATAATTATCCAGTGATTAGAGAGATTATCCTGCCCTATAACACAACAAAAAAAAACAGAATAGGTTAAGTCGTTCTTAAGTTAAGAGTGTATCGAGTACTTAGCAATATAATTATTTATCTGTGCGAGTACATGCATTTCTGAGATGAAGTTTTAATTACTATATTCATATAAAACGGAAATAGGAATTGAGTACCTACGTTAAATCGAACATAAAAAAGTCTAAAAATATAGGTACATAATATTTTTTTTCACAATACTACGAAACGATTCACGATTATTTAATAGGGTATTAAGAACTTTTTTTATCTACTACTTTACATTGTAGTAATAGCCAATTTGAATATATTACACGAATTGATCGGTAGCTACAATAATAATTCCATTCATAATATCTCAATAATGACAAAAATCCTCTATTCGTATGTTAACAAATACAAAAAATATAAACTAGTTTTTTTTAAGTATCCCAGCTGTCTTAGAACCTAATGGTTTGTCACGCAGCGATGGTAAGCGCCCGGATGGAATGACCCTTGTCCCCTGGAAGATGGGGCGGCCCCTTGTTTGGGACGCGACTTGTGTTGATACTTTGGCGCCGTCTCATCTTCCTTTGTCGGTTGGCAGGGCTGGTTCTGCGGCTGGTTCGGCTGAAGACCTCAAAAGGCGCAAATATTCTGTCATCAGTGATGCCTATATATTTGAGCCTTTTGGGGTTGAAACGCTGGGGCCCTGGGGTCCAAGCGCTCGCAGGGTGTATCGTGAGATATCTAAGCGTTTGCTGGAGTCATCTCACGATCCCAAAGCTGGTCTGTACCTAGGGCAGCGTATCAGCCTAGCCATCCAGCGTGGAAACGTTGCTAGTGTCCTGGGTACTTTTCCCATGGACGGAGACCTCGGCCAAATTTTTTATTTATAATTATGTTTAGTTCTTTTTTGTATATATTTTTAATGTTGTAAAAAGTGAATATTGTAAACGATTTAACATGAATACACAACTAGTTTTATATACTACTAGCTTTCCGCCCGCGATTTTACCCGCGCGTAATTTCTTTTTTCAAATATCCCGCGGGAATGAGACTTTTTCCGTAGGAATTTTATAGCCTATGTCCTAATCCGGGTTATAAACTATACGTGTGCCAAATTTCATCTAAATCCGTTCAGCTGTTTAGGCGAGATTGAGGAACAAACAAACATCCAAACATCTAAACATCCAAACATCCAGACTTCCGCGTTTATAATATTAGTAGGATACACACTTCTTACCATTCTTACCATTTTGTCCATACGAGTTTAACCAGAAAGTGTATCATCATATTTTATTTAAATAATAATGTGTGAATCGATTATCGATTAGGTATATAAATAATAATAAAAATTATCGGACAACAGCATATAGGTACTTTTATGTGACCCTGAAGTAGGTATGAGCAATGAGCATAGTCAAAACGGGTCGAGATTATGAGTGTGCGTGCAGCGACGCATAGATACTCGTACTATGGCATACAAGCCAAGGGGTGCGTTTTACTATGGTATGAGTATCTGAAAATGCAAAAGTACCACAAGAATATACTTAAATACAAAAAAAATATTCAGACACACAGTACAGGAACTTTCCGTCATGTAAAAAGCTAAAGTATCTTGCACTGGGGCTTTACCCACGACTAATTGGTTAACCATGGTCGAAAACAGATGCTCGAAATTATGACAGCTTATTTTTATTTGAAGAATGCCGCGAAACTCGATAATCTTTTTAATATCCAAAAACTTCTCGTCTCTTTCGGTAGAAAAGTGGGTAGTGGGACGAAAGCTTGGCCTGTAGTTGCGAGTCCCACTCACAAGTCTCGTTTGCCTCTGTGCAACGCATTCTCCTCAGCAGCAGTGACAGAAATATAAAGAAATAACTTCAAATCAAACGGGGAAAAAGTGGAGATATTTTATTAAGAATTCAGGTGGATAATAACAACCTTAACATATAAAATCTGATGCTATAATAGCTCTCTGTAAGCGTCCAGAAATAAAAATGTGGGAAATAATAAACACTTAATAGAGTGGCGCACTACGTCCAAACCGAATACAAAATCCTGGAAAACGATTATTTTTGATAAATGGTCGTTTGTTCAACACATTCTACTTTTCACGTGGTACACCCGGTTCGTGAGTGCCTGATTAATATGAATCACTATGATGCATCATGACTAACGGGGTAATAATTTTAACAAAAAACTCGTATAATTATAAAGATTGTGACTCAGATGTGCTCCTTAATTATTTTTCCAAACGTGTAAAATAATACATAAATTCTTGGACGATATTCACATTCATCTAGTCCCAAACAAGCAAAGCTAATTATAAAACTATAGGTGCTAGACAAACATTATGTGGTCAATCATACAAATGTTTGTACTATGCGAGAATTGAACCTGCGACCTCTCTAGTGTATTAGTTGACTTCTCAGCCATTACACCATAACAATGAGACTTTAGTTTGTACTATAATAACTTCCACACTGTACTCTGGTAAGATGGTGAAGCGACAAATCTGATTTGTAAGTAGCAACTAATGAAAATAAATATTACATTGTCATGACTTAAATTGCAATGAACCATATAGATTGCCGACAAAAAAAAATACACGTTCGTAAAAGATTTTTCGAGCAGTCAAAGATAAAAGCTTTTCTTCCCTTTTGCATTTTTTTAAAAATTAACTTCAATTTTGGTAACATAATAAAATAACACTTCCTACTTTCCCTTTTACATGAAGCAACTTAACAGCCTCATTCACTAAACGAAGATTATTATTCAAATTGAACCACATATATGGTCAAACAAATGTATCTGTCAAATCTAAGGAAGCGGCCATCAATCTATACTGCAAGGATCGACCTTGTGAATTCAAAGTGCCTATGAATCTGTATCAAAAAAGGCCACGACACTCGACGTGAATAGACGCTATGATAAAATACACCTCAAAGTGATGAACACGAAACGACCGAAGTCCCTACCAGTAGTAGAAAGAGTACAAAGTATTGCTTGCATAATATTTATTTATTTATTTTATTTATTTATTTATTTAGGTACACCAACGATTGTTACAACTTATACATAGGAATAAAACTAGCTTACTACAACTAAATCTAATTGGTCAATCAATTAAAGGTATACACTGCATGCTTCAACATTGAGACGATATAGTGTTACAATAAAAACTTATAATAAACAAAGAAAAATTAAAAAGTAGTTATAACTTAAAATTTATATTTATAATTTGTGCGCCATTGTCGGAATCATCATCATCATCATCATTTTCGCCGAAAGACGTCCACTGCTGGACATAGGCCTCCCCCAAGGATATCCAAACCGATCGGTCCTGCGCCACCCGCATCCAGTGGATTCCGGCGACCTTTATAAGATCATCGGTCCATTTTGTGAAAGGCTTTCCACGGCTGCGTTTCCCAGGACGTGGTTACCTTTCCTCCCCAACGGCCGTCAGTCTCTCCGTCAGAGCTCTGCCCACTGCCACTTAACGCTCGCAATTCTTTGCAATTGTCGGAATAAACCTATCTAATGCGTCGCTGCACGCACTCTGATAGAAAATCTCAACCCATTATCACAGAATACATAATAGTCACTACTCCAGGTTACTCCAGGTACTATGGCGAACACATACCTACAAGCCGCGCGCAGTGCGTTTGTATGAAGTTATCATACTATGTACTCTTTCTACTATGTCTTTTCTTTGTATTTTTTCTGATTAAATATTCAGTTCATTAAGTAGATTCAATTTAGGTAGGTTTAGTTAGCCTCCACTATGGCCTATTTAAATAAGGAACGCTTCACTAAAAGCGCTCAATATGCTCTCATACTATTACATACGTAATGCTCAGAAATGTCCAGCGCTTAATTTCATGTACTTTACATTTATCTTGGTTTATTTTCATAAACATAAGTTCATATCTGTAGTGTAGAATGTAGGAGTGATTTATAGAGACTAGTATATAAATTATACTGATGAATAATTAATACTCATCGCCCAAGTTTTGTGACATTTAGATATTAAGATGGACATGACATCTACGGCAAGTTTATTTACGGAATTTCAAGGAAGTGACAATAAATATGTCAATAAGGTATCGTATTACTTCTTATCTGATAAGAAAACGTGTAAACAAGTGTAAATTAGTATGATATTAAAAATCTAATTCATCCACTTCAGTCCAAGATCAAAATTAACCGATGACACTGTGATCACAGTGACATTTTGTCTGTTATTGAATTCCAAACTATTTAGGCGTGGCTATTAAAAGTACCAATTTGACCTTTATTTTTAAAATATTCTCACCTAATTTATCGTTTTGAGAAAATCAGGAATTATTATTATTCTACATGACATTATGAATTAACCCACGCGTCTTTACGATCGGATGATTTAGATCAAATAGTATAAGAAATCAAATTAAAAAGCAAGGCATAAATTCATTAAATTTGTTTAATTATTTACAACTAATATTGCACGGATCAGTTTTATGTCCTACCTATTGTTCAAAATACTAACACAAGCATAATAAGTACAATTATGTTACGAGAAGATCATAGTTATGTACAGGGAATATCTCCTATTTGAACGGGACCATTGGTCATTTTACGCTAAACTAAAGCCATTAAAGGGTACGACTAGTTTTAGATCTTAGATAAATTAAGGCAAGTGAGCACCGGAGGCGACGAATCCGTTCTCGTCAGCGGTGTAGTCAACTCTGTAGGTGATGCCGTCAGGGGCAACGAACTCATAGAATCCCTTCACCCTCATGGCTTCGCGCTCATTGTCGATCTTTTCGATTTTGCCGGCTTCCTCGGCGAGGATTTTGTTCTCGGTTTCGTAGAGGTAGTGGTAGCCATCGGGGATGTAGTCGTTCTCGTAACGGATGAGGCCGAATTTGTAGTCGTAGTTGCCTTGTCCGGAGGCAGCGCCGCTGCCGCTGGCGTACTTGTTGCCGGAGCCGAGTCCTTTGCCGAAGCCGCTTGAGGCGGAGGCAGAGGCCGAGGCCTTGGCGGCTCCAGCGCCGAAACCGGCACCAGCGCCAGAGTTTGCACCAGCGCCCGAGAGGAAGCCAGAGGCCGCACCGCTGCCCGCGGAGCCGCTGTACGCACCGCCTGCGCCGCCCCTGCTCCCGCTGCCGGAGTAGGCACCGCCAGCAGAGCCACGGTCACCACTAGAATGTCATATTTTAAAAATAAATACTTGAAAACTACTCTTTGACATTTGGTCGAACAATAGACTATAGCAAAACATAAGGAGGTGTGGACAATTTGAAAAACAAATTGGAAAATTTTATTAATTCCTTAAGTATGTACGCTTGAAAGTGTTTTTTTTATATTTATTTTGAATCAATTTCTAATTGACAACTCTAAAGTAGTAGACACAGCTTGGACGAAACATACAATACGCGGCCCTTTGCTAAGGGTGACATAAAAATATATACAATTGATGATAAGTTAAGCATAGTGGATCTTCCACTCGATTGCGCCACTTATAGAAGATGTCGGTAACGCGCTAGTGATGCCTCGGGAACCGCGTGCGTACCATCGGGCTATAGGCTTAAGCGCCCCAATCTTAATAAATATAAAAAACTCTTATACTCACTTGAAGTTTCCAGCGTTGTCAGGCTTGTACTTGCCCGCGTCAGATTCGCCTGAGTACGCGCCGCCAGGACCTCCGGGGCCGCCCCTGTCTGAAGAGCCCTTGTAGAATCCTCCCGGACCACCCGCGTCGGAAGAACCACTGTAGAATCCGCCAGCACCTCCGCGGTCTCCACGGTCTCCGCTATAAAACGTAAGAAATCTCTATTGTGCCCATAAACTGCTATGAAGTTTGACACACAATTAAGAAATTTGGGACATAAATGAATACCAACAAACAGTCATTTTCATGCACACATGTGTTACCGTGAGGGTAAAAAACCAGCGACCCTTGGTATAATAGCCGATTCAAGCATTATACTAAATTGGTCGTCGAATTTATTGATTGACCAAAAACCACTTCATCATAGACAGTCTAGGAGCGATTGATCCAATTAGGAAAATGAATGTAGGTTAGAAGGCTAAGACGGGTATTCTCCTAGGCTCCGTTCCCGCTTAAGCCTTAGTGGTTATTTTGTTTAAAGTCAATGAATCTTTTTTATTATATCAAACTGGGATAGCTAATTCGTTATTTGTTCGTCATTGGACTAATTGCGTCTACTCGTAAAAGATTTTATACAATTACGTACTTGTAAGCGCCAGATCCATCAGGGACGTAGCGGCCGGAGTTGTCGCGTCCAGAGTCATACCGTCCCGCACTGTCGTACTTTCCCGCGCTGGAGCGACTAGGGTCGTAATAAGACCCGGCAGAAGTAGCGGCGGTCGCGGTGGCCACGCGTCTTACTGCTTGGTTGTACCTAAACGGCTTGAAGCTAAACAAATTGTAAGGGTAAATTAGTCATCATCGTCACAGTGACACAGTCCACTGCTTTACTTAAACCTCTCCTAATACTCGCCACTGTGCTAGATCGTCGGCTACTGTAATAACAGCATATTAATGTCCCAATGCAGGGCAAAGGTCTCCACCATTGAAGTCAGTTCATCGCGACAATGGTACTAGCTTAATCACCATGGTTACCAAGTGAGGATCACAAACCCAAACCCACAGAGTACAAAAAACGGACACAATTTTTACCTGGCTTGGGAATTGAACCCAGGACCCCAAGGTCACGACCACGTGCTTTAACAACTTATTCATCGGCGTTTAAGTACATTAATAAAAACATTAGTATCATCAAAATGTCAATCGCAACTACCAGCAAATCCATCTTCAAGTAAGAACAGGAAGGAACCCACGAGATCTTAGTGGGTAGTAGTAGTATTGTGATCTAGCTTGCGTGGCAGATCTATCTTTTCTCGCGTTGAGGTGTAAGCAGTTAGGCATCTTATATGGCCCAAATAGTTTAAGGAGTAATAATACAAAACACGTTCAACCCTTTAATAAATCCCTACACTTAGTTTAAGAAAGTTCAGATTATTCCAAGTTATAATAAAACCATTGTGGACAGTTTAACTCTATAAAATTTTCACTATAAGAAAATCTATTTGTGTATTATAGTAGAATTGTATGAGACACAAACTAATAGCCAAAGTTTTTGGCGCCAAATTTCAAAAACGCAAAACTAAAGCATTTATCGTACATGACAAGTGTAGTTGAAGCTGAAAAAGTACTTACGTAGTAAACTCGGCCGCATGAGCGACCGAGAGAGCAAAACATACAACCTGTAACAAAAAACAATCGCCATGATAATCACCTTAGCAAACATTATTTCCTCTAAATATGGTCATTTAAATATTCTATAAGACGTTTATTAATTCATAACTTAACGGAATAGGTTATAAAATCTTTAATATACCGATCATGACTTAATTCTATATTTTGTTGTATTTGAATTGAATATTATGATTCATTTAATCCATGTCCACCACACTCACCAGAAGACTCCGCATTTCTGTTCCTGTCAAGCAAAACTACCTGAATGTGCTTTTTAACAGATCAAAGCCTATATATACCTTTTTTGACTTATTCGATTTTTGTGATTCTTGTATCCCGCTCCTCTCATTTATAATGTGGATGTTCGTCGATTTATTCATAGACCACCGGTTCTCAATCTTCGTACCGTGGTGATAATGTTTTCTAGCTGACACTTCAATGGCGTTAATCGGTGGTCATTTTTCAAACTAAACGTTATTTAATATACAATAGAAAAAAATAAGTAACGTGACATCATCCGAAATTGTGCGTATTGATTGATCGAGTGTTCGATTACAGATAAGCGCCTAAGATGCTAAGAAGATGACTAATATCATTGACACTTACGAGTAACATAATTTACATCTTCACTTTATTAATTTAGACAACCCAATCGAACATCAAATATTAATGATGATAGTTAATAAAGGCAATTTTTCTGAATCCTGACCATTTTTTCCATAAAAACAATGTACATTATTTTTTTATAGCGGTACATGACCTGGTATAATGACCCTATGCTTTAAACACAAAATTTTCAATACATTAATTGTTGTAATCAAAGTAAAAAAATAAAAATTGATCGCTGCACAAATTACGGACTGTATGTCTCTTTTTCCGGGGAACACACACACACTACAATTTTACATACCATCACCCTAAGTCAGGGAAGAGAGTAGTGTGTGGGACAGCAGCCGTGTAAAGGATCCAATGACGCGATTTAAAACCGGGTGTAAAGGGAAACCGGGGGAGTTTAGTGGGTAGTGGGATGAAATAGTACCTAGTTCCACACACGGCCTCGTTTACCCACAGTAATGATGCATTTACGCATTCTCTTCCGCAGAAAAATAGAGATTGTTGTTAGCCTAATGGCCTATGGGAGCAAGTTAATAAATGTAGTTGTTACTCGTGGACTATATTAGTTTTGCGTAATTTATCAATCTTTTGAATTGACCGCTAGCTCATATTCACAGGGCCAGAGTGACCTTATTGGCCTCCTCCATGGAACATTGGTTTATCTGCTCGAGTCGAGAGAAGATTTTTTTAAAGTCTGATTCAACCGATGCTGACTTCCACGGGGACAACTCCTACAAGTGAAAGCCGCAATCTTGACTTTGGCTGTACGGCAATCTTAATGTGGGAGCCGGTACATTTGAAATGAAATCAGGTCAGATGGTTTCGTTATAACTGGACTTCCAAATCCTGGAACATGGTGCAAGCGTAGGTACCTTGCCTAGTTAAAAAAAAACGCTCGAAGACAAATAGAAGACTGTTTGACTATAAGGTTTTAAAATACAAATGGAGATAGTATGTATTGATTTCATTGTTATACTTTGGCAAATGAAATGAGTAACTATCAAGTTTCTTGATAGTTAGATAAATAACAACATTCAAAAGCCGGTGGAGTAATTTCGTAACATTGATATTCGACGATTTATAACTGTATCTTATTTGAAATTAAAAAAAAACATATTTACCATTACTTTTTGCTTTGATACTGCTCCTACAAAAAAATCAGCTCCTTCCATAATTATTTAAATGATTATCACGAACACAAGGCGGCTTACTAATAAAAGCTAGAGACCAAAGCAAGCAGTAGTGTGCAGTGAGTTCAAGTTGAACTGATAAAATATTTCAGGATAAGTAGGATACCTAGCAAAAAAAATGGAAATTATACGTTGCAAGAACAAAAAAATTTCGCTTTCGTTCGACAGACTAATAACAAGGTGGTAAGTTCCTGTACTGGGCCGTCTAGGTAGGTACCACCGCAGTGCCAGATATTTTCCGTACAGAAGTGCTTGACACACTTCTGTGTTTCGGGAAAAGGGCACTGAAGCTAGTGAAATTACTGGGTATATGAGACCTAATAACTGTTTTTCGATGTATCGGGCGCAGAGCAGTGCCATACAGTAACTGCTTAGTTACTGTTTGGCACTGAACTATCTAAAGGCAGACGTGGCGCTTACCATCAGGTGTACGATCCGCCCGTCTTGTTACACATTGCAATAAAAAAACAGTGTAAAGTGTGTCTTCACACCCTATGTGTGTGTGTGTTTTAGTGTTTTTAACAGATTTGGTGTACCTAATAGTGAAGAAGTTGGAAACCACACTGGACTGGAGGACGCTGTTTCGAGCGCCCCACGAAACAAACATTTATGTGCATGAACATGTCTGTTTCTATTGGTCTGGGTGATTCCTAACTTTATTTACAAAAAAGTATTTGTGTATGTTTATCCCCTATTTATCACCTTCAAAATGCTTAGTTTGAGGCTGAATGGCACTATGTGGATTATTTCCTAGAATATTTATTATTTTATTATCAACTATTCATCTGCAATAGATAGAAATTAATTACTTCAAAATGAGTCCGATACTAATGTCACAGTTTGAGAATCATTTTTTCGACTAATTAATGACCAATATGACAGAGCGATTGTCACTTTGTATAATAGATGACCCGACAAAACCGTATACATATATAAACAGCACAATACATAGACGTAGCCACGCGTTTCTGGGTACCAAGGTTGGCATATTTTCTCGGTTAAATGTTATTTGATCATGTTTTCTATGTTAATTACATTGTCTTGTGGTATTTATACCGACATTAGTGACATTCAGAGCACCGTCAACTTTAACCTGCTTTGGGCGGATAAAATTAATTATGTATCCACCAACGACGAGTTCTGTTTAACTTTTGACTCTTTTATAGCAATACTTTACATTCGAGCCTATATCGGTTTATTTTATAGCGATGAATAAATCTGTATTTTTTACTGTAAATTAATAAAGACATTTAATTGTAAATCAAATATGACTTTAATAGTTAATATAAGTTTTATTTGCTTATTAAAATTAAAAGTTGCAAACAACTTACTAACTTAATTTTAAATTATTCTGTTATATTAAACAATTCTTTGGAACACGTACTAGAATCTCATTATTTGATTAGATACACCACCCTAACGTTACTGGGGCGAGCAGCTAGTATTTTTACAAATAAAAAGAAATAGATTCCTTGATTCAGATTTTTACTAAAAAAAAAACAACAAATATTTTATAAGAAAAATATTCTTGGTTAAGCCATGTTGATTAATCATTAAATATAAGTTAAGATTACTTCAGCTTATCACAAACAAAAGTTCCTATGGGTACATTTCAGATGCTTGTAGATATTTTAATTTAGTAAACTCAATTCTGGGCTACGCTTTGGATTAAGATTACTTAAGTTACTAGTATAATATTAGAACATTTTCCCGAGGACATACGATGTAATACTTAAAGTTTGTGTAAACTAGATCAAGTCTTTAAATGACAAATTCAAAGTGGGTGAACAGTATTGCGGATTACTTGTTACTTCAATTTGGATAATTCGTTAATTATAATAACATTGCTGATATTATCGTGAGAACTGTTATGCAAAACTATTATTTTTAAAAAATATACCTATTAGAGTTGTAGCGTTCTGTTGTTCACATAAAA
Source organism: Mecyna flavalis (assembly GCA_949319885.1). Taxonomy (NCBI): domain Eukaryota; kingdom Metazoa; phylum Arthropoda; class Insecta; order Lepidoptera; family Crambidae; genus Mecyna; species Mecyna flavalis. The sequence continues at coordinate 10,349,531 of OX439430.1, forward strand.
CTTACCAGGAAAGAGTTAAGCACCATGACTATCCGTTTTAAATAAAGTTGTTACACAAATATAATGCTATGTTACCTACACAATAAAGCTTACAGTCTACAATTGTAAGCTTCTCCGTACGATCTGCTTCTTATACTGGAATATGTACATAGTAATATCATTGCATATGTAGATATGCACGTAATTATTAAGATCTCAGAGGTGTCAATGTCGGAATTAAATCTTAATTTATGATGTTGCTGATCAATACTTTAAAATAATGGTATAAGCAAAAATGGATACTTGCTTCAATGACAAACTCAATAGCTTTTTATAATTATTTTTATAGAACTAGCCATTCACTTAATTTAACAAAGAAATTCCTTATAATTTTTTTTTATTCCAGAAATATTGTTTAAGTTATAAAAAACCAACAATTTTTTCTGGGATACAAATAAATTTAGAAGGAAAACCCAAATTCATACATGAATAATGTGCCTATGATAACTCTACAAGGTCCTCTCTCCCTAGGACACTAGCAACGGTCCGCGCTGGGAAAGCCCAGATATAGGCCAGTGTTAAGTCAATGAAATGACTCTATCAAATGATATCAGACATTTTTTTTAAACAGCTTATAGGCAGTCAGTCTGAAGGGTTCCCGCGGTTCAACCCCCAAACAGCTGAATGTCCCTAACTAGCTTTTGTCAGTAATTTCTATTATCACACCATTATTACAACACAAAAAAATATTTGTTCAAAAATATTATTTATATATCAATCAGCCAATTGCCGTCCATTGCTGAACGTAAACCTCCTTCAAAGAGCGCCAACCATTCCGGTCCAGTGGAATCTGCATCCAACGCACACCAGCCATGTTTATCAAATCGTCAGTCCATCGTGCCACAGGCCGTCCTAACACTACTTTTCCCTACGTGGCGACCACTCCACTCTAGTACGTGTCGGCTCCATCACCCATCAGTCCGTCTAGAGACATGACCGACCCACCTCCACTTCAGCGTGTTTATCCTGCTTGTAATGTCCGTCACTTTAGTTGTCTGACGAATAACTTCGTTTCGGATTTTATCAATCAGAGAAACTCCAAGCATCACGTTCCATCGCTCGCTGCGCAATTTTAATTTGTGGATCAGCCCCACAGAGTATCCACGTTTTGGCAAACCCTGCTCTTGAGGGATTGTTGGATTAACGACTCGAATATATGACGCAGTTCTTTATATAGCTTGAATTATAATTATGTAGTTTCCATTAAAGTACAAAATATATTCACGGATTATTTCAATAATAATTTTTGCTTGTAATCTTCCACTCCGACAATAATGATAAACCAGCACCAAATGCCCTCACCTACATTAAGATCATCCTATTGCGCAGAATACTGACTGACATTTCAAGAATCCTCCTGCGCATCCGAACTGGCTAGATAAAATTATCAAACGAACATAAACCACAAATGTAATGAATACAACTCTAAGTTGTAACATGCAAATTTTCAGTAGAAAAACAAATTAACATGTCATCTTTATTACACTTGTTTGTAGACATCCTCGAACTAAGTCATAACCATATTACGGGCATTCCAATTACCAATTACACCTACATAATATTAATGCATTATTTTATTTGATCCTCTTACTAGTACGATAGTTTTAATTAAATATAAAGATACATTATACAATGCTACAGTAAATCATCATTATCATTAATTTGTTTTGGCAATCAGAAATACCAGTTTATCAATTTAATATTAGCGCTAAATCGCTCATTAATCAATTGCGGCCTTGTGTAAAGCATCACACGAATAGACCATGTTAGTCACTGTTTCCGACTTTGGCGACTCATTTCTATTAGCTATGAACGCGACTTCTCTTGCGTTATAAATAATAATGTATTATAAAAAGAAAGTCATTTACTAGATTCAAATTTACTGTCCAATGTCTTTTTTAGAATCTCAAACTATCAGCTATATCACTGGCTATATGGAACTTTTACTAGTAGGTTTGAGGCTGTAGCGTCAGCTTAGACTTTGTATCTGGAGCACACACACAGAACAATTATCTGCGAACACTCATATAATGGGTTCACTACCCCATTTCGAAAAACGTCTCATTGAATTACTATTCGTCGATGACACTTTGTTGAAAGTATGATTAGTCGAACATTATTTCAAAGAACAATCACGTTAGTGTGTTATTTTAGCAATAAGTAGTATATTAGGTGTAAATAATTAATAATCTTAGGTATAGATCAATATGCTGGCTATTTGATTTCTCTTCTCCCGAGCTAGAAGCTAAAAGGCTTTAATGTGAACGGGTAACATACAGACATTGTCACTTTTGCATTTATGTTAGTATGTATATTATAAAACTGATCTTTATCTTGGATGGTCTTAAAGATCCGAATAGATGAATAAGATCCGGGTTAAATTAGCACTATTGATTGATTTTAAGTTTTTAAAATATAGAACGGCTCATAGTATTCTGAATATAAGTATATTCCATCGATTAATTGGAACTTAAGCAGGTGAGCCCATTTATAAAACTAAAGTATGAATTTCTTTTTTATAAAGTTCATGGAACGGATAATTGTAGGTAAATCGTGAAATCATACATTTATTGTTACGCCTCTTTGCATACCTTTGTCCGTTATCTCGGGGTTAAACATTCGCATCGGTTTTTTTTTTTGTCGGTTTTTTTAGCTCACGAAATATTTTAAATTAATACTTACTTATTAAGATGCTATTCCAATTCTAAATGGCATCACGGCCGATTCCTTTGGGTCCGGCCGTTATGCCCCTATTCCGGGTTGCCCTCGGCCGGTATGCCTCCAACGGTTTAACGGCATCTTCTTCTTTCTTCTTTTTTACAATCTTCGTTAAGGTAAGGGTGTCATGAAGATGTAAAACTATGTGCATAAATTGCATACCGTTTTTCAAATGTCATGTAAAAAGGCTTTCTACACTAATGAAATAAGAACAGTCTTTGCTCTCTTGTTCTTTGGACAAAAAGATAATCTCTTTTTTTAATTTTTTTATTTTTACCGTTCTCAGATGATGATACTGATGTGATATGTGATTTCAGGTTTATAGCAAACGCTCGATTTGGTTGTAAAACTAAAACAAGTTATGTTACTATAGTTGTGGGTCCCACGGACCCGCACGCACACCAATACTCACCTTTGTAATTAAGTAACGAGCAAATCATGACCCTGTTCCCTCAACGCGCTTCGGTGTACTGTAGGAAGATATCTAAGAACTTAAGTCAGTTAAGCCCACGCTGTAGTTTTTTACACGTGACATGTCAAACATGGGTCCACTGGACCCACAATTGCAGTTCAGGGTAAAATACCTATCCGCGCTAATATCTATCCCGCGCCTGTTTGCGGCGCGGTGAATCTGCCAATGTCAAGTAAATGAGGGAGTATCTCCTTGCGTTAAAACATTGGTGATAATATATTTTAACGCTTCATGGAAACACTGGAGGATACTCTCAAGGTCACGGGGGAATGGACGCCATTGCGGTAAGAGCGTCTCATCTGCCGATGAGACACAATATCCGTCCATTCAGTCAATTTGTTTCAATCTTCTTATATATGATACTTCGTTACACTTTATTGAATGAAAATCACACCACTTTTCAACACCAAACTGCACTAGATCACAAATAAAAAGATTTAAAACTAAAATACGCGTGGACCCATCGCCAACCCTCCAGTGAATCGTAAAATACCTAAAACGAACGTGAAGAATGTATAATTCGTTATATTAGGTACCAAGATATAATGTTACTATTGGCATAGGTACTAATTGACGTTTACGGCCATATGAACTTCTTAAAATACATGAATTAATATTTAGTAACTACACTTCAGTGACAGATTATTCAACGATTATAAAAATATCAAAATACAAAAATATTTTAAAGTTCAATGTTGTATATTTTTATTGATAGGTCTACCTTTCAAAAATATAAAATCTTGCAGCTTACGCAAAAAGTGTAATTTTAATTTTATCATAATCTAATCATTGATGAAGAAAATCTCACGGAAATTGACATTTTTAACTTACTACTTTGCTACCTACAGACGGCTGGCCTACGGATATAAAAAGTGCCCTATGATCTTACATTACTTTTAGATGATTCAGTTCATTATTTTAAGATGATTAACTGCTCTGTAGAATCTGCTACAACCCGCACTGGGCCAGCGTGGTGAATTACGGCCCACACTATCTTACAATTAAGATAACGCCGGAGGATAAGCCGATATACGTTCCCACTGCTGGGACACAGGTCCCAGAACGTAAATCTGCCGCCATAACAGCTCTGGCTGTGTTCCGGAAATATTAATGTGAGAGCGAGTACACTTGAAATCAAATGAGTCTTGCAGCACATTGACGGTCGTTTCCAGGTGAAACGTGCCAAACCCTCAATGGAATAGGCCACAGTGACCGCTTACCTTACCACAGTGTAAAAAAAAAACAAAAAGGCGTTTACACTGCTGTGAGACCATAAAAAGGATGATACGCTTTTCTTCCTAAGTTTGTGCTTTGATTAGGTTAGATAGAAAAAAACTAGTATCAAATGACCTGATATGTTATGTTAACGGTATGATTGTTAGTTAAAGAATAAAACACATCTACAAAGTATAATTAAAACTAGTAAATAAGGAAGGTCTTTTCTTGTTACTCCTTGAAAGAAATAAATATTTATTATTCGTCAACACTTTCTATGTTGTGTAAACTGACACACATGGACTTAATTATTATAAAATGTGTGAGAGAAGCGCCTGAAGCATTTTATTATTCACATTTGTGTCAAAGCAAATAAAGCAGTAAATTTTTTTTTAGGAGTTTGCTTTTCATATAAAATACTGAGGGAGACGCTTGTCTCACACAACCCATCCGATGAGGAAAGCGGCCCCTGAAACCTGACCCACTTAATTCGGAAGCGCTACTCAATTTACTGTCAAACTTTATTCTCCTCTGATTTTCGAGTAAGTAAGTACCTTTAAGTCTGGCTCAAACATCAATATTACCTGAACACAGCCACAAGCTAATAAGGCAACAGTTTTTAGGGTTCCGTAGCCAAATGGCAAAAAACGGAACCCTTATGGATTCGTCATGTCTGTCTGTCTGTCTGTCTGTCCGTCCGTATGTCACATCCACTTTTTACCGAAACTATAAGAGCTATAATGTTGAAAATTAGTAAGTAGATGTATTCTGTGAACCGCATTAAGATTTTCATACAAAAATAGAAAAATAGTAATAAATTTTGGGGGCTCTCCATACTTAGAACTGAAACTCAAATTTTTTTTTTTCATCCAACCCTTACGTGTGGGGTATCTATGGATAGGTCTTTAAAAATGATAATAAGGTTTCTTTAATAAGGCGCGAGAGACACTTCCAAAGTGGTAAAATGTTGGTCACCCTCCCTCTAACTTCTAAAATAAGAGAACGATAAAACTAAAAAATAGATATGATGTACATTACCATGCAAACTTCCATTGAAAATTGGTTTGATCGAGATCAAGTAATTAGTTTTTTTTTAAAACGTCATAAATCGTAAACCGCAATTTTCCTCTCATTCAATCAACTCAAATATAAAAACGTCGATCAAACTTACAAAGAACTACAAGAACTTTTATATTATGATGGTACTTGCTGCTACGGAACCCTTCATGGGCGAGTCCGACTCGCACTTGGCCGGTTTTTATCTTTAAGGACTGGACTAGCTTACTACCAAATAAAATTTTGAAATCAATGGCTGAAAGATCACAGATTAATATTTCTTTTTTCGGAAATCAATATTTAATATAACTAAGTAACCTAAAATGATAATAAATGTCATGTTAGCGTGCTTGTTTTAATGTAGTTTGAGATATAACCTTTGGAAAATTAAAACTGAGCCTAGGTATGCAAAAAGCTTTGAAAACTATTTGAACATTCAAACCGATTTCAACTTTTAATTTTCCGAAATTTGTGCCTATGTGATAAATATTAGCAAAATAAATGCTAACTAAAATTTTGCATGCAATAACTAAGCTTTGATTTTATTTCAATAAGTATACAAGGTAACTTTTAATGCCACGTAGATCTGGGTTCAATTTATGTTCACATCATCTAAAATGCATTCAAAACTAAAAACCTTTGGCGACAGCCGCATATAATTTATGTGTGAGTATATAGTTTTTATATAAATGTAGTGTCGATCTTTTGTATAATCTTCAGTTTCTTCTAGTAAGCAGATCTAAATAAGATTGAAGATAGAAGTTGGTTAATCTAACCATTATAATAAGAATGTAATGAATAAATAAAGAAAATTAAGATAATTTTATAAAGCATAAATATTTTTAGACAATGTCAGAGTCTGCGTGTTTGCCTAAAAATTGTATTAGGCATTAACAACTTCTTCTTTATCCGAGCGTTTTGTCCTGATCCATTTAAGTAACGCACATCCTCATAGGATAGAGAGAGATAGAGCGATAGGCAAATCATTCCAATAGTTTATCTTACTATTCATTTATTCATTCACTATTTAAGAGCTATGCCCTTGTTGGTGGAGCAACTTTCACTTCTCTCTGGAACTATTAATTCTTTTTTCGTTGTGTTTATTATTGTAAAGACAAGGTTTGTATCTTTCACTATCGTGTGACGCCTAGGCGGGCAGCTATTATAGTCACACAAAGCTTAGACTATGAGTACTATGAGTATAGATGCCAAACAACGATTTTCCCACTTATTTCTATACTTTAAATACATGCACACGTCTGCACACACGTATTACTCACAGAAAGCATAAAAACGTGGATCTAGTTTAGAATAAAATATTGTGAATAACATGAATTTTATTATTTTTAAAGCATTTTGCCCGCTGCAAAAAAATCAACTTAATAGTAGTAATTACTTCAACATAAAAGAGATGGCGCTGACTTAGGGTAAAATCAATACTAGAAGAAATTCAACGGGTCGGCTAAGGTCTCGGTAGCATAGTTGGTAGTGGTTTCGAGTAACACTTGATACCTGGACAAGTTGAATTTTTAATATTTTAATAATTACATATTATGATTAATTATATCTTGAAAATATGTACTTCTGTCAATTGATCACGGTTACAAAGTTATAAATACCTATATTCGGTATTAATTATTGAGTGACATTTTGTTGCGACTAAAGCGCTGAAAAAGACTTCAACGCGTTAGCTACAATCGTAAAATCGTGACTTCATAGTATGTGTATGAACACTTTCTTTCTAACACAACGTAGTTATATATTGACATATACGACTACCTAATAAATATAAAGCTGATATGGGTATTAATATGTTCACATCAGTCACTCAGGATAAACAATAATATCTTCTGCTTGTGCGAACTTGAGTGTAACTATTAATGAATTAAAGTGTTTATTTGATGTTTATTCTTCGTTTCTGATGATTTTAATTTACTGATTCAGATCGATAATTATATAAGTGATATTGGCCAATATTTATTTATTATACTGGGAGTTTCTATAATTTTCTCGTCATTTCTCGTAAATAAAATAAAAAAACAATATCATAAGATTATTGTACTTTTATATAAAATCTTATTAACATTGACAGAAGAGTTTTCATTATAGTAAGATGATTTTCAAATATATAACTTTTTACTTTTGTATGTTTTTAGTGTAAAATAATTGCTAAATTAATAAAAAAGGATATGGACTACTTACCTACAAAATATTATTGAATCACTTTTAAATGTTTAAGTTTGTCAAAGTGTATTACAACTAAGAGCTTTATTAAGGTTCAGTCAAGATTGTCTACATTAATTAGACATTCAACGTTTACTCAAGTCAATATTTACAAAGAAATTAAACAACAACATATGGCACTTTTAAATTTTATTACATCATTGTAACAAATTCTTTTTGCTAAACTCCTTTTTAATACTTTTCTTTTATCGAAATCCATATAAAGTTAGCATAGGTCCAAACTAATACGAATCAGGTCTTTTAGTTCAAGAACAATTGAACATACTCCTACGAGTATGGGTTCAATTGAAAATACGAGTGTACAATTGAACATATGAGTGTACAATTGAACATACGAGTGTATATTAATTAATTAAAGCTAGTTAATTAAGAGTAGTTATTTAGAACTTCTTGACGGAGTACTCGTCTTTCTGGGGGTGGGCGGCGATGTACTCGAGGGCGCGAGCGATGGCTTCAGGGATGGGGTGAGCCTTGGGCAGGATGGCGCTCTGAAAGTATAAAAATTGTGTAAAGTATCAGCCCACATAATGTCTAATGTAACCACGTAATGTCTCCGTTATTGAAATCAATTCAGAATGACAATTTTGGGTATTGACTATACGTTTGTCAAATACGGATCGGTGATCATAAATTCGATTAGTAAACTGCGACAGGCAGGATGGTGATCATAAATTCTGTGATCGAAAAATCTGTCACCAATTTTGTTGTTCCAAGGCCCTGCACTGTCGAGCAAAATCATGGCCAGGTCTTCACACTCCAGACGTCGACTATACAATAAAATGAATTTTAAGTATACTGTATATATAAATAAGTGAGTACTCACGTCGGGCTGGTAACCATATTCGTTGGCGATGTAGGCTACCTGCACGGGCTCGCCGTTGGCGTCGATGTAGTTGTAGCTGCCGCGGACTTCCTGCAGAAGAATTCCCTGGTTTAGTGTATTAAAAAAAACAAACCAGAGGTTTGAGTAGAGCCCGAATCCAGGGAGAGAAAACCCTAGGATAGGAAACCTCAGGATATACGCAGTTTTCGAACGCCAATCTGGCACTGTGTGATATACACCAATGTAGATTTTTGTTGACTATGAAATAATTTGATAACTAACCAAGACATCGTTGTTGTCAACCTTCTTCAGGACTCCGGAGGAGGAGGCACCAATACCGTTGGAGGTCTCGTAACTGAAATAATAACATATTCAGTCAGTATTGACTTTTTCACTATGCTAAGATCCTACACCATCTGTGCATACAATTAAAAAAGGTATGAAATGTTACTCAGAAGCAAAGCCTTGTTGTAAATTTTATTAATTTGAACTTTAAAACATGTAAGATATACAATTTAAATAACTACGTAATGTAATGAACAAACAAAAAACTAAATAATTATGAAAAAATATAATAAAAAAGAATTCTTCAACTTACGCGTAAGAGTAGCCATCAGGGTTAACTTCGGCCTCTGATTTTAAGACGACGGCCTCAACATCTTTGCCGACTTCAGTCCTGACCTTGGAGACCACTGGCACCACGTTGAGAACGGGGGCAACCGGGACGGGGGCGACGGGGACGGGAGACACGCGCTGGACGGGGGCGATCCTGACGGTCTGATCGACGCCGGGGTACACTGACGCAGATGCGAAAGCACGAGTCTGGACGGGTTTGTAGGCGGGGAAGGTGGCGGCGCTCGCGGCGCACACGAAGACGGCTAATACCTGGAACCAAACAGGTGACAGATTATAAGTAAACAGGATTCCCCGAAGTGTATGAACGTACAAACGGCAGCAGATAAACCTACCCCAATTTTTCAAAAAATCTCAATCGAAAGAGAACTCTATGTGATGTGAATAAAGCTGAATGTTGTAGGACAGATTTGGGCTGTCTGATGTGCTGTGTTATGTACATAACTTAATGACGGCACCACCAAATTAGATCACTCATTTTTTGTTGTGATTTGCTATTAATAGGTCCTGGGTAAATGTAGAAATTAAACTTTCTAAATCGACTGGGTTTGGATCCTTGATAGTCCTAGTCTTATCGTTTTGTTTTACTCGTTGATATTATGTACTTACACTTTTTAGATTTTATGTTAAATAAAATTTGTTTTTTTTTATTATTATTGTACTTCCTTGCTTTTTTGTTAAATGTCCTAATTTTATCTATCTGTTTAGCCTTTCATCAATAATTTAATTTAATAAGAAACGAACATGTTTCCAAACTTACCAGGAATTTCATTTTGAGATCTGTCTCTGTTCAACGTCCCGAACTAATGGTGACTTAACAAATCTGTTTCCCATATTTATATGAGAAAAAGACTGGTGCGAAAAATAACCTAATCGTATGATAAAGAGGTCGATGACACAAAAATGGTGGCCTTGTCGCCGACGATATCAATTTCTCGGATAATCAACTAGCGACGAACCCATTACTTGACATGTCACAAATCATGGCGCCCATGTGAGAATTAGTCAAATGTATTTTGAATACATTAAAGTTACTACAGGTTCTGTATATTTTGATTTCTAAATTCTGAAACAACTAAGAATTCATATAAGTTTACTTTAAAATTCAGTACTAATTCGAAATATCATACATTGCTCCCAAGTCCAAAATACACGTAGCGATTTATGAATTTTGCTAATGCGGATTTAGTTATGGCATACAGAACAGTATAAATAATTTAATTATACTCGACACTTACATATCATGTATTTATCCTAATGTAAATGTTAAAATAATAGCAGGCGTTATTCGTCCATAAAATAAAAGCCGTCTCACACTCACATTAGGATTCACATTTTTTATTTATTTAAACAGTGATCTTTGACGCCACCTCTTGAAGATTTACTAAATTATTAAAGTTTTAATAGCGGTTATGCTTTTGAATAGATAATATCGACGATGATGACGAGATACTACACTTTAAATCTAGATAGCGCTAGCAGCGCATTTATTTTACGTATAGAGTTCATTTAGCAATCGCTGTTGAATCAATTATATAAAGTTATTCAAATTTTCTAAAATTTTGGGCCCATATACATCTAACGCATTTGTAAGTCTAGTTATATCAAATAAAAGAGGTCTTTTGACGAACAATGTATAAAACAACAGATACAATCATTTAGGGAAAATATAAAGCTCAATTTATTCCTTTCTTATCCAAGTGAATATTTAGTACCTACTTCAAAATTTATTATAAATAAGTGAGCGTTTAACTTAAAATAAAAATAATTTACGTCAAAATCTGATACAAGAAGCATGTACGGTCAACGGCACATCACGGTAAACACTTGCAGTTCGATAATAGCACTTATGCCCCCGACATAAGAGCGGTACAAAGTCCAAAGTGTTACGTCTGACGTGCTTTTGACTGTACTTTGCAACCAAGATAAGTCAATTAGGACGGAAAATGTGCATTATTGCATGATAATATTAAGAGTACATACTCATGTTTACGCATACAAAGTCGCGAGCAACTTGTAGTCATAAATCACGATTCTCCCAGTCATTTCTACTACGCCTAAGGATCCCCATTCACCGCAGACACAGTGGACAAATAACAAACAACCTGTAGCAGAGCCGCTACAGGTTGTTTATTATTTGTCCATTTCACCCATGCTATTTGATAAATGTTGTAAAGCCCTTGGTCCTGCGCCTAATTTCAAAAAAGAGAATTTTATATTGTCTTTCTATAACTAAAATAAAAGTACAATAAATTACAAATTCTTAGGTAATGAGTCAGTATCATCCATCACTGACAAATACTCGTAAGTTCGTAATAATTTATAACTTATATTGGTAAGCTAGCTCTTTTTTCATTGTGGAGCAATTGACTGCAGCAGGTAATTCGATCTTTTTTATGCCAGAGGCGGCAAACGAGCCAAGGAATCGCCTGATGGTAAGTAATCATCGCCGCCAATGGACATCGTGAGCTAGGGATCGCTGATGCGTTGCCGGCCTCGTTTTTTGAAAGTCTTTAAGTCGTAACCGTCAGCAAATACTGCTGCAGTGAGATTGTTCCTCAAAACTGTAGTTCGAGGTAAAAAGTTTCGGGAAAAACGCACAGTGGAAGACCGCCATCCATCTAGGTGGTATTAGGTCTTATTGGCTTATATTGACTACATATAATGCATCCAATAAAAAATGGTAACTTTACTTTGTCAAAAAGACAATACAATTTTATTTTTAATCCCCCTGTAGCTGCTCGGCTTCCTAGTTGACCCTGAATATAACCACGTGAATCTGGAAACCAGGCGGTTAAGTCCACAAGTGTCGTAAATATTGTTTCGGTGTTCAAGAAACTAGTTTCGTACATCTAAATGTCAACAGCTATTATTACTACCTGCACGGGTCGCGGGGTCACAGATTTACCTACTGGAGTGACAAATACGCAACAGTTTATAATTTTATATATATTTAGCTAACGCTTTAAACGCTTATGTCATTAATTCTAATGCTACATCAGTTAAGTTCAGTCAGTTAAGCAGTTGGTTCCGGCTGATATTTACTATGTAGATATAAGTCGTCATGCCTAGTCAGTGGCCATTTGGCGGCTTGATAACATCTGACATTAAGGTTGGTCACTTGCTTTACGCACCCCTCCACCAACCCGCACTAGGCCAGCGTGGTGGAGTATGGCCGACACTATCTCAAAATTGAGATAAGGCCTGTGTCCCAGCATTGGGAACGTATATAGACTGATGATGATGATGCTACATCAGTTGGCAGACAGACACGCAGCCTACCTTATACCATTGAGGAACACTTAACCAGGAAGCGTCACTCAATGTGCTGCCAGACTGTAGGCTCATCTGATCTTCGAACCTTTGATCTCAAGTGTACTGGCTCTGTCTCCCCCATTAATACTGCCGGAACACAGCCGAAGCCGTTATGGCGGCAAATTTCACCTGTAGCTAGCCAGTCGAACTCTAAAAAAGCCCCTACCACTAACCAGAGCCCAGGTGGGAATCGAACCCACGACCTCCGATTTAATACCCGAACGGCTTAACCACTGTTCCACGGAGGCTGTCAAAAAGTCTAATCTGTTTTATAATATTTTTGGTATTTAATAATTGACTGGTTCCATGGCGCATTTGGTAGTGACTCTGCCCCATGCGCCGGTGGTCGTAGGTTCATATCCCACCTAGGACAATCATTATTCTGATGAAAATTGTTTTTGTCCTGTGTATGGATGTTTATTTGTATTTAAGAATATTATTGTGGTTCCTACGTTCTTTTCGATACCCATAACACGAGTGCGCAAGTTTTTTTTTCTTTGGAGTCAGATCAATTTATGCGATTGATTTTTTAATTATTATTATATGGCAGACTAATGGGAATACATAGCAGCTTAACATTAAAGGGGTTTATAATGTTAAGTAGCTTATTCGTTCAAAAGACCTTTCACGAGGAGGTATCGCTCCGATAGCCGCTACACTTTTAAAATGTATAAAAATCTATGCGATGCAAATTAAGTGTTGTGGTGATGATGGCGTGTTGTTTACTATAAAAGTGCCTCATGTAGGTAGACTTAAGTATTGTTTCATGACTTAAGGTTTTCCTGTTCATTTTAAAGTGTAGCATAGACAGAAGGTGGTGTATATTTTTATTTGATGACGACATTAGGTGTTTTTTTTACTTCAGCTGGCAGACAGGATAGAAGCGTTACTAAGGCCTATCTCCCGGCAAGAATCTCTAAATAAAACATGCTCCTATCATCGTCACCTATAGTCATCAGGTTTTATCAAATGTGGATTTTTCTGCAACACAGCAAGAGCTACTATGGAGCTTGAGGTCGTAGCTTAAAGACGGCCTTAGGAATAATCCTGCCAACTTTGGAATCCTCCTCGTTGAACCTAAGTGATAATATCATTTTGAACTTAAATTTTATGATAAAAACAATGCCCATCTTAAAATATTCTGCGAAAATCGTCCCGTCGCTTTGAGTGTTGTTTTATTTGTATGTATTTTATTTTCCACGATAACGTTTAAGTGATGGGTATAATAAAACATCGTAGTTGCACAACAATACGACGTCTGTTGTAGTACATTACTTGGAAGATGTGGGCGCGTATCGACAATGCAACTTGCATATTTGCCTTGACCCCATGATTCACTCAGAAATTTTAAAACACTTGGGAAAATATATAAGCTTAATCTTACGACAAACTAAGAAAATTTTAAGATGTCACTTATTGATGTGATCTTCGATCACATAATCGAAATTAATAAGTGACTATTTAAAATCGACTTTGATTTTCTATACTTAGACACCCGAGGTTCAATCATTCTCGCAGTGCTTAATTCAGATGATGTTTTATATAATTTTATATCGTTTAAACTAATAGCGCCGTCATTATCATACTTAACATAATACGTGTTTTATTCATGTGAACATTGCCTCATCATACAGTATCGAAGAATCTTTTGTTGCTCATAGTATAATATGATGATGGACCTTCGAATCTTAAAATAGACCCTGAGTATTATTAATAGCAGGGTAATTCGGATGATTGAAAGCTATTACTGATCCTGCCTTGAGTGTGGTGCCCTTTACACTTTGACCAACAGTCACTCACGGCTAATTGCTGATTGACCTCTCTGGCTAAATCTAGCAGCTTGTGCAGTGCACTCTGCAATAGCTTATTGCGAGTAGATGCAATATTCATACTTAATTTTATCGTGTTTTAATTGCAAAGTGCATGTTGCAAGCGATTTCCTCAAATCCAACATGATTAACTTTTTCCAAGAAAACCGATTCCTACATTGAAAGTAAATTAAATCGGGGATCAAAAATGATACACGATATTTATCACAAAAATTATTTACATTATGTATAAAAATATGTACAAAATTTGTTGTAAAAAAGTATAAATAAATATTCCTTAATAGGTTTGAGTCATTAATATTAGTAAGGAATATCGTTTTTGTATTTAACCTATTTCACATAGTGAATATGGCTGGGCTGTCAAGTTACCTATCGGTAATTTGGGACAGGATTGCTTCTTAGCGCCTTCTGTTCTCTGGCTGAGGAGGAGCGGTGGCAAGGTAGGCAAGTGCGCGTTGGATGGCCTCGGGCACTGGTGGGGCAGTGGGCAGGTGAGCGCCCTGGGGCTGGAATCCGTTCTCGTTGGCAATGTAAGTCAGCTGGATGTTGGAACCATCGTCACTGGGGTACTGGAACTGGCCTTGCACCTCCAAAGCTGGCTCCTCAGCTCCGATGTTCTTCAGGGCTCCCTTCTCTTCAGCAGCAATGCCGTTGCCAGTCTCGTAGGCCCACGAGTATGAGCCATCCGGGTTCACTTCACTCTCCTGGCGGACGATCGGGATGGGCTCCGTGGGAGCCTGGGGAGCGGCGACGGCGAGAGCCAAGAAACCCAAGAAAACCTGCAAACAATTATTTATTAACTTTCAATTTAACTTTTAATAACTCAACTTATTTTCGTTAACTTTTTTCTGTAAACTATTAATCACTCCTAGGTATAAAGAGAACTTTTAGAAAGTTTAAGTTGCACCACACTTCATTGATGGAAATGTCTATACACTATCACTGACACTTACAATGGTCTTCATATTTGTTGTATTTGTTTGTCGGTGAAGGCACTAGACAATGTTTTCTAACGGTGCCATATCGGTATATATACGGATGGGTCACTGCGCCGCCTACCACCACTGGGAGCTATTGCACCATTTGGCACGTCAGAATAAATTCGATAAAATATGTGCGAGCCTACTGTAGTCATGCGTTTGTGATGTCGACAACATCAAAGTTTAATCGATTATTATTATAAGTCTTACCTTCATTGAGTAAACGGGATGTTTTAACTAATTGTCTTAGCAGTTGTCTCTTTACAATGAACTTTAACCAGCAGACTTAGATACAAAGTATCTAACTAAATTAATTTCGTATCATTGCATGTAACATGCAATTTTTGTGCAAGTTGCATTATTTTAATCCTTCTAGCCCCGGATTACTAGACACAATAGAAAATCTATTGTTATGCGGCACCCGAGTGCCGGTTCGGCGTTGAGTGGTTAAAATATTAACCGTATAATCTATGTTTTTACAATTTATGGCATTAACCACTCAACGCCGAACCGGCACTCGGGTGCCGCATAACAATAGATTTTCTATTGTGTCTAGTAATCCGGGGCTAGAAGGATTAAATGGTGGTGGTTCTCCTGGTTTATTTACAAAACTGATTTTGAATATATCATTAGTTTATTTTATTGCAAATACTTCGAAACTTGCCAATAAATTATCACTTACGAAAACTACAATAGACGATAATTACAAAGGTGATATTTTCAAAGTGCTACGTAATAATTTTCGGTAGGTTAAAATTATGTATTACCTATAGATTTTTCTTCGTATAGAATTCAAAGTGTAAACAGGCTGATCTGTTGAGAAACGAATATCTACATGAATATGGAATTTTCCATATTGTAACGTGACACCGAACTTTTAATTATTTTACGCAATAATTACACGGAAATATTGTATAAAAATGGGAAAATAATATTTTTACGATGGAACTGGTTTGACAAGGCTGTTGGGCTAAAGTAAAATGTACTGCTTGCTTAATTTTGTTTCCTAAAATTTTGTAACTAATCGCCTTAAAAATACTTGATAGAATTAAAATGTACAACTCGTTTAAATGAAAAAAAGGTCTCAATATAGCAAACATGTTTCAGTTTCATGGCTGAGCAACGATATACGTTTTTGCAGATAAAAAATTGCGTACTTAATACAATCAACGTTTAGCAATTGCAGTATGTTGATTTATATCGTTCAGGTTTTGGAAATACTCACAAAAACTTACGGTACATAGGTTCAAGTGTAACTTAAAATTGGCTAGCTATTATTAGCTGCAAACGTTTAGTAGCATTGCATCACATTCCATCATAATCTTCGGCGTTTAATGATGATTAGTTTTTTTTTTTTTTTCATGTTTTACATTTAGCAGTTGCAATAGCGTACATTGATCAATATAAATCCGAATAGTATTTAGATTAAATAAAGCGCTAGGTAGTGAAAAATTACCTGGCATGATGTTTAAAAAAACATTTAAAGTTAGTTTATCATATCTACATATTTTATGTATTTATATTATTATCATCTCTTTGGTTCAGGACAAAATTTTTAGGAAAAAATCAATTCTAGCTTCCCCCTATTGATTAAAGTAGGTACTTTATGTATTCTGTTGAGTAAGCTGTTTTACTGTAGTAACAAACATCCATCCATCCAACTTCATAAACTTTCGCATTTATATTATGAGCTATAAGATTCGTAAAAAGTAACATAGGCGACGAAACAACTCATCAAAAAGTTAGATATATTTTAAAAAGCGAAATCTAACACTGAACAGATACAATATTTATCAGTTAAAAGGATACATAGTGTTTGAACTTGTACCGCTAAAGCGTAGAAATTAGAATCTGTTTGTATAACAAGGAAAAGATAAATATTGCTTTGCTTTACATTCAAGTAGGTACGTAGATACATTACTTAAGCTTTTAAACTTGAATTTAGCTCTTGTAACGAATAAGTACCTTCTAAGTACCACTTATTCGTTCAAAGAGCTTTGTTTGTATTTCAAAAGTCTAAATAAATAAAGGAGTAAACATAGGAGTCGTTTTTGGTGGTATGACTTTTCAAAGTCTGGATTACTTTAGTTTTACCTAATGGAATTTGCCACAGTGGCATTAAGTGGGTCTCGCCCGCCTGTCTACTATTTTACATAATAAAAAACGTGTGTAATAAAACTTAAACCTATATAGCACTTTCCCATGTGTAACTATGCAAATTACTTTGAGATAGGATAAACAGAAATCAGTCACTGTTCTTTATAACACTTCATAAAAATTAATGGAAAAGTTTATTGTCAATTGAAATTACTCGTGCATGGCCGTGCATGTATTTTTTATGATACTATTACATTACGATTCCTAACGATTAACTTAACGCTTTTATGTTTTTATTTGGACACACTTGAAACTTTTTTTTTATTATCATTTTTAAGTTACATATTTATCAAAACCCATAATTTACCTAGCGTTAATTTAGAATTATAGTAGTTATAAATGACATGCAATGACTTATTTTCATGACGACCTATTTTTACTGTCAGTTAATTTCGTAATTACTTTGTCAATATTAAATAAATTGTTACGTATATTATATGTTTCACAACTCATTGAAACGTTAGCAATGACAGTTGTTAAAGCACAGTGATCTTATCACGAGGTCATAAAATTTACCCTTAGATGTTTCTTGCCTAAGAAGTGTAATTACAATCTTGCAAAACATATTGGCGTTCTGCAGATGGAGAATTCGACTGGGATTCAGTCTTTTTCTAATGTGACTTGCAGCGAGTTGTGATAAAGATGAAGTACATAATTTGTTAAGCGCAGTGCTCTTTCATGTACCCAATCTCATCTGATAACAAAGCAGCTAATTGCATCACTAAACCACTTACCGAGTTCAACAAGGTATCGTAAATAAGTCATCACCTACTTCTGTCAAACTACTCAACGGCTCAGGACTTAGACCGTTGTTGCTACAACGCGTAGTAGCAACATTTTTTTAATGTGGTTAGCTCAGTGAAATCATTTTGCCTAGAAGTAAAAAAAAAATACACGCACGCGACTTACAGATCATCATCGACTAGATATAATATTATTGTCTGGATGATAATCACAGTGACCTCTAGCTGTGGCAGTAGAGGTCGTCGGTTCGACCTCCACCATGCTCCAACTAAAAATAAAAAATATCAATTTACCGAACCTATGTATATAAGTTTTAGTTACTAGAAAAAAAATAAAAGCCTGCAAGACTATTTAATTAGATGTGCTAATGACCAGGTAAATATAAAATATCAATTATTCTATTGAGCTATAAGTTTACCTCTATTGCACGAGTAAATCAATGAATGTATGTGTCGCAGTAAGATAGATAAAGCTGTAATATAGTTATATGCCAGGGTTATAACTATGTAACGTACGATAGTTATAAGGAGCGATTTATAACTATCGTACGGTCACAATCTAGTAATATGGTTATCTGACTAAACTAATCTAGTTCTATAGTTATAAATTGACTGGGGCGACTAAGAAATTAACGGGCGTCTAAATATTTTATAGTATGGAATTATAGATGAGGTGTAATAAATATAACTTGGCGACTAATATTATTAGTGAGGTAATAAACATTGTATAAACGGCCGGAAGCGGAAATCGACTCGGATGGACATAGGTTAGAAGGCTAAGGTGGGAGCGGAGCGTAGCGGAGCTCCCGCCTTAGCCTTCGTGGTTATTTTTTTTTAACACCTATTCCCTAAATTCATGAAAGAAATGGTTTTTAAAATTACGTATTCGGACTGACACGTTTTATTAATAAAAAGTATTGTAATGTAACTAATTGTAGGTTACAAAAAGTTGATTATAACAAAAATAAAGACCATTAAATCGTTTTATTTAATTGTTTAGTAGATTTATAGCTATGTAACTAGATTAGTTTAGTCAGATAACCATATTACTAGATTGTGGCCGTACGATAGTTATAAATCGCTTCCTTATAACCATCTTACGTTATATAATTATAACCCTTGGCATATAACTATAATTCGGCTGTAACTATGATACTGCGACATATGTACCAGAAACATACAGAATACACAAATTCATGCGAATGCCTAATGAGATGTCTAGATGGACTTTGGCATTTTTCGTAATACGGTGATTTATAAATTGGATTCGGTTATTCTCGTTGAAAAAGAAGATGGTTGGTAAACCTTGGTAAAGACGCGATTCATAAAAGCCAACATACTTCAAAAGTACGTACCTATACCGTATTTGTAATCATAACCATTGTTATAACTCATGTTCTGGAGTACCTACTCTGAACGTATTTGCCTGCACGCTCGTCATGAATTTAAATCCCTCCTAAAGTCTTTATTATTTTTTGTATTGGACAACAACAGCACTTACATAGTAGCTTGAGCACTTGTTTAATGTGTCAGAAATATATTTATAACTTAGATACATATAAATAGCCAAAGAAAGGGCAAACACAAATGATCATCAGATAAATGTATGTCCTCGACGGGATTCGAACCAAAACTCTGAGGCATAGCGAAAGGTCACTAGCTAAAGCGCCACCACGCCAGTCTATTCTTTAATTAAATCATATAATTCTTATAATGCCTGGGCTCAACGCCCTTAGTCCATTAAATTTCGGTTTTTTTAATTATTTAGTCAATTTGCATACATTAATTATATACAAGCAAAAAGTGGAGTGTTACTCGTATGTATCACTTTCTATAATTCATTGTGCTACACAAATAGTCTTAAGCATGTACCTTTGTTATCATACTTGTTTTTACACCGAATGTCAATATCACGCACAAGCGCATATGATATTTGTATAAGTGGATGACCCTTAACAAATTAAAACTTATATACTTTTTGATTTTTCATGTTTTGTTTCTCACTCTCTTGGCTCTATTTCTTGTACCTAGATTGATTTTAATATACTGGAAGAAATTTACAAACCTAATCTATGTACTATATTAGTGCATATTTAACTAGATGCAATTTTTTTATTTATTGTAAGGATTTAAAGGAATATTCCTTGATCTATCAAAGAATAAAGGAGCGTAACTTCCTTGTTCATACAAAATGGTCATGTGCAATTTTGTCGTTTACTGTCTTTGGATTAGACAAAAAGCATCAGGTTTCCTCAAACGAGGAAATATTAAGATTTCATGTAACCTAGATCCTATCCCTATCCATTTGTTTGATCCTAAGACCAAAATTTATTGCTTCACATCATGCTTTCCTTGATGCATATGAAAATATGAATATGCAGTTTGGAATGTACCCATCCGTATAGCTTCTGTTTACTTAGTTATTTCATACATTTTGCGAAATCGCATATGTAGAATTGAGAGGTGGTCTAAAGTGCTAACTATAAATATTGAATACGTCAGGATGCATAGTTATCAGTAGACTTGCATTCTTTGTCGCCTTATCAACAATTCAACAGTAAAATGAGATCCATTGTGAGTATCATCCGATGGAAAAAAAAATAGTTAAGGCATATCAATGGTCCAAAATTAAAATGTGTAAAAAAAAGAATCTTAGCACTTAAACATTATTTCGAAATATGTACGCTTATCTTACACGAGTAATTTTTTTGTGCAATATCTAGCCAATTAAATATATTAGCTAAGTTTACGCTAGTATTTGAGTTATTCATAAGATTTTATTCATTTCAGGTGCTGATATCGTTGTTCCTTGGCATGGCACTCGCTGCCCCCCAAGCGCCAACGGAACCCATCCCCGTCGTCCGCCAAGAAAGTCAGATCAACGGCGATGGCACGTACCAATACTCGTTCGAAACTGGCAACGGCATCAGCGCAGACCAGAAAGGGGACCTGAAGAAAGTGGGTGACGTCGAGGCTCTGGAGGTGTCGGGGCAGTTCCAGTACCCCAGCGACGGCGGCAACATCCAGCTGACGTACGTGGCGGACGAGAACGGCTACCAGCCGCAGGGCGCGCACCTGCCCACGCCGCCCCCCATCCCGGAGGCCATCCAGCGCGCTCTGGCATACCTCGCCACCGCGCCGCCTCAAGTGGACTCACAGTAATTCCTTAGTGGTCTCCCATATACATACATAGCCTTTTTAACCTGTTTTATATTTTTATACCAAAGTGTATTTTTGTGCATGTACATGTTGTTGTATATTTTTATACATTTGTAAAGATTTATAAATAAAACGATATATTTAAAAACACAATTTTATTCCACTTCATGAAATCTTTGTAGCCCCCGAGTGCCCCCGACGCAACAAGGTGTGTTATAATTTGACTTTCCTGACTGCATATCTGTGACTGTCTATGGCAGCATAGCTCCTGAATGAATGAATCGACTCGAGTTCGGTTATTTTGTTAATCGAAAGCGTCGTTCGTCGCTGTAGTTCTTAGCTATGTTTTAGTCAAATAGGATTAGCAGTTTAAAAGGTACAAGCAAGCACTTTTCTAGCTCGACCCAGGAATCGAACCAAGGACCTCGAAATCTCGGCCCGGTACTTAAATCACTAGACCAGCGAGGCGTTACATTATTGTGAATGCACATAAATTCATATAATGACTGATGAACATGCAAACTATGTACTTTAGAAATAGGAACCAGCTGGCTGAAGCGTAATTTATTTAAATCAGAAACGTACCTACTATCAATAAGATTCAAATGAAATAAATTCTTCTTGGTAAAAAACAACTTAACGCTCTCTTTTATCGATAATATCTAGCTAGGTCTTAAAAGAATATTTGAACGTAAAAACTGATGACAGTTATGTATTATTGTTCATACAAAATCGTCATACAAATGACGAATGGAAGTACTTATCAGACTATAAGCATACTGCATCATGGTAAAGGCTTTGTTTTCACAAGAATCGGATGTGTACTGGATTAGTGATCTTTGCCCGACCCGGAAATCAAACCAGGCCCCGGTCCTAAAACCTTAAGAACATCTTAGCTAAAAAAATATGAATACAATAAACATCAGCTGTTAAATCAGCTCATATTTTTAAGTGATGCTTTTTAAACTAATGGCGAGTTTTATTTAATTAGATTTAGATGTATCTACATCTAATTAATTGTATTGTACACAACATTTTTCCCATTATCTCCTAGAATTCAAGATTCAGGGTATACTTTTTGGTTCGGACACCACCCGGAACAAACATTCATGTGCTAAACATTCCTATTTATTTTGTGTCAGCGATAAAAACTATTTTATAATATATATTTTTTGGGTATTTTGCCGGATATGCCTACTATGTTATTTTTAACGTAAACATTTTAAACGAATTTCTTTCATTTTTAAAGTGTTCGTGAAGTTTTTCGTATTTGTTAAAGCGTTTAGTATTAGGCATGTGCGTCATTTATTTTTGAAAATGGATTGGAGTAAACCATTTTCATTTGAAAACCAACCAAAACTCCGTTCACTGTGTAAAGGTGGTCAAAATTACAGAACTTCTCTAAAGACAGAACAATAGCAACATTCAGCGTCTCTGAGTGAATAGCAGTGAATATATTTTCATAAGAAAATATATTACATGTTAAGCTACTGAATACCTGACATTGTGAAAGTTTAAAGGTCAAGTTGTCAACACCTTAACTTTTTTACATTGTACGACTTCCAACTTTTCTGAGGAGACATAGGTTGCTATATGTTTGTTGTTTATTGCATTCCTCCTCATTGTTTTTCACATATTTTTTTTAATACTAGGTACTGACCTAGCATTAAAAAAAATTATGTGCCAACTGTGGCAGACTGGCACGCAGCCTACGTAAGCCTAGGTAAGCGGTCAAATTATATCACTCAGCAGATTATCTAATACATTCGTAAATTTTAAAATGATTGTACCTACTGATCTCTTTTAAATCAGGAAGTTTTAATATAGGTATCTAACTCTAATTTTAATAATGTTAACCATAATGTTTTTTTTACATCATCGCAATATTATATTACAATTCGTAGATCATATACGAACTTTTACTATTATTATTATTATTGCAAATCCTTAGTTATTTTCAATGCTGCCTCTGTTAATACCTAATTATCCACGGACTGTCTGTCTGTTGGAATTAAAACGTAAGTTAGTCATTTTCAATATTTAGCTTCATTATTTCAAACATGTAATACCTATACCATGTTGACAAATGTATAATTAATTTTCATATTTTTCATTAACATGCTAGCTTAGCATGTTTTTTTTAAATTCATTCAAAACAAGAGAGACGGTATAAATAGTGGAAATAAACTATCTATTGAAGCTTTTAAATTTAATAAAATTAGTTAAAATTGTTTTTTTTATATACTACCTACTTCAGTTGGCAGACAAACACGCAGCCCACGTGATGGTAAGCGGCCACTGCGGCCTTTGAGAGCCTATTCTATTGAGAGTCACTTTTTTTGTTTGTCTTAAATAACAACAATTTGGAATGTAAATTAACACGTTACGGGTACGTTTCCTCCGGAAAAGGTAAAAAAAGATTTTTTAATTTGTATGATTATTTATTAATCATAATTTTGACAATTGTTATAAATAAAATTTACTTTGGTATAAAAATATAAAAAATTGATCGAGATAGCTAACGACTATTATTTTATATGAACCCGATGAGGGATTTACTGAGGGGATTCAGTCTGAGGCGGCGCGGTGGCGAGGTATGCCAGAGCGCGCTGGATGGCCTCCGGGATGGGGGGCGGCGTGGGCAGGTGCGCGCCCTGCGGCTGGTAGCCGTTCTCGTCCGCCACGTACGTCAGCTGGATGTTGCCGCCGTCGCCGGGGTACTGGAACTGCCCCGACACCTCCAGAGCCTCGACGTCACCCACTTTCTTCAGTTCCCCCTTCTGGTCTGCGCTGATGCCGTTGCCGGTTTCGAACGAGTATTGGTACGAGCCATCGCCATTAATCTGGCTATCCTGGCGAAGGATGGGGATGGGCTCCGTAGACGTCTGAGGAGCAGCCAACGCCACCGCAACGGACATCGACACAAATACCTGCAAATCAAAAATTTACTTAATATCTGCTACTTAAATAATAGTGTTGCATTCCAATCGTTCCACTTGACCTATTACGCGGGTCTTATCGCATCGATTTGAATAATTTATAGAACAACTTAAATCTGACTTCCATTTATAGACTAATGCACCGAAATTTACATTTTCTTGACGAAGCTACAAATCTTGATTTATAAGTTCACTGAACTTGGATCACTGTCAAGTTTAGAGGATTGATTCTTTAAAGAAAACTTACTAGGAATTTCATTTTTGTTATGTTGAGGATTAGACAAGTCAAAGGCGACTGGTACTTTTACATCCTGATGTATTGTATATTTATAGTTGGTACTCCATGTCCACCTCTCAATTTTACATTTGTGATTTCGCAAAATATACGAAATAAGTGAGTAAACAGATACAAGTGCATTACCTCAAACTGTATATTATGTCACCTGGGCCCGATGTAATGACTGTCAATACAACGGGTTTCTATTTGTTCGCTATTGACCTTAGTACTCAGTAATATTTGTACCCTCTGTAGTCACACCTACATCTTGAAACCTTTTGAACGTTGTATCATTTTTACCCTTACTACACAAAACACGTTTTATAGGCAGATCTCAATAAATTCAGGTTTCTCTACTACCAGTTCATAATTTTCAGTATACCAT
The DNA here is from genome assembly GCA_949319885.1 of Mecyna flavalis. Taxonomy (NCBI): domain Eukaryota; kingdom Metazoa; phylum Arthropoda; class Insecta; order Lepidoptera; family Crambidae; genus Mecyna; species Mecyna flavalis. The sequence continues at coordinate 10,374,515 of OX439430.1, forward strand.
TATGGTAGCTCGTAGATTAAAGTAGATCAATCAGCCTATCTCTTCTCTTTAAAATAAGTCATTTTCACAAAAAATAACTGCGGCTTAATCACCTCTGTGGCCTACCAAATCGGGATTAGTTACCACAAACTAAGGACTTTGATGTAGTCCGTTTAGTTCTACCGCTCAGTCCTACTAGTAGGAATAAACGGAGAAAATAATCCTTTTAGTCCTACTATCTGCTGTTTGATGACTTTTGCTTGATCCGAGAATTGAACCCAAAACCCCAAAATCATCCAGGCGTGTAGACAATAAATAAAAAAGCTGCGCTGTGAAATTTGGCAATAATAATTATATTTCATTTATTACAACATAACAGACATTAAGAATTAATGCTGAATTTCGTTAAAACATATCTTAAAAAAACTATTAATTCAACAAAAAAACATAGTTGCATACAAACAAAACAAACTATAGAAAAACCGGATTCGCACACATACAAATGTTGTTGTTTTAATTTGCTATCAATAGGAAAATTCCATTTGTGATTTTGTATCGTCCGGTATTACTACAATTAAAATATTCAGGTCACACACATTATTTTTTTAATTAAGATTTTGATTGTTACAAAATATCATCTAAGCGCCTTTTTGGGTTTTTATAATGAGGGAACGCTGTCGTTCTTTTACCATAGTCGTGACTAGCTATCAAGGTATTTTATTTAAATTAACTACTATATATGGATAATATTACAAAACGTCGTTAATAAAGTTTATTGCTTGACAAGATATTTTTGAGAATTTCCATTTTAAAAGCTATCAATTTTTTTCAGTGGGTGACTGAAAGATTTCAAATCTATGTACGACATTTTTATGTAGATATGTATTTACAATTAAAATAATATTTATGAAATATTTAAAATACATATATATAACACACACAAACTATAATATATATTATAATCGACATTTTGTTTGCGTCAGTGTCAATAAAATAAAGACACAATCTAATGATCGCAAGCGTATTTAAATATTGTTTAACAAGTTGGAGTTCTATTTATTATTTGCTTCAAGGAACTAGATACAGTAACAATGTTTTATCTTTTGCTTAGTAAATGCTCTTAGGCATTGCAAACTAGGTCCGGGATACGGGAGCCTCGGCTTAAGTAGGACACAGTTTTGTAGAAACCCATTCAGCGACCAACCAAGGAAAAAGCGCCATAGTAACACTCAGTGGCTCGGGTTTTCATAATATTTAAGAAGAAGGATTTAGAGCTATTGCCGTGTGTGGGACTGAAAAAGGCACTGCTCCTGGAAATTTGCCCCAGGGGTTTATCCACTAAAACCCGCGGTACTCCCTCATCGCCCACGGACTGATGAACGGCCACGGGCATCAGCAAAACCCTGCCCAGCTTCCCATGATGAAACCCTTAATTGTTAAAACAAGATTACTTCTTAATTATAACTTAACTGTATTGATTTCGTCCCTGCTGCTAGTCATTATAATAATATTATGCAAACACTTTGTAATTGGAATCGCAGTTTTACAAACAATCTTCAATCAAGTATAAATACATTATAACATAATCTAAATTATAAAATAAGTTTAAAGATCAAACGAGTATTTATATGTATCTTGTACCTATATTTGTATCTAAGAAATTAATTAATATGGTACTCAAGGTCCAAATAAAATTCAAAATCAATTTCAGCGTTTTCAAATCATTTTTTTGATTGGAAGACCGAGGCCATCAAACGTATTAGTGTAGTCGATATGGAACGAACAAGAAGACTTACAAATAATCTGTGAAGCTGGTGACATTTAAGCATATTATCTTGTGAAGGTTCTCTTTCATATAAAGACATTGAATAGACTTTATTATCGTTGTAAACTTTTTGTCGGCTTAAACAAAATTACCACGCGAATTTATAATTATTGAAGTCTTCAAATCAACCTTCACCCAAATAACTAAGACTGAGCTATGCTGGCGACGTAATGTATACCTCATCTGGCCTCAAACTAGGGCGGCCTCTATAGTTTAAGTATCAGAAAAGAACGAAACAATAAGATTTAGATCTCTATTTTGGTACCATGAAATAGATGTACCTACCAAATTAATATACTGACAATTTTTTTATTAGAGACGCATTTTTTATACTACTTAATTAAGACTACTAATAAACAGCATGGTTTAAAGCATCACCATTAACTCTACATTAATATATAGTTTGTAATTTAAAATGATTTTTCATAGCGGTAAGGTGGAACTCACATCCGGTCGGCCTAATGGAAAACGGTTACCGTTACTTTTACCACCAGAGGCATAACTTCCGAAACGCAGCAGTTGGCAGCAAAACCTCCATGCCGTTTCCTACACTCTGGACTCCTTACTCACCGACACAAACAAAGCACACAAAGTTATGAAGTGCTACATCACTGAGGTCTGCTGCTGCTGTATGCTAGAGGTACAGTCAGCGTCAAAATGATCTGAGCGTTCAAAACCACAAAAATCAACCTTACCTTAAGACGTAAAGGTGTTTCATTTGTTAATTGTGAACAAATGACAACAAACTATAATTTACACCTAAAAGTATTGTGCTAAGAGTGATTTTTGTCAAATGTTCAGATATTGTTGGTAGGTTTGAACGCTCAGATCATTTTGGCGCTGACTGTACTTCCACAGACACAATGGACTGGACCTTTCTTAGATTATAATTTCGATGGCAACCGGCCTTTGGGATTAGACCCGAGGTGCAGAAACGTTCCATAGAGAAAGTCAGAATTGTAGTCAGTCAGTATAACTTGTTGAGAAGAAATCTGAATACTCCAAAGGTAGAAACAAAAATCTCTAACGCAGTTTGTTACTGTTATCAACCCAGGGTGAAGGTGACTTATCATAACTGTGTCCCCTGTCCTGTTTGACCTAATAGTTTTCCAATGATTGATGACAGTTTTGGTTCAAAATATATTTTAACAGAAATCCCTTTGAAACTGCATAATATCATGGGCTCATGATGAGCCTTAAAACCATATCGATTAAACTGCCATTCAAATCTCATTTAGTCTTATTTTCATTAATGGGCTTACGATATACCTGCTATCTACATCATGGCCATCTGGAAAAGATCGCTTCTAGCGATATGACTGTTTGTCTGTCTGTAACACAATTTTCTTTGAATGTTTTATGCAATAATAATATTACTACAGACTACAGAATTAGGGTATTTTTTTATGAAAGAGGGAGGCTAACAAGCAAGAGTTACACCTGATGGTAAGTGATGCGATTACCGCATATAGACCTGCGACTAGGTCTAATGGTGCTTTACTTTAAATATAATAACCACGATTAACATGTATGTACATATCTATGTCGCCATTCGATTCTTAGGTTTCCTCGATTTCATTAAAATGGACTTAGCTAGAATAAATAATTAGCACCATAAAAAATCTAATTGTAAAAATTGACTTGTTCTCCAACTGCTTTAAATAAAAAATAATTTTGCATACATGTTTGAGGCCATAATGTATAAATGTTGGAAATTCCATAAAATATTAGTTAGTAACGGACGTGGCTTGTCAAGTACGGTCACTGGCTGGTCCATTGGAGCTTTGCGCAATATATCCGCACAAAACTAGATCGATGACAAGTCCAAAAATACATGGTCCTTGATTTAGAACCATTACAGAGCTATGCAAGGTAAAGTTGTGTTACACGAGTCATGAGGCTAACAAAGTGAGACAAAGCAAATAAACATAGTGTGACTGAAAAAGAAGCAAACAGAGATCTATACTTATAGATAACGAAAACAAAAAATCTGCCAATCGCGAACAGCAAACAAGATCAAGCCAGATATTTATGATCTTTTCTCATTAGCTTGAGCAAAAGTCCAATAAAAAAGCAATTGTGCGTTGATACTTCCTACATTTAAAAAAGCGTGTAAAATAGATAGCTTTTTTAGAGAACGAGATAATCCTGCCTAAGCCGAAAAGTTACAAGATGATTGATATTTCTTGTCCATATCCTATTAAAGGTTGTTTTCTTACTTTACTAGTTATTTATGTGATATGTATTTAACCTTACTTCGATAGTTACAAAAGAGTATTAGATACAAAAATAGTGTCTACTTATATATAAAATTTCCCTCAAATCATGTAATATAAATGCTTAAACATAAGATAAACATATCTCTCGTATAGCTATACATGTTTATATTTATAATATTTTTTATCTTTTGTGTCTATTTATTGGAAGACTATTTATCAACTGTCTATTTCCTGTACAATGAAATTCGTAGAATATTCTTTCTAAGAACTCTTAAGGGATAAGAAAACCTTTTAAAGATACAAAAACCTCATATAAATCGTCAAGTTATATGATTCTGAATGCTGTTTCTGTTGCCATAAAATAAAATCTGTCATATTACAAAATACATACTTACTTTTACTTGACAAAAATATACCCTCTACCAACATTATTCATATAGCTTCAGGCGCTCCATTGGTACATCAGCAAACATGTCGAAAATGGAAACATAACAATACGTTATTACAATAGCATCACGCACTGCGCTTCATTGCATTCGTACTGGTGTAAGCAAGCCCTTACGTATCCATTCACGCTAGCTAAATGTTAATCACATGTCGATTACACGCCGGCTAAATCTATTACAGGTTCAGCAGTCATCCAGCAATCACGTCATGTTATTTAACATTTGAACTTCCATTTAACCACACTTTTATAATCCCAGAATGATAAATGAGCTTCGACTGCCGTTCGTTTTCTTCATATGTTATCTGTGACACAATCCTCATATCAAACCACCGGACCGAACCGCCTACATTGTGTAGTCTATCGATCTGCCTGTAGTATTATGCAATTTAATAGTCATCTCTATGAATAGGTATTCAGACAACAAAGGATTTCTCTTATATCTGTTATGTAAATCTCATCGTATGCTCCTTTTGGTATTGCTGCATTTATTTGGTGGGAGTGGCCTGTCCGGTCCGTGTGTGGCTATGATAATTGATGAAGTCATGTGACATTTAATCATTGCCTATAGGTATACGCTAATTAGATATGTATGTGTCTATTTTATGATGAGTAAATTATTTAGCAATCACACTCATTATCTTTAAATGCATTATTCAAAGTTCAATACCTACATCGGAATCCGGTTCCCAAAATGATTAATATTAGATTTATGTTTAGACCAAAGTATTAATATCATAACATTCTAAGGGAAAGAAATGTAATATTTCAGAGCATATTTTAGCACAGTAGGTATAACTATTTATTTGTTAGTATTTTTTTAAATCATTTGGTCACCACTTTGCTCTAACTTTCTCTAAGACGAATGTAAATCGATGCTATGCATTTATCAAAAGATACTTTCGAACTCTTCTTGAACACTACGTTACACATTATCATAAATATACAAAAGAATCTCAATCGTTGGGGTCATGTTATCTACCGCTTTCAATCTGGAATAGTGGTTAGATTTTTTCAGCGACTTCTACCATAGGTACTACAACTCGGTAGGTGAAATTTTACACAACTATTCAGATAATTTTAATGTGAGCTGACTCCCAGTCCACACTTTAAATTAAAAATGTAAACCTCTGAGTCGCCTACAGTATGACAGGAGTCAGCCATGCTTCCTCATGATAGATCCCTTTATAGAACAGTCAATTGTATTTAACATGTGCATATTTAACAAGACCGCTATAAAAAAATTATATCAACTTTCTACCACAGCACTTTTGCATGGAGGTACAGAGAATAGGTAGGCATGCGAAGTAAATCATTAGCTTCACCATTTTTGGCAAGCGCACACGCTCAAATCTGAATACAGACCTACACCTTAGATTTCGTAGTGACCAGTTGGAAACTGCCCGCAGTTTATAAAAGTCCTTTGACCTTCACTACGAGGCTGACAGTTCACCTAGCGTTTAAGCTTACCATGCTGCGCTTCGTGTTCAATTACAAAACAAGAAACGACCATGTGATAGTGAGAATTACAAGTTTTTCTTATTTTTTAAATACGGTATTTTATTTCATTATTTAGTTTACAAAGGTAAGGTGGATCGATGTAGATATTTTTGGTGCTGAGAAGAGCACCTTTGCGATCATTAAAAGTGACTTAATGTGAATTTGCCCTTTTTGCACGATGGTCTATTTACAATTTGGGTAAATAAATTAGTAGGTATATTTTAGGGGATGTAAATTTTTCTGCCTTCTGTATGATACGAGAACCAAAGAATATCCAACATATTGTAGGTACAACAGCAAAAGCACACACGCGACCAAAGATTACAATATGTATACACAATTTGTTAGCAAAGTCTACAAAGCGTTACAAAAATCCCTAATGATTGCGAGCCAAAATCCTTGGTGAAGAGTCGTAACTTTATTAAATTATCAGCTTTTTTTCACATCTGAATGAGGCATGGTACAGCGACCTTGACACGGGGGGGAAAGTGAACCGACCAGTGGTTTCGCAAGCGGGGTCGTCGCGCACTCCGTCGAGATGCGATGACTCCTGCGCACGCATGCCGCATGCGGCGTATGGTCTCCACATGCAGATATACCTTTTAGGATTTTTGTAAGTTTACTATCTGGTCTCTTTTGTGATAACGATGTCTTTATTACAATAATGGAGGGTTTAGATCTAACGTGTAAGATTTATAGACCGAGAGTACTAATTAACTATCATAATCATTTGTTTTCCACCTATCGTTAAAGTAAAATAAAAAAGTTCAAGGATTTAATTATATTCAACTGAATTCTCAATAAAATTTACTATTTACTTATATAAGTTAAATTAAAAATTAACGACGACTACGTATTAAAACATGTGTAGGTACATCAGGTACCTACTTTTTATCCAAAATTGACAGAAAATTATTGAACTGTGACAAGATTTAAACCCAAATACGTCTATTGCTAACTCTAGGATATCTCAAATCATGACTAGCAAACAATGACGTTTAATATAAAACTAGACACCCAATCTCTAAGAAAAATTCCTCAAAAAACGTCCGAGTGGCTTTGACACTGATGACATTAACACATTCGTTCAAATTAACACCTTATCTCGTGGCATTAAGTGTTTAATGTCAATTGTATACAACTAAACGAAAACTCTGCCCAATAGTCGGGTGGGCAGACTTTTGCTTCGGACAATATTTGAGCGTGATTGTGAGTCTAGTTTTTTAATTGAACGTCATTGCTAGCAAATGATTTACATTATTGCGACGCAATAAATATCAAAAAACGTTGTTCAGATTGCGTTACATTTTCAGCGCGAGAAGAAGAAGTCTCAAATTATCTTTTTTGTTTGCCCTAGTCCTCACTAGTAACCTACTCGTATTAAATACGTAAAACTCTTGAAAACGTATTTACTTGGCTTGTTTAAAATATTTTGAGGATTCATCGAAACAAGTGGTATAACAGTATACTAACTGAACTTATGCTTTCTTAATCCACAATACTTAGAACGCCTGGACACCCTACACGGGGATAATAAGGTGCAATTAACTTTGACAGATGAACTTGGAATTACTAATAATCAACAACCACTCACAATAAGTAATTGTTATGAACATTTATCACATTATAATGATAGTATGTTTAATTTAGTACAAGTACAAATCAAGGTTCAGCCATTTGTACATTTGAATCTTTCCTAAGACGAAATTGATATTTATGATTCACTTCACTATATCATTTATAAATAAATGTGTTGCTATATAATATGCCAACATGAACATTTGCAATGATAAACTAAAAATGTGTGAACTTTTATATATTTGAATAATCGCATATTATACAAAGTAAACAAAACATTACATATCTATAACTAAAATATTACACAACTATATATGTAATAACATTTTTGTTTTTTACATTTTTTATAACATAGTCATATCACATATGCGCACTTACACTAAGCGAGATAATTAATAAGCTACCATTCTTTGAGCCTCTTTGCTTCAGCATCACTCATCAAAACATAATAATACATTAACTAAGTGACGATTTTTCACGGAAATTCTCTCTATCTCTATCTAAATACATATTGTTATAATGGCTATCTATTTTATCAAATGTATCAATAATTTCCGATGATTTAAGGAAAACACTGGAGACAAAATTATCCAAGAACTGGTCACTATTTCCAGTTGTAAAGTCGACTTGTTTTTATGTAGACTTTAATTTTGCTATCATCGAAAAATCATCTTTATTTTGAAGTGATTAAGACTGATTGTTGTAATACGCGAAGTCCCTGGGCCGAACTGTGCCAGCCGTTGGCTGTGCGCGCTCGTTGCTAGGCGGCAAGGTAGCAAGGTATTCCAGAGCTTTCTGGATTTCTATGGGGACTGGAGGAGGGGTGGGGAGGTGCGCTCCTTGTGGTTGGAAGCCGTTCTCGTCGGCTAAATATTGCAGCTGGATCACCTGGGTAGGAGAAGGAATCTATTATTATCGTCATTTTGTATGCTATTCTTCAAACCTAAGTATGCTTGGCCAAAAGAATACTTATGCATATTTACGTAAACTAATCAACACCATAGCAATTCATATTTTTACAACGTCTTCTAGACCCAAACTTAGCAATGTTTGGACAATGACAATTTCACAAAGGACGAATTTGCATTTTTTAAATGCAAAAAAATATGTAACAAACAAATGAATAACAGAAAACAATATGTTCATTAACCTGATCCCAAAGTAAGTAGCTTTAAAGTTTGGAATAGGCCCGAGAGCAAGAGGGCAGCTATAAGGTGGACGACAGTTTATCCCATTTTGGAGTGGGACGAACTTTTGCAGTCCTGATTTCTACACATGATTGCAATTCTTTTTACCCTGCGGCTTAAAAGCGCTATTCTCCACAAAAAAAAAGGTTTTCCACCAATGCAAAATATAGTACATTACACAGGAAACACTCAAAGCAATTAAAACAAATATGTTCACAGAAATTTGCATGGAATTGTGCAATATTTGAACACGCGACCTCTGGCAAAATAGTTAATAGTAGTGTTGCCCAAATTCAGTCTTGGTCTTGCAGTCTTGGTCTTGTTCTTGCGTTTTTGCAAGACCAAGACCAAGAACAAGACCGCGTATTTTTAGCAAGACCAAGACCAAGACTGACCGTGCAAGACTTGAGCAAGAACAAGACATAGCCTGCAAGACTCTTGCGTCTTGCAGCTAGGACTTAGCGCTATTTCACTGAGTAGTTAGGTGTAACAGTTCGGTGTATAGGTAGGTACGCTTAGGAATTCTATGAGACGCAAAAAACTGTATCAAAGAATATGAAAAACTGGACCTATGCGCATTACGACTAATTAAACATAGCGAATAAAAAAATATCTATTAAAATCAAACTGAGTGCATGCATAGTTATGTTTTAACCATCGGCACTTTGATAATGCGGCATCAAAGGTTTTGTACTTACTTCTCAAAGTTTGCCGCTTTTCGGAAGTACATGGTTATGATACACGCGCACGTGTTTATTAAGAAACAGTTACTTCCATGGAAAACGACATATAGGTCAGTTGATTTTTCGAATTTCTTATCAAATCTTCAGTTATTTATTAATCTGCTTGATCTTTACTATGGCTATGTTAATTCAAGCTCACAATGTTCCAATTCTAATACGTTTTTCTAAGATTTAAAGTAAACTTTAATAAATAGTAATAGACTAATAGGTAATTGCAAGACTTGCAAGACTCTTGCTGCAAGACCAAGACCAAGACCAAGACTGGGAGCGCAAGACCAAGACCAAGACCAAGACCAGGTGTATTGGCGCAAGACCAAGACCAAGACCAAGACCAGGTGTATTGGCGCAAGACCAAGACCAAGACTGGCTAAGTCTCGTCTTGTTCTTGCATTTGGGCAACACTAGTTAATAGTTAACATATCGAACTCCGCATCAAATCGGGCGTCATTTAATTACCCATAATTAATATCATAGGACATCGCACACAAGAGTAATATTAGCTCTTATGGAAATTAGAATCAACAAGTAAGCAATATCTTGCAAAACTTCATTCGCGTCAATTTTCAACACACGACATGAACATGATTTCAAAAAGAAGGAGTAAAAGCTATAATCATAAAAGTAACTGATATGAGCAACTGTATGTAAAATAAACAGTACCCGTAACGAAGCAATTCTTATTGATGTTGGTTAGTAATACCTATGAAAAAACTACCGTTTCTTAGCTTATCTGCTTAACAAAATAGCAATAAGGGTACATTATTATACTAAGAACTTCGATCACTAATATAGAACTAGTGATCGATGACTAAGAACCACTTATTAATACATCTACTACACATATTACCTCAAACTAAGATCAGACAACCTTTAAATACGGTGATACTAGCGGTAGCACTAGTTTTAGTTATAAATACCTAGTATCAACAAAAATACTTAAAACATCCATTAAGTATCGTGACGCTAGTGTGGATTCCTTGACTTGTGATCTTTGATTCGATTTTTTTATGTTATTAAAGTTGGCAGACACCACCTAATAGTAAAACATGATTACGATCATCCACACACTAATGCCAGTAGGTACTAATATTTCTGTGCTAATGCGTAAGAAATCGAGAGTTCATTACTGCATTAGTCCTTCATTGGTATTTTATTAGACAACATTGGTATTTCAGACAGAAGTACCAATAATAATGACAGCACATCCCGCAATTTCGCCTTTCGGATAGGCAAATAAAGAATAGACATTTCATTTATTAACATAAATGTTTGCTCTGTGGCCGATTGGAAATATCATATTTGTTAATATTGACTGCTATTGAAAAATAAGAAATAACCATACCTGTCCATCGGGGGCGGTATACTGGTACTGGCCCTGCGCTGTTTGTGCCTCCTGATCGGGTATGCCTTGATTCTTCACATATCCTTGTTCTTCAGCTGATATTCCGTTACCGGTTTCATAACTGAAAATAAAAAAATAATATACTGTAACCATGTTTTCTAAATAAATTGTTATCTCTCTAAATCCTAGATTAGTCTTCCTTTTATTAATCCTAAACTAAGCAAATTGTCTCGTGGGAAGTATACTACAGAAAAAAATACATACGAGTTTTTATAGATATCAAATATTTGGTCTAACTTCTACAACTATTGAGCATACACAGTTGATATTTGGATTGGTAGACACTTCTAAACAAACCTATGAAATAATCAAGGTGTTGCAGAACCTTTTAGTACGTAATAAAATATTTTCAAAGGCTCAGCAATAGATTCTCTCTTTGAAACTAGCAGCTAGGTATTACAACCTTTCACAACATTTGAGGATTACTTTATTATTTAGAACTTAAATATCATTTGTGGTTAACCCTAACATAATATAAGAAATTTGATTTTTTCTTTTTAGCCAAGCATTTTTAATGATTTCATTTCCAATTCTACCATTTATTCTGAGTCATGTTTAAGGTGCCATTTGTAGGTCAACGACACTTGGGCCTTGATTATGCTGTTAATGCAGGCTGACATTTCTAATGGTGTTATATAATACCTACATAAGCAAATAAAATAACTAGTACCTATTTGTCCAAACGCCAGTGCGGTAATAGCACCAATGTCAAGTCTTTACTGATATGCACCACGCGTAAAGAGGTTGTATTATTTAGTTAATTAGAAATGTTATGTCATCCTAATTTTATAAGAAGAAGGAAAAAATTAATAGGATAGTAGCTGACCCGGTGAACTTTGTATCACTTACTTAAGTATTTTACTCACAATTTTTTCATATTTTCTCATCGTTTAAAGCTTCCCTGAACTTCCACGAATATTTCAAAAATTAGTCAAATCGGTTCAGCCGTTCTCGAGTTTTAGCAAGACTTACGAACAGAAATTCATTTTTATTTATATAGATAGATTACTGTTCCTCTTCAAGGCAAAAGCCTACATTGAAATAACGTCGTAATGACTAACTATATGTATTGACTTCATTATAAATCTTCATCATTCTAATTTCTAGAATAGAAGGCTGTTACTCTCTTTACACCAGTCGATATTATTAATACGATTTAATTGTAATACCCTATAATTTATGAGTAGGTACCTATATGTAAAAATATTTTTCTTCTTAGGACTTTACTTTTATTAAAAATGTTGGTATGTCACACATTAATTTCAAAGCTTTAAAACAAGATAAAAATAATGATAATCTTGATTCTAGTACACTTCTTGAGAAGTCACAACTCCTAGTAAAATATGTAGAATTTTCTAGCGACTACATTGCTAATAGCAAACTCGCAGGAAATGATAGAGCATACCTAAGTTTATTAAACTCTTTCAGTGAGCTGTTATTATGGTATTATGCGATTTTTAGTAAAGTCATGTAATGGTAAAGTATAAAATTACATTATACAAAACATAATATTAAGAGTTCAATGGACTTTAATTCTAGTGGTGACGCAGTGCAAGAACGATTTTTTTAAACAAATATAATATAACGTTTTCATAATACATACCTCCACTTGTAAGATCCATCTGGGTTTATGACCTGTTCTTGCCTAATGATGGGTATTGGTTCCGTGGTGTACTGCTGCTGCTGTGACTGCTGTGCGAGGTACGGCTGGAAACTGCTCACGTCGCCTCTCGCGACACCCAATAACACGATCAAAACCAGCTGTGAAAACCATAACGCACTTTACTACATGAACTTGTTTGAAACATCCGGCTCGAAGGACCAATCATTTTATATAAGGATTGGTATGATTAAAAAACGGTAATATTTGATTTTACTTCATTCAAGTAAAAGCACGGTAAGGAGATGATTATTGATTTATTTACTTATAATATCAAAGTTAGGGTTTATTTATTCCTAATCAGCACACACTTTTATTTAAAACACACGGTAATAAAACTTATAATCTTCCAATTATCTGAATTTAAGTAAAAAACACTTTTTTAATTATTTCCAAAAAACTTGATTAAACTTACAGAGAGCTTCATTTTAATGAGCTGCAGTTACAATAATAAGCTTACGAAAGCGGACTATGGTATGATGCACTTCGAATTCACCCCTGGTATTTATACGAAAAATTTTGATGCAATTACGCATCGTTGCATTTCTGTATTTTATGAGTATGTGCGCGACATAAGACAGTGTTGGGAGTCCCTTATTGGAGTTGTTACATTGAACTGAGAAAGCGTTTGTGACAAAACCACAAACAACCAAAACCAATCCTTAGGCCGTATGCTTAAGAATTCAAATTTAAAATCAAAATACTATAATCCAAGACATGTGAGTCTCTGTGTCTGCATAAGGTTTGTTATATATGACACTCTAAAAATGCCTGGAAATGACAACATGCTTACATTATGATGTCTAGGTTAAGGAAAAGGAAAAATTTCGTCATGTTTATTCATCTTGATTTCGCTGCCGTCCTGTTAACTCATCAATAAACCATACTGTTTATTGCATTGTGTGGTTTGTAGGGCCGTGAATGTTTTTAATTACAACTAGAACCATACAATCAAGTAGACTCAATTAAATTTTTCCTTACATGAAAAAGGTTATTTTAGCTCAAGATTGAGGCTTTCGTAGATGTCTAGTGTTTTTGTACCGTCATATTTGTCTGTAATATAGGTAAGTATGATGTATAAACACTTCCTTTTAAAATCCACGTTTTTTAAAGTCAAAGATATTGTCACAGATTATTAAATAGTTACTAACCTATTGCTTAGGGAGACCTGATGGCATAGGTCAAATGTATCAGTCTTGATAAAAATGTTCAGATGTAAGCCAAAGCACTCGAGAATTATGATGATTATATTGCTTACTCTTGAACATGATAAAAATTATATTTAATCTGGAATGGACTTATTGCATAATATAGCAGTCGCCTCCGCCGTTTCACAAACGCATAATTTCTTTTTTCAAATATCCCCCCCCCCCTCTTTTTCCCACGTTTCTGGGATCAAAAGTACCTTAAGTCACCCGGGGCTAGTGAAGCTTACCAATAGTGAAAGAATTATTCAAATCGGTTCAGTAGTTTCGGAGCCCATGCAATACAAACAAACAATCAAATCTTTCCTCTTTATAATATGATATTATAGTATATGTAGATACACAACTAAACTAAACGTTCGTTTTTGTCCAGGAAATGTGTTACGCACCGTCCGTCACTCTCTTTCATCGTCACGACAGTTGTCGTTTTGAAAAGTGGTAAGGAAACCCTTTGCCTCAATGCAAGATCGTGATACGCTTTGGAATCCTTAATGTACTAAAGAGAATTTAACAAAACTGTTCCTGTTCTTAAATGTGTAACTAGCTAGCAATGACCATCCTTACTATTATAAGTACTGGCTGCTAGTTACTAAATGCAAAATACCTCGATCTAGTGTCTGTCCGTCTATCTGTTACGCTTACCACTGAACCGATTTTGAGTCGGTACATGCAAAAACTAGATCTTGAAAGTGGACAAATCTTCTTCTCTCTATATTCTAATTATATTTTTCCATGGGATAATCTGAGAACTAGAGAGTGACATGCCTTTTTTTATTCCAGAAAAGTTTAGTCATAGTTAAAAGGTAGTTGGTATACATGGTACAAGCAAGCAATGTATGGGGTGAGATGTGTGTGAAGAGCATTCCAGCGTATTTAAAAAATAAAAAACTCTTTCTCACATTTTTACGTTTACCACAACCTTAACTAAATTCCTGTTAAACCTTTACAATTAAAGGAAGCATAAAGAATGAAGCTCACGTTTACGCGTGTCATACAAGGGTTATGTAACAAAGGCTCAGTTAACCTCAGCGTAGGGCATCAGATGGATCCTACAAACCAGTTGCAAGTATGCAGTATGACATACTTCAACAAGGTTTTTTTAAGTTATTGAAATTACCTCATCGGCATCGGTCGCGCCGTTTATACATTTGCGGGGTACTCTTAAGATTTCCGTGGTTCACTAATTTAATGTTGATTTACAGCTTACTATTAAAGATAATAAAATTGATTGGATGGTTGTGGATCGGTGCCCGATCGAATGGTATATGAATAGAGAGTATCTAAGTATATTATGTTAAGAACCAATTTTAATCCAGTGGTTTTAGTCCGATGATGTCTGATGGCTGACCCTTCGCTGCTCGAAGCGTACTAAAGAATATTATTTAGTCTATTCATCCGCTCGTTTTGTCATCATTATTATGTGGTCTTGATCTAGCCGGAATATGCTTGAAAATTAATAAATATACACAAAAATGAATGACTTCAAAACCAATTTCGAAAACACGATTGAGTAAAGAGCGCAAAGGAATTCTTGTAATTACTTTCTCAGTCTTTAAAATAAAGTATAATTTGCTTGTCATTAAGTACCATTATAGAATGTAATAGTTTAAGAGGTATATAATTGGTAACTGTTAAAATAAGGTTGTAGCATTATACCTAAAAAATAATTTTAAATAAATCTAAATATATAGAACTCAAAGGTAACTGACTGACATAAATATCTATCAACGCACAGCCCAAACCACTGGACGGATCGGGCTGAAATTTGGCATGCAGGTAGATATTATGATGTAGGCATCTGCCAGGAAAGGATTTTGATCAATTCCCACGGGAACGGGAACCACGCGGGTAAAACCGCGGGCGCCCGCTAGTTAAATATAAGATTATTTCTCTTCTTGTAGGTGTAAGACAAGAAATCGCTAATGACATTAGTCTTAGGCGTAAGTGTAGTACTAAGCCCGGTAACATTTTTAAACCATATTTTGTAATAAGAGAGTCTGTTTTTATTTTAAACTTTTCGTGGTTTATAGCAAGTAGTAGGTATGTGCTTTCCCGTGATTATATTATTTCTTGGACGACTAGATCGTTAGGGCGGAGCATTCGTCGACACAAATGAGTGTAAATGTAAATCAGCGACATCATGTTTACAAATTCATACTAAAGGGATTTCCCTCAAAGAAAAAGTTGCAGGATTACCTTTTAAAATGCTAATTTATAACTGACTGACGGTATATAACCTGTTAACAGCGTAAAACTCAATTTAAAGGGTTAGTAGTCGATTCGCACGAAAATAATTCGCACGAAAGTGCGAATCGACAACTTTCAAAAATAACATTATTTTTAGTAGTCGATTCGCCCGAATGAATTTTGATCGCGTGCGAGTCGACCCCTTTAAGAATTGATAGTAGGCGATTCGCACTTTTGCAATATTATGTGCATAAAAAAAAAAACCAAGTACAGTCGTGTACAGGAAATCTTTATAATAATATTAACCTATTCGCTGTCTATATACCTTACAGCATGCAGAATCAATTAAATTTCAAATGTTATATTTTTTCGGACAGGGAACATGTTAAATTATAAACTAATATCATTAAGCGTTAAATTATATTTGATAACTTTAATATTAAAATGACACCAAAAATTAGAAACGAATATGTATAAACGTATTACGTAAAGCGTGTAATAAATAGCGCTCTCACGCTTATTACACTGTAGGGTGCGGGGTGCGACGAAATACCCTGCTCCTCACCCCCCTAGCTGTTAGCTAGAAGCACGGCGGCAATAAGCCGACCAAAACTCAAGTCGGTATCCTTTGGTTTCTATGACTCATCAAATAAGTATGTCCGGGGCGAGAGCTCTGATCAAAACAATGTACCTCTCTTACAAACTAAAAGTAATTAACCTACTCGCTGGCGCGAATATTAAAAAAAGAAATTGTACCTTCGTGAATAAATAAAATGTTATGATAAAATTATCAAAGTATTCGTATAAGTTGTAAAAAAAAAACAGACAAGCAATACATATTTGTTTTGTTGGGGACTGAAGGAAACAGGTTTTTTCCAAGAAGGTTCCTTTATTCTTCTTCTTAATCCTATCTTGATGGTCGTGCACTAAGAAATCATTTTTTGACCAACCCATATCGCTTAAGTACCTCGGAGCAATACCTTAAAGAGAGCCCCGTTAAACTTACACAATTTCGCTTGCATTTTCACTATGCAAGTTGACATTATTTGCTTATTACTATAATTTTTCCAATTAGAATATACATGTATCTTACATCGTTCTAAAGTTCGCGTTAATTCAAATTAGAAAACATAACTTACATATTGATTACAACAATTTTTCGTATTAGAATCTTATCTCTACGTAAAAAGTTCTTCTTACAAAACTATGATTCTTACACATTCTATGCTTAATACCTATTACAGTTCTTACGTAACTAATTGGATTTATATTTATTTCACTTATTTACAATAAATCCTACGTAACAAAATAAAATTTAACCTAGTATAAGCATAAATTGAGATTCTGTCTCCGCTGTCCTTAACACGTTTCTAATTTTTGGTGTCATTTTAATATTAAAGTGTTCAAATATAATTTAACGCCTAATGATATTAGTTTATAATTTAACATGTTTCCTGTCCGAAAAAAATATAACATTTGAAATTTAATTGATTCTGTATGCTGATTATGTTAATAATATTATAAATATTATAAAGATTTCCTGTACACGACTGTACTTTGATTGTTTTTTATCCACATACTGCAAAAGTGCGAATCGCCTACTATCAATTCTTAAAGGGGTCGACTCGCACGCGATTAAAATTCATTCGGGCGAATCGACTAGGTACTAAAAATAATGTTATTTTTGAAAGTTGTCGATTCGCACTTTAGTGCGAATTATTTTCGTGCGAATCGACTACTAACCCAATTTAAATAAGTTTAAAATGCACCCATCAATACAAACGCCCGCATCGTCAACTTAAATATCTTGTATTTCTTCGGCTACTTTAATTAACATCCTGTAAGATACCGCCACGCCAGAACGCCATTATTTATTTTGAGAGTAAATTTATTTTACACGCTAAGTAAATCTTACTCAAGGCACCTCCATTCTTCTTTATTAGCTACGACCTGTCTATAAATATGGTACTGATTCCCTGCAACAGCAGATAAATTAGCTACGGTGCAAAGAAGTGTGTATGATACAGATTTATTTATTTTTATGGACCATGATGTGTTACCCGTGAATCGTGAAATTTATTGATGGTATTTAAATTAAAGGTTGTTTTAATTAAACAAATAATAAATATTGTTCCACTAGCCGAGTTTCTGGATATTACAGTGCACGTACAAGTGAATTCGCAATCACAAGTGCTCTCTCCTATTCTCTTACTCGTATATTTCAGTGGAACACTCTGACTCGACGGTAAGGCTAAATGGCTTTATGTGCTTTTTGAAACACGGGGTTGTATTTGGGCCGCCAAGACTCCAGACTATGATTCTGATTACACTTTTTGATCTAACTCGGGATTTACTCGGGAGTAGGTACATCTTACTAGTGCACTTTGAGCAAATATTGGTCAGGTGTGATTTTAAAATTCTGCACAACATCCTTAGCGACTCCATATTTCTAGTAACAATTTTCAACAATACCAATCAATCTAAACGTCTGCGAAACATGACATGCTACATATAAAATGTTCTATAATTTGCCTTTGTAATAGTTGACCAAATATCTAGGCGGTCCTCTATGGTCATCGTTGCGCATATGGCCCGGTTGCGCAAGCGCAGACTATCATGGCCGGAGGGCTAAGATCAAGCGGCGATAAATACAGGCCGGCCTAGCGGGTGGGACCACACCATTGAGTGATAGCGCGGGTTTAACACGGGTTTAACCGTAGGTGTCATGTTGTAATTAGTTTGGCTTGCAAGAGAATTATTCTTACGGCAGATTTCAGTAACGTTAAATTAAATGTAAACAGGATATCTTACATTTAATTTTATTTAAAATATTTGGTTGGTTGGTTTTGTGGTTTAAATACTTTGTTTACCGGGTCAAGCAACATAATATGTCGGTTTTTTCGGAAACAGCTCCGGTTTGTAATTACCAATTCGCATTAATTGGCAAGTGTGATAATTACGCCAACACCTATAATTGTAGCAATGACTTGATATTGACACTTGCTCTGCAGTGGGGACATGAAAAATTCGGATTAGAACAGAAACCAGCTGATATGAGTTCAAAAACCGACATAATATGGGTCGATCCTGAAGTTGCCAAGAATTGAACTCAGGACCCCGCGATCATTGCCAGTTAATTTAACCACTAGACCAACGAGGCGTCCTTAGAGTTTGAGTACTAGTCAAAGTTGGGTTTTATTTAACTGCACATCAAAAAATACTGATTGATCATAAAAATACTGAATTGCTAACCTAACCTAACCTTTGGTGTGCAATCAGTTATTTTGATGTACTTACATTACAGTATTTTTTTGATGACTTAAATATTTTCCGTTAAAGTTTAATCAAATAATTAGTTAAGATTTAAATATCATTACGAAATATTAAAATCAATAAATAAAAATAATTCGTTAAATAATGTCGAAAGATTACAACCCGCTATCATTAAGGCAATTAGTCTTTATTTGATCCACACGCATTTCAATGTCAAGCGATTGTACATCAATAACGCAATAATTACCGTCTATAATAAACAATTATTTATTTATCTTTAGTTCTTTTCAACAGATTAAATTAAACAGACCAATTCCATTACCATATTTGGATATTGATTTAAAACTGGCGGCACGTATCAACGTCGTAATTTCCAGTGTTAAATACTTTTGATGCAATAATAAACGGTTTGGTTACGTGTTTTGTTAAGACACAGCTAAACGTTAAGATGTACTCAGATGCATAAAATTAATGAAAGAGCCGTCAAAGGTCAAAGCCGAGCGTAAAAATGCTTTAAGAAGAATGTCCTTTAACGGTGCTTTTCAAACTGTGAGTTAGTATATAAAAAATAAGTTTAAATAAAGCTTTATGTTGGATTCGTTAAGCAAAATCCACGATGTAATTCCACATTTCCTATGAGCTATCAAACTAACTAATTTGGTCTGTTCATATGGTCTGTTAACAAAAATACCAATAATAATTGTAATAAATCTCTTAAATCAGGTATTTTTGTATACCTGATTTGTGAGACATACATACAACGCATGTTATAAAGGAAATTAACTAGTGAGTGCGCAAGCTTAGGTGAGCCTGTTCTCCTTTTGCCATTATGCGGTATGACAGCAGTCTGACAAGACCGCAGAGAGATCAAGCGCAGGACCAACGACTTCACGTTTGTTTTTTTCGGTTTGTTGACACTAGTACCATGATACAGTTTTATGATGGAAGTAGTGATAAAAATTATTATCAGTAGTTCCATCATGGAACTGTATCATAGTACTAATGTCAATGAACCGTTTTTTCGAGGCAAGTGGGTGTTTTGCGCCGCCAACTTCCAGAGTACAGACTGTGACTGATTATTTTCCGAATAGAAAAACTCAATCACAATGTTTCGTTCCGAACCTAAATAAAGTTACAACGTATCCATACATTCAGTACTTTACATTGCAGCTTTATTAGATACCCAGGGATATGTTTAAGTACTAACATCTCAAAAAGGTTAAATTACAACGTATCACAATTTACAGAACTTTTTGTATAAAAGCTTAGTAGCCAGTCCTTTAAGTACAAGGTGGTGAGCCGTGCGTAAAAATGCAGAGACAAAGG
This sequence comes from Mecyna flavalis, assembly GCA_949319885.1. Classification (NCBI taxonomy): domain Eukaryota; kingdom Metazoa; phylum Arthropoda; class Insecta; order Lepidoptera; family Crambidae; genus Mecyna; species Mecyna flavalis. The sequence continues at coordinate 10,395,044 of OX439430.1, forward strand.
CTTATCACACCGTTTTCCAAACTGTTCGATTAAATATTCCAAAAAACACACAAATAATTTAAAGTTTTAAAATATTTTGGTTACTTATGAGTTTTTTGTTGTTTCTTCCCCTAGGCCTCGGCCTCGAATTTCGCGGGAGCGGGGTGGCGCAGCGGGAGTGGCGGCGCACGCCAGGCGCACTGAGGTCACCGCTAACGCGGACCGTCAAGAGGTGTACGTTCTTGAACGGGTCTATGGGATTCCATACGAAACATATCGCCGCTGCCGCTGCCGCGAAATCCGAGGCCTAAGCCTAACACAAACTCTTCCTTTGTCATGACATGTATTACTTGAAACGCCTCGATGGTCTAGTTGTTTAAGTACCGGCCCTTCTGGATTCAATTCAAAATTTGTGTCGGATTTTTCAATTACAGCTCTGTTTTGTGGTCGCATTTGGGAAGCGTAGTAATTGACCCAGAGTGACCATGTATTTTTTTTATACTATACTATATACTATTTTATAATAGCTCTATTGGCAGACAGGCACGCCGCCCACCTGGTGGTAAGTGGCCACTGCGGCCATATTCCATTAAGGGATACTTACCAATCCCTCAATGTGCTGCCATGCTGATTAGCCTTAGATATCAAGTCTTCTGACTCTCACATTAATATTGCCGGAACGGAACACAGCCAGAGCTGTTATGGTGGCAGATTTCACCTGTGGGGGTGGTAGCTAGCCAGTCGGACTATGAAAAAGTCCTACCACTAACCAGACCCAAGGCGGGAATCAAACCCACGACCGTCGGGTTTAATACCCGAGCGGCTTAGCCACTGTCCCACGAGGCAGTCCAAAACTGAATGATGGGGGCCTTTCCCCTGCCATAATGACCGCTTATAGCCGTGCCGAGCTTGAGCGCTACCCTCGTGGTATAAAAACATGAGTGAATACACAATTTGTTAATTTGAATCGTTTTAATGTTAGTCCATACAATTACATAATACTTACATCTAACATTTACAACGTTTGTTTGTACAATACGACTGGATGTTCTTATTCTGTTTTCGCTTCTTCTTTAGCGTCACTGGTACTTGCGGAGGGTGCGGCGGGGCGGAACGGGTTGAATCTGTTGTAGGCGTTGTACCTTGCATCGAAGGGCCGCCTGGAGTCATAGGGGTACCGGGGGTCATAGGGACGGCTGGAGTCATAGGGACGGCTGGGGTCATAGGGGTACCTGGAGTCGTATGGACGGCTGGGGTCGTAGGGACGGTTGTACGCGCCGAAGCGGTTGTTGTAGAATTGGTTGTACCGGTTGTAGTCAGGGTCGAAGATGCTCCTGTTCTTAGCGTCAGCGAAGGCTAGGAGTGGGGGGAGGGCTTTGCCGTCGGCGGGGATGTGTACTCCGGAAGGACGGAAACCTGGAACAAAGTGAGATAAAAGATATGTTTCATCACGCTAGTTCTTGAAAACATTTGTAGAAAAGCGTTTCTGTCAATCGTTGCGAACGTTGATCCAATTTTTACTATGAAGTTAGTACGTGGAACTGATTATACACTTTTAAAATGAAACTAGGTAGGAATTTCACCCTCAGATAATATAACACGTATTGGTACAAAGCTTTGACTGTAACCAGATAATATCAATGATATAGCGTGGTTTTCAGTATTTAATCATTTCAGTAAAAAATTAATTGTCGATAGCCTTACAGAAAATGATACATAATATAATCACTACATAGTATAAAACAAAGTCGCTTTTTCTGTCCCTATGTATGTATGCTTAAATCTTTAAAACTACGCAACGGATTTTGATGCGGTTTTTTTTAATAGATAAACTGATTCAAGAGGAAGGTTTATATGTATAATACATGCATAATATAGTAGAGAAACACTGATAATTTTAGAGGTTTTTAGTGTAAGGTCGTAAATAGGCACATATTTTGCGCTTACATTGCAAACGCTGGCTGAACCCTACGAGATAGATCAAAATAATGTACTACAGTACAGTACACCTTAAAAAGTTATACATAAAAGTCCGCGATGGTATATGTCTATCTCTTAGGGATAACCCACAATAACCATTTTCTTTTACTTATTACGAGAAAATAATGACTTATTTACGAAAACGCGATTTTAAGAAATACAGTATTAATCCTTATCCAATTAAGTACTAATAATAATAATAAATTGTGCATGTAATATAGATCAATATGGCCCTTTACGGCATGTAATTTAAATGAATGCAGGGACATAAGCGGTTGCGGCGGTACCGGCCGGGGAGCAGATGAATGAACGTTTGTTATTCTTTCACGTAAAAACTACTGAATTGATTTTAATGAAACTTTACAATAATATAGCTTATACATCAGAATAACACATAGGCTACAATTTACAAGATATTCCCGCGGGAAATCGTCCTATAGTTCAATTCCCGCGGGATAACGTCCTATAGTTCACGCGGGCGAAGCTGCGGGCGGGCCGCTAGTTTTTATAATAAAATAGTCACAACGAGTATACACTTAATTATTTATTAAGCACGCGTCATTAACCAGTTGTTTTGTGTATAAGTCATCCTATTGCGCATACGACAATGACTCTACCAAGAGCGCCATTGACGAAGTTATTGATATTTTAATTATTGAATAAACAAAAGCTTACCATTTTCATCAGCGACATAAGTGACTTGGATGGGGGTGCCCTCGGGAGAAACGTAGGCGTAGCTTCCTTGGACCACCTGAAAAAGTTAGAGTGGGTAACTAATTAACAGGGTTCGGAAAAAAATACAATTTGATGACCTCAAGTGCATAAATGAAACAAATCTAGTTTTATGGAATCTGGCCGTGCATTTATAGTGCAATGCTGCCGTGTGTGCTGCAAAATAGTGATTCCAACACTTAATAAGCCCAATCGGGTGATCGATTCCCATCTTGGCCAGATGAAATTTCCACCATGATACTTCCGGCAGTAACTATTTAGTAATCTGTGTTTCCGGTTGTGGACCAGCGAGATTAATTTAAGAGCCACATTATACATGAAAGGAAAATACCGAGACTCGAATGGCCTCGTTGGTCTAAGTACTGGGCCGAGATCTCGGAGTCTTGAGTTCAATTCCCGGGTAATAGAATTAACTGTGTGTTGGTTTTTTGAATACAGCTCGGATTTGTGATCATCAATCCGCATTTGGCAAGCGTGGTGATTAAGCCAAAATCCGTCAATGTAAATTGATTTCAAAGATAGAGACCTTTGCCTTTCAGTGTGATATTAATAGGCTGATACTCGAAAGGCCGTGATAACCGCTTGCAATAGAATGAACTATGTTTGCAGAAGTAACATAAAAAATAGAATAGTCCGGAAACATAATTAGTATGTGTGAATGAATGGTTAGCAGCCGAAAGATATCATAGAAACAACAGTTGCATATTTTTAATAAAGTGAATCTGGTTCATTTTCATTATCTTAAGTCTCATCTCAGATAAGAGCGCGCCAAAAGTAGGTTTATTATTATGAGCGTAATTTAACAGATGGTTACCATTTTGACTGCGTTAATAACAATGCAATCTTTCGTAAAGTCTTCTTAATGAATACGGAGACCTAAAAATGCAATTGAATTTCTACTACAATGCAAAAGCGTGGTTTCCTATATCTTCTGAAGTTACCGAAACTTTACCAAAATGCAACCTGCAGATATGACCATAGTTAGCTATTAGACGTTCTAGTAATTTTAGTACACAGCTCGGGTTTGTGATCACCAATCCGCTTCTACTAACTTGTACTCAAGTATGGAGGCCTTTGCCCTGCAGTGGGACAATAATGGGCTAATACTTTAGCTTTTAGAAATTTTCCCAATATACCTAAAACTAATAAATCAAGATGTGTTCCACCGGCGGAAAGAAACTATCAAAGTTACGAGATGGTTCATTCAAATAAGGCAACATCTGTCTGTGTGTAAAGCTTAGTAGAGTTAGTAGCTTTCTCAACACTGTTGTTCAGTTCACATAAGGTAGCTACCAAATAAAAAAAAGAATCGTAATTACCTGGGTTCCTTGGGGCTCCCCGTTGTTGTCAATGTAGGCATCTCTTAAGAAGCCAGCTTCTTGGGCCTGCTTGCCATCAGCAGTTGTGAAGCTACAATAAAAAAGAAGTTTATGATAAGAACGTTTTACCTAAATCTTATGATGATGCATTGAAAAATGTATAATTATAGTTATAAATGTGTAGAGGTAATCACCTTTTTACAATTACATGTCCTCCTAGCCTAGCCAAGTTTTCGGCTACAGCAGCCAATCTTTTACGATCAACCAGCTACGCAGGATATATTAGGATAGTGCACAATTGAGTGCGCAAGCACAGGTGCACTACCTATTCCATATTCTCATAAGGAGGGACAGCTGTCTGATACGACCGAAGAGAGATCAGGCGCAGTATCGGAAGTAACGTTAAGCCACTGGGGCTTAACGTGCCTTCCGAAGCACGGAATCATCATTCTTTTCAGACATTCAGGTGATTCAAGCCTGCAATGTCCAAACCAAACTTTTTTTTTTATTTTTTTTTCGGAGGAGAATGCGTTTATGCACCATAACCGCAGGCTAGCTAGACCCACGGCCGTGTGTGGGACTCGAGACTAAAAAAAGCGTCCACTACCCACTAAACTCAGCCGGTTTCCCCTTCACACCCGATTGGGACGAGCCGGTGCCAGCTTTGCTATTGACCGGCCCATGTCCAAACCAAACTGCAAACATTCACACAAAGTGATGCTCCCGCGGGATTCGAACCCACGACCTCCGGGTATTAGAGCCCAACGCTCTGACCACTGTACCACGGAAACACAAGTATAGAATACATGAAATAATTTCTTTTAGATGAAATCAAATTCTTGTTGTCAACAGATTAAGACACCGACTTTGATCTTCATGATTGCCAGCCAAAAAATAGATCATCAATGGTTGACAAATTCATCCCAAATTAGCATAGCTCGTAATCAATCAGACGAGACAAGGTCACAAAATATGATATTAAGGTGTTTTAAATCATATAAAATGAGATATCAAAATTCATAGTAATATTGTTAAAATGTAAATTTCTATTATTAGTATGTAAATATAATGCAATAACTGGTACAATGAGCAGTTAATCATGATGGAGCTGTCAAAAAATTACACCGCTTTGTAGAACTAGATAATGTTGTTACAAAAATTTAATCTTTGCTTTGTTAAGGCGTGCATTACAAAAAAGTAGACAATTAGTACTTAAAGTCAACTGGAGTTAAAATATTAGTTGACTAGGAAAAAATTTTCTGCCAATTTGTTCAGGTATTTAATGAAAAAGCCTTGGGAACAGGCAAACTTCCGTCACTAATCTATCAACCTACAGTTTTAATACTGGAGTGTATAAGAGATGGGAAGCAGAGATTTATCAAAACGCATTAACACATGTCATTATATAAAAAACAACCGAAAATTTATATTTAATTCAGTCCGATGAAGATGGTATTCTGTATGCGTAAAGTCCTGAAGCTTTTGTAAGATAAGAATCGGCAAGTCAAATGGTTTAAATAGCAGATCTACGTAAGAACCGATAACAAAATGTAACAAATTTTCACTCACAAACATAGTAAGCAAACCACGTTAGATACCTTGAGGCGGCTGACTCTTAACTCTGACACCTGGTTACCTTTTCGAATTTGTAACAATTCTAGTATGCTTGATCAAAAGTACAAAGCCGAAAATCGTTTGAGTTCTCACCTGAAAGAATAAGATCCATCAGCGTTATGTTCATTCGAGTAGCTTAGGATGGGTACAGCTGGTCCCGGCTGGTTCGGGTTGTACTTGAAGTTGTTATAGTAGGGATTGTTAGCACCCCCCGGCAGGAAGGGGGACCCAAACGGGAAGGGGGTCGAGCCCACTGGGGGGACGATGCCCGTGGCTGCGGGCTCCGGATCGGCGGGTCGAGCGACGCTCAACGCCATCCAGCATGCCATCACGCAGACTAATAGACGAAGCATCTGTAATTAAAACATATTAACAATTTTTTTTTTTAATTCAATAAAAATCTTAAAACTGTCCGCAATGGCGCATTAGAAATTTTTCAGTAATTTTGAAAATATTTAGGAGCGAAAACAACTAGATTGATATTGCAAAAAGAGAGGTTTCTATGTGTTTCGTCCTACTAATAATATAAATACGAAACTAAAAATTTTAACTGTTGCTTAATCGTGCGTTTATAATGACAAACCTTTGCACAATTAGTTAAACAGCAACATTTCAAGTTACGGCAATGTGTTATAAAAATCAGAGGAAATAAGAGAGCCCATTTTGTATTGTTTGATGCCATTTACGACTTAGGTACTCGTAATATAGCTTATACTCGTAGAGCTTTGTAGTGCTCTATTTTAATTAGCTCGTAACGAAATGGAAGCGAATATAATGTGTTGGTGATGATAATTATTATCAATTTATCATTATGATAAATCTAATAATTTAAATAGAACATGTCCACATTTGCAAAGCAAAGAAAATTTCAAGAATCAAGCGTAATGTCATATTAATCTACGCAATGCTTATGTCATGTTTTAACGTCCCATTCAAAAAAGCATCTTAATTATTAAAAACTGAAAAAGACAATGCGTAATCATTCGGAATGTTAATTTACATCATAAACCTATTTGATGAGATTCCATTGTTTTGATAACTGACAAATACGAGTAGGTCTGCGGCGGTAAATTTTCTTGTTATCAAATTCCATTTTGAACAAATAGGTATGCCTCAAGAAAATGTAATTATTTCTTAATTAGTAGTACTCTCCATCTAAATATAATTCGAATGGAAATAATAATATTTTACCTTACAAATTACCTAATTGAAAATTAGTTTGTTTCCATTTAAAAAAATAATCGTTATCACTGTTAACAGAAACCACAGTAACAAAAATGCTTCATTTTTATAATTTGTAGAACTACTTAAGAATAAAAAATCCATTATTTAACTGGATCATTATTTTACATAATATAAACATGCACAATTCAATTAAAATTTAAAACGACTAAGAAATTCATCAAAATATACGTCAAATAAAATACAAAGTTTACACAGCAAACACTATCCATTTTCTCTCATCACTTTCGAGTAAGACCGCTCACGGAAAATCGTAGAAATTACACCCTGTGTAACCACCATTCATTTACAATTTCTTTGATAACAAAGCTTATCATTTTATTGTTTTGCATTTTTCTTCATCAGGTTTATTGAATCACGAGGTCTATATAATGATATAAGTACTTATACAAAAAAGTACAATTTAAACTAAACCAAAGATCCACTTTGTGATTTCAACATAACTTACGATATGTTGAAATCATAAAGTGAAAACTCATTACAGTTTTATTTATTTGTTGATTTGCTAAAACGATTTTTTATATTTTTATTTTATATCTCAAACTAATACGCATTTTAAAAATATAAAAAATCTACTCTAACCGTATTTTTTACCTTAATTTTTTGGATCAGTCCAAATCCGACTGCTCACGTTGTACCCAAACTGCTACTGTTGGCGTGAGATCCGAATATTCCATTTATAGGTAGCAGGGTTGCTTTGTGCCGATATTTTTTGTTGTGCCATCGTTCAAACGTGAGCCTCATACACGTCCCTTCTACCCGCCAGTGGTTATTAACCGAGTTATAGATCTAGTCAAACTCCTACAGCACGAACACGATAGGATGCGAACATTTAGTAATTTTCAACCCAAAATTGCTGTACCTAAATGTTACAAGCGTAACATAGTTTCACTCAATTACGTTGAAGAAACATCGACAGCACAGGTGGTCTTTATGGGTTTAAGATTCCTTGCCGAAATTGTCTTAAAATGGAGTTTACATTATGTGCCGACAATCATCAGTTTAGCTGCTTGTTAAACTTTGTGAACGCGCGGATGGGTAAGTAAAAGCAATTCAATATATTGGATTGTAAGTGTAGTGCCATAATACCATAACAATCTATTTATTGTGTTTATTTTTCTGACGTATGTATTTATTTGTATTTTTACAGTGTCTGTTATTTCTAGTTTTGAATCCGATTTATTCAAAGAATATATTTATGTTTAATAAAATATTATTATGTATATTTATAATTAATTTGTTGGTAAAACACGGTGTAATTTAATGATTATATTTTTAATATTCATGTTTAAAATAATGACATCATGAAGTAATTTTTCATACATTACATATTATGATATTTTGTGTCAACAATGCGTCCTATTGTGCCGTTATAAACAAACCAAGCAAAGATATGCAAAATAAAAATAAAACCATCGTTTAAATTAAAAGTTGGTTTTTTTATTTGAGTTTTTATGTATTTAAGTGTTTATGTATCATTTGAACGCATTCTGAGCTACAATATTACACCCATATGTTTTGTTTATTATCGATTTATATGATGGTGCCACTTAAGAAAATTTTCGAAATTCTTGAATGAGTGTAGACTATTAAGCAGTTATTATTTTCAGATCATTGTTGGTTAATTAATTTGGTGTGTCAATAAATGTATAAGTAGAAATATAGTATGTTTGTAAATGACTATAAGTACACACGTTTTAAATATTTTGCAAATAAGGGAAATGTCAGTTCTCTAAATTACTACTTTAAATTTTATCACACATAAGTTGTATGATTAATTTCCGCAACGCTAAGAAATAACCGTCAGTTACGTAGCGCTATTGAAGAAGCGATTAACGTGTAGTGATTCTCCCTTAAAATAAATATTTTTGTAACATATCGCCCCTAGCTCTAACTGAAGTAACCATAATTTAACTTAACCCATGTTCAGATAAATGTAAGTCTGCTGTCAAGAAAACAATTAATTCTATCCCTAACTGAGCTTATTATAATTAATAATTGTGACTTTTATGTGAGGAACTTATATAAAAGTTCGTTTAGCTAACAGTGTTCAAGTAGGTGAGTAGCTTTTTTGCTGAAACTGTGTAAACCACCTAAAATAATGAAAAATAATAATAATAAGGTTTCTCTCTGTACCTAAGTATTTCAGCAATTAACACATTGTACCATTTCATATTCCTTAATTTTCATATGCCCGGCGTGACAACCATGTGGCACTTCTTCGGCATCAGGCTATTTAAACTTCAAACTTTCAGACTTCGGAATAGTAACTTATTATATTTAATCTCCATTTTGCCTAACTATTAAACCTTAGTGCATATTTTCGTCAATCCCGGAATACGACTTAATGTATCTTATCTAGTAAAAGCGTATCGTAAGGCTATGTACACTTTGTAGAGACAATTATTCGACTAAAAATCTTGTAGGCATTGCGAAATGTGGTTCATGAAATTAGTTCAAATGAAATAGGTAGGTATTTCATTTGAAATATGTATTCATAGGTATGAATATTAGTCTAATTTCATTTCATAACGAACTTTAGTTACCAAAGCTCGCACATGAGTAAAGAATAGGAAATTAAGTAGAATTACCATTCAAAAGAAGGATTAAAGTATTGTCTCAGTAGTCCCAACATCACAACGAGGTAAAATATCAGAATAACAATCAGATTCAGCTGTAACATCTCTGTCGGTAATTACCTACACATTGTTTTAATAGGTACTAGAGTAGCCATGTACTACATACTAATTATAATTGACTTTTTGTGGGTGGCTTAATTAAGTTACGGTATCATAGAAACAGGCAGATTGCGTATATTATTGTTGTTATCGAAGTTGGTAGGCATGCACATTAGTTATTTCAAATTAAGCTCTGGTAAAAATTAAAACAATGTCTATTGTCATCTCACGGCACGTACGAATAACTAAAATTGCGTAATAGTTGTTATTGTAGTAGTTAATTAATTATATTTGTTATTACATAATTATTCTCATTCTAAATAATATATTTATTTCTCACACTTTATTTTTCATCTTTATCACCTAGCCCAAGATAAGACACGATAATTTAACATAATATGTGGAAAATATTAAATTATTTTTTGTATTTTCTCTTGCATTCTGTTTATCAACATTAAAAAATGGGACAAAAATAAGTAAATAATGTTTTCTTAATAATTTACTGATTTGTTGTCACTAACATAAATACAATGCGCATAAGAAAACGCATCCATCTTTTTTCTTTAAATTCGTTAAATTTTTTATGACACAGCATTGATAAAAGTATGTACTTCCAATAAGTATTTTTGTATCTATTCCTGGGAACTTAAAACCACGTTCATTGACGCATTACACAGTGTCTCTATCAATTGCGCCATCTAGGCAGAATAATCAAAACTCAATATAACGCTATATTTAATCACAAAATATGTATTATACCCAAGCTATATACACATCCATAATATCATACAATATACATTTATATCGGTGTGTGTACCTAAATGCATTTATGATGTAAGTGTTATACTTTATCTCTTAATATATTCATACTTTTTTCTAGCATTTAAACTCTGTATTATAACATTTTCAGACACGTTTCTTGCATCTTTGATGATTGATGAGTCACAAATATGGTTTCATTTATTGTCTGTAGAAATTTTCAAAGTTTTCAATGCAGCTTGCGTATTAATTCACATTTCCTACTTATTTAATAATAATAATCCTCCTAGCCGAGAATTCGGCCACAGCGGCCAATCTTTTACGATCAGCCAAAAACGCAGGATATATTATAGTGCACAAGTGAGTGCGCAAGCACAGGTGCACTCCCTATTCCCCCACACCCATAACACGGTGGGACAGCAGTCTGACACGACCGAAGAGAGATCAGGCGCAGGACCAACGGCCATTCTTTTCAGACATTCAGGTGATTTAAGCCTGCAATGTCCTAACCAAACTGGAAACATTCACACAAGATGCTCCCCGCGGGATTTGAACCCACGACCTCCGGGTATTACGAGTATATTAGAGCCCAACGCTCTAACCACTGTACCACGGAGGCAGTTACTACTACTTATCTATAAAGAACTCCAGTATAAAAAAACTTCTATGTATTTTTTTTATATATTATTGAGAGCTGTGGTAGAAGAGTTGTGATGGAGCGTGAGGCACTTAAGGAGTTTTTATGGGCTTATGAACAAGTAGCCCAAAAAATCATTGCATTGTCAGATTACATTGACTATATCCCCTGTGAAGGGTTATGGAGATCAGAAGGCCGTCGCTCCAATTGAACTTTCCAAAACTTGGATCATACTGCTGACGTGGCCGGACTACATCAGAAATAAGCCCTTGTAAAATAAAGAATACCTGCATATAGTTATTTATGTGACTGTTGCATAATGAGGGTCATTAAAATACGAATGTGGTTTTATGAAACGAACGAAGTGAGTTTCATAAAAGGATCACATGAGTATTTTAATGCCTAATTATGTACAGTCACATACATAACTTTATCTTCATTCATACGATAAATGTCTATTTTAAAGTCAGGATCGATGTGAAACCGCGTGGAATATAATCCGTAGTACCAGGAGAGCAGAGAAGAACAAGAAGCTGGCTCGTTACTAATTAGTGTGGACCGGCGCAGTCGCTTTTCAAACTCTTTGATTTAATGAATAGTTACGCTGCGGTTATGCTCTCCTGGTACCTTTGAAAATACATCAAGATGTTTTGCTTACATATGTTAGCTTCAAATCCATTAATTTTTACTTTTTAAGAAGACGTTCGAAATTTGAACGTAATTAAAGTATCGGTTACCGATACTAAAATGTAAACATAACGATGCAGCCACAGATACTTATATCTAAATGTAGGGCGTTTGCTCATCGCTCCTGACTATAAAATAGACATATTATGGTATGGATGTAGATAACTTACTTTTTGTTTTTCAATAACACTTATAGATTTATCATTTCAATAAATTAGGTAACAAGGGTAAAATAACTATTGGATTCTTTCATACGGAAAAATATTATAAACATAAACCTTTTACAACTTTAAATTTTGGTTTGTATTTAGTAGTAACATACAACAAATAAGTAGTAAAATTATTATAAACTGAAGCGGATGCAATATTCTGCTAAGCAAGATAAACCCAAGCAAATTACAAAAATATGCATCAATTAATGGTTAACGAACCCAGGAACGCTTGTTTAATTTGCATTATAACACTACTAGCCTTTTTCAAAGTAGACTGCAAAGCATCAGTCACAATTTTGTAATATTTACGTATTATATTTTATTGCTAGATATAACACCTAACCTTACTGCAAACGTAATAATATTGTAATGTGTAGTTGAACGCAGACATTTCGTTCGCGCAATGATTATCATCGTTTATTAAGTATTCTCATGTCATTTGTGAATGGATTCTATAAATTTTTATGATATACATTATTGTTTATTCAATACACTAATCTAAGCTTTTAGGGTTCATGAAACTTTTGATAAAACTCAGTTTTTTTTTGCTCATGTTACTGCGTGATTCGTTAGCAAGCTAATTGGTTTATTAACAAAAACAATTAATAGGTTGTAATTAATACACCTATTATACACTTATTTACCATCTTAATGTAAAATTCAGCTTCAAAGTCCATTTTTTAAGAATGGATATAGGTTTATAGGTTTCGTAAGGACAATATTAATAAGATTTTATTTCATGTTGTGCTCTTCAGAGCCACTCTTGAATACATGAGATCTTTAACGCTGACGAGTAACAACTTTAGACACAAACTAGAAATTTTGTAGATGCAGCCGATTATCTTTTCTATTATTATTAAAAAAAAGATTTTAAATAAGACAATAACACAGAAGACTATTTGAAAAACACCATACATTCGAATTTGGTCACAAATAGTAAAATATTTGATATGAGATCGAGTTACATCTTTGATATTATGGTATTTGGTTAAATGATTGCTAAAACATTTCAAGGTAGCTCTACATTTTCGATATCTAATCTCAATCTGTCATTTACTAGAATGTCAAGGCATTGTGTTGGAATTGTATCAATAATGGCCCTATGTATTCAAATTTTGTTAATCGATATCATTAGAAACGTAGATAAAGCTCTACGCACACTGAATTTTCGCTTTAAATCTGGGTGAAATAAATTATTAAAAAAAATATTACACGACGGCCATCACATCTAAAAATTCCAGTATGCGTCTTTTTACATTGCACTGCGGCATACATTTCTGTTGTAATTAATAACTTTTTAAGACCTCGATTTCCTATTCACAACAACATTATGCATACAAGCACCAACTTTTTAAGAAAGATAGAGCATAGTGGATCTTTCACTCGAAAGAGTCGCTCGGCTGGAGAAGGACTTACATCTTACAGAGGACCGCATTCAGTGAAGTAGCACTGCACAACTTTTGTAAAATGTTTTTATCTTTCGCGACGGAACGCCAGTTCCTCGGTATTGCATGTAAATATTGTCCGCGACGGAGCGACCGATCTTCTGCGTAATGTGCCCGCTATTTGTAATTGATATACAATTACAAAGCGTTTCGTCGCGGAAAGATCCAAAACGTAATTTCTGTCAAGTGTGGCAAAGGCCTAAGGTTTCAATTGGGCATGGTGTTAGCAGCGCGTAAAGAATCTTTTTTTGTTGTTTACGTTATGTTTTCTCTTCAAATTAAAGGTTTGGCGATGCGCAAATGATTCCTCTTATGTTACAAGCATCCATAGGCTAATAACTGTTTACCATCGGACGGGCGTTAAGATTAAGCACCACCTTCTTTGTAAAAAAAACTAATAGTTAATAGTTACAGCAGTGCCCATTATAATAATATGTATTTCATACTAGGTACAAACCTACAACTTCTCGTATATTTCGAATTCGATATTGTAGCTACAGTAAACCCGTGTTTACGATTATACAGAAACGAAATATTTTCACATTGTCTTCCAGGAAGATAATGTGAGTGTTACATAATTTAAAAAAGCATCGTCACACACTGACTGATAAATACATATTTCCAAGGTCAAAAACCAACCTATACTAATTAGTTAAAATTATTAATTACTGACATGTAACTTGAATAGTAAGCCCGTAGGCGTTTGTCCAAGAAAACATATATATATTTAAAATTAATGATTTTTTTAATACCTAATAATATTAATGTACATAAATAAAATTTGGGGCTATATCCAATATCACCAAACTAATAATATAAATAACCAAACCTAAAACTGCATAAATATGTAAATATTTATGCAGATTTAGGATTCTCTCTAGAACCTTCAAACTAGAGCTTGGGGAGAGAACTGCAAGGTGAAAAGCTACTTTTTATCACATTCACGCGAGCTTAGGTAAAATCTTCATCTAGATATGAACAAACTACATATTTGTTGCAAGACTAATAAGACTTTACAGACTAATAGATTCTCAGTATGCGTTAGCCTTTGTTAAGATAATACAGACCTTTTTCAATTTTATACATATTAATAAGATATCATTTTTAATTACGACTAAATTAGTTTGCTATATCTGTCATAATTATTAGACTATGGCAGGATATTACATTCTAAATCATAATTCATAACTATTACCTTTATAATATTACCTTTATAATATTAATATTTCATTTCGGCTTTTGATTCAAAACCAATGCCAAATTTAAATAAAAATTGATCGTTCATAATATCATCATACAATACCAATAAATAAGTCAGAACCATATCCTGCGCATAATGTAGATATTTTTGATAGGTTGATCATGAAATATCATTTACTGGTCATCCTATAGTTCAATACAATTTTTGATGATTTATTGACGATGGGATCATCGAATTTGTTTTAAACCAAGATGACGGAACCCGGTCAGACTTCCGAACATACAAAATATTTTTTTATAACAAGTGTTTATACATCACTTCATATCAGAGATATTCATCCAAAACTTTGTTATGATTATTTATTACTCACGTCGGAAACTATAAAACGTAATAATCCACTATAAGTGTAGCCTGTAAGTAAAGGCAAGGCATTAATTAAATTCGTGTAAACGAGTATTATCCCACGATCAGATGCGTCTCCTTCAATTATTAGATACAAAAAGCAACGCAAAATAAGTAATGTTTTTTTCGTTCTACGCAAAGCAAATGGTAATTGTTAGTTGAATAGTTTCGGTAAAACCCATAAATCTAGTATTTAAAATACCTAATTAAATCAAACGTGTCTTTAATACATATTTTTTAATATTAACAAAAAGGTTTATGGACTATTTAGTATGACGACTAGGTGCTCATTATGATTATATCATGTGTCTTAAACATTTACATCCTTTTATCTTCTAATGCATGATTGCAAGCAATAATTATAAACAACTCATACCAGTAATAACTGAGCTAATTATGCTTCAAAACATTTACTTCCCGAACAATGAATGAAGACAAGAAATCTAAAAAACATTTAACATATAAATGTTGCATTGATCAAAAGGCCTCGTGGGTTTAGTAGTAAGTAGGCTGTACACGGGGAAGACCTCGGAGGTTCAATTCCCGGGTCGGGCAAGTTTTGTATTGGATTTTTTGAACACAGCTTGCCGCTTGGTTTTGTAATTATCAATTGGCAAAGGGCTTACGTAGAAATTAAGCCTTTACCCATTAATTGCGACAATAACTTGATTTCAATGATTGATTGGATCCTACGGTAGATAGGATGAATTTTTTTGACGTACCTAAATCAATTCTAGAACTTTTAATGATTAGTGGGACGATGGTTATGAAGTCTAAGCGCACTCTTCTCTAAAAAAGGGATAATTACGGTACAGTTCAGTCAAAAATTTTATTTGTGTTGATAAAAATTTGCGTTTATCAAAATAATTTGGATAATATTATTTACGTGTATTACCGCAGTGCCTCAAGACGAAAGTCTTTGATTCGTGTGTGTTGCCAGTGATGACTTATGGAACGGAAACGTGGCCACTTACAATGTGCCGCATAAAAAGGCTCAAAATCGCGCAAAGGGCAATGGAGAGGGCGATGCTTGGAGTCTTCCTGCGTGATCGCATCAGAAATGATGAGATCCGCAGAAGGACCAAGGTCACCGACATTGCCCAAAGAATTGCGAGCCTTAAGTGGCAGTGGGCAGGACATATTGCTAGGAGGACTGACGGCCGTTGGGGCGGAAAGGTCCTCGAGTGGTGGCCACGTACCGGGAAACGCAGCCGTGGTAGGCCTCCCACAAGGTGGACCGATGATCTCATAAAGATCGCCGGAATCCACTGGAAGCGGGTGGCGCAGGACCGATCGGTTTGGAGATCCTTGGGGGAGGCCTATGTCCAGCAGTGGACGTCGTTTGGCTGAAATGATGATGATGATGATGATTTACGTGTATAAAAAAATATTAACTTGGAATGTCTGTCTGTGTCCTACTTGTAGAGAAATATTAATATAAAGATAAAGATAAAGATACTTTATTTGTAATGACATGTGTAGATACAAAAGGTGTCGAATTAATAAAGTTCAGACATGTCGTACCATTTTGGTGTAACATACAAAATATATAAAAATTCTTAAATACAATTTAATTTGTTCATGCATTGTCATGTCAACATAATTATATATTTAGATATTTTTCACATAGCGCCATCTAACCCCAAACTAAGCAAATCTAACTAGTGGGTATAGTAAAAAATCAATGACGTTCAATATAAAACTAGACACCCAATCTCTAAGAAAAATTCCTCAAAAAACGTCCGAGTGGCTTTGACACTGATGACATTAACACATTCGTTCAAATTAACACCTTATCTCGTGGCATTTAGTGTTTAATGTCAATTGTATACAACTAAACGAAAACTCTGCCCAATAGTCGGGTGGGCAGACTTTTGCTTCGGACAATATTTGAGCGTGATTGTGAGTCTAGTTTTTTAATTGAACGTCATTGTAAAAAATACATATTTCTATATTTGGTATGGGTAATACAAACTTTTCGTAGCTTGTGGATTGATTGCGCTTTATGAAGAACACTAATAATAAAAAAATCAAACCTTCATAGTTAAAATAATTATGATGTTAGACTAAAGGCCAATACTTTTAAAATTGTGCATATAATACACTCGTCTGTTACGAAATTGGACCATAATGAAGTACCTATTGTTTTCTTCCCCTTCCAGCATCGCGCTATTAAAGTTAGCAAGTCTAAAATTATAAAAGCTCTGCTGTGTAAAATAAATAAAAGATTTTATACGTACCTAAGCTCTTCTGTTGTTATTTAAAGTATTTTATCTACATCCATACCATAATATGTCTATTTTATATTCAGGAGCGATGAGCAAACGCCCTACATTTAGATATAAGTATCTGTGGCTGCATTGAAATGTTTACATTTTAGTGTCGGTAACCGATACTTAATTTCGTTCAAATTTCGAACGTCTTCTTTAAAAGTAAAAATAAATAGGTTTTTTCGATTATCGAATTAGTCGATTAGTAATTTTATGTTCCATTCCTATACATTTAATTCGATGCTGAAATTATAACAATCGATTTGAGAATCGAAATCAACTCGAGTCTAGATTGTTTATGGATTTTAAAAACTACAAACGTCAGTCATTATGTCAGTACTAACTTTTACATACAGATTAAGTTGGTAACTAGGGCGTTTGCTCATCAATCCTGACTATAAAATAGACATATTATCGTATGAATGAAGATAAAGTTATGTATGTGACTGTACATAATTAGTCATTAAAATACTCATGTGATTCTTTTATGAAACTCACTTCGTTCGTTTCATAAAACCACATTCGTATTTTAATGACCCTCATTATGCAGCAGTCACATAAATAACTATTATCGTATGAATGAAGATAAAGTTATGTATGTGACTGTACATAATTAGGCATTAAAATACTCATGTGATCCTTTTATGAAACTCACTTCGTTCGTTTCATAAAACCACATTCGTATTTTAATGACCCTCATTATGCAACAGTCACATAAATAACTATTATCTACATCCATACCATAATATGTCTATTTTATATTCAGGAGCGATGAGCAAACGCCCTACATTTAGATATAAGTATCTGTCGCTGCATTGAAATGTTTACATTTTAGTGTCGGTAACCGATACTTAATTTCGTTCAAATTTCGAACGTCTTCTTTAAAAGTAAAAATTAATAGGTTTTTTCGATTATCGAATTAGTCGATTAGTAATTTTATGTTCCATTCCTATACATTTAATTCGATGCTGAAATTATAACAATCGATTTGAGAATCGAAATCAACTCGAGTCTAGATTGTTTATGGATTTTAAAAACTACAAACGTCAGTCATTACATATGTCAGTACTAACTTTTACATACAGATTAAGTTGGTAACTAGGGCGTTTGCTCATCAATCCTGACTATAAAATAGACATATTATCGTATGAATGAAGATAAAGTTTTGTATGTGACTGTACATAATTAGTCATTAAAATACTCATGTGATTCTTTTATGAAACTCACTTCGTTCGTTTCATAAATCCACATTCGTATTTTAATGACCCTCATTATGCAGCAGTCACATAAATAACTAATAGAATCCAACATTTGTTTGCTTTCTGTCAAGTTAAAACCTACAAAACACTCATTGGGCCAACATTGGGCGTAATTATTTTTTGATTTGATTGATTTGGTGCATTAGATGAAGCAACGCCATCTAGTGAACACAGCTAAGACAAAGTATCAAGCTGCACAAGACGATCTATTGATGTTTTGCCTTAATCTCTTTGCCTAAACACAGATGGAGATTTGAGTTGGTGTTGTTTCATCTTACTAATATTATAAAGGCGAAAGTTTGTATGTGTATATATGTTTGTACACAAAAACTACTGGATGGATTTTAATGAAACTTTACAATATTATAGCTTATACATCAGAATAACACATAGGCTACATTTTATAAAGATATTCCCGCGGGATAACGTCCTATAGTTCACGCGGGCGAAGCCGCGGGCGGAAGGCTAGTATAACATAAATATCTTAATAATAGTTTCTAGGTCTTGGCAACAATTAACATAAATTAAAACTAAGTTAACCCATACTAGGCTTCCGTTAGTCCAACAAAATAATGATAATGTGGAAATCGCAATCTCAGAAAAACGGTTTTTACGTTCTTTCATGCCCTTGGCGTCGAAGTGCTGGTAGGGAAAAATAAGATTGAAGTGATGTAATGAAAGAATTTTTTAAGAATATATTTGCAGTACCTATAAATTATTTCATTTCATTTAATTTCGTTAGCAGTCCGTGTGATAAAAATAATTTGTAGTCATCATTTCGATTTATACATACGCTATAAAAATAATTTGTTTGAAAAAGCTTCATTCTGCATTGTCCATTATCACAAGTCCAAGAGTGCATAGGATTGCATAACTAACATGTACAATTGTACATGTTTAACATGTTTTATACATACATAAACACGCTCCGTTAAACTATAAAAAAAACAAGAGACGTGTAGTAGAGCCATAGAGCCACATTACGAGCCATTTGGTGTAATGGTCGAGAAGTCTGCTATTACACCAGAGATCCGCGCACGGTACAAACAGTTGTTCGCATGAACATGTCTGTTTGTATCGGTCTAAGTGTTTGTATGTATAATATGTATGTACTTCCAAAAAAAAAGTAAGTAATATTAATTATCCGTTGTCTGGCACCCACAATAATATTGTAAACGGTTGGAGAAAGATTAAATCTTTGAGTATAATATTAATAATAAAATAAATTTATTTTTCAAACAATTTACATTCACTGAGGTACATAGTATATGTTTATATGAATTAGATAGTGTGTGAACTGGAGCCTTATGTAGGGCAGCCCTGTATTTCAGGACTCCAGGTCTCACTCACGCATCAACGAGTATAAGGTAAAGACATTTTTTTTAAAAGAAAGAAACGCAACATGTTATTTTTTATATTAAAGCACAAGCTAATGCTTAGTTTGGGGCTAGATGGTGCTGTGTGAATAATGTCTAGAGATATTTATTTGTTTATTTATACTCTAGACGGGCCGGAGTTTTGTGGGTAGTAGGGCGCATTAGTCCCGAGTCTCACATACGGCCGCAGTTTACGTACGGTTATGGTGCATAAAAGCATTCTCTAAAAAGTCGTACAAACACCGTCGTAAGAGTAGTAGTTTTGCTATCGCGCTTCGATTGGTGAATGAGAGTGCGAACCTCCTCCCTTTCCGTTTCTTCTCTTTATGCTCATAGCCATCCCCCTTCCCTCTTATATTCTTTACCCAAAGGCGGGCAACGCATCAGCAACCTAAGTAGCAGGTGTTCATGGACAGTACTTACAACTTACCACCAGTTGTCGTTTATTTGCTATCTTTCTAGATATGTTTCATGACAATCGAAGTAAGAGGGACCTGCGGCCGTTGTAGGACTAGGGACTAAAGACGTTCGTCCCACTACCCTAAACTCCCGCAGTTCCTCTTCACATCCAAAAAGGGACAAGCTGGTGCCCCTTCTGGCGATCTACCGGATTTTTCCATACATAGCTCGGGTTTGTAATCACTAAACATGTTACCTAATATGAAACCATGACCTAATGTGGGTATGTAATATGACAATGCTTTTAGCGTACTAGTTCGTACTATTTATTTTTTTATTATATAAATGGCAGGGATCGGTTCAAGGGGATACGTTTAAATTTAAACGACGTAAGGGTTTTTAGCACAATATAAAATACAGTAATTTATGCCGAAACGTTTATTTTACGACATTTCGTAAAAAAAGAATTAACAAAAATTGTACAAAACGTAAAAAATATGGCAGTGCGCATCAAATAATAACGTGCAAAGATGAGGACAAACGTCGATGCTCCGAAGTCCCGCGTTATGGCAACAATCATAAAAGTACGAGTATTTAACCAAGATCTATTTGTAATACAAATAACACGAGTGGTGGAGGTGTACCACTCGAGGCTGTTGGTGAGGCCGTTCCATTATTCATGCAATCTGTTAATCAGGGAGTATTGCTTCGTGTTGTCGTTTGTTTTGACCACTGAGATAGAAGAAGGTCGACTCGAGACAATGCGTTTTATGGGACGCTCACACAAGTGTGGACAACTCCGTATCTACGTCCATGCATTGTGACTACTGAGTCGTCCTTTTATTCTTGATCTGCAAGTTTCTTAAGCGGCCTTGGGGATGGAGTCTCCCTCCGCGTGGAAACCGTTCTCGTCGGCGTAGTAGCTGACGGTCTCGGGCTTGCCCTCGGTGTTGAGGTAGGAGTATGTGCCACGGACTACGACGACGTCAATGGGCTTGTTGTCTTCGTCAAGGGCCTGTTTTACCTCACCGGTCTCCTGGCGACTGATTCCGTTTTCGGTCTCGAAACTGGAATAAAAAATAACAAATTGAAACAGTTATCGATGCACTTGTAAACACTTGTCATTGGGTATTGCTTTATTGTTAAGAAGTATGGCCTATGGGTAAGACAAGGGTTTATAAATCTTCGATTTGACATTAATAAATATAATTTTCTATAACTAAATGGCTAGAATATATATATTTTATCTACCTATCATAAATTATGAAAATTTTGCAAATCCTATACACAATATTATATGTCAAGATTTTATTTAAAGAAAAATTCGTTTATGGATAGATAGGTATTGAAAACAACATTTCTGTAGATTTTGTAATTTAGAAATAGGTATTAAAAAATCAATATAACGATAAGAGATGAAAAGCCCATTTTTAAGCTTGTTAATACTAATACTTAAGATTTCTTTATTCCATTTAACTTTTTAAAAGATGTGCCGCTTGTCTGGGGAATCACCCTTATACCTATGTAGAAGACCACAGTAAAAGCATGATGTTGGCGGCGGGAAACACCTTATTTTTGCTGCCAGAGTCATGTTATTCCTTCAAATTACAGGTTCGTCTACACGGGAATGATACCCATGGTGTTACAAGCAAGGAAATAAATTACTTGAAGGTGTAAGATCCCTCGGGGTTCTGGTCGAACTCGCTGCGGAGGATCTTTGGCGGCTCGGGCTCCGCGGGGGCGGCGATGGCGATGGCCACGAGGGCGAGGGCGACGATGATCTGCACAAACACAACACTCCATTAAAACTTTTAAAAATTACCTAATTAATTATTAATTATATTTCAATTATTTGATTAACTAAAACATAATTTAAATTCTCAATACAAA
This sequence comes from Mecyna flavalis, assembly GCA_949319885.1. Classification (NCBI taxonomy): domain Eukaryota; kingdom Metazoa; phylum Arthropoda; class Insecta; order Lepidoptera; family Crambidae; genus Mecyna; species Mecyna flavalis. The sequence continues at coordinate 10,417,125 of OX439430.1, forward strand.
TTAGAAGACACCTACCACTTTCATTTTTAAATTTTTGGATAGTGTCGGCTGCTACCTGATGAGCGACTGATACCTAAGCGTCCGCGTCAAAATCTTTTATACATTTCTCCAGCAATCTATCGTAATGTCAGGCGTGAACATACGATGTCGATATTCCGGCTCCCCGGATTCGGTCATCGTTCATCACATGCGTACGCGCATTGTACATACGAGGTGTCGCGTACGCCACCCAAAACTAGTATCGATGTGTGTGTGATGTACCTCGTCATGACCAATCCAAAGGAATTTATAACTATTTATTGAATAATTTGTGACAAAGTTTTGAGGTACGACATCGTTGATTGTGTAAATGTGACATTGAGAAAATCTTAGAATTAAAATCATTGTCAAGTAGGTATTAATCAAATATCTTACTATTATGTAAACGCCTACTTATTCTGTTCAAGGATTTTTCGAAATGTTACTGAAACATTTTTATGTAGGCAAAGATTTATACTGAACAATACAATATAATGCGAAACTATTCTCATCTCTATTATGTAAGTCCACCTCAATATGTCCTCAGTTTTTGTTTTACATGAACATCGACCGTTGTTTTTGTTTGTCAAACTACTCAAAATATGTATTTTACGCATTTAATGCACGTATCTAAATAGACGTGGCTTAATAAATATTTAAATATTTTTCCAACATTGAGATTAACCTTGCCCCCACTTGCCCCTTTTAAATCGGTTAATAGTGATAAAACATTTTTTTTTTCGGAGGTGAATGCGTTTATGCACCATAACCGCAGGCTAGCTAGACCCACGGCCGTGTGTGGGACTCGAGACTAACTAAAGCGTTCACTACCCACTAAACTCCCCCGGTTTCCCCTTCACACCCGATTGGGACGAGCTGGTGCCAGCTTTGCTATTGACCGGCCCATCCCCGGGTACCCCGACTTGAAAATAGTGATAAAACCTATATTACCTACCTACTTTATTTAGAAGCCATTGTTTGCAATTGCAAATGCGCCAAAATGATTAAAATTCCTAAACAAATTATATCTTGAATTCTTTTTTAATTTGTAGGAAAATTGTAAAAAAGTAGTCAGGGCTAGGCTCTGTTGGATATTTTATGTGAATTAAGAATATTTAAATTAATATAAAGGTCAGTAATGACCTTTATATTAATTTAAATTTACTAATCGTGGATAAGTGTGTTCTATCTCTAATAAGAGCTAACATAGAGTCGGTTGAACTTCTGGGTTACTTCATTTTGTTGATATGATACTATGATGTGATATTAAATACCTAAGTAAATGTGTCAGAAATAGTATCACCGTTACTCCAAACAAATGTACAATATAAATACTTACACAAGTATTACATTTTTGAAAAAAAAATGCATTATGTTGTGTCAATCTGTCGAATCAGGTAAAGGTTACTAAAATCAAACATGTATTTAAATAGATTGCGTATAAATATTTCTAGGAGCTAGGTTGGTTACGGAAGTTTGCTCCTCGACACAAAAATATAATGTAATAATAATACGTAGGCTTAAAGCACAGGTTTTAATATTAACGATACGCCCTCCGTCTCTACATGGAAAATTACTAAAACCAAAACAATAACTTTAGAAAACGAACTTTTTGAACTCCATAATAAGTTTGACTGTGTTTTGGCCCTTGAATTAAAGGCTCGAAGATTAGAATAGCCGGCGGTGTAAAACCCTGTCTCGGAAAGCACTCATTTAACCGTTGGTCTAGCGCCTGATCTCTCTTCGGTCGTGTCAGACTGCTTTCCATCTGTGTTACGAGATTGTGGGAATAGGGAGTGCACCTGTGCTTGCGCACTCACTTGCATACTAAATATATACCTATCCTGCGTAGTAACTACCAACTGTTGGTTGGTCGTAAAATTATTGACGACCGTAGCCGAATCCTCGGCTAGGAGGAAATATTATTATAGTATTAGCCAATAGTGTAGCAGCAAATTGAACGATGTTTTCTGATTTTCCCATAATGGAATAGGCCGTAGTATAGTATCCGCTTACTATCAGGGCTCCGTGTCTATTAAATGCTATCGTGAAAAATGCATGACATTAGGTATTATAAAATTGTCTAATGCTACAAAGCCTACATACTATATTATGTTCAGATAAATGTAAAGTTGTCTGAATAATTTATTTTATAGATTTGATGAAAAAATTGTGTCTCTAGTCTTCTAATATTATCATAAAAACACCAGGCCAGGTAACATCGTAGGTAGGTTATAAGCATATTAGTTCTCTCTGCCGAAAGGTCACAGAAGAAAAAAATCTTAATAGCATTGGAATTATATTATTAAATTCCGAAGCAGGTAAAAAGAAACGGCCAAGTGTAAGTTGTGTATATTAAACAATTTAATCAACGAAATAAATAGTGACCTATTAAAAAACGTTTTACCTAAATAAGAAAGATTATCACCTACTTCCTACCTACTTAAAACGTGCGCATATACATGTAAATAAATCCCACGTGAAATATAAATTAAAATAGAAAGTGAGTAGTCTAGGCTTGACTAGAGCCAATATGACATTTTTATTATGCGCTTAATACCTACTCTTAACAAAGTCTCCATCACTACATAGTATAAAACAAAGTCGCTTTCTGTGTCCCTATGTCCCTTTGTATGCTTAAATCTTTAAAACTACGCAACGGATTTTGATGCGGCTTTTTTTATTAGATAGACTGATTCAAGAGGAAGGTTTATATGTATAATACATGCATAATATAGTAGAGAAACACTGATAATTTTATAGGTTTTTAATTTAAGGTCGTAAATAAACACATTTTTTTGCGCTTACATTGCAAACGCTGGCTGAACCCTACGAGATAGATCAAAATAATGTACTACGGTATTGTTCACCTTAAAAAGGTTTACAAAAAAGTCCGCGATGGTATATGTCTATCTATTAGGGATAACCCACAATAACCATTTTTATCCTTTACTAATGAGAAAATAAGGGCATATTTACGAAAAAGCGATTTTGAGCAATACAGTATTAATCCTTATCCAATTAAGTACCTTAAATAAATTGTGCATGTAATATAGATCAATATGGCCCTTTACAGCATGCAATTTAAATGAATATTTTTGAAGATATTACAGATTTAAAATGCAGGGACATAGCGGTTGCGGCGGTACCGACCGGCCGGGGGGCGCATGGATGATGGATGAACGTTTGTTACTTTTTCACGTAAAAACTACTGAATTGATTTTAATGAAACTTTACAATAATATAGCTTATACATCAGAATAACTCATAGGCTACAATTTACAAGATATTCCCGCGGGATAACGTCCTATAGTTCACGCGGGCAAAGCCGCGGGCGGAAGGCTAGTTTGTGAATATAACTGAATATTATTTAAAAGTAAATTGATGAAATATCTCACAAAAGGAGAGACTGTACACGATAAATAGTATGGTAACTCAGTTTGGTAGCCAGAAAACTCTATTAAATCATCTAAAGTCTTGAAAGATCAGAAGACGGGCAAGATAGTATCAACGATATAGTATGCAATGTTTTCTAGTAAAATTTCCCTTAATAGAATAATCTATAATAACAGCTATTACCGTCAGAATTCATAAGATGAATAATAAGATAAAAAATATGTCTGCCTTTTGATGATAAAAAATTCGTAGCAACATAACGCTAGTAACCCAAGAACTCCACCTTAAAGTAAGACCAAGTCAATATTATTTTGACCTTTTCAACGCAATAAGCATTGCATGAGTTAGCAAACACATACAAAAAAATGTAGCTTATTTGCCTTCTTAGAAATAACAAGCCTATGTGCCTGGAGATATACTGGCATGGCCTAACCTTAAACGCTGAAGTTGGTTGACACCAGAAATGTCTGGTGTTTATGTTTCAAAACCACGTTAAAGCAATAGATATGTAGGTAAACGGACGGAACTATCAGCTTTAATCTAAAACAAGAGGTTCCAGTGACCAAATGAATAAATTTAATAGGTAGGTAGAAAAAATTCTCTGAGTCCAACATCCACTAGAGGAATGTCTACGAAGTTCTACGAAACCTTAAACAAATAATTGGTTCAGTAGGGCTAGCAAGGACAATACCAAAAAAAATAATAGTGTACTAATTCGAATCGAAAAATTAGTATTAAAATTTTAGAAGCGTAGGTAAGTAACTGTGTGCAATAGAAGTTAAAAATTATTCGATTCAAATTACGTTTCACTACACTCTTTATTTGTGCTAGCCCCAATGGAGACAATAGGAGAAACCACCCTCGCCAGGGTAAAAGTATCAGTAGGTATCTGTTTAGAAACGACTAGACGTCACCTCTACTAATAGTAGTTTTTAATAAGCCGTTTAAACAGGCGACGGCGACGCCCTACTTGATCCTCTCTGTTGCCTATTTTTGCGAGATGACGACTTATTTAGAATATAATGCAGATTTCCTTCATTATACGTGACCGTCCTTGATCATTTAGCTATTCCATGCACGAACCTAGCACATACAGGTTTAAGATCAAAAGACAGGTTTAAAATTACTGTTGTCCTTAAATGAAATTAGAAAATATAAAAAGGAAAATTATAAGTGCATATTCGGAAAACCAACACATATTATGAAATACCCACATAACATCATACATGAACGGTCATTCTCTACACGGAACTCTAAATCATTTGAAGACAAAGATAGTAATAATAATTGAAACTTGCCCCGGTCACTAAGCTACCACAAATAAAAGTGATGTGCTCTTAACCTTTCCAAAGGTCGGCATTTTGTGAAATTACAATTCAAGGTCAACTGGTTTTAGCCGTTTCATTTAGCTAATAATTAACCAACATACTTCTGCTATAATATTAAAAGAAATACCTGCATCTTAACTAGTTTTAACACTTGTCTTTATCTGCAGTAATAAATTTAAATATTTGGACCTGTTAGTTGGAAAAACATGTACCTATCTACTTAGTAGGTACACAGAAATAGGTTTCAGAATATTTAAATCGAGACGATTCCTGAAAAATAATAGTCCATTTTTATCCTAATGGTTGATTCATTATAAAAAAAATATTTTTCACACACAGCGTTTCTTTCCATAAGATCGTAAGATAGGAGCTTTTACTAAATATTTAGGATAAAATATATAGGAAGCATAACCTAATTATTTAAAACCTGAACTCTACTTTGCATTGTATGTACGACATGTACCTTAGTTATAGACCTACAGCGGCATATTTTTTAACTATTTTATCCTAAAAATAAATATTACTCATAAATATATTTTGATTATCATAAAAGTGTCAATGGACATACAGATTAACATGACGATTGTATTACCATGAATATTTTATTAAAATTATGCATACTTAATTTGTTTATTAAGTTAAGCATTTACGACTGGACTCACCTTCCTATTACTTTTTATGAACATCAGTACAAACAACATTAATATCTCATATACGAAATATTAAATGAATTTGTTTTATTAAGTGTTCAAAAATATAAAAAATATCGTGATCAAACAGGAATGCAATAAAATTAACATTGGTTTTAGCAGCTATTTGGTCAATCGTGTGCGAGTCGCCGAAAGTGCATCTTGTGTTTTTAAAACGAGCCAAGTGCACAAAAAGTATTTTGTAGCTGTTCTGTTTTGTGCCCTTGACTTTACTACCTTCTATTACAAGCACTTTGCCACCAAGGACGAAGGTTAGCGCTAGCCCATTAATATTAAAATAATCCATGTAAATTAATACGACGAGACGAACATAATACACAAACATTATTTATGTCAGGGTACGTAAACATTCATGGTCACAATATAAACATTTAAAAAGTTAAATTCATCATTGTTACCACTTGATTTGGATGGCTCGTATTGGTTTCGATTCGACCCAAGACTAAACTGTTAACCATTTGTGTGTTGTACCCATCGATCACTAATAAAGATCTTTATTTAATTAGTGATCGATGGTTGTACCTAAACCACAATTGTTTGTAGGTAAAGATATCATGGATTTTTTAAATTTTACTTGTTTAAAAAAAACGAAACAACAACTGTTAAATGAAGTAGGTAGCACATATAAAATAACAGGTAATAAAGAATTTTATGTAAACGCTCTTTTGAAAAAAAAACAATATGGCGGACCAGTAGGAAGACCATAATCTTCTATGCCCTTTATAAGAAGACTTGTATGTTTATAAAACAAAAATCGAAATCATTCAACAAAAAGCCATACACAAAACTTTGTTTAAGAAACATGTTTCTCTACACACGCCATCTACTGCTCTCGTGGCCAGAAAGTTACATGCGGGTAAAACACGCGCTATAGTGACCCGGCTTAATTCGAGCAGCTACTTTTATTGCTGGTAAAAAAGAATACAACAATTAAATATTCAAAACACTTTATTACATGGTAAATAAGTAAAACACGACACAGCATTACCAAGTGAGACGCATCACGTGATCAGTCTTTCTCTTCGAGGATTTGATGAAGCCGAGGAACTGGAGCTCTGCGACAGCGCGTGTGAAACGGATTCTGAGGACAAATGGAGACATTTGATAAATTATCATCATCATAAGCCTTATTTTCTTTTTAAGTGTATACCTCAGTCGCATTGGGGAGCAGCTTAGATTATGTCAGAGTCACCCAGCAGGAGTATTATCTAAAATTCCACTATGGCCATCTCAAGCGCAGGCTTGTGGCCGTATCACCCTATGTAGAGATTCACACAATTATCGTCACCAGCCTATCTACCTATCGAAGACCTCTACTGGGCACTGCTTTGCTGCAACATGCGATCTCGAATTTAACGCAATTATAGACGATATCAGTATTGGTGGTTATATGTCCAAAATCGCGACCGGATTAGTCGCAATGTAATTATGTACTTTACGATAATATTACCCTTGTATGTGACGTGTACGTGAATGTACCCTTTTTGGAGACAATTTATTTGATAGGCCCATTGACGCAAAACCTAAATTTTTTTCAAGTTTTTATATTTGAATAAAATGAATATTTTTCACTCATAGTAGAGCTTATTTTGGGGCTGGACGGCGCTGTGTGAATATTGTCCAGGGATATTTATTATATAATATAATTTATTTATTAATTGCGTATCAAACAAAACAATTGTGGATAATTACTGTATAGTGGCGTCCTGCTGCCGTTGATCATCCTCGTCGTCTGGCCGAAGCACGGCGGCGAAGGCCTGCAGCCAGTCGTACAGGTTGATGTGCTTCCCGCACTCGCGGTGCAGCTTGTACGCTAAAGACACGTCCGGAAGAGTATCCGTCACGCTCTCTGGTGAAGGCAAGTGACAGCAGGTGCACTGGAAAAAATATCATAATGAACTGACGAATCTCATGATTTTTTGATATGTGACAAAGATTGATAAAGATGGAAATTAAATTAGATAATTTATTCTGCAAATAGATTTATAATAAATACTTTTGCACGTCAATATTTTCTTCCCTACCAGCACTTCAATCAACGTCAATGGCCTGTTGAGCAGATGTGCAAGAAAATCAAAGTGCAGTCGATGGGCTTTTAGTACCGAAGCCATATACAAAAAATATATTTGAAGGTGACTCCTCAGACTATGGTCTCTGTCTTAAACGGAACGACATTGCTAACGAATTGGATTCGTTAGCAATGTCGTTCCGTGACAGAAAATATTATTGTCGCTTGAGGTTCCTCAACTAGAATTTAGAGCCAAGGATTCCACTGCAACCGTTATGTAAATTGAAACTAATAAAATGCACAACTAAGGCAGTTTGTATATGTATAATTGACTTAACCCAGAATCATTTCCGAATCTGGTGGTAGAGGTAGTCCATCACCTTGAAAATTGTTGATTTATAAGTGCATCTGAGGCCCACATGAGTATTTTGATTTTTCAATTTATTCTTATTATTCATAGTCCTGCGAGTTACGCAACAGCAATATTTACCAAGCAGACAAAATTGCCAAATGATTTTGTGTTGTATGTAGTACTATAAACAAAAACTATTATCAAGGTTTACGGCTAAATTCATGCTTTTAAAAGTTTGGTAGGTATAATACTCACTTGTAAATAATGCACTGGATTACTTAGAGCAGTGTGTAGAGCGCCCCGCGGTGAACCAACAATCTGCTTTTTAACACTAGCTACATCAGTGAAAAACAATATTTCATGGAATGTCTGAGTGTGCGGTGGCTGCAATCCTTTGGTAAACATTTCTTCTAAGTAGCTCACGAATCTCGATCGCACCATATCATACTCTGACTGAATCTTATCTGCTTTAGTAGCTTTCAGAAGTTTCTGGAATAGAGTAAAAACAACGTACATATAAAAATTGTTTAAGTACTGCACTTTACCTTGATGTTAAGAGGCCTATTACAAATTTCCACTCTGCGAGAATAGGCATTTGACATGTTTTGACAACTCATTGGTCACGTGACCACAATACTGTGTTGAAATAACGACCAAACCATTATGATACTTTTCCCAAGTTTTGTTGTTTTGTTTCTATGGAATAATCGTTATCGCTATACCCGCACATTTGTGCCATGGATCTAGTAGGTGAAGAAACAGATTATAATATGAAGATGATATCATAAATGAGACAGATAATATTTGTTAAAAATTAAATTTATTTTATTACCTTGTCATTTATCTAGCAAAGGACGTTTTTCGTTTTAGATAAAAGTTATAGCTTAGATTAGAATAAAACTTATGACAATTTACATGGTTAGTATAAAACACCATAAAGTAACTAGGTAGGTATTTTGGTGTGAAAAAGCATTAAAAAGACAGTGTTTTTATTACAGAGTCAAACGAGGCCAAACATTTGTTTAGATTAGAATACTATATGCCTAAATGGCATCGATTTTCGAGAGTTGACTATTTCTGGGAGCAGACACTCGTAGTAAAAGCGTGTCAATTTGGGTAACATCTCGATGTTACAAAAGTTATCGTTCCGTGGAACTCTAACTACTTTCATTAATAGTCCGGACCAGTCCAAACTGCAAAAAGGCAAAACTACGTAATCTGTCACCTGAAACAATTATATTTATTAATAAAATATGAAAATAGAATAACAGCTTCAAAATTCTTGGGTTCATTCATACTTACATTCTCAGATTCTGTTTCTATCGTCCTAGCATTAATTATCTCCTCAAGTTCTGCTATTGGCGGTTCGTCTACATTAATTGAATTTTTTTTGTGTTTTGTGTTTTTCGACCCATGCTGAAAATAACGAAATGAATATAAAGAATAATTTAACAACATAAAAAGCTTTGTAAACTCAAATCCGTCCGGGCCGTCTAGGTGGGTACCACCGCAGTGCCAGATATTTTCCCGTGAAATAGAAGTGTGTCAAGCACTTCTGTGTTTCGGGAAAAGGGCACTGTAGCTAGTGAAATTACTGGGTATATGAGACCTAATAACTGTCGTCTCTTAAGGCGGGCAACGCGCCTGCGTCCCCAAGGGGGTCTCGGGTGCTTATGGGCGGTGGTGATCACTTATCATCAGGTGACCCACATGCTCGTTTGCCCCCCTATAACATAAAAAAAAAAAAAAAAAAAAAAAAAATTTGACAAAACAACCGACCTCAAATTGCACATCTGGCACAAAAAAATAACTTTTGGACTTCCACTACAATAATAATATTAACTGGTATGTAAATGCTTGAATAGTTATTAAAATTACCGAAAGCGGTATTTGTTTTTCCAAATCAGTCATCAAATAATATCTGCCTATATTGCCGAATATGTTCGGATGGCCATCTGCGGTCTTCTTATTTAGTTCTACCACACCAAATGATACTTTCTGAATGCAAATGCTTGATTTGTAGCTAAAAATATTAAAATCTTTGTAGGTATGTGCCCCTATAATGTTTGAGAAGTTCCCTTAGTTCCTCGGGGATCCCGTCATCATAACTGGATTGTAATGACAACGGGACCAATATGGACTTAAATGTTTCTAAATGAAAAAAAAAAGAAAACGGTTTATAATTACAGAGTTCTGTTCTGAGATAACAACAGACGCGACCAGACGCGACGACGCGACGTGACGATTTGAAGAGTAGCTGTCCAATTATTATTATTTTCAGAGATCAACTCTTTCTTATTATTATTTCAAAAAAGAGCAATCCATTTAATACAATGTGTGAAAATTTCGGAAAACAAATGAATGTCGGGAAAACATTGTTTATTGATCTGAAGTAAGAAAAAACAGGTGCAAGCGATTTTCGACCTTATCGTCATTTACCAAAATAACGGATTTTAATGAACCAGCAAAGATAGTCAACAAGCGGTTGCGAAAAAGCAACAAAATTTTAAATGTCAATAAGGTTGAAAATCGCTTGCACCTGTTTTTTTTACTTCAAATAAATAGACAAACAAGAAAAACAGATGCAAGCGATTTTCAACCTTATTGACATTTAAAATTTTGTTGCTTTTTCGCAACCGTTTGTTGACTACCTTTGCTGGTTCATTAAAATCCATTATTTTGGTAAATGTCGATAAGGTCGAAAATCGCTTGCACCTGTTTTTCTTACTTCAGATCAATAAACAATGTTTTCCCGACATTCATTTGTTTTCTCGACATACATTTGTTTTCCGAAATTTTTGAAATAATAATGATAATATAATTGGACAGCTACTCTTCAAATCGTCGCGTCGTCGCGTCTTGTCGCGCAAAAAATACTCTCAAAAACAAGTCCGCATTCGTACGGTACATAATATAGGCATCTACTGGGGTAGCCCTTCCTACCTATCTAAATAACCAGTAGGGGCAGTCGAAACTTTGCCCCTACTAGGGGCAGACGGAACTAAAAAGTTTCGACTGCCCCTACTGGTGGCAGACTTAGTAGAGGCAGTCCGGAATAATCCCTACTAAGTGATAGTGGGTACTTTATTTTGTCAGTGATCAACTTACGAGTTGTTTATAAATCAACATTTGAGAAAAACTTTATGGAGGCCCTTATTTTGTTTTGAGTAGGAGATTCAATATAAAACAAACACTAAAAATAATTATACTTACGTGATGAAAACTTAGTGGTCGCACTATACACTGACGCTCGCTCGATCGTACTGGCGCGAAAAAATTCGACATAGGTCCAACGCCGAGAGCGCTCCGCGCAGTACTGAGTTCGGACGGCCAGCGCATCGCATTTTGTAGTAATTTTGCAGTTATATTAATGTTATTATCAAAATAGGATAATAAATGAATGGTTTAAAATTATAAAATCTTCATTCCTCATGATGTAACAATTATTTTGGTATATATTTTGCCTAATTGTGTTGTCGTAGAAAGGAGAAATTCACAGTTAACTTAAAGCGATTTTCGAAGATTTTTGCTTTAGGACTAGATGTTTTTTTATATATAAAACCAAAGATATTTAAAAATCCGAGGCCGCTAAGAACTATACGACTATATAAGAGATAATAACATTCTATTTTTTTTATTTAATTTGCTCAGAACAGTAGTTCAATCCAGGAGCTTAAAAATGTGCCTTCGCGCATTTTATGAAAATCTTTCTCTGCAATTTTGGGTTCAATTAAAAAGTTAAGCAAAATTTCGAAAAAGCAAGGCCGCTACAAACTATTCCAATAGATACTCTACACTATTTAATAAGTCATTATTGTTAATGTATTTTTGTTTCTGAGATCGATAACGCCAAAGTTGGCCATTTTATGCAAAAATCACAGTCGAGATGTGATAGGTCTCTTAAATTGTTTAAAAATTTTATTCCTTTGAGAGAATTAGTAAAGAAGTTGCACTTAGATTAGCAATATTTTTTTTTTTTATCATATGTTCTAACAAAGTCAAAGTACAAATTAAAAGAGCAAAAATTGAAAAGTACATTTGACTCATTTCATCACCCCACTTATTGAAAGAAAATAGAACCTTTTCGTACCTCTTTCAACTTGTATCTATTCCCAGGTGTATTTTCAAAGTTATTTTCAATATCCTCAGATTCCATACACATGACAGTAGCCTCAGTGTTAGCATGTTCAATCTGCCTCAGAAACATGAGCAAATGAACCCTCAAAGTTTTTACAAAGCCATCTCCAACATCATTGCTCAGAGCAATATTGCTCAAATTATTCTTAGTAGGCGTCGAACGAAGGGGCTTCACTGGGGATACAATTTGTAAAGCAGAGTTTACTATCTTTAATGCTGCTTTTATACTTTCAACCAATTTGACTTGAGATTGGAAACCTATTAACTGCATAGTTTCTTTGAATACTGCTGTGCCTGTGATGCATTCTACTGCACATTTAGCATAAATTTCTCTTACCTGCAATAAAGAAAAAAAAAATTATATAAATGGAATGCCGGTTCATATTTTGTACAATAATCTATAAATTAGACATTACTTACTGATCTTCCAAGGATATTCTTGGGAACTTCTTTTAAAAATGCTAATAAAAGTCTAACACATAAATAGAATGTGTATAGATAATCATGAAGCTTATGCATTTCTTTTATCAATACATCTCTGAAAAAATTATCATCTTCTAAAAGACCGATTCGGGCTTGGCAGTCTTTCTGAGCCTCTACAAATGGCCTAAATGACAATAATTGTCTAATACTTTCAAGGTCTTCTGAGCTTAGATTTGAAACTGCTTCCTCTATTTTCTGCCTCTCACAGCATAAAGATTTTGTATTATCTCCATAATAGTGATCCATCATACAGTACTGAAACAAAATTTATAATAAACAATAAAATTACACTATGAACAATATCAAAGATATTTTTATGCAGATTCGTTTCTCCATTGCCATCGAGGTAAACAGGTAATAAATCATATTTTCCAAGCTTTCCCACATACCTTAATACTTTGTATCAAACCAGCCACAGAAAAATCATAAAACAGAAAAACGTCTGTTAGAAGTTCAAAAGCTTTCCCTGATAAATGAAAGGGACTTGTATGTGATAGAAATATGTCCTCCAATACCTGCAAGATAATTAAGATAATTTGATTAATTAAAATTTATAATACTATAGTAAGATTTCCATATTTTATAAGTATATTTTACTTATTTACTTACTTGATTCATATAAACTGGTGAAGAATGTGAATGAAAGACTTTGATCAGTAGTTTTGATGAAACATGATATGGAAAAGACTTGTGTAAAGCAGAAACTGAAGTTGCGACACCAAATACAAATATTATAGGCAATGTCGATGTGTAGGAACTGAAACAAGTATTTTAAAAGAATTAATAAGGAATATAAAGTTATTTAATGAGACAGCATTGCACATATTTAATTGTAAACCCAAGTATATACAGTGATATGCTTTAAGTCTACTTACCTTACTATCATAACAAAATCTTGAAGGACATTGCAATTAAAACTTTCAAAGTCTGGTATTATTATAACAAGTGATCTATTCGACATACTTTGTTTCTTTTTCTTTGGTGAAATGTTTGTATACTTTGTCTGATACCACTTTTGTAATAGTTTCATTGAACATTGACTTTTTTTCAATTTCTTAGTTTGTGTAATGCTATCATCTAGTTCCTCTTCATCCTCTAAGTGCTGAAAATAACCAAGATTATTACATTATAAGTAACTTAAAACTTGATGATGAACTAAGTCTATAAAAGAGATTACAAGAAAGTTTAAGCTTCAGGTTCCATGATTAAATATTTAGTATGTGTGTAGAGAGTTTATGATCTCAACACTAAGTTTGTCATGAAAACCAGTTATTTAGGAATATTAATATTATAAAGAGTAAAAATTTGTATTTTTGAATGTTACAAAGAATAAAAAGTCATAAATTACTAAGCAGATTTCAAGAAATCATTCATCATTAGAGTGAAAGTAAAAACTATACCTAAACCTTAAAACAAAATGTCCATTGTCCATACATGCAAAGGGGAAATAGTCCATGTCTTTAAGTTAACTATAGTTCTACAAACCAATGCCTCATATCCATACATCAATTGCCATATAGCATTTTCAACTAAATGTTTCAAAGTGGGAGCATCTTGTGAATTTATCATAGCAATATGAGGAGTTACTTCTTCCCTGAAATTCATAAAATCAACAATAAATAACAGTTATAATAAAACTATCAGATTTGTGAGTTGCGTGCGACCCGTGTCTGGCACCAAGAAAAATAAAACTTCTTCTGAACTTCATCTAGAACAAACATTCATATGGGACAATAACCACCCTTTATGGTATTCAAATTATTATCATGGGCATAGTCAGAAGCCATATAGTTTGCTAGTTACATATAGACTGCTGCCCCACACTGAGCCCATGGCTAACCCACCCTGAGCCTATGGCTGGCTATGACCACACATAATGTATTAAATAAAGCCCTTAATTTGATCCATATCAATGTCATTGAATTTTAAAGGGTCAAAGACCAGAGACCACAGTATGGCAGCATGATAAGAAAGAGAATCACCTCCCTGTTGTTCTTCGTTAGAATAGAAGGTAGCCAATAACTTCAAGATGTGCTAATTGTCATTTCATCCATAGAACAATGTCCTGTGTAGCCATTTAATCCTTCGAGCCCCGGATCACCAGACACAATAGAAAATCTATTGTTACGCGGCACCCAAGTGCCGGTTCGGGATTGAGTGGTTAACTTATTTACCATGATCACTTCAGACTTTGTTTTATAAGTAAACTTCATAGTATAATTTATATTACCTTATGCTATGTATTAATGCAATAAACTGTGATTCGTGATCAGGTTGATTCACTCCAGTCAGCAAAGTAGCACTTGGTATAATGCCTTCCATAGAATCAGAGGCATTGTTCCCATTGAATGATTTAACATAATTGACAATATCATGAAGAAGCTTACTATATGTTCTGTTATGTAAATTCTGGAAAAAAGAAAACAAATCAAACTTAAGAAGTATTGTATTTTTATTTAAATAGATTTATATGGATCAATATAAGAAAAAAAAACGAGAATTCCATATAAGCTCCTCATCATAGCGGTAGATGGACTTACCTTTATTTCATTTTCAATATATCCCCAATTCCTTTTATATGTAACATACCAAAATTCCTTTGTAAATAACTTGTCAAATAGTTGTTGTTTCGACTTTCTCTTTGAATTTTTGGCTTTATTAAGTCCATTTGAAAATAAAAAAACACCCTAGAAATAAACAAAATGGATAAACTGGTCAGTTACTAGGTGCTGACTCAAAAAAGATCATATCTCTAGGTCCAGGTTCACTAAACAATTTAAGTTTTCAGATTAAGTAGAAATCATTATCAATCATCTGTGCTCATACAAACCGGTAATAAATTCAACTTACTTTTGAAACTGATACCGTAGACTCCATAACAGTTGATTTTAATTAGTTAACACTGTTTATTGTAATCTATAACAAGTAAACAAAATCTTAAGCCTGGTAAGGTTATGTTGACATGATCAAGGATTAGATTCCACTTATATGGAATAAACTCAATTGCTACTTAAAAATAGTCATATTGTCATCATCACGAATTAATAATTATTTGCATTGAATACACTATCAATGATTATTTGGTAATTATTACACAAGGAACGATTTGTTTGGAGATTTTGGAGATCGCGTTTCTTCTGACTTTTGTTTGACTGCTTTGACAGCTTTAAAATAAAATTAATTATTTTGACATTTACCAATTTGGCGCGAACCGGGTAACCATCTTGTAACCATCGCAAAAGTCTCTAAGTAGCATGTGCGTTACTCTAGCGGAAAGTTCAAAATATTAGCACGTCTAGAGATGAAACAGTATAGAATAATTTGTGCATTATATGCTGTAAATGTGCACCAAATATAAAATTTGTGCCTAGTGGGGTTTCTGAGATATTAATGAAAATACGATTCCGCCAGCGTAACGCTTGAAAACGTTATCCTGGCGGAACGATTTTTACCTATTGGTCCTAGGACAATTTTAAGTAGCATAAAAGATAGCTTAAATTTGTGCCCTAAAGTAGCCAAGCAGCGGCATTTGTGCCCCCCGTAGTTTTTGAGTAATTGCAAATGCCGCTGCAGTAACGTTTGGCTTATTTTCCATATCTTCAGAACAGCTGAACGTACAGAAATGATTTTTTGTGAGAAGATGCCTTGTAATATTTTGTGCAAATTTGTGCCTTCATAGTTATTCCAAAGAAATACATGGTTAATGATTTAAAAAAGATTTTCTAAAAAACGAAACCAGCCTCTGCCTTTTGAACTACTTACGATAGGCGCTGAATGTCTCAAGTAGCTGATGCCTATATGATACAAGGTTCTTCTGACAAAATTTTATAACCCTACGTCTGATATTGACGAAATAAATCAACTTTTTGAACTGAAAACTGTTTACTTATTTTAAGCCGCAAATAAGGGAGTTTGAATAACGTAACGATTCCCATTTTTTGTCAAAAATCTGTGCCTTTATTCAAATAGACACACACTAAATTTCAACTCTCTACGTTCTTTAATTAACCGTAAATTAAATAAAATTAACAAGTAAGAACATTTAGATTATTACCCGACCAAGAATGAAAGGTCATAAAAAACCAACCGTGCAGTACTTCAAGCCAACATCTTTAAATTTGTAGGATAACTGTCGGTACACTCGTGTAAACAAGTTTTAGTGTGAAATCGAGGTGATTTTTTTTCAATGCTTCATTTCTAATAACTCGATCATTTATTAACCTATTTTAAAAATTCTTTTTTGTTTGGGAGGGTCCACTTTCCGTTCTGCCCCAATTATCAATTAAACTAACAAGAAAAAGTGGTGAAAAAATTGGGTGATCTTAATTTGATTATCTATCAGAGAGGTGGTTGTCGAGGGGTGATAATATGAAATAAAAAACTACTCTTCCGCCTTATAGTTTAATAAAAAATATTTATTTTGTTCTTTGTTCGTCTTAGTCTTACATAGTAATAATATTTTTTAGTATTAATACGAAAAGATTAATACTAAGAACATTAAATAAAAAGCAACATAGGCTCTTATTCGTAATTTGTTTTCACTTTTTCGAAACGACAATAATTAACTTAATTAACCGCTTTTCTACATCACTGTACAAACAAGAGAAAAGTTAGGTATATAAATTAAGAAGGTACGGTAAATGTTCCTCAAGGCCGCTTTTTTATGACCTTTCATACTTGGTCGGGTAATAATCTCAATGTTCTTACTTGGTTATTTTATTTAATTTACGGTTAATTACAGAACGTAGAGAGTTGAAATTTAGTGTGTGTCTATTTGAATAAAGGCACAGATTTTTGACAAAAAATGGGAATCGTTACGTTATTCAAACTCCCTTATTTGCGGCTCGAAATGAGTAAACAGTTTTCAGTTCAAAAAGTTGATTTATTTCGTCAATATCAGACGTAGGGTTATAAAACTTTGTCAGAAGATCCTTGTATCATAAAGGCATCAGCTACGTGATACATTCAGCGCCTATCGTAAGTAGTTCAAGAGCTAGAAGCTGTTTTCGTTTTTTACAAAATCTGTTTGAAATCATAAACCATGTATTTCTTTGGAATAACTATGAAGGCACAAATTTGCACAAATTACAAGGCATCTTCTCACAAAAAATCATTTCTGTACTTCCAGCTGTTCTGAAGATATGGAAAATAAGCCAAACATTACTGCAGCGGCATTTGCACTTACTCAAAAACTACGGGGGCACAAATGCCGCTGCTTGGCTATTTTAGGGCACAAATTTAAGCTATCTTTTAAGCTAGGTACCTAAAATTGCCCTAGGATCAATAGGTAAAAATTAGTGTCCGACCGAAGGTTCGGTTTCGGTTTCGGTTTCGGCCGAGTTTCGGCCAAAAATCAAGTTTCGGCTGCAGTTTCGGTTTCGGCCAAAATTGGCCGAAACTTTTGCCGAAACCGAAACTGATTTCGGAAGTTGTCGTGCACGCTCGCCGTTCGCTCGTTCGTTTCTCGCAGCAACGCTTTGGCGGCGCACCTGTTTGGGAATTATTGTCGTGCGCCGTTCGGATAGCTCTGTAGCAACACTAGCAACACAATAGTCAGTGCGTTAAACAGTAACAATTAGTGATTCGATTATTGTTAACTGATAAACATTTTGCTATGAGAACTTGATTTGAAAATATAATAAAAGTATGATTAATATGTTTTTTTGTATTAACTATACTTGTAAATATTAAAAAGAGGAAAGATATTTTGATTGATTGTTTGTTTGTATTGAATAGGCTCCGAAACTACTGAACTGATTTGAATAATCTTTCACTATTGGTAAGCTACACTATCCCCGGCTGACATAGAGTACTTTTACCCGAAAATGTGGGGGGGAAGGGAGGGATATTTCAAAAAGGAATTACGACCAGCCCAAATTACAAGACCCAGGAACTTGAAATTTTGTACAAGGGTTCTTTATAATGCGTAAGTTCTCACTAAGAAGGGGTTTTTCGAAATTAACCCCCAAGGGGGTAAAAAGAGGGTTGGAAGTTAGTATGAAACTTCGTCATTTTAAAAGTTACAGTCCTAAAATTCGGGAAGTATATTTTTAGTTTAGTATCAGTTTCAAATAAAAAGGTGTTATTGAAAACTTACCCCCGTGGGGGTTAAAAAGGGGTTTAAAAATAAAAAATTAAAAGACCATGCAAAAAAACGTTCCCACCCACCAACATATTTCGAACGTATCTCTATTCAGTCTGTCAATACCTCTCGCTGTACTGATCTTTTTTTTGTATGACATCCGCCGTAGGAATGGGGATTTCACGCAAATCGAATTTTAATGTTGTATTTTTTTCATATTTTAAAGTATTTTTTTGGCACAGTTAATTGTGAAAATAATGTGCAGGCGATCAAGAGAAACCCCCCTGGGCTAAATATAGGTGTACAATCAAAATGTAATCTTAAAAAAATATTGTACAGTCAAGTCTACTTTAAGCTAGACACTTACAGAGCAATTCTGCATCTTAAGCGTACGGCATAAGCACGGTTTTATTTTTTTTGAATACCCCGTCAGTTTTTGGATTAAAACTGGTTATTTGTCTTTTTATGGAAAGGGTGGGGACAGAGCCTTGTGTAAGCTTTTTAATATTTACCCCTCAAGGGGTGTTAAAAAGTGTCTTAATTTTTTAACTTTAAATTTTCTAAAAGCGTACTTTATAATGTGTAAGTTACCACTAAGAAGGGGGTTTTGGAAGTTACCGGGGGCATTTCATAGTGGTTTAAAGCGTGTAGCCTACGCCAGCGAAGCCAGGGGCGGAAGTCTAGTATTAAATAAATGGTTACAACAAAATCAATATACTGTGATTCCATTTCATGTCCC
The DNA here is from genome assembly GCA_949319885.1 of Mecyna flavalis. Classification (NCBI taxonomy): domain Eukaryota; kingdom Metazoa; phylum Arthropoda; class Insecta; order Lepidoptera; family Crambidae; genus Mecyna; species Mecyna flavalis. The sequence goes on from OX439430.1 coordinate 10,436,378, forward strand.
AATTAATGCAGAATAATGGGTAAAATGCACCAAATTTCAGTATTTTAAGGAATTTTATACTTGACCACGTGAGTTTCGGTTTCGGTTTCGGTTTCGGCCGAAACTGAAGCCACGGCCGAACATTCGGTTTCGGTTTCGGTTTCGGCCGGAAAACCAGTTTCGGTCGGACTCTAGTAAAAATCGTTCCGCCAGGATAACGTTTTAAAGCGTTACGCTGGCGGAATCGTATTTTCATTAATATCTCAGAAACCCCACTAGGCACAAATTTTATTTTTGGTGCACATTTACAGCATATAATGCACAAATTATTCTATATTGTTTCATCTCTAGACGTGCTAATTAATATTTTGAACTTTCCGCTAGAGTAACGCACATCTAAGTAGCGACGCCGCGCCACCGGAACAGATAATAACCTACTACAATACAATGGGCGATTTTCTGACAGCCCGTTTTGTTAGTTCTCAAATGGCGCCGTTTCACCTATGCAGTCACAAACAAGGAACGGAACGTTATTTTTATGACTTTAATTTCATAAAACGGAATGTTTTGTTTATGTCAGATGTCATTTTCATTCCCGAAAAAATTACAATGATTATGATAGCGGGATTGATATGAAGAAGAAGAACGAGTAAAGATTATTATGGCTCCTAGTTAAAAAACCAGAGGTACAAGTATTATATTATCTGTGCCAGAGGTAACAACTTACTTCGTTAAACGCCATCTAGTGAAGCTTTTGGAAGCCTTTTTTTCATCGGCTTTTTCATAGAAGTTATGTTTTTTTTTAAATTCGATTACAAAATTCCGCCTTCTTAAATTTTCAACTGGAGAAGACGCGTACCTTATCGCATGCCCATCTTCCGACGGGGGTACGGAAGGTAGGCTCTCCTCTACAAAAACCACTATGGCTCTTTCTCTTCGGTAGGTACCTTAATACTGTGCCGTTAAGTATTCTTTTGTTATTGCATTAAATTATATATTATACTTAACTGTTTACAAAAATAATTCCTTGAGCCATTTTTTTTATCTATGATCAGTTGGCAGACAGGCACGCAGCCCACCCACCTGATAGTAAGCGGTCACTGCGGCCTCTTCTATTGAGGGACACTTCACCAGGAAGTGGGGTGGGAAGCCGGGGCACGGTCTTGGTGGGAATCGCTGACGTAGTGAGGTCGGCATTACCTATAAAATACCAAGAAACCATCTGTAGTGTTAAGTAGTGGAACACCAATTAAACAGAACCCCGGCCAGTCCGCGTCATCCACGTCCGAAGTCGTCCACCCTGGGACCTGCTGCAGACACGCTCCGCGTGCCACTACCAGGACTTGCAGCTGCTGAGGATGCAGGGCGAAAGGCGAATATTCTGCGCCTCAAAACAGAATCCCATCACTAGGGAGGATACCCGAACAAAACCGAGCGTGCCCGGAAGCTCTTAAGGTGGCAGCCCCACCGCCGGGCTAGGGTACAGTAGGTTAATCACCCGCTTGCCCGAAAAACCAACTGATTAACGAAACGAACACAGTAAGAAACCGGACCGATTCTTTAACAACGACCTTTGGCATGAAAAAACGGACACGAGTTGCTTTTTGGAACGTACGAACGCTCAGCGACGACAGCCGTCTGGCCCAAGCAGAAGCAGAAATGCTGAGGTACAACCTGCAAGTTCTAGGTCTCAGCGAAGTGCGTAGAAATGGTTTCGGTGAACTGAGAACGTCTAAGGGCTTGACTTTCCTATATTCCGGCAAGGAAAGTGAGGAGGACACCCGCGAATACGGAGTCGGTTTACTTCTTTCAGATGCCGCAAAGAAAAGCCTCTTAGACTGGAAACCGATCTCGGACCGAATCATTTGGGCCCGCTTCAACTCAAGAGCCCGAAAGATCTCCATAGTGCAGTGTTACGCCCCCACCAACACATCTGCAGAGGATACCAAAGACGAGTTCTACAACGCACTAAATGCCACCTTTAACGGCATCAAGAAACAGGACATAGTTATCGTCATGGGAGACCTGAATGCAAAAGTGGGGAGCGACAACACCAACTGCGAGCGACACATGGGCACACAGGGACTTGGAGTACGTAACGAGAATGGGGAACGCTTTCTCGAGTTTTGCCAAAATCACGACCTGACCATCGGCGGCACACTATTTATCCACAAAGATGTCCACAAGTACACATGGAACTCACCCGATGGCATAACCAAAAACCAGATCGACCACCTTGCCATTAGTTCTAAATGGCGCGCCTCGTTGCTCGATGTCCGAAACCGAAGAGGTGCTGATATCGACAGCGATCATCATCTGGTTGTTGCCGAGCTGCGCCTCAAGGTTGCGGTAGCACGAACAGCCGGGGGATTTGGCAAGGTAGGGAGAAGGTTCGACGTCGCCAAACTCAGAGACCCTGACACCTGCACCAAGTTTAGACTCGAACTCAGAAACCGTTTCTCTGACCTCAAAATTGATGGAGACTCAGTAGACGAAGAGTGGAATCGCATTAAATTGGTCTACACAGAAACCAGCTCTTCAGTCTTAGGGCACAACTCACGTTCTCGCGAGGACTGGATGTCACAAACCACATGGCAGCTTATTAACGACCGCAGAGAGCTACATCTGAAGCTGTTACAAACCACCGACGAGTCACTTCTAGCCGAACTCAGACAGCAACAGCGTAAGATTCGCAAGAAAATATACCGCAGCACTCGAAAGGACAGAAGAATGTGGGCTGACGCTGTTGCCGATAATGCCCAACGCGCTGCTAACTCTGGCAATCTGAGAGAGTTGTACAAAGCTACAAAAACCTTGGCAGGAAACAGTAGACCCAAGAGGAAGCCTCTAAAATCTAAAGATGGGCAGCTTATTGTGACATCCGAAGGGCAACTGCGACGCTGGCGTGAACACTTCGAGGAAGTCTTTCGCTGTACAACACCACCCACGCCTAATATACCGCACCACTCATCCCCCCCATCGAGGTTGCTTGAAATAAATGTCGACGCACCAACTCGCGACGAAGTGGCTAAGGCGATAAGGTCCCTAAAAATTGGTACAGCTCCGGGTCTCGACCTTATTACCGCGGAAATGCTAAAAGCAGACATATACTCCGCCGTCGAAGCTCTGACACCTCTCATAGCAAAAATCTGGACAGAAGAGGAACTACCAGACGATTGGAATAAGGGGCTATTAATAACCGTACCAAAAAAAGGGGACCTTAGCCAGTGCAGCAACTGGAGAGGTATCACTTTGCTCTCGATACCGTCTAAGGTTTTTTGCAAGATTATCCTGGACAGGTTATCGGGGGCCGTCGAACCTCTCCTTCGCAAGGAGCAGGCTGGTTTCCGCCCGAACCGATCATGCACCGACCAAATAAACACTCTTCGTATCATTCTAGAACAGGCATCAGAATGGCAAAGGGAGGTCTATCTCACCTTTGTAGATTTCGAAAAAGCCTTCGATACGTTGAAGTGGGCAAGCATATGGTCCCGACTCTCCGACATTGGTGTCCCGCAGAAGATTGTTGAGCTACTGAAGGCCATCTACAGGAAATATTCCTGTAGAGTCACCCACGAAGGTCTTATCTCCGAAGACATCGAGGTACATGCGGGCGTCCGCCAGGGTTGCTTACTCTCCCCTCTCCTCTTCCTGGCTGTCCTAGACGGGATTATGCATCGCGCTTATGACAACAAGCGACGCGGGATTGAATGGGGAATAACCGATGTTTTAGAAGACCTGGACTACGCCGACGATCTCTGCATACTGAGCCACACACACCGAGACATGCAAACAAAACTGGACGACTTGCATCGGGAAGCGGGCTACACTGGACTTAAAATTAACTGCCGAAAGACCCAAGAAATGAGATCTGGAGTAGAGACCAACACACCGCTACGGATTGGAGCAGAGGATGTGGAACGAGTCCACAACTTTACCTACCTCGGGAGCGTCGTGTCAGAAACTGGGGGTACTGAAGAAGACATCACTTCGCGTATTGCCAAGGCTAGAGGTGCCTTCGCCCAACTTCGACCTGTATGGCAATCACGGAAACTGACTCGAAGGATTAAAATCAAGATATTCGGGTCCAACGTCAAATCCGTGCTGCTCTATGGGTGCGAAACTTGGAAGGTCACCAAAGTCATCTCGCACAGGCTTCAGGTCTTCGTCAACCGCTGTCTTCGCCAAATTCTCGGTGTGTACTGGCCGGAGAAAATATCCAACGAACAGCTGTTGGACCGCTGTCACGAAACGCCGATCGACCAACAGATCAAGCGCCGCAAGTGGAACTGGATTGGCCACACTCTCCGAAGGGACTCCGATCACATCCCCAAGCAGGCTCTGGACTGGAATCCTCAAGGAAAACGAAAACGTGGCCGCCCTAAGCAAACCTGGCGGCGCACTGTAACAGACGAGGCCAAGAAAATCGGCAAGACGTGGAGCGAAGTCAAACGTGAAGCTCAAGACAGAACGAGATGGAGAACTACTGTGGACGCCCTCTGCCCCACCTCGGGGTCATAGGACATTAAGTCAAGTAAGTCAAGTCACCAGGAAGTGACTCTCAATGTGCTGCCAGACAGGTAGGCTCATCTGATCTTCGAGCCTTTGATTTCAAGTGAACTGGCTCCCACATTATTACTGCGGGAACACAGCCAAAGCTGTTATGGCGGCAGATTTCACCTGTGCCACCAACCAGACCCAAAGCCGGAATCGAACCCACGACCTCCGGGTTTTATAGCCGGGCGGCTTAGCCACTGTTTCACGGAGGCGGTCAAAACTACGCTTATTAGAATATTTGTAGGTACCTACTTCTAACAATGTGAAGATGCAGTGCAATGGCCGCCGCCCACCGCGACACGTAGCGGTTCGGCGCGCGCGCACAGGTGCAGGCGAAACGCTCGCGCAGCACGCCCGAGTTGGGCGCAGCTTCACCACATACCTACGCGACAAGCGCGAACTCCCGAATCTCCCGATTATCGGGATACTATAATTTTCTAGGTCATGCGCATGACCGGTCTTCAGTATTAAGTTCTATAAATCGGTGGCAATATTTAAATAATTCATTTTGGCCGGGCCATATTAGTTTACCTTTATCCCCGGCCAAAATAAACGTTAATCTAAGCTAACATACAAGGAGCATAATTTATTAGTACATAAGCCTCATTATTTTCTTCTTACAGTTCTTGATTTGACTGAACTCCAAGTACCTAAGTTATACAATACAAGCTTATTAAGCTTCTTCGTTGTAGACACACCTATATTTAAATAAAAAAATCAATATTGCTGGACACTACTTACACAACGCCGTTCGTTACGTATTATTTTTTAAATACCTACATAATTTATACATAGAAAAACCCAGCTGAAACTAACAGACATGTTCACGCACGCATACACGCACATCGAACCTGAGACGTCTTGGTGGAATAGCCGATTTGTCAACTATTTCACCAAAGCGGTTGTCGAGTAAAGGAATCAGGTAAAAAATAAAGGCAAACACAAACAGAAACATGATTTTATATTTGCTGCCAATGGACTTCAGGCATGATACTTAGGTTATTCTATCATCTCATATTTACCTACTTAACACTTAATTACACGCGATTCTAATGAAAAAATATGTCCTTTATACGACACTTTATAAAAATCTTAATATGTACAAAATAATAATTTTATAATAATTAATTATTATAAAAGTATTGAATCTAACTCTTTGACTATATTTTGATGACGACCTTTTATTATATTCTAATAAATTATATGAAGACCTTCATGACAACCTTCACAATCTGTAGGTGGTCGAAATACTAACTTTTTTATTTCTTGAATAGAAAATTAACATTATATTTAGGTACGTCATGTTTAGGTAAATATTTACAATTACTGACTGGTCCCATCAAACAAACATAACTCATTTTGGCCGGATTTAAGTTTTTATACATTTTAATTTGTATGGAAATGATATTCTTTTTACGTCTGACGAAAGGTCTTCCTCAAAAAAACACAAGTTAGTTCAGAACTTTAGACCACAGATTATACGTTCAGACACATGTGCCACAATTAGTGTAGGTATTACCTATATTGTATATTGTGTTTAAACTTTACTAAGTAACCATAGTAACTATTTTAGAAAAAAATCAGAAAGTGTCGTTGCTCATCCATTAAACATTTATAAAAACGATAAATTACAAACTCGTATCTCGTCAATACCACTTAACATTTTCACTATAACGTGGAACTAAACGTCACTGGGGCGGCGACCGAGGAGGTATCGGAGGCTCTTCACACGGCGAGTGTCGTTCCTCCTCTGCACTATACTTGTATTCTCTATCTCCTGAGGGGTGGTCGGATCCGGGTGGAGTGCCTCTGCCTTCTCCTGCGGCTTCCAGAGAGGACCCGGGTGGGTAAGGCATGCCCTCTGCTCCGTACGCTACGTCCCCGGTACCAACGTACTCGGTAGGCTGGTAACTGTAGCTATTCAAGCTGAAACAGATGCACATAATTTAAGAGAGTATTTAATGAAAAACTAAATTAAACTAACTACATTGAAGAGCTCCCGCGAGAATCTTCGTAATTTTTTAAAAGGCACAGCTGTTTTGTTTTTGGGCAAAATTTATTTTTATTAATCTGACATAATATTTTACATGAAAAATAATGTATTGTTTTAGACAAAAAACGAAAAACTAAATATGCTGAACTGCATATTTCTGCGTTTATGTAAACTATACACAGAGCCTTTTAACTACATACATAATATTAAGTACATAGTATGTTAGAGACAAAAAATTACAACAAATAATGTCACCACTACAGTGTATCTACTACTCAAATCTAAAACTCTGTGCGATGTTCAACAGTGTTGAGCTTTAATCTTTTTTTATCAGGAATAAATAAATATAAATATTGGATAACATCACATATCTACATTGATCTGACCCAAAAGTAAGTAGCGTAAGCACTTGTGTAATGGGTGTCAGAAACAACGATGGTGCCACAAATATGTACATAAATACAAATAAACATCCAGACACAGAACAAACACAAATGTTCATCAATAAGTGTTTGTCCTGGGTGGGATTCGAACCCACGACACCTGGCGCATAGGGTAGGGTCACTACCTACCAATACGCCATCCCGAGCCAGTCAATCTGATAGATTAGGGTACCTAGGTACTTTGATATGCTACCGACTGTAATTATGCGACATATATAATTATACTCGTATTATAGTCTATAAAGAAAATATTTATTATTTCTTGCGATTAAATATCATTTTTTTACCTGTTAGGCCAGTAGGAGATATCTTCAATAGCGTGATGTGCGTACGGCGCGTACGCATGTTGATAGTACGGCGAGTGGTGCTGCGCTGGCGCTTCGTACTGTAGGGGATACAGCGGTGCCGGTCCCGAACTCGGCGCCGCGGTACTCGTGGGAGGAGCAGGCGCGTACTCCAGGGGCGCAGGGTACGCGTGAGGGGGAGTGCGGTATGGCCCAGGAGAGACGTTAGGCTGAGGCGAGCTACTTCCTTGGGTTGAACTCCAATATCCGCTGCTTCCCGCCCAAGTGTAGCTACTGTTCGGCGCTGCGGCAGAAGTCCGCTCCGTGGTACTGTACGAAGCTGCAAAACGTCCATTTTATATTATTTAGAATGTTGTTTTTTATACTAGAATATTAAGTTTATGTTAAATAAAGAATTTTTTTTTTTTTTTTTATCAAAAACTAGCAACACTAACTAACGCGTAACGTAAACTAAAGCGATGATTGCTAGAAAGAGATTGTAAAGTTACTTTTGAGAGAGTTTCTCTGTTTAAGCATCTTTTAATGAATGTTTCTTTAACTAAATGAATGAGTACATTTAGGGACTTACAGGGAGGCGACAAAGTCCTAGGACGTGACGGCGGCCGCGGCGGATATGGCGCGGGTCTCCGTGACGCAGCGTTGCCGCTGCTATACAGCGACTGCGACGCTACAAACCATCCACCGACTGTAAGACGGACATTAAAGGACATAGTCAAGCCATATTACCGTGGTCTAGCTGTCAGATATACTTGTAATAAATAACAGTTATTTTATTTCATACATCCATCATCCATGCACGCATATTATAAACCGAATTCAATAGCATTTTGGTTGAAAGCAACGGACACAATGTGGCCAGCATATCAATATCGATACATAGGGATAAATAGATATATCCAATGATATTGTTACGACGATGCCCGGCAACGGAGCTTGCACGCGAAAACGGACCTCACTCTTCTACGCAATAAGGTTCATTCTCGCGCGCGCCCGCCTGCTTGTTTACCTGCGCGCGGCCGCCTGCTTTTTACCTGCGCGCGATTGTTTTCATGAAAAGAACGGTCCTGTTCAAACGCGTGTCCTCGCGCCAGTTCGAGAGGCTTCACGAATCATCCACGAAATACTAGAGGGCCCGCGCCGGGTATAAATAGAGAGTGAGCGACGCTGCGAGCAGTATTCATTCTTCGGAAAGCGATCAGTGCGAACTATCCTGCGACGTTTGAAGTGAACAGCGTTTACCAGTGTTTGTTTTGAATTGTCTACGTAAAGTGTGAAGTGTAATTGTGTTCAAGTGGTGTATTTCAGTTGAGTGGTATTAAATAAATAATTGTCTTTTCGTAACCGGCATTTAATTTGAATTGACGTACCCCGTACCCGCAACATTGGTGTCAGAAGTGGGATGGTAGCACCAGGTTTTGCGTTGACTACAGGATGTTAAATAATGTAACGAAGAAGGACAGTTACCCTTTGCCACGGATTGACGACACATTGGATATGCTGAGCGGTATGAAGTGGTTCTCAACAGTTGATCTAAAAAGTGGTTACTGGCAAGTGGAAATCCATCCAGAAGACAAAGAAAAGACGGCATTTACCACTGGAACTGGAAATGGGCTGTGGCAGTTCAACGTTATGCCCTTTGGACTTTGTAATGCTCCGGCGACCTTTGAGCGGCTAATGGAGAGGGTTTTGGTTGGACTGCTGGGAGACGCATGTCTTGTTTACCTGGATGACATCATCGTCATGGGACGAAATTTCGCAGAACACCTAAGGAATCTGGGGAAGGTGTTTACCAGGATTCGAGAAGCAAATTTAAAGCTCAGTCCGAAGAAGTGCGCATTCTTTAAGGCAGAAGTGGCCTATTTAGGACACATCATCTCGGCGAAGGGTGTGAGGACCGATCCAGAGAAGATCAAAGCTGTCCAAGAATGGCCTACACCAACAAACAAGACGGATGTAAGATCCTTTTTGGGTTTGTGCGCATATTACCGGCGCTTTGTCAAGAACTTCTCCGACATCGCCAAGCCACTTCATCGACTTACGGAAGACAAACGAGTATTTGCCTGGGACTTGGAATGTGAACAAGCTTTCAATAAACTGAAGGGACACCTTTGCACCACTCCTATACTTGGATACCCGAACAGAGAAGGAAGATTCATCGTGGACACCGATGCAAGCAACACTGGAATTGGTGGAGTTTTATCACAAGAGCAAGGTGACCGTGAAGTCGTTATCGCCTATTTCAGCAAGTCGCTTTCAAAGCCAGAGAGGAACTACTGCGTGACTCGTAAGGAACTGTTGGCAGTAGTAAAAACTCTTCAACATTTTAGCAAGTACCTCATCGGCAGACAGTTCACCTTACGGACGGATCATGCAGCATTAAAATGGCTTTTGCAGTTCAAGAACCCAGAAGGACAAGTTGCAAGATGGTTAGAGCAACTACAGGAGTACAACTTCGTGGTGGAACATCGAAGCGGCAGAACGCATTTAAATGCGGACGCCCTTTCAAGAAGACCTTGCCCTGAGTCCTGTAGCCACTGCTCTAAGTCAGAAACCAAAGAGAAAGTCCGGATTATAACCACCCAGGGCCTTGACCATGAATGGAGTGAGGACGCTATTGGAAAAGCTCAAAAGGAGGACATCGACCTGAAGAAAATCTTTGAATGGAAGGAAAAAGACCAAAGGCCTTCTTGGAGTGATGTATCGTCGTTTAGTCCCACTACAAAAAGCTACTGGGCACAGTGGGACAGTCTAGTAATTAAAGACGGAGTTTTGTTTAGAAAATGGGAGACGCCAAAAGGGGACCAAAGCAATTTACAGCTAGTTGTGCCCCGAAAACAAGTGGCGCCCTTACTGAGGTATATACACGATGGGGTATCTGGAGGACATTTAGGCGTGAAGAAAACCCTAGAGAAGCTGAGACAACGGTTCTACTGGATACACTGTCGAGAGGACGTTGAAGACTGGTGCAGGAAATGTACGACGTGTGCATCAGTAAAGGGCCCACAAACCAGGAATAGAGGAAAACTCAAGCTATACAATGTCGGCGCCCCGTGGGAAAGAATCGCAGTCGATGTTGCTGGACCTTTTCCAGAATCTGAGGAGGGAAATAAGTACATCATTGTGGTTCAAGATTATTTCAGTAAATGGCCTGAAGTTTTCGCGACGCCTAATCAAGAAGCTAAGACGGTTGCGAAGAAGCTAGTCCAGGAAGTGATCTGCCGATTTGGTGTACCCCTCGAGATACATTCAGACCAAGGAAGAAACTTCGAGTCCGCACTATTCCAAGAGGTTTGTCAACTACTTGGTATGCACAAGACTCGTACTACCCCAGCACATCCACAATCTGACGGCATGGTCGAGAGATTCAACCAAACGCTTGAAAATCACTTGGCTAAAGTTGTCGATGAACATCAGCGAGACTGGGATCAGTACATACCTCTTTTTCTGCTGTCCTATCGATCTGCCGTACACGATAGTACTAGTGCCACCCCCGCAATGGTGAACTTTGGCAGAGAAATGCGACTTCCAGTGGATGCCCTGACTGGTACACCACCCGAAGCTCCGAAACCTGTCACAGATTATGTGGCTGACCTCCAGAAACGGTTGGACGAGATTCATGCCTTCGTTAGAGACTGTAGTCTGAAATCCAGCGACCGAATGAAGACTCGCTACGATCGTAAAGCCAACACTACCGGCTTTGAAGAAGGGGCACTGGTTTGGTTACACAACCCACTCCGGAAGAAAGGGAAGTCACCAAAGTTCCAGCCAAGATGGGAAGGACCCTACAAGATCATCACAAGGCTGAATGACCTCACCTATCGGATCAAGCAAGGAACAAGGGGCAAACCTAAGATTGTGCACATTGATCGGTTGGCACGCTACTACGGATCAAATAATGCTCGGGACGAGCATGACTAAGAGGGGGGTAATGTTACGACGATGCCCGGCAACGGAGCTTGCACGCGAAAACGGACCTCACTCTTCTACGCAATAAGGTTCATTCTCGCGCGCGCCCGCCTGCTTGTTTACCTGCGCGCGGCCGCCTGCTTTTTACCTGCGCGCGATTGTTTTCATGAAAAGAACGGTCCTGTTCAAACGCGTGTCCTCGCGCCAGTTCGAGAGGCTTCACGAATCATCCACGAAATACTAGAGGGCCCGCGCCGGGTATAAATAGAGAGTGAGCGACGCTGCGAGCAGTATTCATTCTTCGGAAAGCGATCAGTGCGAACTATCCTGCGACGTTTGAAGTGAACAGCGTTTACCAGTGTTTGTTTTGAATTGTCTACGTAAAGTGTGAAGTGTAATTGTGTTCAAGTGGTGTATTTCAGTTGAGTGGTATTAAATAAATAATTGTCTTTTCGTAACCGGCATTTAATTTGAATTGACGTACCCCGTACCCGCAACAATATTTTATTATAAAATCATTGGATAAATCAGTCAACGCCTCGATGGTCTAGTGGTTTAAGTACCGGGCCGTGATCTAGAGATCCTGTGTTCAATTCCCGGGTTGAACAAAATTTGTGTCGGTTTTTTCGGACATGGCTCGGGTATGTGATCACCAATCCGCACTTGGCAAACTTGGCAAATCATTGTAGCGATGATTTGATTTCAATGATGGTGGCGATGGCGTTTGCCCCTGTGGGACAATATAAATTGGCTGGTACTCTATGAATCAACATTACCTACATACATTTAATTTTCTGATCATTTGGCTCAGAGGCACTTAGCTATGCCGGCATTTTATAATATTAAGGGCTGAAGAATATTTTCATTAGAAACTTACACTGCGGATACTGATGTGGAGACGAACTTTGCTGTGGATAATGTGTCCCCACGAAGTCTCTCTGGTAGTACCCCTCCGGTCTCTCTTTAGCATCCAAAAACGCCTTAGCAAAAGGATTGTATTTTATTTTCAGAGAAGTAACTTCCTCATTCTGGTAGGCAGTGACCGCTATGAACTGGGTTTCTGGAAACGGGTAGGTCATTATGCGTCTCAAATCCGTTCCCACTTTAACTAAATGCACCCGTGGCTCATACTTGTGTAGAGAGTTCAGCATTATCTGAAAATAAAAATGAACATTTATCAAAAAAAAGCTGATAAACATCGCGCTTAAATTTTCATGCATTCACTTTATTTTATAACAGATATTTCCCATGTATCCATATGATGATGGTGTTAAATTAAAACTTCCATAACTTTTTGAAGTTATATAGATGTAAATTCTTCTACTTTTTATAGAAATTATATAGGCACGCCCACGTTGGGCGCCAAATGTATTATTATGACAATAAAATGTTTATAACTGTTTATAACACTTTGATGAAAAAAGCATCTGACATTGCTCAAATTCCTAACTTATGTGCGAATAACTGAAGAAAGGAATTAATATATGCTTATCGATAGTAGCATCTAACATAAAAGAAGTGTAATGTAAACATAGCGCTGAGACAATAATTATTACAAATGATAGTGCGTACGGGCACCTGCTAAACAGTTGGTAAAGCTACATATTTCACACCGACTCGTCAACATATGGATCTGGATACATCTGATGTTTGCTTTCATGTTCATTCGCACCACATTCAACCGTGAGAACTGGCTTCTATGAACTAGCGGTAGCGTAGAAACTGTAGCAGTGTAGCACCTTCTCATCGCAGGTTTCTATTATCAGATATTAGTATTCTGTCAATACCGTGAACTGATTATACGAGAAGTATAATGAGAAAAGACGATCTGAATATGGAGCTCGTTCATTAGTAATTAATGTAAGTAAATTGTTTCAAAACGACAAGTGCTTTCCAAAGTTCTCGCATACATATTATTTAAACTGACTTTAAATTGTACTCGTACATTACACATTAAAACATTTTGTATCAAAATATAATAAAAACGTTTTTCATGTTTTATTGTTAACAAGATCAACTGGCCCTTATTGCAAGACCAGCGTTTCCAGTAGTGTTTTAAGAATGATAAAATCGTTAAAATCCTGCCCAAGACAAACATTAATTTGACAAATATGTGTGTGCGATATTATGTCTAGTTGTTATAATACTTCTCTTCTAAGTAGACATGGGATATTCTTTTTTTATAAAGAAAAACAAAATCAATAATTATTAGAAGGCGTTATTAATCTACGTAGTTCATTAATATTGTGCTCGGTAGTGACATCGATTATTTCCACGATATAACATACAAGGAATTATTTCGATTTGATTAATATGTTTTTACCTGTCCATTTCCATTAGTTTTATTAGTCAGTTTAACTTTAGCGAATGATATCGGCTCCTTCATCCAATGCGCGCCAAAGTTCGGGCTCTCAGGGTGAATATAAATTGCATTTGAGGGAGGAACTTCCGCTTTGCCACCGGGTACCTGTAATGTTACAACGGGTTTTATGCTGGTTTCTTTAGAACTAATAGGCATAATAAAAATATTTTTTTACTATGCTACAGGCACATAAGACGAACTAAATGAAATAAGTCTCTAGAGTTTTATTTACTCAATATTGTTTAAGATAGTTTAAGTGGTTACTTTATTTATTACAAAAAATAAGAGAACTTTGATAAGAACGAGTATTATGACTCGGAATCCATACCCATTCTCCGTTGACATATTTCCATCGATGTGAATCGACTTGAACAAACTCCAATAGAACCGTGTACATCGCTGTTGGATCCAAGCCACTGGCTGTTACTTTAACCACTGGAAACATCCGTCTGTAATTAAAATTAATATTATAAAATACCTAATATTAGATTTCTAATAAACAGAAGAGTATCACCCCTTACCCGCCTTCGTGAAAAAGTGATTTGGTCACCTTGGTTTAAAACAAAAGTCGTTAACTAATTTGAATCTTATAGAAGGTAAGGCGTTTTCATAGTTCGATTGGATAGAGCTGCCTAACTATTGAGACTCGTAACGTGTTTTATTTTTCCTAGTATAGTTTTTAGGCTTACAGAGCGCGTGATTTCAAGGATTTATTAACTAGTTGTGCACTATTACACAATATATCTACATCCTGCGCAGCAGGATCCTATGTGTATTAAAGTGCACAAGAATTCTTAATAGATAATTTAAGGAATGTTGTACTGTTGTAGCTATCCAAGTAGTTTTAAAGCTTTGCTTAGTATGCGTTAAGTCATTGGTCAGTTTTGTATGGGCGTATTTACCAGGAAACTCAAGCAGTCGAAAGACTGTGTAGCCAAATTCAATTAATCTTGTTCCCTCATGTTGCACTTATGAAATAAAATAACCAGACTTGCCTTGCTGGATCAGTGTGCAAGCTCTTCTTATTTCAGGATATAAAGCTCGGAAAGAGAAAGAAAAAACGTAACGTAAGCCCTCAAAATCATAAAAGCCTCCCTTTTTTGAATTCAATTAATATTTCTATTTCTAAGGTAGGTACTCAATTCGATATTAGGTATTTTTTCATGAAGACTTATTTACTACTTTTCATCCTTTGTCATATCTTCCTAGTGAGCAACGTGCCTAAGGGAGACCTCTCGTCGTGTCAGGGTACCGCCCCTGTGGTACGACGTGTCGTTTAGCCGATCTGCGTTAATGAGCGAGGACTACAGTGCTAATAGTTGAAAACTAGCCGCCCGTCAGCGGGCTGTTAGCACTGGGATGCTGCCAACCTTATTCATAACTATGTGTTGTGTTTACCCCAATTTTAATTATTTCCAAACGCAAGAAATTGAGACTTAACTTAAGCGATCTGAAAGTTACGTCATCGTCAGAACAAATAAGCGTGTGTATGAGTCGCGAATGCAATTTATGTTAGGTGTACCTACCCACAGAAATCTAATAGATTTCTGTGGGTGTACCCTCCTAATCTTGTTATACTCGTAATTACAATTTCAAAGAAAAAATATGTTTATAATTCCGCCAACTTTATATATTAGGTACACCCTCTCCCATCACTCATCAATTTTAAAGAATTATATTATAACTAAGTAATTTTTTTCATAATTTTACCGCATTTTTTATTTAATAGGTAAGTAAACTTCTATGCACATTTTTTATGTTATTTCAGATGGGAGAAGGTCACGTCTCGACTGTTAAGCGTGTTAAGCTTGATAATTTTTTTTTTATGTAATATGGGGGCAAACGAGCAAGTGGGTCACCTAATAATAAGTGATCACCGCCGCCCATAAGCACCCGAGACCCCTTAGGGTCACAGGCGCGTTGCCCGCCTTTAAGGGTGGAATATGCTCGCTTCTTGAATGTATTCATGTTGTATTGGCTTGGAAACACCGCTGCGGGAAACTTGTTCCATAAAACAGTCGTGCGCGGCAGAAAATGTCTGCAGAAACGTACGGTAGTTGATCGCCACTCGTCCAGGTGGTTTGGATGAAACTGCATTTTGTGGCGGGTTGTACGGTGGTGGAATTTAGCAGCAGGAATCAAACCAAATGATTCCTAGGAACACTCCCCATGATATTGTATTATGGGAAACTTTTTAATCATGAAAGCATCGCACATTGCGCGATTATCGCTTAGTCACGCAGCCCCCCTAAGACCTTACAAAGGAAGCGGCAACTGCAGCCTTTTCTATTGAGGTATTTTTTTATTGCAATGTGTAACAAGACTAGCAGATCGTACACCTGATGGTAAGCGCCATGTCTGCCCTTAGGGCTTAGACAGTTCAGTGCCAAACAGTAACTAAGCAGTTACTGTCTGGCTCTGCCCTGCGTCCGCTACACCGAGACGACAGTTATTAGGTCTCATACACCCAGTAATTTCACTAGCTTCAGAACCCTTCCCCCGAAACACAGAAGTGCTTGACACACTTCTATTTCACGGGAAAATATCTGATAAATATCTGATAAGGTAGGTATACTTGGCCAGGATTAAAAGTGTACTGGCTCCTACATTCATATTTCCAGAACACAGCCTAAGCTGTTATAATGGCAGCATAGTCAGCCAGACCATGAGAAAGTCCTGCCACCGATTGTTTTTCATGATGCATTCGACAATCAATCATTTGCAATATTAGTCTCTACATTAAAAATAAATGATTGTCTTACTTATCTGGTCTAGAGAGGTTAGATAATAATAATAATCGTTTATATTAGATCTAGTACATAGACTACTATGTACTAGATCTATTATAAAACACTCACAATGTAGAGACTACTCTACATTGTGAGTGTTTTATTATAAATTCCTTACAGTTAAATGTATAGGCTGTAAAGTAATACTAAAGTTGGTTAGTTTAGCCTGGAAAGAAAACTTTCTTAGTGTAGCCTAAACAACGTACTGGTTTAAATTCAAACAATACAGACGAAGCGTAATACAATCAATGATATTATAATAATTATAATATCATTGAATACAATATATTACTATAAATGTAGAGTAATGATGTACATAGAGTAACTCTATGTACCTACGAGTACTATAATATGTACAAATTATGTATATGGGGGTGGGATAGGTACAGAATATGTGGTATCAATCCGGCAGTGTCCAAGCTCTTGACATTGGCAGAATCACTGTTTTATACAAAAGCTCGTGTTTGAGAATTGCATTTTTTTATGCAGCGTCGAATTCATATTGATATCTATAAAGTTTCTCGGGCTATATTAAATCTATGCCATACATAGGTTTTTTTACAGTTTTATACATTTAAATGAGTATAAATTGAAATTTTCATTGTAACATATTGGGATTCGTAACCTTTGGACTAGATAACTGCGTTAATTAAAAGTAGCCATCTTTAATATCATTTTTTTTCCTATAATACACATTAAAATATAAATACGTCCTTGCAACAAACAATTTCGATTGTGAACTTCATAGTATCAGTTCGTTACAACAAAGGTTAAACTTGACTATAATAATATGCATAAAATATACGCTTAAATACAATGTTATTTTATTACCTTCTTTATAAAACTTGAGTTTGCTTCGTTAATATTTTATTGCAAATATTTTTATTACAAGGTATTCAGTGATCTACTCGTAAAGCATGGAGCTAAATAATTATGACCAGTTAGTTATTCTTAGGGTCTCGCAGTAAATATAGGTAGGTACGCTTCATTGTAATCAATTAAAAAAAATAAAAGCTTCAGGCTAAAAAAGCTTTGTAATTATTGTATTAATGCAGTATGCAAGCACCTTTTGTTTGAACTTTTGTTTGAAAATTAACTTGAAATGTAGAAAAGCCTTTTCAGAACACACCAGTCTTTACTTTAAATATGACAACCAAAAAGCATCCCTGCCTAAGTATATTATTTTTTTAACAATTTTAAATATGGTTGTTTTTAAGTACCTATCTTTATTGACACTTTTATCGATTGTTAATCAATTTGGGTAGGTTTTATGATAAAATTGGAAGAATAGAATGTATCACAAAATAATAATGATTACCTGAAACAATTTGTCATCGCTTATACACAACCCCATAGATGACTGTGTACAGTATGTGAACCTCGGTTGTATGTACTTAATAGTCCATACAACCGAGTCCTTTTTATTATCATTTGATTATTTTTTAAATATAAGCAATACGAGTATAAGAAAACTCTGTCAAAACATTTGAGCTGTGAAAGAAATTTATTTTCTTGCAGTTTAAGCTGAGACAGGAACTTCATAATTAACTATGCCACACCACACGCATACTCTATAATATGTAACACTAAACACCAATGTATTTAACGCAATTTATTTCTGTCTCGTCTTTGTTGTTGACTCATTTTTTTCTATCGTGTATACTTTTTGTGTAAAAACAAAAAATAGATTTTTCTTTACCTTTCTAAAAACAAATAGTTAAGTAAGGTTTTTACGCTCTTTGTAAATAAATAGTATGATATCCGAAAATGACAATTACCTTTTGAATGTCGCACAAATATAAATTATCAATATTTTTATAAAAGCCTAAAGAACAACATGCCTGTCTTCCGTGATATATACGGATACAGAGGTACAGGTGGAATAGCATATACTTAGAGTATACAATAAGATGTATACTCTAAGAGCATATAATTTTATTAACCACATATTTTAGTCATACGAATATGACGTGTTTACATAAATAAAATACACTACTTATTGATAAGAAATACACACGAGCTCACCAATTGGTGTAATATAATTGTGTATAATGGACTGCCTACATAAGACAATAATTTAACACATTAACATGTAAATAGGAAAATAGATGGAAGAAAACATTAGGTTATAATAAAATATTAAAAGCTAATATTTATATGCTAGTGAAATATTTGAAAAGCAAGGGATAATATTTTGCTATCTCTAATATAGGGTTTGCCTTTTTGATTATAAATAATTTAAAAATATGTAAATATTAGCGCTCGCTATATCGATGTATTTTGCGCTTTTAACATTTTGCTCCTTTAACATTTTGCTCTTTTACCATTTTACGAGGGCTTAACATTCTGCGCTTTTAACATTATGCGCCGAAACGCTGTATTTAATATTTTAACTACATTGTTTAACACGCATAATTGAAACAAAAAAGAAAATTGTCATATTCTTAAACAATTGGAAACGTACTGGTGGTAACATTCTGGTGATGTTTGGCTTAGATTTACACATTACCTTACTTTAACCTTATTTTATCTTGGTTTAATTATTTTTATAACTCCTACTGGACCCGAAGCCTCGTTTAGGTACGTCGCTATCGTCAAGAAGTAAGCATCAACTTTACAGCACCGTTAACCTTTTGTATCTTTACTTTACATAATTTCATACTTACAATATTCATTGTAACGATGACTTGATTTCAATGATGAATTCCTCTGTCCACTATCTTTAAATACATATAACATACTACGTCGCCTAAGCGCTTACGTGTTCTTTTTACGTACGTTATTCTAACAATTAGTTTCATTATCTATTTAAATTAAAGAAACTATAAGTTTAAGATTTTGAAACCTAAAACTATAGCTTCTTTTTTTCGGAGGAGAATGCGTTTATCCACCATAACCGCAGGCTAGCTAGACCTGCGGCCGTGTGTGGAACTCGAGATTATAGCGTCCACTACTCACTAAGCTCCCCCGGGTTCCCCTTCATACTCGATCGGGACGAGCCACGGCGCCAGCCTTGTGGCTATTGACCACGGTACATACAAACATTTAATGTTGTCCAGGGATGTTTTTTTAACACATCATGTTTTGTAATTATCGCGTAAAGTACGTTACCTTCCATTCTTAGTGACGATCATCTCATTGGTGAGGGTCTGGAACCGCACCCACAGCTCGCGGTCGTCGAGAGCGACGGAGACCTCGCGCTCGCGACCGCCGCGTGACCCACCTCCGCCCACCGTGGGCTCCACCGCGCTCAGGATGTGCGATGCCGCCATCCTGTAAAAAGTATAGAATGTAACAACAGTTCTAGATTTAGTTAAATTAAGTTGTGGCTGTTGGCTTTTAAATCGCTATCACCTGTGTTTAATTTAAAGGAGCGACGGAAACAAGACAACTTCTAAGTACATATAAAATACCTTCCTTTAAATGTGGTCCCGATGCATACATTTTATTAAAAACAACATCTCATTTTAAAAAGAGACAAAAAGATATTTCCATATAGGTACCTACTGTGTAGGATATTGCTTCCGTTTCCTCTCTGATCCTGGCTTAACATAATTCGCTCTACAAAACCAAATACGGCATCTCTTGCAACTCTACGTGGTATAATTTGCTTGGGAGATTGGCCGTGCAAAGCGGTTCTATCAGATTATTGTAGGAAAGGATCTTTAACTGGGATTTTAGTATTCGCTAGTATATCAATATAGCAATATTCGTCATATAGAGTATTAGAGCCACGAACAATTTTGGAATTGCACATTGGTTTTTTTAATTGTTTTCTTTCTAATGAAAATTTTCACAATACATGGGATTCAGGGATCCCGATGAATAAATAGACACAAAAACCTTGTTTAAAATATGTACAGTGTGTACATTGTATGTACAACTACGATCATGTTAGATGTAAGAACGTAGAAGGGGACAGAAACGACAAGGTCGATGCCTACTGAACTTTAATTTTAAGCAAACAAAGTCCAATGCGTTACGAAACACAATCTCCACTAACCAAACGGAAAGCATCACGAAATCTGAATGCAAATAAGCCAGATATTTTATTGTAAGTTTGTCCAAGGCACGATCTTCGGGCTAATGTTTATTGTACCTATTATCGCCTGCTACGTCGGTTCAACGTCCCAACTCCTCATCCTCCTCGTAAGTCTGGTCATTTTTGACAAATTCCGGGAAATCAATTAGTTAAATATGAATGCATGTCTTTAGTTCGTTCCAATGGTAACAAAGAGGTGTTACCACTGACCATGGGGATGTTTCTCTCTCTCTATTTTAGACATTGGATAGCTATTTAAGTTGATCACTGTAGAGAGTATTTAAATAATATATATTTTTTAACGGTCATCAGAACCAAATCAATCAAATCAGAATTAATATGGCGCTTTTTTTATTGGTTTTTGGCTAACCGTAAAGGTTTGTACTTTAGCCACTGACGATGTTTGAAAGGTTGGGAAACTTATTATTGAAGGCAATAGGAAATTTTAAATAAATACATAGTTTTTATCTTCAATTTTTTTTCAGTTTTTTGCTAGCAATGAGTTTTCTTGGCCGAGGTTTGATTAGAGGTGCACCGGTTGTATGTTCTTTGCATGCACAAAAGCAAACCAACTTTCCGAGCAGTCAAATCCAGGATACAATAATTCGTGTCTCTGTTTGTTTAGCTTTAAGTTAAAAAAATATTATTTTTTACGGCAATTTATTATATAAAGTTTATACGTATAACATGTCCCAAATCTTTTCTAAGTGTAAAGTTACAAGCAATAAAATCATATTTAACAGTAGCCTATGTACCTATAAACGCTCTGAATTACTGGAATGTAGCCGAAAACTGTAAGTAGGTACTCGTAGGTATATGAATATAGGTAGAAGATACGGCTTTCTCACGTCAAAGCTATTTTTAGTTTTCTTCACCGAATCACGAATTGAGAACTAAATCTATAGGTATTCTCCTACTATCATAGAAGGAAAATACACGTGGGTTCTAACTAAAGTATGTGATTTCACTGCTGGATATAGTTTACAGGTATGACGAGCGATGCTTAATTGCAAGAGAAAAAGAAAAATTTACCCGTATTGAAAAAAATGCTGTCATGTCAGATTGCCATTTGGCTAGGTTCCGGGTGGTGGGTTTTATTTCAAACCTAGCCAATATTGCGACCATTTAATATACATATGTATTATGGTTAAATTAATCTAAGATCTTCAATGAGACGTTTGCAATTTTCTCTAATAAACAAGCACGAGAACGGAATTGTGATATCCAAGAACTCTTCAATATAAATCCGTTTTTAGGTGTAAGGTATATATATGACATTATTTTGAACGTATTAACCACACGATTTTTTTTAAATCTACATGGAACGTACTTAGTAACACTAATTAAAGAGTAGATATTTATTGTAAAAAAAGGTGCCACCTTGACCATTTATAAAATAAATGAAATAATAAATGCAGCTATTCAAATAAATTAAATTCAAATGACTCAGTACACACTAACGATAATTCATATTTTATGTAACTTGTTTAAGTCTAAAGCGCTAAATAGGTTTAGTTAAATTTGTTTTGCAGCAAGTACCTAAGTAGCAATTCAAAGTTAATCACAATAAGCAATTAAGTCGGCGAAACTAGATACAAAAGAGGGGGAGAATATGGCAAACCTCGAATGAGAATACTTTATTGAATACTGTTATTTATTGTTGAAAACTGACTATAGACACTACCTCGTAATACGTTTTACGTCCACCTCAGAGAATAGCTATGATGGTCCCTATCGTATTCCAACAACATTTAAGTTTTAACAAGAAAGCATCCAACATGTATACAATATAAAAGCAAAGTAATTACACCGCTAGCCCACTCGTCCGCAACGTCATTATTCATCGTTTTACGACTCCATGAGGTATAAATATTAAACTCAAGCCGTATAGATGAATTGCGAACATTTTCTTTTTAATGGCCAGGTTAAATATGATGTGCGAGTGTTGGCCCCGGTTTCGGATCTAACTCTGCATAGGACGAGCTCGCTACAAAATATCGAAGCGTGCCAGTGGACATAAACAGTTCTCGCCTTTTAATTACGCAGGTAATATCGTCCTTATTCTTGCTGGCAAAAAATCACACACAAAGAAACATCAGACAAATACACAATTTAGCAGTAAATATAGTTCCTTCCACAACACGATTTCTAAAAAACAGTTACATGATGTCCATAAAAATCTTTAATCATATACCAAATCATATAAAAGCACTGCCATTACACAGGTTTAAATCATGTCTCCGACAGTGGTTACTCGATAACATGTTTTACTCTATAGAGGATTTTTTAAGTTTTAAGCACAAGGACTCAATATATACTTAACTTTATGAGTAGATTAAAATATGGTTGAAAATATAAGTATAATATTAATGTAAAATATAAAGAACTAATATTATATGATAAGATTGATAATATGTATTTAGGCATATTTTATATTCCGATAAAATTTGATTATATAAGTTTGCTTAGGTTTGCTTAGATAAGATTATGTTTTAACATAAGAGAACCTACGTTAGAATTATAATATGTAAAAAGTAGATGAAAAGAAATATAATATGAATGTAAAATATATAGAATTAATTGTACATGATAAAATTGATAATATTTAGGTATATATTTTTATATTCTGATAAAATTTTAATAGATAAGGTTTAAAGCTTATGTTTAAACATAAAAGAACCTATGTTATAATTATAATATGTAAAAAGTAGATGAAAAGATAAATATAATATAAATGTAAAATATATAGAATTAATTGTACATGATATGTATGATTGATAATATTTAGGTATATTTTATATTCTTTAAAAAATAAAATAGATAAGGTTTAAACAAAAGAGAACTTATGTAATAATAATTATAGTACATAATATAGATAGGAATGTAACATTTATATTTGCATGCTTTATTTGAAAGCTGAATAGGCATAAGAACCTGCACAAAACATTTTGTACCACCAATGTATATACCCTATTCATGGCAAATAAATTATTTTGAATTTGAATTTTGAATTAACGGCCGCACTGGCCCTCGAGACGAAGAGGGCTCGGCGAAGGAGCAAGCCAATTGCTGCTCGTGGAATGTCGCTTAATCGCTGTGCAGTGCCGACGTTTTACAGATCCCTATAAAATATCGACGATAACAACGAATGCCTCTGACGGGTGCCACGAAAGGAACCCGAGTGATTGGAGGTTTATGACGTTCGTTTGATAAATGTAAGCAGCATTATGTCGAGTGAGCCGCGCGGTGTCTGCCTGGACAATTGCGCGAGCCGAGGCAATGTGAGCGAGAGGTGCTAATGATCAAATGCAAGACCGACCAAACCGATATTGAAACCATTGAAACAATACGGCCGATGTTGTCTTTTCCAATTTCAAAGTTTGCAGAATGGCTGCGTAATGAAGGCCAAGAAGGCTATGCAAATGGAACGATGCCGAAAACTCAAGTAAGTATTTTAATGGTCTTGCGTCATCGTTGTTTCAAACTTGAATTTTCATTATCACTTTGTATGTATACAACCGTCAGCCTTGATATGTTAATCAAACAATAGACTAAAATCAAATAACGCAGGATGTGATCAATAATAAGGTTTGGCCTTACGAATAAAAGCATATTTTCGTTCGACAATTTTATGGTCATCTCGTCAGCTCATCAGTTGGTATTTCCGGAAACTAAGACTATGGAAGAGTTATTCTTGTATTATATAGTTTTGCATGATTCAAAAATAAACGTATGTTAATTAGCTAATAATCATAAAGTATCATTCCAAAGCTCACGTAAATACTTTATGAAAAATATCATTATTATGTTGGACAGAAAACAAATATAAGGAAAGGAAATAGTTTAATTATGAGAAAATTTCTCAGTCCACGAACCGACAAATAAAAATAAAATACCTACAGTCTTCTAGGTGGCAAGGACTTTTTCCGTGATATTAATGTAAATATTCAAATTCGGTAGCTGATAACCGCAATCAAAGTTCTTTGGGGCAACATTTCAATTAAATTTTATTCCTCAATTCTGTGGTTGTCATAAAAGTTTAAAGTTTGACGAGTAAAGCCCATTGAGAAACTCCGAATTGATATTAATTCAAATAACTCAGGTTAAAAAGTCAGGGTTTTATGTGAGTTGTAAAAGTTTATTGTAGGGCTTTTGTGGCGAACCGGACGCGCCGATGGGCTCGCTGCCGCGGTGCGCGACAGGCTGCGCCCGCGCCGCTTTGTGTTGCCACCGCGTCGGCGCTCGACGCCGCCGATGCAAAAACCTTTTACTATTATAACTCTTTGTAGTTAACACGTAGTAAAAATTGTGGATATCTATTACAGAAAATGTTAATAATATATATAAATTATGCATTAAATATTGTTCAAAACTCGAAACTAGTAATCCTTGTAATATTTGTCTGTTCAAGCATCGTAGTTTATTTGAAACTGCTTAATTTTTGCAGTCACTCATCAATTGTTATCATTCAGGAAGGCTTTTCTTGCGTCTGCGTCTACGTTTTGCCGTGGCCGTGGAAGAAGTCGGTAGGTTAGTTTGGGCACGTGACGGCTTGACCTATTAATAAATAGACAGGGCAACATTTTTAATTAAGATTTTCTGATAAATGTGACCTATATTAAAAAGATTCTGCTCGTTATTCTGATCAAACTATTTTCCGGTTTGCGCATTTAACGTAACACATTGTATTGATTTATCTACGTCCACGCTTCAAATAAATGATTAAGTTAAAATTTAACTTAATCATTAAGATTTAATCTTAAATTGGTAGAGACTTAAGATGAAACTTGTATTCAAACAATTTACTTTTGGAGCTTTTAAAACTGAGGCTGAAAGAACGGTAACTTAACAACTTTGTTAGTGTCGCGCCTACGTGTGATACATTTATTTTATTTTATTGCAGTCCACTGCAAGAGTGCACGCGCTGGCCATCTGGTGAGGCCGCACATTACCTTGCTTTGCACACTTTATAGGCACGATAATTTTGAACTCATCAAATCGCACGTACTGATATAAAGTTTATAACTTCGCTCACTATTAATGTCAGCAGATCTTCATTTTTTCTTAGCTGGTCAAAACGATTATTCACTCCAATACAATATCTCTACATAACAGTCTACAAGCATTTCTATTTTGATTTCACTGTTTTTCATATGAATGAAACTGCAATTGTATGTACTAACTTTTCTAATACTTTTAAGTCAGAGTTTTTGCGAACCTAATCAATTATATTATATGGGTACATACACTGATTTCACTGATGACAAAACAGTTAAAAACTCACCACCTAATTGATAGAAAAGTTATAAGGGATTTTCTTGTACAGGAAAAGAGGTTAATGTTTTTTTGGCTCCTAGCTCGGGAGATGAGAAATGAAACCGCCAGCGACATTTTGATCATCTTTTAAATAATATATAACTGGGTTACTAGGTATACCTATATGGACACCAAATGACAGGCACAGAAGGCAGACTTCCATAAAACAAATAATACATAATTATTTAGAATGTTCGATGAAAGTAAGTACATAGTATCTACAAATGATATGTTAAGTCTGTAATTATTTATTTATTTATAAAAACTTTATTGACCACACAAGTCGGGTACAAAAGGCGGGCTTAACGCTAAAAGCATTCTCTACCAGTCAACCTTTGGGGGGGGAATAGCTTTTTTTTGGGTAATTATGTAAATTTTATGAATACATAACTGATCAAATTAATCGAACCGACTACATTGCACTGCTTACGCTCTCACTAGAAAATGTGAAATCAGTTGCCATTCTAAATTCAAATATATTCATTATTGATAAGCTAGAAGCAAACTCGGTTTATTTTAGCCGTCGGTATAGATTAAAATCAAAGCTATAAGTCGTAAAAATGTTGATGATAAACTTTTATTTTGGCTAATTCGTTTATGTGCATGCATTTGAATCTTGGAGTTATAAATCTCGAACTGATAACGGAGACACTTTAACAGAACTATAAAGCTTGTAAACTGTAAGTACCTTTATAGGATATATCTGTAACACAACAGAATATTGTTGTGCCTATTTCCGTGTTTCATTTTATTTTAATTGAATTTCAGAATTCAAAGCATGGCAATTTTCATACCTACCTAAAAGCATAAAATTAAAAGCGAATGTAATTCATGTCATGGAGTAGCTTTCTATACCATGAAAAAAAATGTGACATCACATTGTCCTTTTTTTAAATATGAATGCAGAATTTCATTACTTCATTCTTATCACATCGTATGGCAGTTCGCTGCTAGAAACCCTACAGCCCTACCTAGCTGGATTTTTGATAGTATCCTTCAATCTCATCATCATGATAATGATGATACAGAGTTTTGACCTGACACATACTGTTGGCCTGAATAAATATAATCATTCATACATACTTGCTATTTCTGTGGTGTGCATGTGTTTAACTCTACCTACACCTTAGAAGAAATGCGTGAGAAGTGAGAACTAAGGCATCTATTTTGACTAAGATGTAGAGTTGTAGAGGTTATGAAGTTATGTTGGGATTATTGCCACCATCACATGACCGTCAATTATTTTTGTAATGTTATGGTCCTTGCACGAGTAGTAATGAAACGACCAAGCCATCCGTTCTATTTACTCTGTGCCAACCATTTTGGCTGCGTCCCCAGTAGACAAACTGTTAGCGACAGACTGAGAAAGGGAAACGCCGAAAATAGGCCCAGAGTGCACAACATATTCAATTTCATGAATGAAATCTAAATATTCGTACTTGATTTGTCGTCTTCTTCTTTTTTCAGTATAAGTTGGGAAAAACATTTATAAATAATTAAGTATTTCAACGATTTTTCCTTTACATGATGTTTACATGTCACTTTTGATGTTTGTTATTAAATAAGAAATTGGTCCGAAATAGTTTATTTTTAATTACGTTTTTCGATATAGCGGTAAATATTTTATAAAGTGTTAAATAATATTATTAAATACCAAATAATAAATGTATATTTATGAATAATGATAAATTGTTTTAAAACTACCTTTTATAATATTAATAATTAATAAACAACACTATAAAATATTTACCGCATTAACGAAAAACGTAAATTAATTTCGGACCAATACTTTTTTTTTCTTTTTTTTTTGGCACTGCACGGTTTGTGGTTTGTGCATCGGCAACTGACATTGATCATTTATTTTTATTCTTCTTTTTGGTTGGTCCGAAATTAATTACGTTTTTCGATATAGCGGTAAACATTTTATAGTGTGAAATAATAATAATTATAAAAAGTAGTTTTATACTAATTTATTATTATTAATAAATATACACTTATAAATTGGTCTTTAATAGTATTATATAACAATTTATAAAATATTTTCCGCTTTATCGATTAACGCAATATAAAAAAGTAAGTTTCGGACCGGACATACGTCATTAATGAAATGTAAAGGATATAGTCGTTGAAATATTAAATAATTTATAAATGTTTTTTCCGACTTCTACTGAAAAAAGAAGAAGACAACAAATCAAGTACGAATATTTAGATTTTATTCATGTGATTGAATATGTTGTGCACTCTGGGCCTAAGTTACTATGGCTTTCTGGCAATCCCCTTTAAATTTCGAACGTCGCAACCGGTGTTGCTGGGAGTCGGCTACATCCCCAGTAGGCAAACTGTAAGCGGCAAACTAATAGTTTGATAGTTTGCGGCTTATCGATTTAGTACGCCTTTCCTTAAATACAAATGGAGTGTCCACAGTTTGCTAATTTTGCGCTCACTGTACGCAGTTTGCAGCGTTACGCGCTGACTATCTCAGTGAGCGGCCGACTCCCTTCAAAAACCTGTTTTAGTTGGCGAAAATTGTTCTAAATTTGAAATTTCTGTTAGCCACAAATTTGCGGCTCACTCCGTCGGCCGCTTACAGTTTGCCTACTGGGGACGTAGCCTTAGTCTGCCGCTAACAGTTTGCCTACTGGGGACGTAGCCTTAGATGTAGAGTTTACGAAGTTTGGGCGGGTAGAATTAGTAGTAGAAGTAATTTGACTAAAACTTGTTCAACAGCTTAGTCTGACTTGTCCTCTACAGTCAAGCACAGACTAATGAGCCAGTAGGTAGGGTCCCGTATATATGTAACAAGTTACATAAAACTGTATTTTTGATAATGATTCTTCTTCTTTAGACCGTTTTCACCCTTGTTGGGTATAGGCCTCTTCATGGTCTTTCCACTTTGGGCGGTTTTTAGCGTCGCGCATCCACTGCCAAGGTGCCAAGGGTGATGGGACACCCTTCCGATGTCGTTGATGTTGATATTATGATTAGTTCATTTTTATTATCTCTTTTTGCATGACAGTCTTTTGTTATTATAACCCATTCTTCTTATCTCTTATTCCCTCTTCTTTTTTGGCTTACATTTATAATCAGCTTTAGATAATAGGCTCTTAGGCGATGACTGTTCTTTTGTAAATAGATACGAGAACCACAAACAAACTTCCACCTTAGAAATACCCTTGTGTCATTACGCATATTTTAGAAACCCATGCGTAATTTCTTTTTTCAAATATCCCCCCTTTCCCCCCACATTTCCGGGATCAAAAGTAAGTAGTAAAAGTATGTTCACCGGGGATAGTGTAGCCATCCCACTGCGAAAGAAATATTCAAATCGGTACAGTAGTTTCGGAGCCTATTCAATTCAAACAAACAAACAAACATACAAACAAACAAACAATCAAATCTTTCCTCTTTATAATATTAGTATAGATAATGTCCCCCTACCCACGTTTCAGCTATGGTGGCCAATATTTACAATCAACAAGCTAGACGGGATATTAGGTAAAGAGCACAAGCACAGGCGCAATCTCTATTTCCTCCCAGGCGCCGGTGTGCAGCAGACAAGGAAGACCCAGAACTGCAACGGATACTCCGTTGCAGTTCTGGGTCTTCCTTGAACAGAAAAACCTATCAAAATGTTTTGGTCCGACCGGGAATTGAACCCATGACCGGGAATTGAAGTGTAACTCGCTGCATCACAAAGGCAGCCATTTTTTATAATAATAAGAACATTTTTAGGCTTATCAAATTTCTTAATTTGCATTCCTTTTTTTCGGTGCTGCGTGGCCGCAATATTTAAGAACTCAAACCATGAAAAACCAAATGTCTTACCTTTCTTCAGAGTTTACTTTATCCACAATTTTATCCACTTTAACAAACACATTTATCGAATTAAGAGTTTTATTTCACTGCACCTTTTTCACAGAGTTGTAGTTCCCTAAACTAAATGTCCATAAAAGGTAAAAGTATATATTTTCAAAAATTATAAGGAAGTTTCAGTATATATTGAAATTCAGCACTGCTGTTTGTCACATCACATCACAAATCAGTGCTGGCGTGCCAACTCCGTGGGCAACTACCGCAAACTCGACCGCACTACTACACTTCATTAGCATGTATACAAAATAACACACTTACTACCTCATACACCTTGATGCCTCAAAACACTCATAACTCAAAGACACAAGCATCAAATTACCTTAAACATCTGAAATAGTGCCATCGCAATATTTAAAGAAAAATATACGCTATTCATCTAAACACAAGGTTTAGTTTAAGGGATATGGACAGGTTCACCGAAGCTCCGCCTCTACAGTATTGACAAATAAACCGATTGGTGGCAGACGGCGAGATCCGCTGAGGCACTCCTGCGCAGCTTTGAGGCGTTTCTTTGAAGATGCTCTTGTTGCTTTATGGTATTCTTCATAGGATGATTAATGATTTTCTCAAAGTAGAATCATACAATTTCGTGGATTTTTTTTAATACCATGGCACATATATTTTTCTTGTTATAAATTTATATCCATTATAATTTGCATGCTGTCTGGGCTTAATATGGAAGCACACATTTTTTTTATGTTACATCATTTACTTGTACCCATATTAGTTATGCAAATAAATATTTGAATTGAATTGAAATACTATACAGCGTGGAATTTTAGTCGTTGTTTTCCCGCAGTAAAATGATTCTATCTTAGTAGTAAAATACATTAATAAAGTTCTTTTTTTTAGTTAAATCAAAAGTTTTACGATTATGATAGACGAAACTCGAACCAATAGTACTAGCTGCGTCACAAACGGTCACCGGCCGGGGTCATTGCCCTTCGCGTTTATCAAAAAAATGATTATTTACTATTTACTCACATTTAGTTTCCATTTCCCATTATAATTTAAGAAAAAATTTCAAAAAAAGTTTTAAAAAAATTTCAAAAAAAAAAAATTAAAAAAAAAAATTATTGCATAAATCGATAGTACTACTGAAGGTAAAGCATTCTGCTGCGGGAAATCAACGACTAAAAAAACACGCAGTATAACTTGTTATTTTATTCATAATATACTAGCTGCCCGCCGAGGCGGCTTCGCAAGAGTAAAAAGTGTCAGTGAAACAGGAAGAAATTATATCTAATTTTGTAGTGTTCGAAAGTTTTGCGCACACCGACACAGATGTTTTACTAAATAGATAAATAAAATATGCCTCATAAGTTTCGGCAAAAAAATTAACTTTAACAATCAAAGTAACATCATGTAGATAATAAAATAAGTGAAACTTGCCGTAATTACTTTGGAGTAATATAATTTATTACTTGGATACTTACAATAAAATACCTTAAGTATTGTAATGATTGTAATGTATCACCCCTCAATTTGCTTTTATCAGCTAATAGGCCGTCGGAAATAGACATTTAATTCGAAAAGTGTGATGTAGTTCTGCATTTTTGATATGTTGTATGGGTCTATTAGGGTAGTGTGAATTCCAATTTGCAACTTCGGAAAACCTGTGGAAACCGAGAAAATCGAGAAAATCTTCGAAATTTTGGGACTTTTTTTACTATTTGCTCGCCAGGGCCAAAACTATGCTTTTATTGCGAATGATGTTTTCTACACTTATAAACTGTATTAAATTACTTGCAATTTAAGCCTAATAGCAACGCTATTGACTCCATAGCAGCCAAGCTGTGGCACAAAATATTTTCAGTGACCTTTCTTCGTGAAGCTAGTGGTTTTGCCAATTATTCGAGAAATAAGTAAGTAAAACCTGAAATTTTCTATTTTCGAGAAATATTGGTCATCTTCGAAGTGCCATAGCTTGACTCCTTTGAAGCCAATAGAGCTGTGATTGGCCTCCAGTTGTAGGTACTTTAATACAGTTTATGAGTGTAGAGAACATTGTTCACAAAAAATGCATAGTTTTGGCCCTGGAGAGCAAATAGATAAAAAAGTCCCAAAATTTCGAAGATTTTCTCGATTTTCTCAGTTTCCACAAGTTTTTCGAAGTTGCAAATTTGAAATCACATTACTCTAACGGACCCATACAACATACCAAAAATGCAGAACTACATCACGCTTTTCGAATTTAGCCCCTTATTTTGTCTATTTCCGACGGCCTATAAGGAGTGATGTTCAACTTAGGTATTTCAATAGTGCGCAAACGTCTTTTCCTAATATTCCGAAACATTTCACCCTACATAAAATTGTGCTAACATTTTTGTATATCATAAATACAGAAAAGAAATATTCTAAACATAAATAGTAAAATTAAAAACTACATATATGTAACAGCTCATACAAAAGACATCTACGCGACAGAGACTTTACACACAAAAATGTTGAAACCATTTGTCATGTGATCAAGATCATATTTAATAAAAAACAATAAATTTTATTGTATCAACAATAACAGCATCATATTTAATGAAATTATGTTTTTAATAATCACATTTTAACATTAATGTAAAATATGAATTATTTAAAAAAAATTGCATTAATGTTAAACTTTGTCTGGCGCCTTAATTTGTTGACATAAAAATGTAAACTAGTCTCTTATACTTGTATATAAAAAATTGTTAATTACGATGAAATTAATAAGAGTTATTGAATAAAAAAACTGGCAATAAATGTTACAATGGTTTTTTATTAAAAAAATATGACCATGTTACAGTGGCAATTCAAAGTGCAAATCGAAAGCGTACAAGGTTCCCTGGG
The DNA here is from genome assembly GCA_949319885.1 of Mecyna flavalis. NCBI lineage: Eukaryota > Metazoa > Arthropoda > Insecta > Lepidoptera > Crambidae > Mecyna > Mecyna flavalis. The sequence goes on from OX439430.1 coordinate 10,468,766, forward strand.
TAAACGAGCCAAATTCTTTATTCTATGAGACACCCTCAGAAGGCAAAGCACGTTAATTTGAGAATAGTTATTAAATTCCTGGTTAAATTGGTGGTAGGTTCCCTGTACTGGACCGTCTAGGTAGGTACTACCGCAGTGCCAGATATTTTTATGTGAAATAGAAGTGTGTCAAGCACTTCTGTGTTTCGGGGAAAGGGTACTGAAGCTAGTGAAATTACTAGCTATATGAGACCTAATAACTGTCGTCTCGGTGTAGCGGGCGCACGGCGGTGCCAGACAGTAAATGCTTAGTTACTGTTTGGCACTGAACTGTCTAAGGGCAGACGTGGCGCTTACCATCAGGTGTACGATCTGCTCGTCTTGTTACACATTGCAATAAAAAAAAATCAATGATGTATTATACAATTGATTCGACACAATTACATTCACAGTAAGTGTGTGTGTGTTGTGTTGTGCTGTTTAAAGCTTGCAAAGCACTTTATCACTTAGCAAGGGATCTGACTAAAGATGCGAAATATCATGCTTTAGAAAAATATAGCTAATATAAGTTCAATTTTAATGATTGATCAAACAAATATCATTTATAAGTATAAAATATTATTGCAAAAATGACCAATTGCTGTCTTTTTAGTCTTCATAATAGAACGCATGTATTTTGGAGGAAGTAATGTCGCAGAAGGAGGCAGCGGAGCGGGAGCGCGAGGAGGGCCCCCTCGCTGCTGCTCCCCTCCGGCGCAGATGGGCCGGAGAAGGCGAGCTTACCTTTTTTTTTTTTTATATAGAGGCAGTCAGGATGACCTCACTCCACCTGATGGTAAGCGGAAGTGAGGTCCAAATATAAGGTTGACTGGCTCAATAGATCATAGTACCCATTGAGCCAGTCACCCTCACCCTGAAGGCCTGCATAGATGCCGCTTCACGCCCCGCCTGAAAAGCCCAGGATTAAAGGAGGAAGGAAACACGTGAGCCGGAAGGGCATTCCATGCCCTAATGGCACGGGGCAAAAAAGAGGAATTAAACCACTTGGTACGGGCCACCAGTGTCTGGATAGTATGGGGATGGCAACGCAGTCCGGCGCGTGTTGTTCGGGAGTGGAAAGGGGAGGACAGGATGAGTTGGAATAACTCTTCAGAGCATTCCCCATTATAGAGACGGTAGAGAACACTAAGACTGGCAACGTCTCTACGTAACTGAAGAGGTTCTAGGGTCTTAGTCACCTCTTGATCACCGACAATACGGATAGCACGTCGCTGCAACCTGTCGAGAGCCTCCACACACGCACATAGCACTCCTCCTCCGGACTGACGATTGACCTGCGGGCGGGGGTAGCCCCCCATCGTCCGCATTGCACAGGACTAGAGGATTCGATCCCGGTCGATTTTTCTAGTCCCGGGATTTCGGGATTAACAACAGTTAATACCGGGATCCCGGGATAGTCCCGGGATTGTATTGGTAATAGAAAGTGGTTGCAAAAAGAAAGTAAAAAAATCAACCTTTTATTTTAAATCTTAATTAAATCTTCAAAAACAAAACAAAATTATAATTTCTTCTAATAAAATTAACAAACTATAGGCCCTAATAAAATAGTTTAGTAAATTATTGCTTAGTTTGTTTATTTTATTTTACAATAAACTTAAATAAAACTCAACTTCTAAAAATTTGTCAAAAGAGATCAATGTTATTAGGACTTATATTTTAAATCAAATAGACCAGAAACTATAATTTACTTATTTAAGCCACGAAAATAAAACCTAAGAAATAACAACATCCAACGTCTTATCCGAAAGCAATACTTCTTAATTTGTTGCACTCATTTATTGACTTATACAGTGTGCCCCCGGATAAGGTGCACAAACGAAAATGGGTGAAACTACATCATAAATTATCGACAAAAAACATATTTAAAAAAAAATTCAATATTTACTGCTTTCTATGGACTCCATGGACAAAAAAAATTAATTTCTAAAAAAGTACATACTGGTTCTATTTTTATGAAATAAAAACAATAATTATGCTAAATACTTTGTGTGTGTGATAAAATACTAAATAACTGGAATAATAGCGGATGCCAGATCATAATTATTTGTTTTTGTATAAAAAATGCATTTTTTGTGCTATTTTTTTCAATAAAACTTGAATTTCTTAAATTTATGTCTTCCTTACCGTCAAGTACCGGTACACAAAGTATTTAGCATAACAGCTATTGTTTTTATTTCATAAAAATAGAACCAATACTTTAGTAGAAGTTAATTTTTTTGTACATGGAGTCAATAGAAAGGGTTAGTAGTCGATTCGCACGAAAATAATTCGCACTAAAGTGCGAATCGACAACTTTCAAAAATAATATTATTTTTAGTAGTCGATTCGCACGAACGAATTTTAATCGCGTGCGAGTCGACCCCTTTAAGAATTGATAGTAGGCGATTCGCACTTTTGCAGTATGTGCCTAAAAAACAATCAAAGTACAGTCGTGTACAGGAAATCTTTATAATATTTTTAATATTATTAACATATTATTCCTTGTCTATATATCTTACAGCATACAGAATCAATTAAATTTCAAATGTTATATTTTTTTCGGACAGGAAACATGTTAAATTATAAACTAATATCATTAAGCGTTAAATTTTATTTGATAACTTTAATATTAAAATGACACCAAAAATTGGAAACGAATATGTATTGTTTGTCTGTTTTTTTCAACTTATACGAACACTTTGATAATTTTATCATAACATTTTATTTATTCACGTACGATTTCTTTTTTTAATATTCGCGCCAGCGAGTGAGATAATTACTTTTAGTTTTTAAGAGCGGTACATTGTTTTGATCAGAGCTCTCGCCCCGGACATACTTATTTGATGAGTCATAGTTAGTTAGTTAGTTTTAAATTTAATTTTATATAATGATATTAATATGTATGTTAGACTATAGGTATTTATGATATGGGCCTCTGTTTATATATAATTAACATCTCTGTATGTAAATATTGCCTGAAATAAATGATTATTATTATTATTATAAATAAAATGTTTTGATAAAATTATCAAAGTATTCGTATAAGTTGTAAAAAAACAGACAAGCAATACATATTCATTTCCAATTTTTGGTGTCATTTTAATTAAAGTTATCAAATAAAATTTAACGCTTTATGATATTAGTTTTATGTCCGAAAAAAATATAACATTTGAAATTTAATTGATTCTGAATGCTGTAAGATATATAGACAAGGAATATGTTAATAATATTATAAATATTATAAAGATTTCCTGTACACGACTGTGCTTTGTTTTTTTTTTATGCACATAATATTGCAAAAGTGCGAATCGCCTACTATCAATTCTTAAAGGGGTCGACTCGCACGCGATTAAAATTCGTTCGTGCGAATCGACTACTAAAAATAATATTATTTTTGAAAGTTGTCGATTCGCACTTTCGTGCGAATTATTTTCGTGCGAATCGACTACTAACCCAATAGAAAGTAGTAAATTTAAAGAAAAAAAATATGTTTTTTGTCGATAATTTATGATATAGTTTCACCCATTTTCGTTTGTACACCTTATACGAGGGCACATAAAAAAAAATATAAGTCCCGAAAATCCCGGGATTCATTGAATTTAATCCCAAAAATTTCGGGACTAAAATATGATCGGGATCCCGGGATCCCGGTCTTCGGGATCCCGGGATCGAATCCTCTACACAGGACGCCCGAGCCAAGTCTGAGGGTCACTTGTTTCTCGGGTGGCCCTCCCCAGGCAGGGATGGGCTGGTCAATAACGTCAAATGGGAAACGGGGGAGTTTAGTGGGTAGTGGATGCTTTAGTCTCGAGTCTCACACACGGCCGCAGGTCTAGCTAGCCTACGGTTATGGTGCATAAACACACTCTCGTCCGTAAAACAAAGAAAAAAAAGACGCATGTATTATTGTTTTTTATTATTGAATAGAATATTATTGTCTACGTAGTACAGACGAGCGCTCATCAAGTCAAAGACGAAGAATTCAGAAATTCACTTGATTATTAAAACAAGTGATACCTACTCTGTTGTGCACTGAATATGGATTTATTTAATCTACTTCCAACGTAGAAGGACACTCAATCTTACTAAAATTTGCGTAAATAAAACCATAATCTGTAACCAATTTGTGCAATAAGGTAATCTGGAGTCTTCTCTATCGATTTTATATTATTACAACGTGTTATGATAAATGCGCAAAACCTCAGACACCCCAAATGATTTTTAATTCAATTGACCTAAGTAATTGTGAAGGAAAAAACAACATAAAAAGAGTAAAAGGTTTTATTTATGAGCTTTCTGATCGTTTCTTGCGTCTGCGACGACGCTTCGTCGAAGGACAAATGGGTTCGGTAGATCCCTTTGGTGATGGTTTGACCTGGCTTGACGTATTGACGATAAAATTAGACATAGCAACATTTTTAATGAATACTTTTTGAAAAATGTGACGGTACCTTTATTAAAAAGTGGTTTAATATATTCTATTCGTTATTCTAATTAAACTATTTTTAGGTTTTGCGCATTTAACGTAACACATTGTAAAGTTCTAGAAGTTTTGTGTTTCAATGGTTATTCGAAGAAAGTTTACATTATACATATGTTTTTTATTACTTGTAATGCTAAAAAACGCAGTTCAAGCAGCAAAAGTTACATTTACAGATAAAATATACGAAAATACATATAAATAATATTAATCTTCATAATTAGTTAAATCAAACATACATACACAAGGAGGTATTTTATCATCATATTAACAAAATAACTTGGAACATGAACATAAAAAAAATATATTTCATCTAATATTCAGAAGAAAAAATATAATCTCGTAGAAATAAAAAAATCCCCGTGTCATCTTCAAGAACCGGACAACCAAGAAACTGTCAAATATTGATAGCACAAATCAGCGAAAGTCTTCCAAAAATAACAGTTGATAGTCTCAACAAACCTCCGGAGTCGAGTCGAAGTGGCCAGCATTCCACCGGCCACCTCACCCAGTTACGGTCCGAGGAGGGTGCTAATTGGTAAAGGAAACCTCAAACAACGGACGGGCTCAACGCTCCACAGAAATGTTTCATTTTTAAACATCGTGCATCGGACGACCGTTAACCGATCGGTACAATGTAGACTGTAGCCTAGTCTGTGCATGGTAACAATCGATTCTCTGTTCCTGTTGAACATTTAGTGCTTTATGAAATAGAATGTACATATGAAACCTAGAAGTACCTATTAAATTACGATCATTCGGCTCGTTAAAATTATAACATTGTTTTAAATCTTTTATTTTATACTTAGCACCTAAGCAGATAGAAGTCTGGGTAATTAAAATAATGATACTTGGATATTTTTCACTACGCAAACTATGCATAGCATGTGTGCTATGGGTGCCAGAAATCATTTAAACATTACTTATATACTTCTTTGTAATTTATAAATACTAATTATATTATTCATTGAGAACATCTCGACTATTAGCCTTTGGAGTAACAGCCAACCTTTCAAAAATCACACTAAATTCAACGGCAAAAAAAATGGCACTGTAATACTGTATCTTGAAGAAGAAAAGAAAAACGTGTTTAAGTACCCATTAACTACATGTATAAAACTTTAGATACAAATGTCTCTGTTCTAAACAAAATGTATTTGCTATAGTTAATATTTTGTGACACAAATTACTGTGTTACACATTATATCCAGATTGTTAACGATATTGCAGGTATTCCTGTACCGACATAGACCCTTTATCCTTACCAAAGGCAAGCAAAAAAACATCAGGGAAACTTAAAAGTCGACAAACGTTGTGTTTAAGGGGGGGTGGGAGTACATAAAAGAGGTATAGACCGACAAACTTATCTGTTCCGGTGGCGGCGTCGCTACTGTCTATTTAGAACTGTCATTAAATATCGTTTTTGCATTGTATTTCACGTAGTTCCAATTTTGGCCACCGGAACAGATAAGTTTGTAGGTCTGTATTATGCGACGTCCAAATATGGCGCCGCGCTCGCACATTTCGTAGTTTTTTAAACATAGTAAACGAGACACTAATTTTATCAAGTCAAACTCTGCGAATTTATCTGTAAATATTTAGTGGCTATAATTGAGTGAAAATTCAAATGTTAATTGGCAGGAGCTTAGACATAAAATACGAAAATCGTTAAAAAAAGGGGTAACTTTGGGATTTTTTTCTATCGAGTGAAAATTATAAAAACATGTAATTGAATGCGATTTTAACTAGATCAGGTCCTTAACTGATACATATATTTTTTTTAGAATTGAAAACACTGATTTGTATGTCTCAGGTGGCTTTTAAAAACCATACGCGCGGCATCTGCGGAACTACACAGCCTTAAACTCCTGCAGTCCCTTCTCAGAAAATACTAAACTACCTATATTTTTTATATTGTTTGAACTGCTCTTTGATCGTGGTCAAAATACCCTTAACATCGTGTAAGTACTCGTACCTAAATATTAGTACCTAAGTATTAAATCTAGGGATGCATCCGATACCGATACCGATACCGATATATCGGCGATACTTCGGGTTTGCCGATATATCGGTATCGGCGATATTTTTATGGCCGATTCAACGATACTTTTTATATTTCGCGCTTTAAAAATGCAATGTAAACGTGTTGTCCCATCTATTTCATTGCAGACGAGGCACGAACTAACTATGCTAATGCTATTTAAGTACCTGTAATCCTAGATTAAGTACCCACTATGTATCAAAATTATGTGAGAGAAATAAAAGTATTATTATTATTATGCTCGTGGAATCCCCGCGCTTTATTCAGTGTTTCGTTTCGCCCGCCCGCTTTGGCCTCGCACTCGCACATCCATCCCATTTCGCTAGGTTGAATGTTGTTGCGCGTAGTATTTTCCCATGCAAATAAGATTAAGAAATGCATATCGTAATAGTTTGTGTATTGTATAACATTTATAATATTATTAATTAATTGCGTTTTATTTATTCTAACTTCCTTTTTGAATTCAATAAGCGTATCGGTATCGGTATCGGTATCGCCGATATTTTTATAAGAGTATCGGTATCGGTATCGTATCGGCAAAAAGACGTATCGAGGCATCCCTAAATTTAAATCTGTATTGAAATTGGTTAGACATTGAGCCAAACTTTTTAAAATTGGTCAAAAATCCACACAAGTGTTTTTGCATTGTCTATAAGTTTGAGTTAACGAGCGAAATGTGAGGTTTTCCGCACCCACCATGTGTCGCGGACGCGCAGCCGCGCCCGCGCATCGCCGTAGCTTGTTTGTTCTGAGCCCCATGCTAACTCCGCCGTTTAAACACTACGTGCTAGCAGGGCATGAATTAACTTTTCATATAAATAAAATTCACGCTACTCTAACCTCCTGAAATTAACACCTCGGCGTAAATACTATTTAGGCTCGTCATCTCGTGCCATATCTGGCTTCTGTCGATTGTTGAATGGCCCGCGTTTATGGCCTACCACTACGAGATTACGTCGGCGAACGTGTTTAATTGGCACCGTGGTTGTAAAAATAAAACCGATCCTACGACTGAGAGATAAACTTAGCGGTAGCGATAAGCTCTTTTAAAATTTCTGAGTGCCGTCTTGGAAAGTGATTGGTTCTATTCTTATATTATAGTCGAACGCCATCTCAGTGGGCTCATGAAGTCATGTGGGCTTATACTAACGAACACGTAGCACATAGGTATGTCGAATTAGAATTTAGTTATCTAATACTACAATGTATAAAATTGGTATACTATCAGATTCAAATGCTATTAGGAAAATACCTTTTGGAATTGAGCGAAAAATTACGTCAACTGCTTGATGACTTACACATAGATATGTCGCAGTAAGATAGATAAAGCTGTAATATAGTTATATGCCAGGGTTATAACTATGTAACGTACGATAGTTATAAGGAGCGATTTATAACTATCGTACGGTCACAATCTAGTAATATGGTTATCTGACTAAACTAATCTAGTTCTATAGTTATAAATCGACTGGGGCGACTAAGAAATTAACGGGCGTCTAAATATTTTATAGTATGGAATTATAGATGAGGTGTAATAAATATAACTTGGCGACTAATATTATTAGTGAGGTAATAAACATTGTATAAACGGCCGGAGGCGGAAATCGACTCGGATGGACATAGGTTAGAAGGCTAAGGCGGGAGCGGAGCGTAGCGGAGCTCCCGCCTTAGCCTTCGTGGTTATTTTTTTTTTAACACCTATTCCCTAAATTAATGAAAGAAATGGTTTTTAAAATTACGTATTCGGACTGACACGTTTTATTAATAAAAAGTATTGTAATGTAACTAATTGTAGGTTACAAAAAGTTGCTTATAACAAAAATAAAGACCATTAAATCGTTTTATTTAATTGTTTAGTAGATTTATAGCTATGTAACTAGATTAGTTTAGTCAGATAACCATATTACTAGATTGTGGCCGTACGATAGTTATAAATCGCTTCCTTATAACCATCTTACGTTATATAATTATAACCCTTGGCATATAACTATAATTCGGCTCTAACTATGATACTGCGACAGATATACATATAGCGAACCTTATCTTTTTGAAAACATCATTGTAATGTACCTATGTTTGCAGAGGCGGATTATCCTAAAGGCAAAGTAGGCATGTGCCTAGGGGCGCGACGGTACAAAGGGGCGGCAGAATTGTAAAATGAAGAAAAAATATACAATATTGCATAAAATTAATTGCGTGCGCCAGTAAGTAAACCACCTACGTAGACAATGAAAACTATTATTTTTGCTTACAAAAAGATGAATTTCACGGATGGGACTGGCTAAAACTTACGAATACAAACAACCTCGTCGATGGTACTGATCTCTGATTGAAATTGGAAAGATACGACTGCAATGTTCGTCGCGTCGCGGCGTCGTCTGTAAGTGGGTATCGGACGTTCCTGCTTCTAAAATTGCGGGGACGAGTGTGGCGCGGGGGCGGAAGCTAAGCGGTCAGGCGCGAACGAATGCGCCAAAAAATTTAATTCACGACGATGTTCGTTTCCCAAATTTGCCCGACCGAGAAAGAAATCCGGGATCTTTTGCGCTTACGGCAGACACCTAGACCACTATCAATACTATCGAGGTCGAATAAAGTCATCATCATCATTTCAGCCAAACGACGTCCACAGCTGGACATAGGCCTCCCCAAGGATCTCCAAACCGATCGGTCCTGCGCCACTCGCATCCAGTGGATTCCGGCGATCTTTATGGATTTATCGGTCCACCTTGTGGGAGGCCTACCACAGCTGCGTTTCCCGGTACGTGGCCACTCGAGGACCTTTCCGCCCCAACGGCCGACAGACCTCCTTGCAATGTGTCCCTGCCACTTAAGGCTTGCAATTCTTCGGGCAATGTCGGTGACCCTGGTCCTTCTGCGGGTCTCATCATTTCTGATGCGATCACGCAGGGAGACTCCAAGCATAGCCCTCTCCATTGCCCTTTGCGCGATTTTGAGCCTTTTTATGCGGCACATTGTAAGTGGCCACGTTTACGTTCCGTTAGTCATCACTGGCAACACAGACGTATCAAAGACTTTCGTCTTGAGGCACTGCGGTAGTTTGGCCGAGAAAACGCTGCGTAGCTTCCCAAACGCTGCCCAGCCGAGTTGGATTCGTCGATCGACCTCTTTCTGGAAGTTGGACTTATCAAATTGGACTTTTTGCCCCAGTAGTAGTATTTATCTACAACTTTCAGTGTTGAGTCCCCAACTTTTATAGGAGTGGGTACGACATGGGAGTTCGACATGATTTTCGTCTTTTCCATGTTCATTTTAAGACCCACTTGTTGAGACACTACTGAGATCGTTGAGCATTGCCTAGGTACTTCCAAGGACTCAGCCATGACTACAATATCATCCGCAAAGCGAAGATGCGTCATGTACTCGCCGTTTATGTTGATGCCAAGTTCTCTCCAGTCCAGAAGCTTAAACACGTCCTCCAACAGAGTATGTAGTGAACAGTTTCGGCGATATAACATCGCCCTGTCTCACACCCCGCTAGAACCGAATAGGTTTTGTCTCCTGGTCCTGGAGGCGGACTGACATGTTGGCGTTTTCGTACAGCGACTGCAACACTTGTATGTATTGGTAGTCTATTTGCCACCTTTGAAGTAACCGAAGCACGGCCCATGTCTGGACAGAATCAAAGGCTTTTCATAGTTCACAAACGCTAATCATAATGGGAGATTATTTCTTCGGACTTTTGTATAATCTGCCGCAGCGTGTGCATGTGGTCTATGGTACTAAAGCCTTAACGGAATCCGGCTTGTTCGGGAGGCTGGAAGTCATCAAACCTACGTATGAGACGATTCGTTATAACTCTAGAAAACAGCTTGTAAACATGACTCAGTAGCGTGATGCGTCTGTAGTTCTCCAGCTGCGTCCTATCGCCCTTTTTGAAGAACAGCTTCACCACGCCCCTGTGCCATGCTGTTGGCGTTTTGCCCTCGAGAATAACGGAGTCGAACAACCTCTGGAGAGCTTTCAGGACCGGTCGACCTCCTGCCTTTAGAAGCTCCGCTGTAACTCCGTCATCCCCCGGTGCCTTGTTGTTTTTAAGCTGTTTTAGAGCTACACTGATTTCGTAAAGGCTGACGTCTTGATTATATTCAGTGTAGTGTCGGGTCAATTTGGCTCTACGATCTGTGGCCTCAGTGACAGGTGTTCGTGTCGTCGAGAAAATTAAAGCTGCCCATAATTTTCAATCTCGGCCAATAGCTCATGGCGTGACGTGACTACTCTACCGTCCTCTGTCTTCAACTTCGTCAGCAAGCTCTCCAAAAGACAGGTCTCTGGCAAACACTTTAGAGCCTTTGTTTCGCTCAAGTAATCGCTCGAATTAAGTATCTAACTATAATATATTAAAGATTTAAAGTTAGTTAATTATATAAATGAAATATTTGATACACTGATTTAATTTTTTTTTTCCTGTTCATAATTTTCGGGTTTGCCGGTCGTACCTTAAAGCTTTAAAATATTGTAAATCGAATTCTTAAAATCTGTCGGACAATATCGATCTCATGTAAACTTATGCTCTCGCGTTTTCCTAAGGTACATCGGTCGGTTTCGGTCAAACTATAGAAGGTACGAGTTATTTTTAATATAGGGGCGCCGATGAGATGCTTGCCTATGGCGCTCTCAACGTTTAATCCGCCTCTGTATGTTTGTGAACGAATATATGATTATGATACACACATATTATTTTGCGTTGCTAACGCTACGGACAAACAAGCGCAGTTGACGTCATTTTTCGCTCCATTCCAAAAGGTATTATCCTAATAGCATCTGAACCGGATAGTACATTGAAATATTGGCAAATATTACTACATCTACTTAATTTCCTATTGAATCCATTTACTTAATTAGGTATGTAACGTACTTAGCTACCGCGTAAGAAACAAAAAAAAACCTTTTCCCACTTTGAGTCTACCTACTACCTATCGGTAGACCTCATTTCATTAGTGTGTTATTTGAATAACATTTCAAATCTTAATACTTTCAACTTAAGTATTTCTAAATTATAGATGCTCAGGCATTTTACACCAAATATCTTAAAGCTGTAAAAACTAACAAAACGCTAAAGATAGCAGTTCTTAGATTGACATGATAGAAAATCAACATTGACATACCTACATTGGACATTTTACTTGCTCAGTTGTAAAAGACGAAGTCAGGGTTCCTCGAAGAATAAGACATCTGTATAGTTACATTTTAAAACTTAGAAAGCTGCAATAGCTTTATTTATGTAAGCACGAAAACATGATAACTTTTTTGCACCAATTAAGTATGTGAATTTTGAACCAGGTTCAGAGTTCGAAAAGAAGCCTGAACTGGATGTTAGCCTTAGGTAAAGAAAATAATAATATTATAATAGAATACTTTACCTAGTACCTTCACAAAAAAGTCCGACTTTGTCAAAGCCCTTTTAAACTTCATTTGTTCTCAATCTAGAATAATTTGTCTGTTTTTAGATATATCTGTTATACGGATCCCTTGCGGCTACAAATACAGTCACTATGGTTGTTGCGGCAAATGCGGCAACGCGCATTGCTCTCCCGTCCCTGGTTTCTGTTAGCTCTACCTACTGCCTGCCTCTACTTTACGATTCCGTACGTAAACTTACAAACAAGAGTCGCAGCGTGTATCCGCCATACTCGTCCACTTTTGTGTTTGAACATGTTCTTAAACATGGTGACATGAAACGTGTCCGATAATTATTGGAAGGATCAATACGCCGCATTCGACTCGGCAAACAAACTTTATGAGCCGTCTCTCCGGTTCGTTTCTATTTGAATCTAATTTCAAGAACTTATTTGACTTCGTATCCGAAACATTTAAATATTGGATTTGGACAAAAATTACATGTTGTGTTAGTAAATGTCATGGTAAAAATTAAAAATAATTCAATGATGACATTGCACTTTATTCAGTCATAAACTATTCCTTTGTTAAAAATGACGTCATTAACTTTCAGGGATTGATTTCAGGTCTACATAATAATTCTGGTGATTTAAAACATAATTATTTGCTTAGCTGTCACTGAACTTATGGTAAATGTGGTAAATACGCAGATAGGAAAACCCGAAAACCCATAAACGCCGAGCTTTGAACCATCGACCTCGTGAAGTGGCGTTTGAAATTACTCGGAAATAACCACATAAAGATAAGTTATCGAGGTACATTCCTTAGGCTCTTAGAGCATTTGATTCGACTGAGGACTTACCTAGACTTTCAGGCCTGAGTGTTACGACGAAACAATTAAATTTAATGTCAATACAATCCTAGGCAGCGTCTTGTCTGGTACCTATTTAAGTGGTCATGATATAAAATATTAGCCATTGAAGATAAAATTTCACAACTAAGTAGGTAGATACCTAATTTCCAATATTTTCATAATATATCTCTTTGAAAACCGTATAATTTAGGCTCTTCTGGATCTTTTACGTGTCACATAAATATCCGTCATATTGTAATCCCTGGACCTACTCTCTCCTGTAAAAACGCAGCCCAATGGGTGAAGAATTTAGACATTAAATTGTAATTAATCATTTAGTAAATAAGAGCGACTGTTATGTAATGTCATACGATTAAATAAATAAATAATATCCGCCTTAACGCATCGATGGTCTAGCGGTTTAAGTACCTAACAGACCAAGATCTCGGGGTCCTAAATTAAATTTCAGGGTCGAGCTTCGTGTCAGTTTTTTGGGCAAAGCTCGGGTTTGTGATCACCAATCCGCATTCGGCAAACGCCATCATTATAACGATAACTTGATTTCAAGGCCTTTGCCCTGAACTGGGACATTAATAGGCTTCTTCTTCTAGGCTAATACTTTTATACTTTTAACATAAAAAAATAAAAATAAAAAATCCCTGGACATTATTCACACAGCGCCATCTAGCCCCAAACTAAGCATGAGCTTGTGCTATGGTTGCTAGACAACGGATAAACATTACTTATATCCTTTTTTTTTGTAAATACATACATATTACATAGAAACACCCAGACCCATACAAAACAGTCATGTTCATGCACACAAATGTTTGTACCGTGCGAGGATCGAACCCGCAACCTTTGGTGTAATAGCGGACTTCTCGACCACTCAGAACACTAAGGTATACTTGCAGTTTTTCGTAATCGTTGCAAAATATAATTTATTCTTGAGTCAGGCCGCTCGTAACAAAATACAATATATGAATAAACTGGAATAAACATAAAAACACATCGTGGGGGGTATTATGCAAATCACTTTACCTGTAAACCATAGTCCAAGACAAACATACCTTTCCTAGGCAAAGCCCAGTTTGCTCAGTTTTACGACGCGGTGTAAACGCGATTATCCCGCGCCATTGAAGATACCGAATGGCGACAACTAAACTCAGCGATTGCTAATGCATATTGATAAGTTTTTATGACCAACATTTTTCGGTTAATAATATTCTATCCTAAAACCTATTCTTTTTGAATAATTTTGCGATTAACCTGACAGCAACTTTATGAATCAAGATGTTCGTCGAAAACAGGTAAATGGGTAAATCCAATAAAGCGACCCCAAACAAAGGACATGAAATTAATATAAAAATAAGAAGAGACATGGAAAAATTAAATAGGAGTAGGTAACTATAAATATGTTCAATAGCGGGCGCCCGCGGTTTCATCCGCGTGGTTCCCGTTCCCGTGGGAATATCGAGATATCCTTTCTTAGCGGATGCCTACGTCATAACATCTACCTGCATGCCAAATTTCAGCCCGATCCGTCCAGTGGTTTGGGCTGTGCGTTGATAGATATCTATGTCAGTCAGTCAGTCACCTTTAAGTTTTAATTTAAAGATGTGCCAATGCGACTAAATATATATATTTTTTTTAAATTGTGTGCAATTTCATTTTATAGTGGAGATAACATTTGACCATCTTCAACTATTTCATAATGTATCGTATCTTTCTCGCTCTACTCATCAGTCAATAAACTCTTCCCAGATTTTGAAACAAATTATTGTAGATGTGACAAATCTCTTGTATAAAATATAATAATTCGTACATAATAGCTAAATAATAAATACAAAATTTATATAATTAGGATAAGGTGTGATACTATAACAAAATGAAAGGCAATATTATTAATGCATAATATACTTTTTTATTATAACATTGAAAAAAATAAAATGTTTAAGTGAAATTTGCATAATTGAATTGAATCCAAGGGTTCATTCACTACTACCATTCGTGCCATCGAATCAACAATCGCCCTAGAGGGCGCAACACTCTTTTAACATGTACATACAAACTACGCTACAAACATTATATGGAAGTAGTGGAACGGACCCTGTGAGTGATTGATATATCGAATAGATTACAATCAATACTTCGATCCTCTAACACCTCTCCTAGGTGAATTTACACAGCCTATATAATAAAGACCCACTGCCGCAATTTTCGAAGCCTGAATACATCTTCAAATATTATTTATTTATGACAGAACTAGCTATGACTATCCTAATCGAATGTTATAATGCCGGCACATGTAACGCCCACATAACTGCTTATAGTAACATCTGGATAGGTTATTATATTATAGTGTAATGATCTGACAGTGAATTCAGTACAATAAAAGTGAAAACCTTTGCGATAGTTTAAAGTATGAACTATCGAGGTCATCCGCGCGTGATCACCCTTAAGGCTAAAATCCTGTGCAGTATTTTCACGTTTACAAGCGCCGCTCTTAAGAAGTCACGATGCGCGTGCACGGTATATTTTTCCAAAAGTGATCACGCGCGGGAGACCTCGACCTCGTACAATGTAATGAATAGCAAACACCCAAAAATAATTAAATCTTCAATGGAAATTATATCATGGAAATGGTATCATCGAGTAAAAACAAACAGAATTTTACTCCTTTCCTGGTCGCCGCACAAGGTAAGTAAACCTTTTTCACAATTGACATTATTTTTTACATTCAGAAGGAATTTAATTCCTCTCGAATTAAATAATATTAAATTACATATAAAATTATATTGCCATATTCGCAGATAGTTTCACCTTTAAAGTAACTCTCAGCAAGACAAACGCGACAACGTAACTTTAAAAATCATACCATTACACTAAAACTTTTATTTTTATGAAAAATCATGGTCGCCTTGCGTGCGAACTAGGGGGTAAGGGAGCGTGCCAAATCGGAAGGGCAGTGAGCGATGTGCACAACAACAGGCAGGCAATTCTTTAAACGCAATAACTATACAAAATACAAACACACAACATCACTTAAATTTCCCACACAATCAACAACAAAATCAACATAACGCAAGTAGCGAATTTAGTCACCTGCACTATTTCACCTATGGTGCGTTTTACACTCGGAAACTTAAATTAAAGATTTAATAACGACTGGATAGAAGATTCTTATCCCCATTACTAACCCAAGTTAATTAGCTTAAATAAAGTGCTGGTATCGCGTAACAGCCTGTGATTTATTAGTAACTCTGATACAGAGGCGGATTAAACGTTGAGAGCGCCATAGGCAAGCATCTCATCGGCGCCCCTATATTAAAAATAACTCGTACCTTCTATAGTTTGACCGAAACCGACCGATGTACCTTAGGAAAACGCGAGAGCATAAGTTTACATGAGATCGATATTGTCCGACAGATTTTAAGAATTCGATTTACAATATTTTAAAGCTTTAAGGTACGACCGGCAAACCCGAAAATTATGAACAGGAAAAAAAAAATTAAATCAGTGTATCAAATATTTCATTTATATAATTAACTAACTTTAAATCTTTAATATATTATAGTTAGATACTTAATTCGAGCGATTACTTGAGCGAAACAAAGGCTCTAAAGTGTTTGCCAGAGACCTGTCTTTTGGAGAGCTTGCTGACGAAGTTGAAGACAGAGGACGGTAGAGTAGTCACGTCACGCCATGAGCTATTGGCCGAGATTGAAAATTATGGGCAGCTTTAATTTTCTCGACGACACGAACACCTGTCACTGAGGCCACAGATCGTAGAGCCAAATTGACCCGACACTACACTGAATATAATCAAGACGTCAGCCTTTACGAAATCAGTGTAGCTCTAAAACAGCTTAAAAACAACAAGGCACCGGGGGATGACGGAGTTACAGCGGAGCTTCTAAAGGCAGGAGGTCGACCGGTCCTGAAAGCTCTCCAGAGGTTGTTCGACTCCGTTATTCTCGAGGGCAAAACGCCAACAGCATGGCACAGGGGCGTGGTGAAGCTGTTCTTCAAAAAGGGCGATAGGACGCAGCTGGAGAACTACAGACGCATCACGCTACTGAGTCATGTTTACAAGCTGTTTTCTAGAGTTATAACGAATCGTCTCATACGTAGGTTTGATGACTTCCAGCCTCCCGAACAAGCCGGATTCCGTTAAGGCTTTAGTACCATAGACCACATGCACACGCTGCGGCAGATTATACAAAAGTCCGAAGAAATAATCTCCCATTATGATTAGCGTTTGTGAACTATGAAAAGCCTTTGATTCTGTCCAGACATGGGCCGTGCTTCGGTTACTTCAAAGGTGGCAAATAGACTACCAATACATACAAGTGTTGCAGTCGCTGTACGAAAACGCCAACATGTCAGTCCGCCTCCAGGACCAGGAGACAAAACCTATTCGGTTCTAGCGGGGTGTGAGACAGGGCGATGTTATATCGCCGAAACTGTTCACTACATACTCTGTTGGAGGACGTGTTTAAGCTTCTGGACTGGAGAGAACTTGGCATCAACATAAACGGCGAGTACATGACGCATCTTCGCTTTGCGGATGATATTGTAGTCATGGCTGAGTCCTTGGAAGTACCTAGGCAATGCTCAACGATCTCAGTAGTGTCTCAACAAGTGGGTCTTAAAATGAACATGGAAAAGACGAAAATCATG
This sequence comes from Mecyna flavalis, assembly GCA_949319885.1. Lineage (NCBI taxonomy): Eukaryota > Metazoa > Arthropoda > Insecta > Lepidoptera > Crambidae > Mecyna > Mecyna flavalis. The sequence continues at coordinate 10,486,202 of OX439430.1, forward strand.
TCGAACTCCCATGTCGTACCCACTCCTATAAAAGTTGGGGACTCAACACTGAAAGTTGTAGATAAATACTACTACTGGGGCAAAAAGTCCAATTTGATAAGTCCAACTTCCAGAAAGAGGTCGATCGACGAATCCAACTCGGCTGGGCAGCGTTTGGGAAGCTACGCAGCGTTTTCTCGGCCAAACTACCGCAGTGCCTCAAGACGAAAGTCTTTGATACGTCTGTGTTGCCAGTGATGACTAACGGAACGTAAACGTGGCCACTTACAATGTGCCGCATAAAAAGGCTCAAAATCGCGCAAAGGGCAATGGAGAGGGCTATGCTTGGAGTCTCCCTGCGTGATCGCATCAGAAATGATGAGACCCGCAGAAGGACCAGGGTCACCGACATTGCCCGAAGAATTGCAAGCCTTAAGTGGCAGGGACACATTGCAAGGAGGTCTGTCGGCCGTTGGGGCGGAAAGGTCCTCGAGTGGCCACGTACCGGGAAACGCAGCTGTGGTAGGCCTCCCACAAGGTGGACCGATAAATCCATAAAGATCGCCGGAATCCACTGGATGCGAGTGGCGCAGGACCGATCGGTTTGGAGATCCTTGGGGAGGCCTATGTCCAGCTGTGGACGTCGTTTGGCTGAAATGATGATGATGACTTTATTCGACCTCGATAGTATTGATAGTGGTCTAGGTGTCTGCCGTAAGCGCAAAAGATCCCGGATTTCTTTCTCGGTCGGGCAAATTTGGGAAACGAACATCGTCGTGAATTAAATTTTTTGGCGCATTCGTTCGCGCCTGACCGCTTAGCTTCCGCCCCCGCGCCACACTCGTCCCCGCAATTTTAGAAGCAGGAACGTCCGATACCCACTTACAGACGACGCCGCGACGCGACGAACATTGCAGTCGTATCTTTCCAATTTCAATCAGAGATCAGTACCATCGACGAGGTTGTTTGTATTCGTAAGTTTTAGCCAGTCCCATCCGTGAAATTCATCTTTTTGTAAGCAAAAATAATAGTTTTCATTGTCTACGTAGGTGGTTTACTTACTGGCGCACGCAATTAATTTTATGCAATATTGTATATTTTTTCTTCATTTTACAATTCTGCCGCCCCTTTGTACCGTCGCGCCCCTAGGCACATGCCTACTTTGCCTTTAGGATAATCCGCCTCTGCTCTGATAAATAGATAAAGAATTGCATACCTGTTCGAGGGCGCAACGACTTAGGAGCACGACAATCGTTGTAAATACAAACATGAGACACGACAGTCTATCGCGTCGGCGCCTGCTTTGCATTCCATCTTCTTGTACAGTCAACCAACTCCATTTGTATACCACAAAAGTACCCTATTCATTTCATGAATGTATCAGTAACTCAGTGATTTTTATACATGTTATTAGCATACAAATTATAGCTTCTATTAATTAAAAGTTATTGTGCATTATTATTACCTGCAAGCTTTATGTATTATTTAATAGAAAACAAATAAATTGTTAGTAGGTAATCGAAATAAAAAATTGGTTGACCATACATTTCCTATACAGTTTCATTTTAGAATTTCGTATTAAATAAAAAATAAACACTTAGAATATCAGTGCCCTTTCACACTCGTAAAACTTCATTCATCCATCGGCCCCAAAAACATGCTAAAATAACCAGAAAAAATTTTTGTCTTAATAATCCGAATAATCGAAACATAATAATTAGAATGAGATAACACAAGCGGGTTTAAGCCCACACTTATCATTTAATCTTGTTTACAACCATCAAAATAATAACACGATACAGTTACAAAATAATATTAATGCATCTGATGTTACACATCATTTTTATTTGATCTCACACTAGCGAGCTTCCTGTCTGCCGAAAGAAGACCAAATTTGGTCAGTAGCACTTTCTAATAACAGTATGAGGATGACAAAGCATTCACACTTTTTCAAGCTGTGAACAAATTGACCACACTTTCCACAAGCGTTGCAATCGATAACTATAAATAGAGTACGTCAGATTACAAATGCAATGTTATGTACCGAAACACTATTAAATTAAAGCCCACCATAACTTTTGTCACACTCATACATACATTATTAAATATAAGTTTTCATGAGCATCAACTACCTATGACGGAAAGTGCACATTACCTAAGGAAATTGCTCCAACTAATTGAGAACTTACTTTCAAATATGTACTACAAGTAGGACATCGTACAGTATCATTAATGCTTAATTAGGCACAGTATGTTAATAACACTATTAGATTTCAATAAAGTCCAAAAATCTTGATTTCCCTCAGTCCAGTATAGGGTTGGATTTTCAACACATTGTATACCAGGGCCGATGCTTTTCATTTTCTCAGTCCATTTCGACCGGGGTCGCCCGCCTAAAGTACTACACGTACTAACCTAACCGCGCAGCTCTGCCGCCACAGTATGCGTCCTGGCTCGCTCGACGCCTCGACTCGGTCGAGTCTCACTCATTTATTTAGTAAATAAGACATAAACAAAAAAAGTTATAACTTTCACTATTTGCAATTTACATGACCTTCGCAGTATTGTCACGGGACCGTGTGTGCTCTTATTATTTTGCGATACAATAAGACATCCTGCTATCGAGAATAATAATTAGGCCCATATGTACAAACGCTTCAACACTGCGATTTTGAGGCAATCAAACTTATGGACCGAGGAGCGTAAACAGTTTACCGATTTAGCAGAGATGCTGACCAAAGCAAGATCGAATGGCTGCCGTCGCGACTGTAACTAATCAAGCGAGACGTCGATTCCCATCGAGGCGTCGAGCTCCTTAACATTCTAACGTTCAGTCGGGTGAGGTTCCGTGCTCGTAGGTCGTCCCCTCGGCGATGCGGGGCGGCCCTAGTCCTTGGAGGAGGTGTCCATGGGGCTGGACGGCTGCTGGATGGGCGCGGCGGGCGGCTGCGACAGCGGCGACGCCAGCGGGGCGAGGGCCGGGGTCGCCTCACGCGGTTCCAGCGTGGGTGCGCGCAGCCCCAGGCCTACGCCCGCGCCGCCCCCCGCCCCCACGCCGCCTACCCCGCCCACGCCCGGCACTGCTGGCTTTACGAACCGGTCGCTCGGTCGCCGCGCCTGGACAATTTATATTGGTCGTATCAGAACCAGAAACCTAACATCATTGCTGTGCGTTAGTCATACGGCCAACGTATTACCTTGTGACATAACATCTGAGAAACCCATAACTCTATTTGCATTATAAATAAAATTGAAATGAAGATCAAAATAATGTGTATTTAAAGATTTTTCTATGGACGTAGAAATGCTGACACAACCAAATCATCATCAGCTATACAATGCCTACAGCTGGGCATAGATCTTTTTTTTTTATTGTGGGGAATGCGACTGAGGTTTAAGTGGGACTCCCCTTCCCAAAGGATAGGTATACCTACTAAACACCACAGTGCCCAACAGACGCAAGGAATCGGCATAACCTTGCATATGTGACACTTCCAACGGATCCCTCGCGTTCGCCACCTTAGAAGGCTTTTAGCGCTTGGCTGCTACTGCCCGACATGGGAAGCCTCTACTTGCCCCTGGGCAGAGACCTCCCCCAAAGATCTCAAAAAAATAACCATGCTAACAGTGACTTTGGACGTCGCTATAATTTTCACGCACACTTTTTTCTAAGCGCGTAATCTTCTACATTCTACTAAAAAAAATGACATACCTGCGAGTTGAGATGTAGCGAGGGACGGGACAATGGCATGCCGCCCGCACTGGGCAGTAGCGGCGACGCGTACGGCGACAGCGGACGCGATCCGCCCGGCGACGATACACTGCGTGACCGCGCCTGACAATACATACATGCATTTAGAAACTTGTGTTTGTAACATATATTATCTTTACACTGTATTACGGAATAGTATTTAAATGGAGATTATATTGATAAATGTTTCGGCGATTAAGATAGTTTCTCGCTGGTTCTTCTCGATAAATAGCAACATTCCGAGTTCAGTGGTAGTCTCTCTGTAACATTTATATCCGACAAATATTTGCTTTTTGACACAAAGTGTAAAGTTACATACTATCTGTACCATGCTATTATTTTTAGTGGAAAAGTTTTTCTTCCAAATAAGTTTTAGGCCTCACCTTACACACAATATGTTCACAAAAAAATTAAAATGATTATATTATGTACTATCTGGATTGTGAATATTTCTGTCTGGTATATAATAATGTTAGAAGCTTACACTCAAAGCTTCGTTGAATTGTCGTTCCTCCTCCATTTCCAAGGAAGACTCGCTCTCCGACAAATGCCGGCAGAGAGCCTCGCGGCGCTCCACTTCCTGTTGAAGCTTTCTTTGCAGGCGCAAGTTCTCCTCTCTGATGTGTTTCTCTTCTAAAGCGAAACGATGCATCTTCTCTTTGTTCTCATTTTGAGACACTGCCAATTGGTTCCTGTACAATACATTAAAAAAAAAACTTCATTATCGTAAAAACAAAATCATGGTTGTATTGTATTTTATGATACACAGAAACTTATTAATACTAACTTTCAAAATAAATAAAAGATTTCATTACCTTAATTTAACAACCTCAGATCGCAGTGTTTGAATATGATTGCTTAGATTCGATGCTGTGTCACCATTACTAATATCCCTGATAAACAAAAATAAAATTTAAATGGCTTTATTACATGCTATTTTTTTTCACTGTTTTTATAGATAGATGTCTGTGGAGAGCCACTAACTACACCCACTCTCATTGTTTGTCTTATTAAATAATAAAATAATTAGTTACCAGACTAAAAAGTAATTTTTAGTTAGTTATACACTATTCAAACATTTTCCAAACATGAACCACCCACTAACAGTTACAAAAGTGTAATAAACATTGCAGAGTAAACATACAATCTTAATAGTTAATTATTTCTCAAAGAAAAATTGAATTCTATTGAAAATTATTACAAATTATTGCATCTAGTAACATGAAATAACTGACCTTGGGCTGGCAGGATCTGACACAGGCTGGTCAAGCCTAATCTGCAAAGAACGCTTTTCAGCTTCTAGCTTGTCCATTCTCTTCCAGAGCCTGTTAACGAGAGCTTCCTGTTCTTGCTCTAGAGTATTCTCTAGTTCAACCTGGAATAAAACAAATAAACAAATACATCTAATAAATTAAAGATCATAGTACACTTGATTTAATTTGATTAGATGTTTTTTTTAGCACTTTACTGATGCTTAAAATCATGAAACTTTTTTTAGAGGAGAAGAATGCTAAGTTAATGTGGATTCAGTCTCTACCTTTTCCCTCCTGAGCCTTTCTAAATTTGTTTGCTTTGCAAGTGTCTCTGCCTCGAGCTTCTCAATCTTCCGCATGAGTTTATTTACAAGACACTCTTGTTCCTGCTCCAGTGTCTGCTCCAGGCGACATTTCTCTTGTCGTAGCTGTAAACATAATTTTTTTTATTAAATGTGACAGACAACTACAATTACATATAAATTTAATAGATGTTTCTCTCATAAAAGGAAACTAAATTTTAAAACCAATACCTGATTCAACTTTCTTGACAGATCATTAGTAAGACATTCTTCTTCCCTCTCATAATGGTGCGCTAGTGTCTCCTTCTCTTTCTTCAAAGCCTGAATTTTTTTCAATAATGTGTTTGAAATATATTCTTCTTCCTGTTCTGCTTTAGCTTGCTGAAACATGAACAATATTTTTTTTTAATACAGCTATTCAATGAAGGACAGTAGTCTTTGGGAAATCAGCACTTGCTAGCTTTACATCCCAAAATTTATTAGTTGGTATCTACAAGTTAGGTTTAGTATTAGGAGCATATGTACCTAATACTAAACTGACAAAGATCTAATTTTCTATAGTTATAATAAATGTCTGGCAATCATACATTAAATATTTTGTGAAACTTGGTGGAATCCAGTGTCGTCTTAAGTCTATTTGGCGCCTGGGTGCAGGGTTCAGCCTGCACCCTCGTTTTCTTTTACACTGTAGCGTGCCACGCGACCAAAGGCGCCCCCAGGTAAAGACAGCCCTGGTGGAATCTTTAAGTTGTATGTTTTGTTGTATCACGTACAATGGCCCATTTTGGAGCCCAAGTGCGAAAAATCCCCTGCTAACCTAATGTTTTGTTGTATTATTGTATTTTTTAAGCCAAAAAGGGGCATTCCTCTGGTTTTATAAATTCTAATAAGATTCCATTAACCTCTTTAGCTATAAACCGACTTCAAAAAAAAAAACAAAAAAAAAACTACCTAAAAACACTGAAAAGCAAAAAATAATTTTAATAAGACATTCATCAAATGCGCTTATTGTCTAAGCCTATTAATAACATTAAATTGTATTTACGTGCTAGGTAGGTACCTACTAATCTGTTTGAAGTCGGTGCCAAGCCAAATAGTAGGTACCCAGACTACGTACCTACGTCCGCGGATTATTTGTAACCCTGTATAATACATAAATTAATAGGTATGTATCATTTTTCATTACTTTTGGCTTGGCACCGACTCAAACAGATTAGTAGGTACCTACCTAGCACGTAAATACAATTTAATGTTATTAATAGGCTTAGACAATAAGCGCATTTGATGAATGTCTTATTAAAATTATTTTTTGCTTTTCAGTGTTTTTAGGTAGTTTTTTTTTTGTTTTTTTTTTTGAAGTCGGTTTAATTTTTTTTTTAAAAAGTTTGTTTATTTTTCTATTTTTAGTGTGAATAATACGTAGGAGTGAGTAAAACTCTCTCATAATATTGATAACGAAAATACGAGTAAAATAGTAGAATTGTATTATTTGACAATATTAGGTATTCATTAAGTGTTCAGCACCATTCAGTAGACCAACTAAAGATGCAGCCCGCAAGAGGGACATAAGAATTAAGAAGTCGTACCCTTTAGCTTCCATCATCATAGTTGTACCTTCCATCATCAGCTTAGCTCCAAAAGTACATGAAATACAACTAACGGTCCACATATTCCTACAACACTGAAATAATTATCCCCTAACTCCTAACCGTTAAGGAGTTGTACCTTCCATCATCAGCTTAGCTGCAAAAGTACATGAAATACAACTAACGGTCCACATATTTCTACAGCACTGAAATAATTATCCCCTAACTCCTAACCGTTAAGGAGTTGTACCTTCCATCATCAGCTTAGCTGCAAAAGTACATGAAATACAAATAACGGTCCACATATTCTTACAATACTGAAAGAATTATCCCCTAACTCCTAACCGTTAAGGAGTTGTACCTTCCATCATCAGCTCATCAACATAAAGTGATGTCTATAGGACGCAAAAACTTAAATGGCTTCAGAAAAAACAAGTAACGCGTAGTGTGCGCCTATAAAATTTGAGGTTTGCCCTTGATTTTCCCGGGATCCCATCATCAGATCCTGACATAGTGACAATGGGACCACCTCGGAACTATGCACTTTCAAATAAAAAAAGAATTATTTAAATCGGTCCACAATTGACGGAGAAATCGACGGACATACATAAAAAAAAAAAAAAAAAACATACATACAGTCGAACATAGAACCTCCTCCTTTTTTGAAGTCGGTTAAAAAGTGTGTATAATACAATTCAACTTAATTGGCTTGTCTGAAGTTAGCTGCGAGCGTCGTTTGCGCAGGTGCGGGGTGCAGCTGCACCCCTCTGACACCTACGTTTGTGTTCTGCGCAGGTTCTCGCACGATGTTCAGAAAAGTCAATTAAGTTGAATTGTATTAGGTATATCTCCTATGATTTGTCATAATTAAGGTTGGCAGATTGCCTTTCTGTCAACTGATCTAGTATAGCCACCACTTTACAAAAGAAATTCATCAATTTTAGGTTGCCTATTATTGAAGTATTATTTGTTTAGTTAGGTATTGATTATACCATCATTGAGTTAGGCTTTCCTTCTGATAACAAAAATTTATAAAAGATCTGTCCTATAGAAAATAACAATTACTAATTAGACTTTGATTCAAAAAAATCTTTTCTATATGCTTAGAGAAACAATAATCTTCCATTTACAACTAATAAACTACTTCATAAATTCCAGAACTTTGCTGCTGTAGATATTTATAAGATTATAGGAGAACAAACAAAATAGCCTTGAGTTTTGATACTACAATATTATGGCTGCGTTACAATTAACATGAATTTTCAGATTGCAAATATGCGCTGATAAAATTTTAGAATAAAGCAAAATTACTATCAACATGGTTTGTACATGAACTTGAAAGTGAAATAAATATTTGCTAAACAAAATTATCAAACTCAAACCAGTGATACTTACAATTGAAACTGAAGCTTGCCTAAGTGCACGATTTTCTTCCTGTAATGCCTTTACACGAAGCTTATAAGTGTCCACCTCAACTTTTAATACCCTGTAAATAATATAACAAATTATATTTGATTTAAAACCAGAGGCGGATTAAACGTTGAGAGCGCCATAGGCAAGCATCTCATCGGCGCCCCTATATTAAAAATAACTCGTACCTTCTATAGTTTGACCGAAACCGACCGATGTACCTTAGGAAAACGCGAGAGCATAAGTTTACATGAGATCGATATTGTCCGACAGATTTTAAGAATTCGATTTACAATATTTTAAAGCTTTAAGGTACGACCGGCAAACCCGAAAATTATGAACAGGAAAAAAAAAATTAAATCAGTGTATCAAATATTTCATTTATATAATTAACTAACTTTAAATCTTTAATATATTATAGTTAGATACTTAATTCGAGCGATTACTTGAGCGAAACAAAGGCTCTAAAGTGTTTGCCAGAGACCTGTCTTTTGGAGAGCTTGCTGACGAAGTTGAAGACAGAGGACGGTAGAGTAGTCACGTCACGCCATGAGCTATTGGCCGAGATTGAAAATTATGGGCAGCTTTAATTTTCTCGACGACACGAACACCTGTCACTGAGGCCACAGATCGTAGAGCCAAATTGACCCGACACTACACTGAATATAATCAAGACGTCAGCCTTTACGAAATCAGTGTAGCTCTAAAACAGCTTAAAAACAACAAGGCACCGGGGGATGACGGAGTTACAGCGGAGCTTCTAAAGGCAGGAGGTCGACCGGTCCTGAAAGCTCTCCAGAGGTTGTTCGACTCCGTTATTCTCGAGGGCAAAACGCCAACAGCATGGCACAGGGGCGTGGTGAAGCTGTTCTTCAAAAAGGGCGATAGGACGCAGCTGGAGAACTACAGACGCATCACGCTACTGAGTCATGTTTACAAGCTGTTTTCTAGAGTTATAACGAATCGTCTCATACGTAGGTTTGATGACTTCCAGCCTCCCGAACAAGCCGGATTCCGTTAAGGCTTTAGTACCATAGACCACATGCACACGCTGCGGCAGATTATACAAAAGTCCGAAGAAATAATCTCCCATTATGATTAGCGTTTGTGAACTATGAAAAGCCTTTGATTCTGTCCAGACATGGGCCGTGCTTCGGTTACTTCAAAGGTGGCAAATAGACTACCAATACATACAAGTGTTGCAGTCGCTGTACGAAAACGCCAACATGTCAGTCCGCCTCCAGGACCAGGAGACAAAACCTATTCGGTTCTAGCGGGGTGTGAGACAGGGCGATGTTATATCGCCGAAACTGTTCACTACATACTCTGTTGGAGGACGTGTTTAAGCTTCTGGACTGGAGAGAACTTGGCATCAACATAAACGGCGAGTACATGACGCATCTTCGCTTTGCGGATGATATTGTAGTCATGGCTGAGTCCTTGGAAGTACCTAGGCAATGCTCAACGATCTCAGTAGTGTCTCAACAAGTGGGTCTTAAAATGAACATGGAAAAGACGAAAATCATGTCGAACTCCCATGTCGTACCCACTCCTATAAAAGTTGGGGACTCAACACTGAAAGTTGTAGATAAATACTACTACTGGGGCAAAAAGTCCAATTTGATAAGTCCAACTTCCAGAAAGAGGTCGATCGACGAATCCAACTCGGCTGGGCAGCGTTTGGGAAGCTACGCAGCGTTTTCTCGGCCAAACTACCGCAGTGCCTCAAGACGAAAGTCTTTGATACGTCTGTGTTGCCAGTGATGACTAACGGAACGTAAACGTGGCCACTTACAATGTGCCGCATAAAAAGGCTCAAAATCGCGCAAAGGGCAATGGAGAGGGCTATGCTTGGAGTCTCCCTGCGTGATCGCATCAGAAATGATGAGACCCGCAGAAGGACCAGGGTCACCGACATTGCCCGAAGAATTGCAAGCCTTAAGTGGCAGGGACACATTGCAAGGAGGTCTGTCGGCCGTTGGGGCGGAAAGGTCCTCGAGTGGCCACGTACCGGGAAACGCAGCTGTGGTAGGCCTCCCACAAGGTGGACCGATAAATCCATAAAGATCGCCGGAATCCACTGGATGCGAGTGGCGCAGGACCGATCGGTTTGGAGATCCTTGGGGAGGCCTATGTCCAGCTGTGGACGTCGTTTGGCTGAAATGATGATGATGACTTTATTCGACCTCGATAGTATTGATAGTGGTCTAGGTGTCTGCCGTAAGCGCAAAAGATCCCGGATTTCTTTCTCGGTCGGGCAAATTTGGGAAACGAACATCGTCGTGAATTAAATTTTTTGGCGCATTCGTTCGCGCCTGACCGCTTAGCTTCCGCCCCCGCGCCACACTCGTCCCCGCAATTTTAGAAGCAGGAACGTCCGATACCCACTTACAGACGACGCCGCGACGCGACGAACATTGCAGTCGTATCTTTCCAATTTCAATCAGAGATCAGTACCATCGACGAGGTTGTTTGTATTCGTAAGTTTTAGCCAGTCCCATCCGTGAAATTCATCTTTTTGTAAGCAAAAATAATAGTTTTCATTGTCTACGTAGGTGGTTTACTTACTGGCGCACGCAATTAATTTTATGCAATATTGTATATTTTTTCTTCATTTTACAATTCTGCCGCCCCTTTGTACCGTCGCGCCCCTAGGCACATGCCTACTTTGCCTTTAGGATAATCCGCCTCTGTTTAAAACCCATTATCGAAATATAGCAGTATGTCCTTCATGAATGTGAATCAAAAATTAATTACCTATATTCCAAAAATTTTGGATATTTTGTACTGAATAAGTAAAAGATAAGTCTACCTACCTATTTTGCTGCTGAAGAGATTCAATCCTTTTTTGTAACTGATCGCGAGAAATCGTGCTTGGTGGAAGCATTGCTCCGCCATCAAGAGAGCTCGAATCACTCTCCGACGCTGAATCTGCCATCTTATTGCCTAAAAATAATACAAAAGCATATATTTTCGGTGTAAATGCACAATGTCTAAATGCATTTGTTGTAAGTTTACCTGGAGAAATCACAGAATCATCCATTTGCACGAATATTGAGGACGGCAACCAAATGTCATAAAATTAGGATTTAGCTTTTTATCCTTAATAATCACTTGTTATCTCTTTAAACACAATTAAAATGATAGATAAATCATAGAAACGTGAAAATTATATGCACTGCCAATAAAACACATGAAATTTCCTATTCGACTGCAAGGTGAAAAACATAGTGAAAAAGGATGTCAATTGAATGATTAAATCAATTGAAATTGATTTAAATATTGAATTACAAGTTCAATTCAAGCAACTGTGGTCTATAGATTTTTTTTTTTTAAATAATGTTCCTTTCCTGTCTGTTAAAAAAATATTACTATGAATGTGTGAAAGTTAAGGTTTATTCAGTCCCTGATACATTATATTAATTTTATTGCACTTAAGTTCATTCTTGGATATAAAATATCCCGTTTAGAATCAACAAAAAAATGTTAAACGTTTTGTAATCAAACAAGGGCATGAAAAGTAAAGCATATTAATTGATGCACAATGAATGCAATGACCTTACCTTATTACCTTACAATCAACGTACAAGTCTTACAACACAATTGAATGCATTAAATTAATTTTAATAAATTATTGTCCACATTGCTATCCATAGCATTATTAAAAAGGTAAGGTTTTTGTCGTTGTGATAACACTGAAGGAAATAATAGAGTATAGCAACATTGTCAGAAAAAAAAACAATCGTAAAAAAGTGACACACACGCCATAATGTAAATTGCTTCTAGTTTTGGCGTTCGAGTTGAAAAATCTACATTTTGATGATAAAAATTCGTTTATTAAGTACACAAACGGCATTTAAAATGTCCCTAGTTAATATTGGTAAGAAGCAATTCATTAAAACGTTCGCGACAAATGCGAAACCCTCCCTTTGAATACTATTTAGGTTGGATCAAATGAATCGAAGCCATTTCGTTATATTCGGGTAAATGGTGTTAGAGGTGTTTTCCTTCTTGTTTATTATGTGTTTTTTACTTTAGAAACTCTTTTAAAATGTTTAAAAACTAGTGCTTGAAAGGCGATGGTCGAGCAGTCGCCATTGAAATGTTCGTACGGTCCACGGAGTCATTGTAGAGGTGTACAGACTGTGTTCATGCAGGGTATATGGCATAATAACTGTCATCGTAACATAGATGTTCGTCGTAACTTCGATCCTGTACACTGTTTTTACAAATTGAACTAATTATCCAGTTTTATTACCAAAGTCGTACTTCTAATGTCTGTTCAGTACCTTGCTAGTGAAGTTCAATATGTTGTAAACAAAACCTAATCACGAACGGGATTTGATAAATAATAGTAAATATTTGTATATGCTGGAGGCAATTTATTAAAAATATTACTATTTCATATTTTTACAACCTAAATTTGGTAAAAAGTGTGATTCAAATAGTATTTGACTAATCATCTGTTTTTACTACAGCTACAAAGTGTCAATAATCATACTACATCAACAGTGGAATTTGTTTCAGGCTAAGTGTTTGCAATGGCTCAGTTTTATCAAATAGTTGGACAAGGGCCATCATTAACACTAGAGGATCTTCAAAGATACTGTCCAAATATATGCTTGGATGGAATTATAGTAAACCAAGATGAACAACAGTATGCGCAACAGCAGGTAAGCTTTGGTTATGGTATGATCTTTCGCTAAAATACATACACTTCAGTTAGATATGCAAATATTATGTCATCCAATCTTTGGGTGTAACTAATGAATAAAACATTATTTTATTATAATTACTATAATAATTGTGCTTGTCACATAATCACATTAAGGTTACTTATTTTTTTTTCCTAAATACTAATAAAAAAGGACATTGACCATCTATGTATGGACGGACCAAGTGCTGCCCAACATTGAGACATAGTGCAAAATGTTTCTTAGATTAATACTATTCTGTAACTCAGAGCGCTTAAAAGCTATCTGAGGAGTTTTAAGAAAAAAAATATTGAATGTTGAGGTCTTACATTAACAAAAAATCATAACCAACAGCTTATTTTTTAAAATAAAAGACTGTATATTATAAACAATGGATTTATTTGAAAAATTTGGTTTACAGAGATGATAAACATAACAAAAATGATACCTTATGTTATAATAGGTACCTTATGTAGGCACTAACATGTTGTCTAAGAATAATGCATCTAAAAATAATGCAGGGCGTCTCACAACGTCTTGGTGCCTAGCCTGCCCCAAAAACCAAACTAGGCACTAATCCGTTATTTAGATCCGTGTAATACGAGCAATGCTCTGTATAGGACTAAATAATTGGTGTGAGGGGTCCAGGATTTATTTATTTATTAATTTATAAATTCGTGGCAGGATTTTTTTTATTATATATTTTTTTTATATCTATTCATGTAAGGAAACAAAGTATTCTCATGCTTGGGCAGCATTTGGTCCAGAACCGGTCATTCTCCTTTAGTAATGGTAGTAACATAGAGATTTATGGACAGTTGCAAGTATTTTAATAAGTGAAAACATCCTTAAATGACTAATTTACATATAAGTGAACATAAACCTTATTGCAAAAATATGGTGTGTTTCACTTCGAAAGAAATTAAACAATTATTTGCATTAAATTATGGTTAAGTTTTTAATTAGAGTTTGTTTTGAAGTAAAATCCAAAAACTATTGACTTTCCAGGCTAAAATCTAAACATACTCTATTCATTTAATTTAATGTTTTCCATCATAAATTATTCCATTCCTTCCATCTGAGGTATCCCACTCACTCCTTATAAACATCCTTACATATTGTAATTGTTAAACTCTAAAAACAACTATCCAAAGAACAAAAAAAAAAGGACTTTTATGCCTATCTAAAATGTTAAAAATATTTATTACAATATTTGAGAATTGCATTCAGTTTATGTCTTATTATTTGATAATGTAGGTATTTAATTTGATTTTGGGAATAGATTTATGCTGTTTATTTTACATTTTGTAAAACATTACAGATAATATCCAGAGATTAACTAATATCTTTAAAAGCATCTCTTGAAACATGATTTATAGAATTTTTCAAAATGCATGAATATGTTTTTCTGATAAACATTGCCTAATTTGCCATTCATGGAATATATTTTTTTATGATTTGCACTACTTATTTCTTGATGATGTTTACTTTATCTTTCAAAAGGTTGTGGTACAACAAGCCGAACAGCCTAATGATATCATAGTAAGTGAAGGAGTCCAACCACAACTAGTAGTAGGTGATGGCTTGCAATATCAACAGCAATACATCATCCGGCATGAACCACCGCCCCGGCCTCCGCCGAGACCTGAGTTCCAACAGCAACAACCACAACCTCAGCAGCAACAACAGCAACACCAACAACAGGCCTTGCATAGACATCAAGTAAGTTAGCAATATTTCTAATTCTACCCTAACTGCATAATAATCAGTATTTACTGAGCATCATGGTCAGCCTATGGAATGACACACAAAATCCCTTCTCTGCAAAGATGTAATAAATGCTTTTAATAATCCCAAAACTCTGAGAACACTGTTACAAATATCAGGCATTTTTCTAACTAAAAGTAGTAACAAACATTTAAATTGAAAAGTTAACTATGTGAGAACATCATGAATGCAGAGCAGATACTTTATGGAGTATTTATTTGTAGGTTTACTACACTTCTGATTTACCTGTGGATGCTCAGGTTGTGTTGCAACAGGCTCAACAGATCATTGATGCATCTTTGATGCAACAGTCATCTCCACAACGCCCACAACATGTATGTCGACTGACTAAATCATTGTGTATTACATAGTTATAATAAGCAATAATCTTAATGCACTTAGGCAATGATAGACTATAACAGTAGTACTTCTCTCATTTATGCTTAGCATGGAACAACTATCTAAGTTGGAAATAAATTAGTATGGGCGAATTTACAAATAGAAAATTTTAAATATTTCATTGATATGTAATTTCAGTTTGTAAAATTATGTATTTTTCAATCTAAACAATTATCCGTTATCTTTATTATTTTAAATTGCAATTATGAAATTGTAAACCAATTACAATGAATTCGTGTGCACTTCAATGAATAATAATAATTATTATAAATGCAATTCGGTGCTAATAAAACAACTAATAAAAACTAGTGTACAAAATTAAAATGCTTTCTGCTTTCAATACATGTTTGGGATTTAAGACTTCATTGTGCTAACTAACATATTGCAAAACCATACACCCAACTAATACACAATATTTTAATGTTTCAAAACATAATGGACCTTAGGAATCTTTATATTTCTTTTAAATAGATTTGGTGTATCTTTTAAGGCTAATGAGTATACCACATTATAATGTCTTTTTTTTTTCTTAGTTTTTACAAACATATTATTGTATTTCATTTTAATTCAGAGATGTTTTTCTGAAAATATTAATTTTTTTATTGTGGATGTGGTTTTATGCCTGCTAATATTCCCTTTACTTTTTAGTATACATAGTATTGTAAAATATGAATGCTTAGCTTTGTGTCATATGGTGCCATCTATGTAAATAAATGCTCTTTATGTTATGCCACATGGAATGTAACAATAAATACTCAACTTCAAATAAAATGAAAATCAGCATGACATGATTTCCATTTTCTTCTAATTTTTTTTTTTTTTATCATCAAATAAGTTCACGCTTGATCTATTGTAAAATACCCATTACCGTTGTTTAGTTGAATGGGAACTTATTTGATTGAACCTAAGCAGCACTACTCACTTCCGATTTGTAAAGAAAAAAGGTCTAAATTATTCTATCCATACTTTTAAATCCTCTATCAACATTTCGGGAGTGGGGCTAATTTCCCGTGTGCTGGTGCTGTAACACTTTGACATTTGTGGCTAACAGCAGTTGGTGAGCCCAGCGCACGTTCTATCTCAGCCGACAGTCATTCACCCAGCACAGCAACCGCCGCCGCAGCCGCCACCTCCGCCCCCACCCCCACCGCAACATGCTCCGCAACAACCGGTAAGAAGAAAACATTACACAAAAATACATAGAACAAATAAAAAATAACAGAGAGGGAATAGTAAGTAGATAAACGAACAAACAATTGGTGCGGCCAATAGGGTCCTTGCCACAGCACAAGCTGCTGTATTATTGATTTTCTTAATCATAAAATAGAGGTTGATAGTCATCATTATCACTTTCATGCCCTACTAATATCCCAAACTATAGTCATCGTGATCTAATAATATATTAGAAGAAGAATACATAGTTACAGTGAGCTGCAGTAACAGTTGTATTCAAACAATGTCTTTTAACCAGCAACAACAACAACAGCAGCAACAGCAGTTGTCGCGAGCATCCCCGCAGCTGATACAGCATCTGCAACAACAACACCAACAGCAGATACACCTACAACAGTTGCAACAACAGCAACAACAGCTCCAACATCAGCTGCAACAACAGCATATGCAGCCTCAGCAGATTCCGCATCAGCAAGTTGTGATGCATGCTGCTTATATCAATCAAGCTGTAAGTTCATTTTCCTAGCTTCGAGCATAGCTTTGCCACGAAAAACGACTCTAATTTAATAAAAATAGCACGTAAATGACTGCTGACAAACTTTTCAGCAGTTTGGCAGAACATTATAAGACAGCACAATGTCTCTTTTATATTCTAATAAGAACAAATAAAAGGGTTTTTGAGTATAATAATATTGTCATTGACAGACAGTCCAGATGCAAAGCAATTTGATTTACAACGACATACCGCATTTAATATACATATTTTTATTTTACAAACATTTTGCCCATAATGATGTGCAATAAATCGAAGGTTAATTTAAAAAATATTCTGCTGACTCTGTCACATCTACCAATTTTTTACCGACTTCAAAAAAGGAGGAGGTTATATGTTCGACTGTATGTATTTTTTTTTTTTTTTTTTTTTTTTTTTATGTATGTCCGTCGATTTCTCCGTCAATTGTGGACCGATTTAAATAATTCTTTTTTTATTTGAAAGTGCATAGTTCAGAGGTGGTCCCATTGTCACCATGTCAGGATCTGATGATGGGATCCCGGAAAAATCAAGGGAAAACCTCAAATTTTATAGGCTGCGCCTACGCGTTACTTGTTTTTTCTGAAGCCATTCAAGTTTTTGCGTCCGATAGACATCATTTTATGTTGATGAGCTGATGATGGAAGGTACAACTCCTTAACGGTTAGGAGTTAGGGGATAATTCTTTCAGTATTGTAGGAATATGTGGACCGTTAGTTGTATTTTATGTACTTTTGCAGCTAAGGTGATGATGGAAAGTACAACTCCTTAACGGTTAGGAGTTAGGGGATAATTCTTTCAGTGTTGTAGGAATATGTGGAACGTTAGTTGTATTTCATGTACTTTTGCAGCTAAGCTGATGATTACCCGGGGATGGGCTGGTCACTAGCCAATAAGGTTAGCACCGGCTCGTCCTAATCGGGTGTGAAGGAGAAACCGGGGGAGTGTAGTGGGTAGCGGACGCTTCGGTCTCGAGTCCCACACACGGCCGCGGGTCTAGCTAGCCTGCGGTTATGGTGCATAAACGCATTCTCCTCCTACCCATGGTGCTGAACATACTGAAATATTATTATCAAATAATACAATTCTACTCGTATTTTCGCTATCATTATTATGAAAGAGTTTTACTCACTACCTACGTGTTATTCACACTAAAAATAGAAAAATAAACAAACTTTTTTAAAAAAAAATTAAACCGACTTCAAAAAAAAAGAAACAAAAAAACTACCTAAAAAACTGAAAAGCAAAAAATAATTTTAATAAGACATTCATCAAATGCGCTTATTGTCTAAGCCTATTAATTAAATTGTATTTTACGTGCTAGGTAGGTACCTACTAATCTGTTTGAAGTCGGTGCCAAGCCAAAGGTAATCAAAAATGATATATAATAATAATGTATTATAAAGGGTTACTTATTAATCCGCGGACGTAGGTACGTAATCTGGGTACCTACTATTTGGCTTGGCACCGACTTCAAACAGATTAGTAGGTACCTACCTAGCACGTAAAATACAATTTAATTAATAGGCTTAGACAATAAGCGCATTTGATGAATGTCTTATTAAAATTATTTTTTGCTTTTCAGTTTTTTATCATTTGTGTGCAAGACACCAGATTACACTTTTTTAACCTGTCCCATGTCAAGTGATAGTAGGAGTATAGTTGATGGTACATACTAGCCGTGTAATGGGGATATAATACTATTACGATTGTTTTAGGGTACTCCTACACGATCAGCGCCACCGAGGATATTGAACCAGGCCCTTAGCAGCCCCGGTGGCGTGACGCTTGTTAGGACTCCAGTGCGGACTGTGAGGCCGCGCCGGCCTGCTGCCCGTCCCCCGATGACGGCCTCCACTATGCAAGTCCCTACTCGGCTCTTGAATCCGCAACACCAACAGCTACAGGTACGTAAATTTAAGTTACACCCCTCACCGATACACTACAGGCTGGCTGTGTTCCGGCAGTATTCATGTGGGAGCCAGTACACTTGAAATCAAAGGCTCGAAGATCAAATGAGCCTACAGTCTACAGTCTGGCAGCACATTGCGCGACGCTTCCTGGTGAAGTGTCCCTCAATGGAAAAGGCCGCAGTGACCGCTTACCATCAGGTGGGCTGCGTGCCTGTCTGCTAACGGGTCTAGTATAAAAAAAAATCAATGGTAGCCCACATTGTTTGAATAAACTATCTAATCGTGTGTAACGATTTCCAGGGGCAAGTGGGCTCCCCCACAGTGGTGGGCAACGGGCGCGGAACCGTCAACGTGGGCACCGTCGGCAACGTGGGCAATGTGAGCAGCGTGGGCGTGGGCGGGGCGGGCGGCGCGGGGCGGGGGCAGCGGCTGCCGCGCGCGCCGTCCCCGCGCGTGCTCAACCCGCACGCGCAATCGCATCGACCCCCGAGACCTAGGACTCCTCTGCTGCAGGTCTGTTACATAATCCTATAAATATTATAAATGCGACTACACTACTGAATCGATTTAAATGAAACTTTACAATAATATAGCTTATACATCAGAATAACACATAAGCTACAATCTATAAAGATCGCTTTTTTGCCCGTTAGCACTACCCACTATTTTTTTTTCTATGTGGCCCAAATGTTGCTAGGTAGTAAATGCCATTAGGCATTAAGTCTGCCTTATGTATTCTTGATTGTGCATTAAAGTTTAAATAAATAAATAAGTAACCGAGTTTTCGGCTACGGCGGCCAATATTAGTATAATAAGATAGCTTTGGTGTAAAATAAAATGTAAAAGCTTGCAATTGTAAACATTATTTTTCAAATATAAATGTAAACATTATTATCTTTTTTAATTCCAGCAAACTCAGCAACACCAATTGGCTCAGCAAATCGGTCAACAGGTTCAAGTTCATCAACAAGTGCACCAACAGCAATTGAATCAACTTAAACTCTCCCCTCATCAGGTACGTATGAACCATTTGTTTCAACTACAATATAAGCATACCCAGATATTTCCATATACAAATAAAATCTTTTCCTTGCAGCAACAAATTCTTTTGAATCAACAAAATCAACCTCACGGGCAGGCCACTCGTATTATTACTCAACAAGGTACTATAGTTACTCAGAACATTCAGTCACAAATGACGCAACACACGGTCGTCCAGACGAGCCAAAACAATGGTCCCACTCCCCAACAGAACACATTAGCCGCTGTGCCTCAAAGATCTTCCCCTCACCCTCAGCAAGTTCAACAGCAGGTCAAAAAGGTTGTTGTTACGCCGAACAACGCCAACGACATGGATGATCTCGAAGAAAGTATAACAGCGGCGATATTGACCAAGCATTCTGTCAACGAGAATATGAGTAGTCCCCAACAATTCCACACCCCTTCGCCGCAGATGCGGCAAAACCACACACCGGCGAATGTCGCTCAGCAACACCAGCAGATGGCCTTCAGCCCACAGCATTACCAGCAGCAGCAACAACAACAACAACAAGCCGCGTACGAACAACAACAACATATACAACAGCACCCGCAAACCCTGACCCAGTTGTTAATGGAACCGGACTCCCTGGAGGATGAAAGGCAATTAGTGACCCTAACAAATGGGCAGCGCATAACATTAGCAGAATTTAAACGAATACAACAAGCACCTCGTACACCGGCGCATACACAACAACAACAGCATCAGCAACAACAACAGAATAGGTAAGTTTTTCAAACTAATTGTATGACTGGTTCAAAAATAAACCTGGAAAAAATATGAACTATGAATGTTGCAACTATTTATGCGCTTTAGATAAACTGTTGAAACAAAAAGTACTGTTTTGAAAATAGTCTATGTATAGGACTGTGATATTACTTTCCCCCACAAACTTTAGATAAACTTAATAAAAATTCTGATTCATATTCTAGCTATCATTGTTGCCATAATATGTATTTTCATATTATGTTTAGAAATCCATATTAAAAGATGGCTTTGTATGAAATGATTGTCTTTATTTCAGGGAAAGTGGCCGACAGACTTTAGTAAGGAGTAAAGAACAACCAAGGCCTGTTCAGCGAGTACCGCCTATGCAGACGCAGCAAGCTATGCAACATGGTATGTATACTAAATGGCATTTATGTGATAAATGTAAATATAGAAAATCCTTATATTAATTTATTTACAGAGAGTAATGAACCTGCAGTTGGCCCTTCAGAACAACAAGCAGAACCTCAGGCTCAAGCAAAGATGCTTATTTTCCTTCAAAATGGAGAGCAGAGGCTAATAACATTTACTCTTCCTAAAGAAAGTTGTACCCTTCAAGAGGTTCTCGAACAGGCATGTACTCCTATATAAATATTGTAACTTTAACAGGATATGATAAGCCTTACCAATACAGTGTTTTGATTGTTAATCTATCATAATTTTTCTTACAGGTTAATGTTCCTTTCTCTGAAGACACCCATATACAATGTATGCAAAATACTAGTAGTGAAATAGACTATTTTGTCTCTGTTGGTTCCACCACCAGAATTGAAGAAATGTTAGAAAATCATCCGGTTAGTACAATCATGAGAAGATGGATTAGTCACTCAATTTTTGAAATAGATAATTTAGTAACTTATAATTTTTTCTTTCAGATGTTAGTGGGGGATATTAGTAGTAGAAGTTCTCCAAGTGCATTATCCCAACCTCAGAGTAGTGATATGTCAACTCCTGAAAAATCTCTTTGTCCAGAAAATGGTATGCTACCCAATTTTTTTCACCTGTCTGTTCAATTATATACTTCATAATTTTTAATCAGTTAAAGGGAGCCCTCGGTAGTTCGGTACATAACAACATTCAATTGAATTAATATATTTCAGTAAACAACAGTCCCGAATCTCCAGGACAGCGTTCGCCGCCCCCTAGGTACGTCGATGGCATGCTGGCTTTATGTAAATCTTGTGGATACACTGGATTTGACTTCAGCCGTTGTCAAAGGTACGTTTTCGATAGCGCATACCAGTTATAAAGGTATATATTTCAAGCTGAAATTTATACAATAAACATTTAGGCACATGTTGTTCTCTGACAGTATAATCAATTTACTCATATCTAGAAATAAAGTTATTTTCTAAAACATAAATAATATATTCAGTTTAGTGTGGCGATTATAACAATTATGATATTACAGATGTAAGCGAGTGTTTACTGAAGAACCCAAAAGTGTTCCAATAGCAAGTAAGAAAGTAGAACAAAAAAAGAAAGAACCAGAAAAGGCTATCTTAGAAAAACAAACGTAAGTAGAAACATTCTAATATTTTTAGGTACACAATATATAAATTAATGATCTGATAAATGTAGTAGTCGAAGTATACATTCTTACATTTTTATGATAATATATGTAGTTTAGTACTTTAATATTTTTAATCTGCTTTAAGTTAAATAACTAATCATACCAGAAAATCTCTCATGGACAAGTTGAGTTTTTTCTGGTATAATAATTTATTTTAGATGAGTCCGAAAATTGGCATCGATGTGATATTTTACAATCTAATTTGTGTTTCATGCACATTTCTTTTCATTTTTTAGTCCATGTGGTGAGGGTATAAAACTGAATTTGTTAAAACCTACATTGAAGACTGTCAATAATAAAACTGTAAGTAAATTAACATTGAATGTTATGTTTTATTTAGTTAAATATATTCCATTCAAATATTTCTTCATATTTTAGCCTGTGCAAGAGAAAAAGAATCCTCGGGTAAGGAAACCTCGCGGAAAACAGCCAGACCCAGAGCCCGTTATATTGACCTTGAGTTCAGACGAAGAAGATTCTAACAGTTCTATGCTTAGTAATCAGGTAATAAACAATCCTATAATATAATTATAATCGTGTTCCTCTTATATTGACGATATGCATAAAACAAAACCTGATTTAATAGGAATTGGGTCATAAAGTTTTATATTTATGTTGCCATGACAAAATCCTTTTTTTTTTTTTCAAAAATAAAATTGGATTTATTACTCCAAATTAATTATGTTAACAGTAGTCCATACCTGCCCAATTTATATGGAATGAACGCACTTACAATAGGCTTGTTTCCACTAAGAATGAATCGGATGGCTTAGAGTTTCTAATGATTAATCATGATATGTAGTAAACAAAAAAACAACTTTTTTACTAAAATAATATAAGATTACAAATATTTTTGGAAATTAAAATCGGCAAAATTACTTATTTAATCACGTGACATTAAACAACAATCAGAGAAGCTTGACGTCAGTCCTCGCAAAACACCGGTTGCAGCTGTATAATGATCTCGTCGACTGACATCACCAAACTCGATTTTTTCGCGAGGATAGACGTCATTCAAGACGCCATGACAGTCTTGGCCTTTTCAAAGTTAATTTTAAGTTTATTTCTAAAAAAGCAAAATATTTATGAAAAAGGCCTATTTTTCTAAAAATAATATATATTTGGGGTAAAATAGATACTAAACTATAGTTTTAAACGAATTTCCAAATTTTGTCAACTAGCCTATTTGATTTAAATATGTATTTATTTTACAGCATGAACAGTCGATTAGTATGAAAGAGCCATCTTTGAGCGAAATAGAAGGTGGTACACCTGACAGCGGAATTGGAATGGATGACGGTAAGTAACAAAAATACAAAACAAAAGTAATCGTTTTCAACACACCTAGCAAGCAACCAACAATATCAATGTGTACAGTAAGCAACACATCAACTTTTACTACTCTGTGATATGGTCTTCTCAATTTAAAATAGAAATCTATAGGTAGTAGTTGGCATTAAGCTGAAAATGTATGGTTACAACAAATAACCAAGGCAAGGGTATTTAGAATTGCTATTTAATGTACACCATCAGTTTATCAAAAAGCTTTAATATAGTAAAGTAACAAAGAGGGACCCTCAAAAATCTAAAATTAATATCAGAGTAAAAGTTTTTAGTTGACCACGGCGCGGTGGTGGTAAATAGCTATGTCCCTTTGGTATAAATTCGGCCATAAACTAAAGGATAATGTATAGATCAGAGGAGCCTAGCCTACAGTATGGCAGTACATTCAACGATGATACCCCGGTCACGGTGGCCGCCTATCATCAGTAGATAGCTACGTGCTATTCTGCCAACTGATAAAGGAAGGACAAAATAAATGTCCCAAAATAGTAGTGGAAACTTAAGTTAAGAAAAACTGTATTATGATATGGATTAGTTCTTCAACAAAATTTGAAAGCACAAAAACATATTTTATCAACAAAGAATCATGCCCACTTTCCATACATTGATTGACCTGTCAACGACTTTGTTTAGAGACCGTGTCTATCTACAACTAGTGTTGTTCAAGATCAGTTTTCGCTTAAAATAAAATAATAAATAATCGTTTTTTCATTTGGAGGCCAGGAAAATGTCTTCAAGTGGTTATTCGCCCTTATGAGGGGCATCTGCGGGCCTCGAGCTAACGCTCATTACCCGGGCTGCTTCTCAGGCTCCTTCGCGGTGCCCGGTGGAGGTGTGTCCGGCCCCATAACGAGGCCGATCTTTGCCCCTCCCTATAACGCTGCGTCCCCCTGTGCGGATGGGCACACCAGGTGAGACCCTTGCGGGAGGCCCAGCGAGCTTACCAGCAAACGGGGGACGGCTTACCGCGTGATCTGATAGGGAGGGGAGGGAGACAGGGATGGAATGTAAGGACCAAGGGAAGGCAACTGTTGTCGGCAAGAGCCGCCAGTGACACTACTACTAACTATTAAGTAAACAGTTGCCTGAGGGGGGCGGGAGGATTGTCTAGTCTATCTGTCTTTGTCCGTCTGTCTGTGCCCTCATTTCGTATCTCGTCGGGTCTAGGGACGAGAAACATGGCGGACGGGTTGCGCCGGGCAAGACGCGGATAACGGGAACGACGGGAAGGGTTCGGGTGGGCTGTGGGTGAGAGTGTGGTGTCGAGTGTAGCTGTGGCGGGGTGTGTCGGTGTGTAGTGGCATGTGCGGCACTCTCTGACGCGTCACCGGCGAGCAGGAGCTCGCGGGGCAGGGCTCGCCCCGACGCATCGGGCGGCCGGGCATGGAGGGGAGCCATGTCACGGAGGTGACTGTGTGGCCCATTGTCGGCTCGGTCGAACATACGCCGCGCCGACCTGACCACAAAGTCCTCTAATGGCTGCATCTTCACGTCCCGGGCGATGACGTCGTTCCGGACATATCGCCCCGCCCCGGTAATGACGCGAAGGGAGATGCTCTGTTGAGCTTCTAGACGAGCGCGAGTCGTGCGTGTGCATAAGCCATACCACGCGGGCATGGCGTAAGTCAGGCGCGACCTGATGTAGGTTTTGTAGATGCCCAGTTTTGTGCGTAGGGGTAGCTTGGATGCAAGGACCGGTCGCAGTACCGCTCGCGCCGCCTTCGCCATGTTAATGGCGTGGGTGGCCTGAGGGACCATGCGCAGCGTGCGGTCGATCCTGCAGCCCAGGTACTTAACAGTGGGTTTCCACTCGATCTCCTGCCCTCGGAGCACGAGTGGGGCTGTCACCTTGCGCCCGCGGCCGATACGAAGCGCCTTCGTCTTTCCCACATTGACGGTCATGCGCCATCGGTCAAGCCAGTCCGGGATCAGGTCGAGCACTCCCTGCAGTTTAGCCAATGTAACCTCCAACTTCCTCGAGGACGCGAAGAATGCGCTGTCGTCAGCGAAGAGAGCGAGTGTGATGTCTCGCTCCCCCTCCCTCAAGCGTCCTCTAAGAGTTGGAATGTCATTGGTGTAAACCGCATAGAGAATTGGGCTCATACAGCTTCCCTGGGGTACCCCAGCGCGGATGGGGCGTGGTAGTGTCGTGTGGTTCTCTACTAGGACCCGAAAAGAGCGACCTTCCAGGAAGGACGCTATGAGTCGTACGTAGAGGGGCGGCAAGTTGTTTGTGATAAGCTTGTACAACAGGCCGGAGTGCCATGCGCGATCGAAGGCCTGCTCGATATCGAGAAAGACCTCCGCGGCGCTGTGCCCCCGGTTCATTGCACAAGCCAGCATGTGAAGTACTCGCGTGAGCTGGAGCGTGGTGGAGTGGTTGTCGCGAAAGCCAAACTGCTCATCCCGGAGGGTAAGCGTGGGCGCATCCTGCGCAACAACAATCGCTCGAACAGCTTCGCGATGTGTGAGAGTAGAGTTATTGGCCGATAGCTCGCAGGGAGTCTGCGATCCTTACCCGGTTTAGGCAGGACAATGATGTCACCGGTCTTCCACGCCGATGGGAAGTGAGTGACCAGTCCTCAAGATGCCGTTGAATAGTCCAGTAATAGCTACTAGACACTTCCTCGGCATCCTGGTTAGCATTGTGGAGGTAACATTGTCGGGTCCCGGGGCCTTGCGCTTGGGCAAACGCAGGACTTGCTTCTTCACCTCTGAGGGAGAGATGAAGTCGCCGCCCGGAAGGGGTGGCATAGGGCCCGACAAGAATTCCTCCACCGTGCGTTCGACATCGGCGTGGTGTTGCAGGACTTCCTGTGTCACCTGCTCGGGCAGGGGGTGCGGGGAGAATTGCGTCTCAAAGTGATCGGCCAATAACTGAGCTCTCTCCGGTGCGGTGTAATGAACTTTGCCGGAGGGATCCCTGAGGGGGTGAACGGGGGGAGCTGTTTGTGAGAGCTGTCTAACCAGTCTAAAGAGGTCAGCAGCGTCGTCGGTCGCACTTTCGATACGACTATTCCACGACTCGCCGCGCCATGCCTTTATCTCGTCAGACAGCTCCGTCGTCAGTCTGTTGAGTTCGGTCTTAAGAAGGGGACAGCGGGTGGAAGCCCAAAGCTTGCGCAGCTTCCTTTTCCGGGCGTGTTTTCTTGCCAGTCTGGCTGGTAGTTCAGCCCGTCTGTGGGAAGGGGCGGGTTGGGTCGGTAGGGTGGCGGCCTCTAGTGCGCTTGAAATGTGCGCAGCGATGCGCCCCTCGGCCGCCTCGACCTCCCCCGGGGACGAGATCGAGCCGGCGAGGGACACATTGCGCAGTGCGCGTTCGTAGATTTGCCAGTCTACACGGGGGCGAGGGGTACGGGCGGGGACGAATGTGGCACACAGACCGACAGTGATCAGCACTGGTAAGTGCTGTGTGCAGGTGTCGTACAGCACCTCTACCGTGATGGGGTATGGGACCCCCTGTGCCAGTACGATGTCTAGCACATCGGGCCTGTGGTCTGCGTTAGACGGATAGTGGGTTGGGGTGTTTGGACCTAGGATTTCGATGCCTCTTGCTTCGGCGGCGTCGTGCAATGCCTTGCCGGCCGGCGTACTTGTGTGCTACCCCCAGAGGGGGTGTTTCGCATTCAAGTCGCCCGCCAGCAAGGTCGGCGCGCCGTTGAAGACCCCATCGAGATCTCCAGCGCAAAAGGCAATCGAGGGAGGACGATAGGCAGCAAAGACGCGCAGCTCGTGCTCGCCGTAGCCAACCCTCACACCACAAGACCATGTTGCCTCATAGTCCGGGTCCCCGACTACGTCGTGTACCACGTCACGCCTGACAAGAGCGGCTACGCTTTTGAAGGCTCGGCCCGCAGTCGTCAGCTCGTCCCGTCTGTACACGTAATAGTTGGGGACCTTCAGCGTCTGAGACGGTCTTAGGAATGTTTCGCCCAGCAGAATGATGTGGGCATCTTGCTGCTGGGCGATCATCCTCAGGTCGTGGATGTGTCCTAGAACCCCACCGGGGTTCCAGTACACCACCCTTAAAACCCGGGGGGTGAAAGTAAGCGTGCCGCTCTAGCGGCTCCTATGCGGCCTAAGGCTGTGTAGATGGTCTCTCTAGGGTCAGAACCCTTAGATAGACCGTCCAGGAGCGTCAGGAGCACGGTTGTAAACATCTCCTCTAGGTCCCACAGCGACTGGGCTAGTGCTGCGGCATCCAGTTGAGATGTTCTGGGGTTCGGCTGCTGCGTCTGTACTCGAGGGGTGTGGTGGGGGGTAGTGGGCTTTGCGGCGGTCTTCTGGCCCTGTGACGCCATCTGTGTTCCTTGTGGAAAATGTGTAATATTATTAATAAGGTTTTGAGGTTATGTTATAATAACAGCTGTCAAACCTCGCGATATTTCTCAGCAGTTTAGCGATGTTAGTGTAAATAAATGTGCATTTTCTTCAGCTAATGACTGAGATGAACTGTTAGTGTAAATAAATGTGCACTTTCTTCAGCTAATGACTGACGAACGTTTTGCCTTAGTAGGTGAAACTAAACGTAACAAGTCTTCCATTGGTCCGAATCGCACTGTCATATTATTTTTGTAGATATTTTTTTAGATATTCCACATCACTAGCTAGACGCGTTATTTAATTTTTAGGTCAAAAGTGGACAATGATTCTTTGGTTTTTCCTTTTTTTATTTCATCAGGAAATATTACAAAAAAAATTAAGAGCTGTTATAAACAGTTTTAAATCAAATATTAATTCATTCTATCTAAATGTAAATATAATTATAAAAAAGATCCTATTCAGACTAGGAATTTCATTTTTTTTATATATTATTTTTATCAAATTATCACGACTACGGTTAACATTAAAAAAAAAAAGAATTTTTCTTCACCGAGCGCGAGTACATTTCTGTTCAATTGATGTTATCGATACTCAATTGAAAAAGTTGTGTGCAACACTACTGCCACAGATTGACTGTTTTAGCAGCTGTCAGATTTTTCATCTATGGTTATGTCGCCGAAATGGTGCTCGTGTTGCGATCTTTT
This sequence comes from Mecyna flavalis, assembly GCA_949319885.1. Taxonomy (NCBI): domain Eukaryota; kingdom Metazoa; phylum Arthropoda; class Insecta; order Lepidoptera; family Crambidae; genus Mecyna; species Mecyna flavalis. The sequence goes on from OX439430.1 coordinate 10,514,712, forward strand.
ACATTATTTGTGAAATAATACAAAATCACTTAAGAAATGTCTAAAGACAGCTCTGGTACTATAAAAGGTAGTCTATTTCACTAATTTCTCAATTATGTAAGGTAAAATTACCCGGTATAACATTAGCGTATCTATTGTTGTAAGGAGAGCATTGATTTCGTTGTGTTTATTGATTTTGTTCGCTATTTTAAGTATTTTGATTATAAATATAGTGTACAGATAATACTTCATACCTATAAAACAACATTAAGTAGGTTTTGTATATTTTGTTATATTCTAAAACTCTTTTTTAACCAAAACCTCGATAGCATTCATCACTATAGATCGTATAGTTATATTTGTTAAACTAGGTATATAAAACCAACCCACTACTATATAATCATCAAGAGAATATATTAATCGCCTTTTTCATTCCATAGAAGATCATTTTATATGAATAGAAAATTCAGGACTTTTCTGGAAATATTTTTTTGTGATAACTAAGTCAATTTGAAATATATTAACTTTTCAAGTCTATGGGCACTATTGTTACATGAAGACGACTAATTCTTATTATTGTGACATTTAGTATAACTTGGATTTTCTCTATTAGTATTACTTATTTAAAAACTTCCTGCCTTAATATAATATACCAACCATATTAATAAAAATCCTTAAAAATAAAAAACTGGGTGTATTATTTTATTGATTAAATACTGCTGAGTTGCTTACTTCATCTTTTACTAACTTAAATATGTATTCCGATCAGATGGCAGCAGAGATGAAATTATACAGCCAGCTCTACAGGGAATTGTGACATCACTAAATTGCAGGACAATCAGGATTGGTTCATACAGATATTCACCAAAAGAAAAGGTATGTGTGCATTGTTATGTAACAAAAGCAAAAATAAATTGACTTTTCTTTAGAGAGACCCATTTTCCTGTGATATCATGAGTTTTAAGTTTAACCTTCTCATCTACCTCAACATTCTATCTTAATCTGCATCTTTTTATTCTAGGTATACATATCATGTAAAGGTATTAAAATTGTTGCACCATCATTGAAAAATGAAGCAAAAGATGTGGCTCTGCAGATAAAACGCAAGGAAGTTGTCAAACTATTGGTTCATTTTGGGAAAGGGTTACCAGTGATTTTTTTGTATACTACAAGTAAATGTAGTATTTACATTAGGAAAGCACTTGATATGACAGAGGATTCAGGTAATAAATTATTAAAATTTTGCATAATACATGCTTTATGATCATTTGTGTAAATTATAAATTGTTTCTTTAATTTCCCACAGGACCTTATTATAATCCTGCATCAAAATTAGAGCCCTTCAAAAGGGTAACTCTATTACCTGAGTCCATAAATGAAGAGGCAAAGTTAGCCTTAAAATCACTGTTTGGAAATGTTATGGATGAATTAAATGGTCGAGAAGCAAATGACCTTTTAGTGAGGACTTGTCCTAAAGAAAGCAATACTGTTTCAAAAATGACAACTAGATCTCTTAGTGCTTCCAGTACATCAGGTGCTAAAAGGTATGGTTTCTAGTGTATTTATATTTTGTTGTTATATTCTTAATTTTTGTGCTTACTTACACAAAAACTTTAATTTATTTTCACAGCTCCAATCCTGCAGAAATAAGACAGATTCTAATTTATCCCCCTGGAAAAGGGGGTATACCAATAAATACTGAAGACTACATGTGCCTAGCCCAAGATCAGTTTCTGAATGATGTTATTATTGATTTTTATTTAAAACACTTAGTTCATGATGTACTAACACATAGTCAGAGAGAAAAGACTCATATATTTAGCACATTCTTTTATAAAAGGCTTACTACAAAACCAAGCAAAGTTAATAAAAGTTCAAATCCTCATGAATGGGACAGTAGTTTAACACCAGCGCAAAAACGACATGCGAGAGTGAAAACATGGACAAAAAATGTTAATATTTTTGAAAAAGACTATATAGTAGTTCCTATCAATGAGAATTGCCACTGGTTTGTGGCTATAATTTGCTTTCCTAGTTTGGATGGTTGTCGAAGTATGATTGACAATCGAACTGTGACCCCTCAAGAAATTAAAAAGAGAGGTACGAAAGGTTCAATACTGATTGTTTAACAAGATTAACATGTGAGACAAATAAGGCTAAATTTCTGTCTTTTTACAGAGCGCAGGTCATCTATGCAAATAGGAAATACAACAATCACACCATTAACTAAACAGGAACAACTTACATTAAGTTGTGACTCTGATAACCTTAGTGAACGTGATGAGGCTGAAGCAGAGGTAAGGGGTTCTCAACATTTGTAATTTTATTATGCTGAAAAACCTAGTTCACAGTATTTAATTTATTTTATTCTTATTTTACACCAGGAAAGTGACTTGGATATGCAATGTGATTCTGATGAAGAGGAAACTGAAAAGAATGTAATAGAAAAGAAGCCTGAATTGCCAGTGATAGGCAAAACAGAACCAATTAAACAGTAAGAACAAATTTTTATTTTAAAAACATTAATTTGTACCGTTTATTAGATATGAGTTGATTAAATCTATATCAATATTTAATTATTAAATTAATGCAAATTTAAATTTCCTTTTGTTTCAGACCTTGCATCCTTATATTTGATTCATTGGCTGGTGCCTCTAGATCTAGGGTTGTAGCAACTTTGCGGGATTATCTCACATGCGAATATCAGGCGAAAGTAAGTCTATTTACAATTTAACTATTTTTTATAAGCCATATGTACATGTACCGGCAAACTTGTTGAACATCGGTCGACGGAGAGGGGGAAAGTTCGCGCGTGTGCACTCGCGCGTGACCAATAGTGCACGCGAATCTCCTGAACGCCCGCGCGCGCTATTATATATAAAAGCGCGCAGGGCGTGTCGAAATTCGTATTCTGTGCAATCCAATATTCAAGAAGTACCTGTTCCGGTACTTGTACTAATTTTAATTTTCGTTTTGGATTCTAATAAGGGTACAACAACAAGTAAAAACCAAGAGCCAATTAATCTCGTCTTTGCTCTAGTTAATTTAGGCTAAGTAGTAACTCCATAGTGTGGCAACAACTTGTTACTAGCTCCCAGAATCAATTGTAAGTTTAATGGAACTGACAGACTAAATTTATGTTACAGGTTTCTCCAAGTAAAATTTTTAATAAAGATAATATAAAAGGAAGCTGCCCCAAAATACCTCAACAAAACAATTTTACCGATTGTGGCTTATATTTGTTGCAATATGTTGAACAGTTTTTTAAGGTTTGTATTATATTTGTATCTTTTTATATTGAGACATTGCTAAATAGTAGTCTACAAGATGCCTAATAAATATATTATTAATTTTACAGGACCCTATATCGGATTATGCATTACCTATAAAACAATTATCAAATTGGTTTGACGAAATAGTAGTGACGCGAAAGCGAGAAGAGATCTCAATTTTACTGAAAGATTTGATGCATAGATACAATCCAGATTCGCATTTGACATTACCTGATATCACATTCCCTACTTTAAATGGTAAGAAAATGTATTGTATGGTGCAAGACAAAAGATAAAAAATATTTAAGTAATAATTTTGTGTAAATACATAAATTTTATACACAAGAACACCCAGACCAATACAAACAGATGTGTTCTTGTATATAAATGGGTTTATTATAATTACTGAATTTACTGTTAAATGGTTTCTGACTTGTTTCATGGAATCATTTATTCTCTTTTAGGTAAATTAATAGAAACTGAAGATCAGCAAGATGAAAGCTCAGATGGGGATAAAGGAAATTCAAGTAAATCTCTCAAAGCAGAAGGAAAAGAATCTGAAGGGCCACCTACACTTACATTTGTGAAACAAATTACTACTGGTGATATATTAGTAAAACGGAATTTTGCAGATTCTTCAGATACTATACATTTACGGAAGACTATTAGGTTGTCAAGTGATGCCGAAAACAGGTCCGTTGTGCAAATAAAGCAAGAGTTTATAAAAAAGGGTGATAATGAAAATCAATTGTTGATCCCAATAAAATTACATACTAGTGAATTGGTTAAAGACATTCAAAATACGCTAATAGTTAATAAGAATAATAAAACTTTGGGTGATAATAAAAAACATGGTGTACACAGTCAAAATGTCACCAGCTTGAACTGTATTCGACAAAATGTTAGTGAAAGTGATAGTAGTTCATTTCTGAAATCGAGGAGGGTAAACAAACTCGATGATGTTATGAATGAAACTAACAAGAAATTCAAAAGGAATGAGTGTTAAACCTGTTGCCTGTCCATATACCATGTCTATTAAATTATTTTTAATTTAATAAAAGTGTATAGTTACTCCATGGACTTGTAAATATTAGTTTATGTTAACAATGTATTTAATGTAACTATTTTATAAAATAATGTAAAGTTTTAAAATTTTACTTCTGTATTATATTGATTAGCTTACAGAAATACAAAACTGAAAGTAAATTAAATATGTGACTTTATCTTTCCTTTTGTTACTTATTTTAGTTAAGTTGAAGGTTATCTCTTAAGTAGAGGACAAAAAATAAAGTGGAAATTCACACAATAATACTTGGAATTTATTAATTTTCCTAAATATGTAGTTATTGGGGAAGACAAGGAATAGGTTTTTTGTCCTGGGGGAGTTTCATTCGTTTCGTCCACTAGGATCCCCTAACCCGATCCCCCAGGGAATCCCCTTGAACTCATCTGTTCATCAGAATCCCCTGAAACAAAAAATATGCTAGTAAAAAAAGTCCTAATTATAATAACCTTAGTCCTATTTTGATTTCAGATCAATAGACAATTACTTTCCCATCTTCACTTGTTTTCCCAACAACAAACGAATGTTTGTTTTTCCCCGACATTCTTTGTTTTCCAGAATTTGCACACATGTATTTGTGATCTTTATTACACAATTTACACACTAGCGTCGCCCTCGCGGTTTCACCCGCGCGTAATTTCCCGTATCCGGGATAAAAAGTATCCTATGTCCGTCTCAGTAGCCTAGCCGGGGGGGGGGGGGGGGGTGGATCTACGTAGATGTTATTTTTGATAAAAAATTTAGATTTTTTATCAACCCACGTGCAGAGCTTCAGTACAATATAGGATCTATAGTTTTCAAGATTCTAAGCAATTGTATATTAAAAGCACACAAATCCGACCTATACTAATCAAAATATTGACAAAAGAAGAAAAAAATACGTTCAGAATAATGACTGCGTATTAGGAAAATGATATTTCTGTAAAGAACAATGACCTGTGTTGATAACAATGACAAACTTATAAATGTTTTTGAAATATCAGGAATACTCGTAAAACCCAATTTTGTAGGAAACATGATTTTAATCATGAGTACCTAGTAACAATCTGTTGTTTTTAATTTATATAATTTCCTAACCTTTCGCCCGCGGCTTCGCCCGCGTGAACTATAGGACGTTATCCCGCGGGATTTTTATAAATTATAGCCTGTGTTATTCTGATGTATACTATATTATTGCCTCAACCGCTATGTCCCTGCATTGTAAATCTGTTATCTTCGAAAATATTCATTTAAATTACATGCTTTAAAGGGCCACATTGATCTATATTCTTCTTCTTTGTCGTCACACTCTTGGCAGAGTGGTCGTCACATCAGGGGTGGTAGCAACCTTTACAATCCGCCACCACTCATCTCGTACTGTAGCTCTTCTTGTGCATTCATGGAGTGGACCATTGAATGTAGCCTTGACTTGGTCGGTCCATCGCATCGGTGATCTACTGCGCGCTCTAGCGCCTTCGACTCTCCCCTGCACCACAAGTCGCTCCATAGAGATCTATGAAGACAGATGTCTTCTCGACGTATGATATGTCCAAAGAAAGTGAGAATACGACATTGGACGATGGAAGAAAGACGCTGTTTGATGTCGAGTTCTTGGATGATTGAATCGTTGGTTTGGAACTGTGTCCAAATAGTATAGGTACCAAGCAGGTACCAAACCCATAGCCATATAACCTCTGTATTTGGAAAGGTGTTTGAGCGGATAATCAACTCCCAACTTGTCCGCTAACTAGAAGATCATTACTACATGACCGACAGTATAGTTTCAGACCAAAACGGTCCACGGGTGATCTTCTAGCTTACGTATCGCACCTCTGGGGGGAGGATATGGAGAAGCATGCTGAATCTATGGCTATTAGCCTGGATATTGCCAAGGCTTTTGACCGTGTTTGGCATCGCTCGCTTTTTTCCAAGCTTCCGGCATATAATCTGCCAACTCGCTTATTATGCGACTGGATTGCGGGATTTCTGGAGGGTCGCAGGATTCGTGTCCTCCGTGATGGACGCGCTTCTCGCTTCCTCCCAATAAATTCCGGAGTGCCTCAATGCCTGTCGCCGACTTTGTTTCTTCTGCATATCAATGACATGTTATCACTAGGTAATATTCATTGCTATGCGGATGACAGCACTGTCCACGCACGATATTTCGGAAGACTTGCGGCTAAACAGACCGAAACCGAGGAAAACAGGAATCTTCTTGTCGCCGAGCTTGACGAGGTCCTGGACCGCATATCCAAATGGGTTGCCAGCAATCTCATCGAGTTCAATGCCAAGAAAACACCTGACAGGTGTGTTTGTTTTCTGCAAATCTTCTCCTTTTCTTTCCCATTCCACTCTTCAGATCACGCCCTTACCAATACAGGATAGCCTAAGCATCCTTGGCATCGATGTTCGTAGCAACTTGAACCAACGGGAATAATATATCAAGAGCGTCATCAGAACAGCTTCCCGTAAACTCGGAATGAACAGTATGAGACGATTTTTCACTCCGGTGCAGCTTTGTCTCTTATACAAGGCACAGGTTCGCCCGTGTGTGGAATATTGCTCTCATCTCTGGGATGGTTCCGCAAAGTACTTATTGGAGGCCCTCGACAGGTTGACGACGTGATATCCGTATTGTCGATAATCGAGAAGTGACTAAGACCCTAGAACCTCTTCAGTTACGTAGAGACGTTGCTAGTCTTAGTGTTCTCTACCGTCTTTATAATGGGGAATGCTCTGAAGAGTTATTCCAACTCATCCCGTCCTCCCCTTTTCACTCCCGAACAACACGCGCCGGACTGCGTTGCCATCCCCATACCATCCAGACACTGGTGGCCCGTACCAAGAGGTATAGTTCCTCTTTTTTGCCCCGTGCCATTAGGTCATGGAATGCCCTTCCGGCTCATGTGTTTCCTTCCTCCTATAATCCAGGGCTTTTTAGGCGGGGCGTGAAGCGGCATCTAAGCAGGCCTTCAGGGTGAGGGTGACTGGCTCAATGGGTACTTTGTTCTATTGAGCCAGTCAGCCTTAATTTTTATTTTATTTGGACCTCACTTCCGCTTACCATCAGGTGGAGTGAGGTCATCCAGACTGCTGCCGGGTGGATCCGCGGAAATCCTTAGATGGCGAAAATATGCTAATAATAAATTAATCATCACAGAGCTGCATTTTTTTCCCTTTAAAAGACATTTCTAATATGATTTAGCGTAAGGCGCCCTATATAAAATAGTGAAACCACGTTTGTTTAATTTATTATTTCAATAAACACGCACCAAACATCATCACCATTTGCGAAAAAACGTCGAGTAATAAACTTCCTTATTTATTTTCCAAAAATCATCAATGCACTTTCCGTGTTTTATTTTACATTTTGAAAGTACACTTTATCTAGAATAATATAATGAAAAACTAAGTGATATAGTAATGAATAACATGCCCTAATAAATAAAAGAAATTTTGTCACGGAAAATCGTCAACACCGTCGCGGCACCGTCAAAGTTGTATTTTTCGAATGTTCTATTACCGATCCGCGCTCGAGAGGCCACGCCTCCTTTCCTCAATCTCTCTTAAGCTTTGGTCTGGCGATCGTAACGCACAACGCTGCGGCTTGCGGCTCAACGCAGCGTCATGACGCAGCGTTTACCGTCTCTGCGGAGAAGTGGTCAGTTGATTTTGCCGCAGCTACAAAAGTAGACGTGTCAACACTGTCAACATGAACAATATTATTAAAGTTTGTGCTTTGCTGGAGGAGGAAGAAGAATTTTTACTGCTTTTGAAAAGACAAAGAATATACAAAGAAGGATATTTGCGAATTAATTCGATTATATTATCTTCAAACGGATCCATTTTAACTCGCGGCGAGTCCGCGACGCACACCGCTGCGTTTGACGAGAACGACGCGGCGCTGTGCGGCGTACCCGCTCCCCACTTCACCGCGCTTGCCCTTCGCCGCTGACGCATACTGCGATGGAACAAGAGACCATTCTTGACGTTTTTCATACGATTAAGTGTCCGGTACCGCATGCCGCAAGCCGCAGCGTTGTGCGTTACGATCGCCAGACCAAAGCTTTACGAAGCGGAGCGGACCGCACATCAATTTTATCCACGCGGGAGTCACAATTTTTTGGACTTATATTAGCTTGTGGACACTTTGTCAAATATTCACATCATCACCGTTAACAGAGGAAATCAGGTAAGCACTAGTACTATATCTTTTAAAAATATCACAGCTACTGTGTTTTATGTACAATAACATGACAATGGCTGTTATGTGTTGTTAACAGCGTGGTATTTAGGTAAAAAAAATCATACAGTCATATTCGTCATAACCATCATCGTCATTACCATTTATTTTGTGTTAATGGCTATGATAATATGTAAATGGTAATGATAATCTGTGTGTTTATTTCATATAAATTCCTATCAAATTGTTATGTTTTCTTTAAAAATATTTAAGTTCATAATTTTAATACAATTATATTAGCTTTTGAAAGTGAAACATATCACTAACCTTCCATATTTGTGGTTCATTATACGCTTCATTTTCTACATCGTGTCTTATAATTAAATCTAGAAACTGAGCTGGGGGAGATAGATTTTCTTGATATCTCCACCAGCCCGTATACCATCATCATCATCATCAGCCTGTAATAGTCCACTGCTGGACATAGGCCTCTCCAATTGCTGGCCACGCTGATCGATCCTCGGCCACACGCATTCAGCTCCTGCCAGCCATCTTGCGCAGATCATCGCTCCACCTGGCCTGAGGGCGTCCTACACTACGTTTACCGAGACGCGGTCTCCACTCTAGAACCCGGTCACCCCAACGGTTATCGGTTCTACGGCTGATTATGGCCTGCCCACTGCCACTTCAGCTGGCTAATCCGGCGAGCTATGTCGGTGACTTTGGTTCTCTGTCGAATCACATCATTTCGGATGCGATCCCGCAGAGAAACGCCGAGCATAGCTATTTCCATAGCCCGCTGAGTGACTTTAAACTTGTGGACTAGCCGTGCCGTAAGTGTCCACGTTTCGGCTCCGTACTTATGTCATGACGGGTAGGACGCACTGACTGAAGACTTTCGTCTTCAGGCATTGTGAAATCGGCAATGAAAAGACTCGACGTAGTTTTCCAAACGCTGCCCAACCCAACTGTATTCTTCTATTCACCTCGTCCTCAGAGTTGTTTCGACCCAACTGCAATGACTGCCCAAGGTACATATAATTATTTTTGAACAACTTCGAGGACGGCGCCGTGAATCGCAATTGGTTCCGGTAGAACATGTTCATTGAACATGACCTTGGTTTTGTCCAAGTTCATCCGTAGGCCATGCGTAAAGAATAATCAGCCAGGTCATTCAGCATCTGTTGTAGGTCCTGCAGCGTATCCGCCATTATGACGATGTCATCTGCAAATCGCAAGTGAGAGATTTATTGGCATTTATGTTGATGCCACGTCCTTTCCAGTTCAGCGTCTTCAACATATCCTCCATTGCATTTGTGAACAATTTCGGGGAGATGACGTCCCATTGTCTTACTCCTCGATGGAAAGGTATAGGATTTGTCTGCTTTTTTTGTACTTGGACGAACAAGGTGGCTGCTTTGTACAGACATCTCATCACTTGGATATATCGCCAGTCTACTTGGCAACGCTGCAGGGACTCCAGAACAGACCAGATTTCAACCGAGTTGAAGGCCTTCTCATAGTCCACGAATGCTAGACACAGAGGCTGATTATACTCTTCGGTCTTCTGTATAATCTGCCGCACAGTGTGGATGTGGTCTATGGTGCCGTATCCGCTCCGAAACCCAGCCTGTTCCGCTGGTTGAAACTCGTCGAGTCTTCGCGCAAGACGGTTCGTGATCACTCTTGAGAATAGCTTAGAGACGTGGCTTAGAAGGGAAATGGGGCGACAGGCTTTTGTCTCCCTTTTTGAAGAACAGGACGACCACATTCCTACTCCACGCCTTTGGAGTTCTTCCTTCGAACAGGACAGCGTTAAAAAGCTTTTGGAGCTACCTCAGTACGGGTTTACCTCCAGCCTTTAGCAGCTCTGTACTAGTAACGCCGTCTTCTCCAGGGGCTTTTCCATTTTTAATCTGCCCAAGGTCAATCTCGATTTCCCCAACGCTGACTTCTGGCAGGTCTTTAGTGTAATGGCGAGTTATCGTGGTTCTAGAGTCCTCATTTTCGGGATCAGGTCGAGATGCATGCGAAGCGTTTAACCGGCCATAGAAGTCCTCTACCTTTTTTTTAGGTTGTCATTGTTATTGTTTAAAACATCTATTATCTATGTGTAATTCGTTAATTTGTTTTGTTATTAAAGTTATAGTACGAATGACTTAATTTCCAAAGGATTATCCAAAATTCATTTCACCAGTGAAAATTATACTGTCAGGATTTTTAGGTTACCTATATAATTCGCTTGTCATTGTTATTGTTTAAAACATCTATTATCTATTTGTCAATGGCTTAATTTCCAAAAAAAAATACCCAAAAATCATTTCATCGTGGAAAAATTACATTGTAAGGATTTTTTAGGTTACCTTTATACCATTTGGATTAGAACGTCTATTATTCATGTACCAATCGTTGATTTGTGTTATTTTATTATGATTATAGTGATTGACAGCAGAAACGTGTGCTTTTACTCTTATTTATCATTACCATTAACTTATCGTCATTACAGTTTTAAAAAAGTCATTACCGTCATGAACACGTCATTGCCATCTCAATTAAATAACTTTGATAATCTATAACTTCTGATTCTCTTGTTAGATTTTAGTGCCTTCAGTAGCTTTGGAAAGGTTATTAAAAAGCCTTTAAATTTATAGCATTTAGCACGCATTTCCTACAATTTTCAAAAAATTGTAAAAATAAATAAGAAAGAATCAAAACGGCGGATCCACCCTGTTAGCATATTATACTTTGGGTGCTGCTTTGGAGGCTTGGTTGTTAAGTAAACACGGTCAGAGCAGTGAATCATGAATAATTTTATTGCCAAAAAGCGCTAAATATATACATAAATTACATCCTAAACTAGCGACTTAGAAAACTAGCAACATTTTACATGTTGCGTCTCTGTCTCGCAAGACGCAAAGTCGATGATCCGCGCCGCGCATGCGCGCGGGCGTTTCGGCGGACTTCGGCGCGCTCTCGCGCCTCGTCGCGATGACCGTTGGATTGGAGGGGCGCGAGGTAACAAAAACACCTCGCGGCGCGGGACGCCTCCATTTAAATTACTGATCTGTGCCTCCATTCGGCGGCGGCGATCACGCGGCGATCGGAACAAGCGGACGTGTGGCTGGAGCGGCGACTCGGCGAGTGCAAAGTGCATCGACGTGTGCACTTGTGAAGAACTGCAGCGCGTTGACACGATGATGTGTTGACGTGCTGTCGGCGTTGTTGTCGCGCTGCTTGCGTTGACGCGCTATCGCGTTGTCGCGCTGGCTGCGTAGACGCGATTACGCGAAGATCGTGATGTGAAGTGAAGATTCGTGTTGCTATGTGAAGATTGCGACACGCTGTTGTGAAGAAGTGCGGCGATATCAATACAGTCCTTTTAAGGGCTATAAACAGCTCTTTTCAGAGCTTGCTAGCCGTGTGCTAGCAAATCCTGTTTCTTATGACGAATCCTGTTTCTTATTGACATGAAAAGTCTAAACAGCTCTTTTAAGAGCTAATTAATAGCCATAGCGCTAGTATTCTCGTTTCTTACGACAAGATTAAAAGTCACAGTGTAGTGAAGCGTAGACCGTAGTGCGTAGTTGTAGTTAACTCGTAGTGTAGACTGTGGTGCGTAGTGTAGTTGCCACAATACCATTGTCAGTTTTGCAAAATTTTGTTTTGGTGACGCAGTTTGACGCAGCTAATTTTGGTGTCATTTGAAAGCCATATAAACACGGGCCATAAATATGTTCTTTCGAAATATGTAAAAGAAACGGGTTGAGTGTTGAGTGCGATTAAGTATGAACTTTTTCACCATGTAAAAAAAATAAACTGTTAAAAAATTGACTTCTATTCAAACCACTGAGGTCAATTATAATACGCGCGGCGTATGTCATAGAGATCAGTGATTCAAACCTATTTATCTATAACAACGTAAGTAATGTTAACTGTTTAGTAATACAGAAATAATGAACTAACCCTAAGGTATAGAAAAATTATGTTTCATACCAGATATCAACTAAATAAAAGTTAAACGTCGTTGTTAAACAAAGCTCAAAATTATAATAAATTACTCAACAAGCAAAAAATCGAGTGCTGTGGGTAGTATCTGAAAAAAGAGGGTCAAACGTTTTAAAGGTCATTAATAGATGGCGCCATATGTCTTGTTCCTAAATTAGGTTACTAATTTAGAATCGGAGTAACTTTGTTTTTTAATTTTGGCCACAAAATACGTCAATTTCACCTGTGTGCGGCGCCTAAAAATATTCTGGTCAGACCAAAACAAAGTTAATAGAGTTTCCTATCGATAGTCCACTATCGCTAAACTATCGATAGTCTATCGATAGTTGACGTCATATAAATAGTATTGATAGTATAAATACTATCGATAGCCCAAATCCAGGCAATATTATCGCAGGTAAGCAATACTAGCGATTAGTATTGTTGCTCGATAGTTAAAAGACGATTGATACTATCGATAGTATCGTTTGTTTTGGACAATCGATAGTTTACAAATTTACAATGAATAGTATCGTTTACGAAATTCATCTATTTATAGTGAATCGTTAATAATGGATAATATCAGAAAATTCAGTCAGTTTCATCCCATAGTGTTTGATGTTGTGAGTGCTGTGTGCATATCTCTGCCTGTAATGATTCTCATTGAATAACATGACTATTAATACATAGCCAAATACTATTGCAAGTTGTTGGACTATCGAAAGTCCAAAACAATCGATACTATCGATATTACCACAAAAAAAAGTAATAAATGAGTATTTATTTTATGAGTTTCCTTTGCGTTATTGATTGCATAAAAAAGTAAACGTGACTGTCAAATTAATGTCAATTTTGACGTTATTTCATAACCTGAAAACTATGAATCAAATCTATGAAAACCGATGAAAACATTCAAAAAGCAAGAATCAAAGCTATGAAAACATTTAAAAAGCGATCATCCCTCCCTCAGCATAGAACGTTTAATTGAATATAATATTTGAAAAGTAACAAATATAATTACTGTACAATCTCAGTTAAATATGGAAAATGAAGAGAGACTACAAAGAATTAAAAGTGGGTAAATAATTATTGCTGACTCCAGTTCATATAATCGAGCTCTTAGTTTAGTTTTCTTCCTCTCTACAATACAATCCTTTTATTTTTTTCAGCCGGAGCATTTCTTGCCTCTGTAGCAGGCATATCAGCAATTGTGGGATTTAGCGCTACATTATCGGCGGCAAAAAAAGCTGATCCGAAATATTTTAATAAAGGTATAAGTATTTCAAACTGTGAAATTTTATTATCAAAGAGTTTTTTGTCTTGTTCTATTTAGAACAGTTTCATTTGTCTAACAGGTCTGCACAGTAGTGCAGAGTTAGCAGATGCAGGTGCCATTCTTGCCCTAAGAGCTCTGGGATGGGGTTCATTATATGCAATATTAGGAACTTCAAGCTTATGCTATGGGATATACAAACTATCAGGAGCCAAAAATGTATGTTATCAGTAGTAATTAAGTATTTGACAAATAATATATTAAATAAGTATATATTTTTTATAACCTGAACAAGGACTGCACAGTATTTATAACTTTGTGATATGCTTGCTTTCAGTTGAAAGACTTTAGAATTAAAATGGGTAATTTACTACCTGTCTTACCTAAAAATAATCCACCAAAATCTAGAACAGAATTCAGTGGACTGAATGATTTGATGACTTATTTAGCAGAAGATTATGGAAAGAAAAGAGAGAAATAGTTACATTTGTAATTTATTTAAAATATGTAAAAATAGTAAATATATAATTTTAGTTGGATAAATCTTGTTTTATTAGGTATTCTTCCTTATATGCAGGTCCAGCATTGCAACTTGCTTGGCATGTGTAGGAAGCCAATATTCCCCAATCTATACTGTTCAATTCAATTCCAACATCAATGAAATTGAGTAGTTGAGGCATCACCTGTAAATATACAGAATAATTGTTATGTTCTTCTATTGATAAAATAGACTTAGCTTAGTATTAAATAAAAATAATTGATAACTGTTTGCTTACTTGAAATTCAAAAACCCTTTCTCCTCCACAGTATTGGCATTTAGGTATATGTACAATATTACCCTCAGTGTTTCCTGTAATCCAAAGAGGGGTACCCCCTTTGTCATATCTGAGAACTTGATCTGGGTGCCTAGCTATTCTTTTGTTAAATTTATTAAATACTTTATCCTCAGGTTTGTTTCCAGCAAACTGCTCCAATTCATCTTCACTAACATTGCATAATGTACCAGCTCTTTTTTCTAACATCATTTTTTTCAGTTTATCCATCTCTTTGTTGACATCAACCTCAGACGCCTCTTCCTGTAATAGAATTTAATTTGTCTTATTGTTGGAAATGTCCCATTTCTAATTTTAGTACTCAAAGATAAATTAATATGAAAATAATTTCGTTAAATATTTACTGTTTAGATTAGTATATCAAAAAGCTTTTATATTCACTTACCTCATCCTCTTCATCCACAATCAGTTCCCATTCTTTGAATAGAACTGATTTTCCAGCCTCTGTCACAATAAAGTTCTTTGACTTAACGTCTGTCTGCAATGAAAGTTTTGTCCAATTAGCAATAAATACTCAAAAGCAATGCATTAATATAATATAGTAGATAAATAAATAATATTTCAAATATCCCCCCCTTCCCCCCACATTTCCAGGTTCGGTTCAGTGCCTATTCAATACAAGCAATCAAATCTTTAGTATAGAAGTATAGATATTATGCCTATCTATGATTAGGAAAGGTTCCAATAATAATAGTAAAAGTCTTACCTGGTCTTGACATATTCCCTTATGACCTTTTTGCCAATCAAGAATCTGATGTTTTCTGCTACAGTAATAAACTTTTTTACATTTGGAACAATGTGATGGTGCTTTGGAGCCACAAACTTCACATAATTTTGAGAACCTTTCCATTGGAAATACCTAAAAAATAAAATTTATTTGGAACTTACTGGCCTCAGTAAAAAATATTGTGAACAAAGATGTAACGGCAACAATTTTATTTTTCTGTATTGTAAAGTCCAGGACTTTTTACTGAATAAAAATATAATAAAAAATATTGCAATTATTGAGTCTGTGTTTAAAAACCTAGTACAATCCATCAAAATTGCATTAAAATTGTAACAGACTTAAACACACCTCATTTGCATTTTCCTCATATGGTTCATATGAATAAAAATCGTTTTTTCTCTCAAGTTGGCAGCGAAGTACTAAAAAGTTTTCTGCACTATTATGTCTGCAACATGAACCATTTTTACAAATAAAAATAAATATGGTACGGTGAAAAGTATCAGCTCTATCTTCAATTGGAGCATAAATCTGAAAAACAAAACATTTAAATTCATTAACTATTAAATATTATAACTTAAATGTATGACTATGAGCGGATTTATCAATAATAAACTTACTTGGCACAAAAATGTAAGTGGATCACTACATTTTTTACATAGCAACTGGGCAGGAGAAGGCAAGTTTTGGAGATCTAACCATGCTGGTTTTCCTCCAACTTTACTTGGAAAAAATCTAGGATGCAATTTCCAACTGTCTTTTTCTTCTAAAAAACCAATATCAATTTTTGAAGCCATTTTCTTATTTTAAGCATAAACGACAGAAAAGATCAGTGAAGACTGATTACTTCAGCTCACAGAACAGATTTCTTCAGCTTCAGGTCATAAATATTTAACAATTGAATTTACAACTTTTATCCTAAAAATTACATAAGTATGTACATACTTTTACGAATTAATTTGACAATTGACTTTTTTGTTTTTTTTATTTGTTCCATATGGAAAGGAACCGAACCTTAGAGTAGAACATATGGAGATGCCCTATTGATCTATACAAAAAATTGCTTAAATGAATATACATCGAATCGACACTTGCCTTACAAATATATACTTATCTCTTTTCATCTAAGTGATTGTTGCGTATGAAAAAAGAGACAGATATCTTTGCATTGTACCCATTTTGGCAACACTTTTTAGTGACGTCACACAGATTTTGACGCGTGCCGGTTTCGCCATATTGTGTTCCAGCTAGTGATGTGGCACAATATTTTTATGTATCGATACGTTTTAGATAGTTATATTCTGCAATGGTATATTTCTGCAGATTTCCTGTAAGTGAAACATTAAAGAAGAAATAGATAGAGTTAATAGGTGGGGAAAATATAAATCCGCGACATAACATAAGGCACGTTTGCTCGCTACACTTCAACGAAAACTGGTTTTACAGAACTCTCGACATAACAAGATTACGTGATGGTAGTATGAAACAGTACAGTATCTTCACTTTATCTTCTGTTTAGGATTTTTGGAAAAATGTAATAGGTTTATTAAACATGTGAAGTTGAAATTTTTATAATAATATATATAACTAACCTATTGTTATATTAAGGCACTGCATCATCATTATTTTGTGATAGGAAAATAAGAACTATTAATAGATTTCAAACAAAATATGTGCATTTATGATCGACACGTAAACTTGTATCGATAAATATATCGATATACAATATTGGCTGCACTACGGTCGGGCGCTACCATTGGTGGCGCCATTTTGTGTTCCAACTTTAGGTATACACGTTTGGTACCTACTTAGGGCATCTCCATGTGTTCTACTCTAAGAACCGAACCGGCTAAGGTCAATTAAGGGGCAAACTAGACTTAATATAATTATATGGGGCAAACCAAAATATCATTGGGGCATGGGGCACATAGACAATTTAATTATATTATTAATTTCATGGGGGCAAAATCTATTCTTACAGTAAAAAAAGTTGGGTCTTTTTCATGATTTTTTTATCCAGTTTTATTTGTTCGTCAAACAACGACGAAATGAGCGGAGCAAAGTATACAAATAAATTCTTTGACATTCCTCAAGGAACAAACAGAAAAAAAAAACAATGTCACTCAAAACCATATGTTCTTGACGGAAGTTGTTGTTATTTTTGAGGTTATAAATAATATTTAAAATCGAAGTGTATGCCATGCCACTATTTAAATAATTTTGGTCTATTAATTGCATGCTATTTTCAAAAGAATAATGAAGTTGCACAGCAGTGTCGTAGATTTGTTCGAAGATTCGAAAATGAACAATACCTATATAAAAGTATGTGCTCCCATGGTGAGATATAGCAAAGTACAATTCAGGACGCTGGTAAAAAAGTAAGTATTTTCCTAATTGACACTAGCGTAAGCTACTTATTTTCGGGTCGAATGAATGTTTGTAATGTCTGAATAAATATCGTCCTTTAATTAATTTTCTTTGGTTTCAGCTTTGGAACTGATTTGACTTATACACCTATGATATTAGCGGACTCCTTTTGCCAAAATTCTAAAGCTCGAAATAATGAGTTCACAACTACTGCTAATGATTCTCCTCTTATAGTTCAATTTGCTGCAAACAATGTTAATGACTTTATTGATGCATCAAAATTGGTTCATCCTTATGCTGATGGGGTTGATCTGAATTGTGGGTGTCCACAAAAATGGGCTATGAAAGATGGTTATGGCTGTGCTCTGCTATCAAAACCAGAAACTATTCATGATTTAGTTCGTGAATTCAAAAATAGTTTGCCTAACAATTTTAGTATATCTGTCAAAATCAGACTATTAAATGACCTAAAGAGAACAATTGATTTGTGTAAACAGCTGGAAAAATGTGGTGTTACCTTTCTAACAGTTCATGGACGGACTCCACAGCAGAAAAGTGGTGATGATATAAATGTTGAAGCTTTGAAACATATATGTGAATTAGCACAAATACCAATTATTGCAAATGGAGGTATTAAGACATTGGAAGATGCAGACAACTTATATGATGCTGTGAAATGTAATGGTGTCATGGCAGCCAGTGGCATGTTAACTAATCCTGCTTTGTTCAGTGGAGCTAAAAGAACACCTCGCAGTTGTGTCAAGCTATGGCAGATAATGAAAGACAAGGATTGGAAAAGAATAACATTTCAATGTTACCATCACCATCTAGTGTTTATGCTTGAGAAAGTGTTAACAAAGCAGCAGAAACAAGTATTCAATCACCTAGGATCTTTTGAGGCTGTTGATGACTATCTCAATAAAGAGATTTTGGATTCCTTAGACTGTAATATAGATTGTAGAATTAAATTAGGTGAATTTATTGATTGTCAGTTTCCAGATGAGATAACATTGAAACATTCAACAAAATGCAGAGGGTGTGGTAAAAGTACCTGTTACTGTATTTGTACTAAGTATTATTCTGAAAATTCAGATGGAAAGTTTTTCTCATCACATGTTCAAGCAACAGACAGCCTTGATTATATGGATTATAATATATTTGATGAACCATAGACAAAAATAATAGTGATTAATTATTGTAATAATAGTACAAAATATATTTTAAGCTTAACCTTGTAAGTATCTTTCTTTTTTTCTCTTTCCAAAAAGATAATTATTTAATTTTTTTTTGATTTTGATTAATCAGGACAAGTGCCTGTCCTAATCGCCCATCGAGGAGTAAAACAAATAATAAGCAGCCCATTATTATGATACCTCAGTTGAACTTGTAGCTTTAATTTTACATTTTGAGCCTATTAACGTCGAGAACATCGAAATAGGTATGCAGTTTTGGCGGCCGGACAATGAATGAAAATGAAGACAACAGCTGTGGTCTTATGTTAATGTGTAAGAATATAATATTTTAGAATGAGATTGTATGCATTTAATTGCACGACACACCACAAATCAACTGTACGTTTTTAACGTTAATATAAATTATTTAAAGTTTCTTAACTTGATATCTCCGTGCATTCCCGAAATTAAGGGTCCCTGACAGACGAAATAGCCGGTGATAAAATAATCCTTTATTACCGGCTAGCTAAACTAATAAAAATTAAATAAGTCTCTAAAGTAAAAACGTTACACTTAATCCCATTAGTGTTCCGTTTTTACTTTAGAGATTTATTTGGAACCTTAAAAAGCAAGATAACACGTTAAAAAAAATTCAACGTGAGTATTTCGCGTTTGTTCCCAACGAGTCACACCAAAACGAGTAACACTGTGACTCGTTGGGACAACTTTGTAAAAAAATTCCCAACCAGTCACACTGGCCTAGGCTAAACTAATAATAAGTCAACATAGAGTATATTATCATAGAGAAAACAAAAAAGGTTTTCAGGGTTTAAAAAAAAATAACAACGAAGGCTAAGGCGGGAGCTCCGCTTCGCTTCGCTCCCACCTTAGTCTTCTAACCTATATCCATCCGAGTCGATTTCTCCCTTAGTAAGAACGATCTTGCTTGGATATAGGTTAGAAGGCTAAAGCGGGAGCGAAGCGAAGCGGAGCTCCCTTTTTAGCCTTCGTGGTTTTTTTTAAACCCTGAAAGCCTTTTTTTGTTTTCACTATGATAATATATTCTAATTAGTTTAGCCTGGGCCTAACAAGTATACTATAAGGTTGGCCCAACGGTTCAGTGTGACTGGTTGGGAATAGGACAGTTCGCGAGTCACGTGATACTCGCAAAATAAAATCGGTAGGAGACGTATGCTAAATAAATGCTTATTGCTCAGTAAATAACTCAAATATCGCAAAATGAAAAATACTAATGAAAGGCTCATTAGTTGACGATTTTTAGGCAATAGTTATGTTTGATTTTTACATTTTATTCTATTAATGATCTTACATTGAACTTTAAGAAATGCTAATTTTGTCCTGCCAATACGTCACGGCCAATTAGCATAGTTTGTCCTGAAATCGGGTTTGGCCGGTAACATAATTATTATATAGTACGTAACATACTCAAAGATCAAAAACGCTCATTGAGCGGAAAAATAGCTCACAACGCGTTGTGGTCACAATAAAACATCCAACGTACAGTACGTTGGATGTTTTATTGTGACCACAACGCGTTGTGAGCTATTCGTGTTCCGCTCAATGAGCGTTTTCGATCTTTGAGCGTAACATAATACCAATAATTCGAGTTGAAATGAGCTTAAGATATATGTAGACATAGCACACATATTCCATTCCAACCCTACTTCGTAGCCTGAAACGTTTACTTTACTTATATCATTTTACTAATTTTACTACTAAGAAAGCCTTATCAACTTAGATTTTAAAAAATCAGGGACTTTCAGCGTATACCGTAATTTAAAATTACTGACCAAATTTCCTTTAAATGCGGCTTTCTACCCAGTAATATAGATCTTATCAGTTAATTATAGGCAACAACGTTTCTTCCAAGAACACTTATGTGTCACCAAATTCAACATTTAATTGCCGCGTACAAATTATAAGTTCACGTTATTAAGACCGTTGCCACTAAAAATGTCTATTATGAACCGCATTAAAACCAAAATGTCTTGTATGTGCCTGCTGTTTATTGTTAATGTTAATAGTGAGAACAAACGTGTGGTAATTAAGCAAACGACGTCACATGTAACATGTAATTATTATTATGAGTACCTACATACCTTGAATGTCGGGAGACTTGGAAGTATTTTTTGGAACGATTTTGGTGAGATTTGTGAACTGGTGGTGTGTTCGTAGGGCCTTTTTTTAATAGTGGGAGGAAATGCTTTACGCCTGCCTCGTCCGTCGGTGGTCAGACCGGGTATGTGGGGCTATCCCTTCCATTTCCTCTCAGAGCCAAGTCGGAGGTCGGAGAGGACCCACTAAAAACTCCTATTACTTACTTCTTCACTCATTAATCTGTTGGTCAGTCGTTGGGGGCCTCAGATAATAACTCAGGTACCTATTTATAAACGAATATAAAAGAGATCGCAGATTTTTCCGCACAGTAAAACACCCTAAAGTAGTTTTCGTGTTAGCGAAGTGATTCTCCAATATTTTTTTTATTTATTTATTAAAGCTTCATTGCACAAATCAAATACAAAAGGCAGACTTAATGTCTCATGGCATTCTCTCCCAGTCAACCTTTAGGCCAAGCAGAAAGAAACAGTGGGAATAAACATAAAACTTAAAAAAACAACAAATACTTAAATGAAATAATCACTACATAGTATAAAACAAAGTTGCTTTTTCTGTCCCTATGTCCCTTTGTATGCTTAAATCTTTGAAACTACGCAACGGATTTTGATGCGGTTTTTTTTATTAGATAGACTCATTCAAGAGGAAGGTTTATATGTATAATAGATGCATAATATAGTAGAAAAACACTGATAATTTTATAGGTTTTTAATTTAAGGTCGTAAATAAACACATTTTTTTGCGCTTACATTGCAAACGCTGGCTGAACCCTACGAGATAGATCAAAATAATGTACTACGGTATTGTTCACCTTAAAAAGGTTTACAAAAAAGTCCGCGGTGGTATATGTCTATCTATTAGGGATAACCCACAATAACCATTTTTATCCTTTACTAATGAGAAAATAAGGGCATATTTACGAAAAAGCGATTTTGAGCAATACCGTATTAATCCTTATCCAATTAAGTACCTTAAATAAATTGTGCATGTAATATAGATCAATATGGCCCTTTACAGCATGCAATTTAAATGAATATTTTTGAAGATATTACAGATTTAAAATGCAGGGACATAGCGGTTGCGGCGGTACCGACCGGCCGGGAGGCGCATGGATGATGGATGAACGTTTGTTACTTTTTCACGTAAAAACTACTGAATTGATTTTAATGAAACTTTACAATAATATAGCTTATACATCAGAATAACTCATAGGCTACAATTTACAAGATATTCCCGCGGGATAACGCCCTATAGTTCACGCGGGCGAAGCCGCGGGCGGAAGGCTAGTATATGATAAATAAATAAATAAATAAATATATAATATAAAATTACATAAATATACATATGTATATACATATTACATAATATTAATATATATATACACAGTACATACGGACTACGGTTAACGACTGGGACAGGTGAGCGACGATGTAGAGGACTTCACTATTTTCTCTTTTATTATATCAAAACATATAGTAGGTAGGTATTATTTACTATTTATACTTAGTCCATACTTTTTCTTAGCGTGTCGATGGCAATAAAACTAAATTTTCGACTCCCAATATTGAGCAACACGGATTGCACTCTCCGTGGCAGACATATAAGCTCCTACTGAGTACAGGTGACCGGGCAGTTTGGGCAAGATGTTAAGTGACCCATGGTCTGAGGGGTAAAACCACACTCGCAAGCCACACCCAAACCATCAGTGAACCCCCACCTGTGCATGTTTTATTTGCTTCTGCCGACCTGAGTACGCAATCTATTTAGGGACTTCCAGGTCAGCCACGGTAGATAATGCCCAGGCGGAAGTCTCTCCTGAGACAGAACAAAGGAGCCAGTCGGGACAAATTCATTAATCCACAGGCAAAATTGGGCAGTTGGTGGGTCAGTGTCAAGGGGAACAGTAGGTACACTTCATTGTTCTTTGACGGCTTTTAAGCCTCTGCTTGGCTGCAGTATGTGCGTGAAGTGGGTGCTCCTTGAACTTTTCCGCTTTACATCGTTCAACCCGTTCTGAAACGACTCTCCGGACATGTGGGGGAGCGATTCCAGCTAAAGGATACATCATAGGCAATGGGGTAGGTTTGAGACAACCAGTAATAGCTCGGCAGGTGTCATTAAGGGCTGTATCCACCAGCTTTGCGTGTGCTGATCTGCTCCATACAGGACTGGCATATTCGCCGGCCGAAAAGCACAGGGCCATTTGCTGTTGTTCGCAAGACTTTTGGCGACGCACCCCACTTATGAAAAAACCAAGCGATGAAGGAGATTGTTCCTTGAATGCACTTTCTTGGAGAAAAGTTCGCAATTCCTTTTTAATGTAAGGGAACGATCAAGAGTCACACCAAGATATTTCGGGTAGTTATCACCTTTCACCTTTTGTTCCTGCCATGAGATATTAAGAACGCGACCTGCCTGACTCTATACACATAGGAAAGATTTGATTGTTTGTTTTTTTTTGTATTGAATAGGCTCCGAAACTACTAAACCGATTTGAAAAATTCTTTCACTGTTGGAAAGCTACACTATTCCCGGGTGACATACAGTTTTTTTGATCTCGGAAATGTGGGGGGAGGTGGTGGTAATTGGCAAAAGAAATCGCGCACGGGCGAAACAAAAAAAAGGAATCCACAACTCTATTTTGACTCTTGTTTCAGTACATCCGTGCAGAAGGTATAAAAAAGAAGAAAATTGATTTTTAAGTACTAGTCCCCCTAGTAGGTAAGCTTTTTATTATACCTATTTACGGCACAAGCCGTAAAATGAATTTGTGAAGTGGCAAATAATTATGAAACTATTTTAACACCAAAAAATATAGGTACGAGATAATTAATCTTTCATATAATTGTCGATATGGAATAAGTAATGTCTACTCGACTTGGCGGGGGCACGGCAAAAAGAGATTAAATGAATTATGAAACACTTAGGAAAAACACTTAGGAGGCGCTCGTGGCGCAGCTGTGTGCTGTGACAGTGGTTCGTTAGCGATAACGAAAGTCAAGCTACCTACGCCGCGGTCGGTTAATGGATGGGTGACCATTCTGACCATATTAGAGCGTGCATGACATTAATTTCGAGCGTCTCCGTGCTTCGGAAGGCACGTTAAGCTGTTGGTCCCGGCTGATATTTACTATAATGTAAATATTAGTCGTCAAGCCTAGTCAGAGGCCATTTGGCGGCTTGATAACATCTGACATTAAGGTTGGTCACTTGCCTTACGCACCCCTCCACCAACCCGCACTAGGCCAGCGCGTGGTGGAGTATGGCCCACACTATCTCACATTTGAGATAAGGCCTGTGTCCCAGCAGTGGGAACGTATATAGGCTGATGATGATGATGATGAAACACTTACACGTATCCATTCTAATTTGTCCAAAAGCCTATGCCACTAACGTTGAATTTGTGTTCAGGTGAAAGGAAATGTTTAACAATTACATAAATGCTTCAGAAAATATTAGCATCAATGTAAGTACATGCTTAGCTCGCATGTAAACTACATATAATAAGGTACCTACATGCGAAGCGAACTAGGTTTACTCTTGAGAGTTTTATTAATAAACTAAACCCTGTAATCTGAAAACTGTTACTTGTTAGGTATTATTTTTGGGTAAAATAAATCGTTAAAAGGTAACCAACCAAGACTTAAACTTATTGTTTTATCTGTCGCGTCGTGAGTCGTCTTCAATAAAACCACAGTACCTAATAACTTCAATATTAACTCGAATCCTGAAAAACAATATGCACACCCATTAGCGAATGGGTAGGTAACAATTAGGGAAATACCTACTTATTTAGTAGTCATAACATAACTAAGAAAGAAAAATAATTTCTTTATCATACTTATTAGGAAAGTAGTACTTTGTGGGAACAATACAATCATTAGAGTACCGGAGCAGAAATTACATTATAAGAATTCATAGAAACGAGGACCATACGGTAATAAATTGGTAATGCTATAACTAAACGATTTCTACGTGTACCTAAACACTGGAACAAAAAGATTGGAAGAAGCTTTTCATAAAGCATCATCGAAAATCATAGACATGAAGTAGGTTACTAAATAGCTTCACTTGTTGTTCGAAAGACTGAACAACATAATTATTATAAGAAACTTTAGATCTAAGAAGTAAAAAGTGTGTTTCGCAAATGACGGGTTAGTCCCCGTCTTCTGTAATAAAATATGTTCTTGTAACTTCATATTCAAATTATAGCTTCCACTTCATAATAATTAGTTATATATATGAAGCGTAAGCTTTGGATAACTATCTATTATCTAGGTAAACCAATTAATTATAAAAACAAAAGTGAAATAGGTTGTAAAATTTGAACAAACTGAAGTGCCATTACTGTTGACGAGTCGGGTCGTCTAGAGCCTAAGCTGTACCTATGTATGCTGTTAAGACGCAAAGCTCCATTCCGTTGCCCGCTGGCCGTACTTAGCGGTTGTCAGTTGGAAGGACGCGCGCTCAAATCTCAATACGTGCACATCGCGATGTCCCGCGCTTTTTAATCTGTGGTGAAAATTCGAGCAGAAAACCCGCCCATTTTCGTGTAGCGCCGTAAGTTGTTTTTCTTTTGGTTTTCTAATTGTTATGTTTTTATGTTATTGATAAATTAAATTACTATCTTTTGAAAATGTGTCAACATTTAGCAGATGTTTGTGCTCAAGAAATGTAGATTTCAAGCTTTTATTGAAGATCAATCAGTCCGGCCCTTTGGCTTATTATGATTCAATGTTATATAAATTTGTGTGGTTTGTCTTAATGCAGATATTATTTAACTTAGATTTCATTGAATGAGATAATAACTTATCACCACTACATATCTATATTCTTACTATGATTTTCCTTTTCCTTAAACGAAGTACCCATAAGAAATTTAGTACTTATCTTTTCATTAGTAACGAAATATTGAGACTTTTGCCCGTTAATTTAAAACATGAGCGACCTATTTGTAAAGTGCCTCCACTGCCTACGGATATCGCCAATCTAACTCAATTTTTTATCATTTAATAACACATGTTTTATGAGACAGCTGGTATGATCTATGAATATACGAACTAATGTCGACATCGACATTGTGGGTAGCACGATTATCAAAGTGCCGATGGCGGATTTGCAATAATTGTAATAAGTAATAAATCAAGCACAAAATATCGTAAAACTTATTTTGTTGTATTTTTATTTTTCAAAATGTATTAATTAATTAATCACACATATGTATATCACATAACTCATCTGTTGTTTGGTAACCACTTTTGTCTAATAAATTATAAAATATCATGCCTTGGACCACCTCTGGAAGGGCTACTAGTAATAAATCGATGAGGAGAAGCACATTAATTGATTTTGTCTAAGGATTGAACATTTAGATTTTGTGCTCTAATGATACGATCACTGTCTAGTTTGGAAAGGTTGATTCGATGATGTGTACGTTTATGTGGCTTTGCCAATACAGGGCGGAAGTGACATAATAATAAAATAAAAACTAACAATGTAATGCAAGACATCATTCCTACTCATTGGATCAAAATAAAACTCCACTTTCACATTTAAATTCGTGTAGTTGAATTAGTACTACAAGTATTTGACGCTCTAGCACTGTTTATATTGTTATTTATAGTAAGCTACTTCCGCCCGCGCGAAATATAATAAGTTATCCCAAAGAAATGTGATATTTTTCTGGAATAAAAAGTAGCATAATATCCAATGACTTTTAAAAACATAACAGCAGTTTGTCATTTTTGCTATTGTGTGAGTTTCGGCATCTATGTATTTCACATGTGAGCTTTCCAAGATATTTTTTACTTCTCAAAAAAACAAAATATTATTAGACTTAGTACCCATTGTTGGGGAAAAACGCGAGTGAAGTCATAAAACTAAAATCTCTTTTACATAGAGACAAGATTATTTTTGCATGTATATTAACGTTTTAATCAAATTTCTTTAAATTTTAAAAACTTTTACTTAAATATTCGACAACAATAAATAGCTTGAATTTATTAGAGTTACTTAACAGAATAATAATCGACATAATAACAGGACAAACACAACAACGACATATTACAGGACAAGCACAAAATTTCACCATGACCGAAAGCTATTGTAGACCAAGTGATTCTTAGTAATGGCATCAACAGTTTGTTCTAGATGGGATCCAAACCCACGACCTCTGGCGCATAGGGCAGGGACACTGCTAAGAGCGCCACCAGGCTAATAAATTTTCACTAGGGTAGTGATATGTGGCGGGTCATTAAATTCCCTCTGTTCTTTTCGATATATAGTAAAATTCTGAATTCGGTGGTAAGTCCACAAAGCAAGTAGAATCACGCTGTAACATGATATTGACGAATGACGTATCATATGAGTATACTTGAATCCTGCCTGAATAAAGAATATTTTAATCTTTCAAGCCCCGGATTACCAGACACAATAGAAAATCTATTGTTACGCGGCACCCGAGTGCCGGTTCGGGATTGAGTGGTTAATTGCGTTTTGGCCGCCCATGGACACCTGCGACTAAGATCGGTTTGTGGTCAGAAAGCATACAAAGTCATCTAAATGTATTTACTTTAGGTGATGAAAATGAAAGTGTCATTAGAATGTTTAATCACCAAACGTTTGTTGGTATAGTGGTTGAAGTACCGAACCTTAACATGGTTCAATTTTTAGGGGAGAAAAAAGACTCGTGCATAATTATAATTTTGTACAGAAATAAAAATCCTCACAAAGCATAGAATCAGCGATTGAAAATCAGTATTTCAAATAGTAAATAACATTTTAACTGCGCAGTCTGCGAAAGTAAAATTACTCACGGCACATGAACTACCACGCTTTTACCAGTTTCCTGAAACCTGTGTTTAGATTTGCAGCGGCTAAGGGTAATAATGGAGTGCAAATGAATTAACTTCGGTAATTAAACTTAATACGCGACGTATCTTTGAACATTCTGTAAATAATCGGTAATGTAGATAATATCATTGTCTTAGGAACACTAGAGAGGAGCTTTCTATAGATATGCATATTAGACTAGCTAGTCACCTTCTGTGCCTGTGGCAAATAAAATTGAGGACGACACGGACATTTTGTCATTATGACTACTATTCATTATAGCTAATTTATATGGATACTACTGGCTGGCATTTTATTTTTGTTTTTTTTTGGCAATAAAAGACCCAATCTATCACTTCCATAGCACAACTACACTCCATAAAACACTGAGGTAGGTACTAATTGATTTTACTATTGAAAAATATATTTATAATGATTATACATAATTTGGTTTAAAGATTTTGCGTTTAAATTAGTTATCAATTATCATGCATATCGGTGTAATTTTAAAGTTGTGTTTTTTCTCTGCAGGTAAATTCCATATTCCGGTTTTATTGATGAAAATATATTCTTGGACAATAAAAAAGTATTGAATGTATTAACTAATTTTCTTTGAATGCTAATGGCAGAGTTGGGAGGTCTTGCATACCTATGCTGAAAATTTGAATTTAAAAAGGAAGTAGATGATTATCATCTCATTTTATTGCTATAATGTTTATTTTGCCGATAAGAATGCGGCATCGCGTAAGCACATGTGTAGGGCTCCGTGAGTGAAATATGTTGGATTTGACGAATTAGCAACATTTATCTAATTGTGTACTAGTTTTATTTTATTTTTTCTCTCAGTATAATAAAATAGTTGTTTTATATTAACGGTTGTGTCAAATTGTAGTCGATATTTTGATATTCCATTACAAATTACAATAAAGGAAAAAGGCCTAAGCAGGTACTTGAATTGCCAAAAAAAAGCATTTTTATGTACAAATACTATTATATAATCAGTTTTTTCTACCTATTAATCACATCAACAAAACTGTACCAAGGCACGGTGTTACGGCAACTATCTGCCCACACAAGTAGCTTTTGTAGTTTGTTTTGCGTTCATTAGAAGACCGCATTTCTTTGGGATAATAAGCCTTCGTTCTCTGTCTCTTTACTAACGTCATAATATTGTAGTTACTACTTCAAAACGGCATGTAACACATTAGAAAAATATCAAGATTGTCATAAATATTATAGGCATGGCGTAATTATTTACTAGTTGCAACATCCGCCAACCGAACTTTCTTAAATAATACAACAGTCGAGAGCCAAAAAATGCACAAGTGGGTGCTACATGCGCCACTTGACGTGCCATCCGCGAGTACTCACTCTCCCGTACCTACGACATCGGTGAGATGAGGCTCCTAATTTTGTCCATGTTTGATCAGATCTATTTGTTCTAAACTTTCACGCATGGTGCTACTTTAAAAACGTTGACCTGGTCGTGTATGTGTTTAGTTAATTTTGGCTTACTGGCGTGAGACCGAGTTAGGTACAGGAGGTGTACCGCGCGAGACATCTGTTTGCACGCAGTCGAAAAATTATTAAAAGTGTGCCACCAACATGCGTGTTTACTCATGTCCGAGTTAGTCAGCGCCTACCACGTTTAGGTGCCCGGCAAATTACTCAGAAATTGTCCGAGGGAACCATGGAATAATTTCTGTAATTCCATCTGATAACGGCATTTATTCACTTATTATTTTAGACACCTACTTTCAGCGTTTTCTATCTAACTAGAATTTAATTGAAACGATTAAACCGCAATTCATACGTATCAATTACTACAAATTGAAAAGTTAAACGGATTTCAATTACGTTACATTTGTATTTATGTAGGTATTAGTTAGTTTTGCGCACGTATTCTATGCATAGGGTTCTAAAAGCTGTAAATAAAGTGGCTTCAGCATATTATTTTCATTTTTATTTATATAGATTTGTTCTTTATTGCAAACACAACGGTGCAAAGGCGGACTTAATGTCATATGGCAGTCTCTACCAGTCAACCTTAAAGCTAAGCAGAAAGGGATTGGGTAGGTGTTGGTTTATTTGTGATATAGTACCAATACTTATGAAATTATTAACACGCCATTCCTAATGATGAACTGACAAAGATGTATTTTCATTTTACCTACATTTAAATCACTCATTCAATCATCAACGTTTTAATCATCGATCATAATTGAATCAAACCTTTTTATTAATAAATTTATAATATTCAATTATGATGATTATGATGCCTCTTAAGAGGCCTTTGCAAAATACTTTCAATTCATCTGTCTCTCCCTACGATTAAGTGTTATTATAACCAAGTGAATTCCGGTAAAATGGTGTTACGAGCTCGAATAGTTCTCTTTATGACCGGGCACAACGTGTAAATTTTTCTATGTTAGCTCTGTAAATTTGTACGGTTTATTTTCTTGCTGACCGTAACAAGTAATAGGGAAATGCCAGAAAGCCATAGTAACTTGAAAAAGTAGTTTTATACCAATTTATTATCATTCATAAATATACTTTATTAATTGGTCTTTAATAATACCTATTAATTAACACTTTAAAAAAAAATTAACGCTATATCGAATAACGTAATTAAAAATAAACTGTTTCGGACCAATTTCTTATTTATAGCAACTTTTTAAACAATTATCAGAAGTGACATGTAAATGTTTTTACAAGAAAATAGCGAAAAATCAAGTACAAATATTTAGATTTCATTCATGTAAATGTAATTGAATATTTTGTGCACTCTTAAGCCTAATTTTGGCATTCCCCTTTTGATGAAATTAATGTGCACTCTTTGAGTGCACATTAATTTCATTATATTACTTGCAATTATTTGAAGTCTATACATATGTTACGGGTAATGCTAGAAGGTGGAGTAAACCTAGGTTTACCCGGGTTGACGTATTTATTACCCTAGCTTCTTGGGTAAAGTCCGAATAATAAGTAAAATAAATTTTAACTCGGGGTTTACCCATGCTAACTTAGGTCTACCCAACTCTGGCTGGGTAATGTTAGGTGTTGCGTCATTTTCGAATGAAAAAAAAGGTTCTTTAGGGTTTAAAAAAAAACCACGAAAAGCGAGCTCCGCTTCGTTCGCTCCCGCCTTAGCCTCCATCCGAATCGATTTCCCTCAATTAATGCTTACTGGGTAATGTTAGATTACTTTTGTTACCTACTGTTCCACGGAGGCGATCGGTGCTACGCTTTTTATATTGGCTCAGTACCATGGCCTGGCCACTGCAGTGACAACAGATGCAACATGAAACGGATTTTTTTTCCTGACAACGATGATTAAAGGAAAGAAGGGAGTAAGTAAAAGTGAGTTTATCAATTGACAGATGTGCGAGTGGTTGTCGAGCGTGGAGTGGTGCGACGTGCGGCTGGCGTGCGGCGGGCGATCCTTCACCGCGCATCGGGCCGTGCTAGCCAGCGCCAGCATCTTCCTCCGGGTATCATATCAATTTGAAATTGTATTATCAACAAAAGTATAATGTTTTTAATAGTAGCTCCACTTAGCCTGATGGTAAACAAAAAAGGAGCCTAAACTGCCATGACACGCAACACCGAGGCGTTTTATCTGTTGGCACCGCCGTACTGGCCCGAAAGGTCTTTACGCCTTGTTTGAAGGAAACCATATTATACGAAGTGGGAAATACATGATTTGACAAAGAGTTTCACTTCTTTATGGCTCGACAAAGAAAAGAGCATTTTACCACTTGCTAATGTATAATAAAATACTAACGAGTAAAGTTGGCTTTACTCGTTAGTATTAAAAAATTCAATAGAACCATTGATAGACGTACAGCATTTTGATGATGTTAAACATAAAGTGATTATACGGCCAGTAAATGCTGCAGCCTTTTTTCAAAGTATTGATCGGTTTTATAGTATCATCTTGTGTAGTCAATATCTTTGACTGAAATGAGACTTCACTCCACTATTATGTACTTCTATTTCTTGGAAATATCTTGAAAATCACTTTAGGTTCTACTATAATATTTATGATTTATATCTTTATTCAACAAATTTTGTTTTAGCGGATTCTGCTGTCTTGTTCTCAAGAGGAAACGCCTACCTACATCGTCTTGCCAGATTTTGATCTCGAAGCTTTATCTTCCGTTCTGTACTACATTTACAACGGCGAAGTATTAGTAGAAAATCATAAATTGCTCACATTCTTAGACATAATTAAAACCTTAGAAATTTTTATTGACCCTCAATACTTGCAAAAGCTGCGCGAGAGTGTTGGCGACAGACACTTGGATTTGTGCACGTATCGCGAAAGTAAATGGCCCAAAACTGTTTTTGCTTTGAGCAGTAGAAATAGCAATGAACATGAATATGTTAATGTAAGGAAAGGAGAACGACTGCGGGACATATGGTTACAATATTCGCAGGGCGATACAGATCTTGGTGATAAGCGAGAATGTGACAGTTGGATTGATGCTCAGCCTTCTTTAGACAATCCACGAGCGCCATACTCAGACCGACAAAGGAACTCTTTCCTACGTGATTTATATATCGAGACATATCCTCAGAACGGTAATGTTAACGGTCTGACGGCAGGCGTGCTAGCAATACCAAATGAACGCTATCGTGCTCCGACATCTGTTCTCCTGACGAATGCAAATGGCAAGCTTCCCAGCAGAACTGACGACACACTCTCGGAGATATCTAGGAAAACAGCCGAGCTCACATCCTATATACCTAACGTATCTCGCGACCAACGGCTTTGCATACAAAATTGCAGTCGGACGTACGGTGAATCATGTACTAAGAGATTTCATGATTACAAAAATGTGGATTTCACCAGCATGAAAGTAGATAATTGCAATGTAGGAGCCAATATAAAAAGTCCATGGTTAAACTGTCGGCCTTCACAAGTACACCCACCGCTTTTACCATTGGGAACTCAGCAAAACCCGAGTATGTTTAGCAAAATTAATATGCCGTCCTTAGATTTAAGTGTACCCCAAACAATTTCTGACACTTCAGTGCCAAGTTCCTGTGTAAAGACTCAAAAATATTTTGCTGCTTTAAATTTATTACATAGAAATGTAAATCAAAACTTGAGGATATTCCCTGTCGACAAAATGTTTTCAAAAAGTAGTACTTTACAAAAGCCGCCGATTTGTAATCAAGTATTAGACAGTCCATGGTGCCCCCGTCTGCCATACAGTTACAAGCCATTTAGAAGAAAATTTACGACTGTATCAGAATTTTCATTACATGACAAAAAGGTACGCTTAATTAATGATTTTGATTAACTTTTTGCTTTGCTCATTTGTTCATTTCAATATGGTTTTTTAATATTTGAATTTTACTGACGTGTTAATGGAAGTGGTTGGTTACTGTTCATACTGAGTGCCTCGCCTCAACCTGACATTCAATTTGTATCGTTAGGCGATTATTATTTTCGTCAAGAGTATACCCGGCGATTGATGGACATTACTTTGAGGTCGTTAGGTTTCTGTTTGTTAATTAATCATGACTTCCAATAATGTTGATGATTAGTCGATTGTTATAAATGCTATTTTAAAATTTGGTAATTTCCTATTCTTTTGACAGCGTGAATAAAATAATCATTTTTATTTTAGGAAAATGAAGCGAAAACTTTCAATGACAGCAACAATAATATTGAATTGTCGTTACCAGACCCCTGCAAAAATTTAGAAAATACCGTTCAGGCCGTCAGAGACGACTTCAAATGTGCAGTTTGTAATCAGGTAATGTACTAAAGTTAGCTTGTATGTATATCGCTTTTAAGTGTTTCAATTCATTTTCAACAAGTGCATATTTCATTTATTCATTTTGCAACGCGTGAAAGAAGTAGTTACACACTTCTGTTTATGCGATGTATAACGGGAATGACTACAATTTCCTAGAATATTCCCATTGAATATCTTAATTGCCGGAACATGTTTGTAAAAATACCAATAATAACCGTGACTTATAGCATTGTCAGAACGCTTAATTTTTATAGATTTGATTTTGTTTAATAATAGACACGTACGGTACCTACCATTTGATATTATCGCTTACTAGAATATTGTGTGCCATTGACCATTGCTTTCAGAAGTATTGAACAACATGATTAGGTTTCAGAAAGAAATCAGTCGTGTTAGTTTTGCATTGTTGTATTATTATAAAATTGCCAGGTTACATGCAGTTAGACATGGACACAAAAAATATAATTATTTATTCGACCGTTGAATAGTTTTTAATTTAAGATAATTATTATTGTTGACGCTTTGTTTACGTGGACGATGTAATTTTTACGATACTTAGTTTACGTACACCGATTAATTACCACAACATTTCCGATATGATTTGCGTGATCTTGTTTTGTATTAATGTAAATTGAGGTTCTTGGACGTAGTTATAGTTTTGTTACAAACATCAATTTTTAGATATCTCATATGCCTAAGCCCAATATGAGTTTTCCAATATAGTACATTACTATTCGTAGCCATTTTACTTTACACGTACTTGTAAAGTAACATACATTTGTAATACACTACTTATCTGCACATGGTAATCCACGGGCAAAGGTTAGGTAATGCATAGTGGTGTGGTATTTGCTCAATACTTTCCGATCTTGCCAATGTATCGACACTTAGGAGTATATGAGTGGTATCTTAAATTGTAAAGCTTCGCAAGCTTTCGCCGCGTTTAGTGCAAAATGCGGGAAACAGATTGTATATTCATGCAGCCGGTTGCAATCGTGTTTTGAATGGCATCTAACTGTTATTTCTTTGCAGCATATCATTCAGCGAAGATAACAATATTCTTATCTTCGCTGAATGCTTGATGCTTTTCATACCGTTTGTTTATTTGACGTTTCTGTTTAGTAGCAATAATGAATTGTAGATTGCAAATTATGATTAGTAATGTATTCAGCACTTGGGATTTCTTTCGATTCATAAATGTTTGAAGAAAATGGTTTTTAACCGTTATTTGAGATCCAATGATATTGTTCGAATTTGCATATTAGGATCGTTCGTAGCATAAAGGCCACAATCACAACGCCACTCTTATGTTTTTTATTACGCGTAGTTAAAAAAATCATCATCATCTGAGGCTGATGTCTCTAACAGTCCACTGCTGGACATAGGTCTCTCCAAATGCTCGCCAAGTTTAAATAATAGTATAAGTAATTAATTTTATGAACATTAAAATAGTCAGTAGGTATGGCTTGCAACAATAATTTCAGACATTTCTTTCTTTTACAAAAAAACACAATTGGCAGACCATCCTTATACGTGATGAGTTGGGACTTGGAAGCTATTATGATTGACTTCACCGAAAGAAATCCTGACACCAGGATGCATAGTTCAATGTGTTTCCATACTGTAGGCTCCTCTTATCTATGATACTAATACTTCAATTTATTTTTTCTCTGCATAAATTTCATTTTCATTGATCAATCTCGATGATTAAACCAGTACCAACTATTGTAACGATGCTTATTATGTATAAACATATTTAGAATGCGTTATGGGTCAATCCACTTCCTCAGCAAGTCGCTCAATTACGATTATTGTGCTTTTGACAACTCTGACAGGCGTACTTTTGGTAGGCTGAAAACGGACAGACGGAATTTAATTGATTCGGAAATAAGGTGTTTTTTGCAAGTCATACTTAATTATAATATCTTATTTTAGTTAAGATACTATTTTATTTATAATAGAATATCTAGAATCTTACAAGCTTACAAGTTTCTATAGAGATTGTTCCAATCCAGAAGATTACGGAAACGACATGATATTGAACGTAGTGATTGTTTGCAATAATACAAGTTAAAACGAATAACTTGAAGTTCATAAATATTTAAACTTTATCGACACTTCGGCTATATTTTATAGTAATCGTGATCACAAATGACTGAGACGTAATGCTTCAAAGCCATTCATATTTAAAGACCGCCTCCGTGGAACAGTGGCTAAGCCGCTAGGGCATAAAAACACGGAAGTCGTGGGTTCGATTCCCGCCTTGGGTCTGGTTGATAATAGGGCTTTTTCAGAGTCCGACTGGCTAGCTACCACCCCCACAGGCGAAATCTGCCGTCATAACAGCTCTATTAATGTTCCAGGAGCCAGAACACTTGAAATCAGAGGCTCTAAGATCAGATGAGTCTACAGTCTGGCAGCACATTGAGGGACGTTTCCAGGTGAAGCGTTTTCAATAGAATAGGTCACAGTGAACGGTTACCATCAGGTGGGCTGCGTGCCTGTCTGCCAACTGACCTAGTATAAAAAAATATATACTTTGTTAATTCTATGATTATATCACTTTTTTTTTTTGAAAACAATTTATGTCATGTTTATTCACACGTATTATACAGTCCAATAAAAATTGTCTACCTTCCTACCGTCTACCTTTTGCCACGAGACAAGACGTAAAATTAAGACTTCGTTGCGCCTTGCCTCTTCAACTCTGGTGATGCCCGAGGGCTGAATATTTTCAAATTCAATTATTATGAATATATTTAAGTACCTACACTTGTACAGTGTTCATACTTATGTACGGACTAGGCATTAAAATATGAATATTTTTATGCTAATAGAGTTTCATATCGATGAAAGTTCGTCTGACTGCTTTCGGCCGTGTGCTGTGCTGCTGTCCCATCGTGCTTTTACAGTGAGGGAATACTGAGGCCACACTGTGCTCACATATTCACTTGTGCGCTATGAATATAATTGTACTATGTTTTTCTTTATATTCATGATTGATTCCATACTGTTAATCGTATCTACTATAATCAGGTCTTCACGAGCAACGAATGTCTGTCGACGCACATGAAGCGTCATGCTACGGCGGCGCGCTACTCTTGCGGCGAGTGCGGCAAGACGTTCTCACAGCTGCGCAACTTCAAGTACCACATGTCGGTGCACCGCGGCACCAGAGAGTTCGCCGCCACCTGCTCCGTCTGCGGCAAGTACTTCAACGACCGGGGCTATCTCAGCAGCCACATGAAGATTCACAGGTATCATCTTCCTCAGGTCTTCATGGATAGAGAAAGTCTGTCGACGCACACGTAGCGTCACGTCACAGCCATGTGATACTCGGCTTAGGAAGAATAGTGCACAATTGAGTAAGCAAAACCCAATATCAATATTTATTTGGTCTAGTCCGGCAGTCAAACTCGGGGCCTTGGTCGCCAATACATAGGCATTGCAATAAATTATGGCCTATAAATAACAAGCTATTATATTTAACGTAGAAATACCAGACTTTGGGTATTTAGAATTGTTGAATAGAAAAACTACAGTAGCTTCTCTATAAATGATTTATAACACGAATTAAATATAAGTACCCAATATACCTAACTTCCGATAGTTCACAAATATTGAATTATTTACTTTTTACGTTATAAGTATAATATTAAGTATAAGTTATTGACTTTTCAGAAACCGCAAGGAATACAAGTGCACTCTATGTCCGAAGTCGTTCAACCAGCGAGTGGCCTACAATATGCACGTCAGGATTCACACAGGTACATACTTAGGGAGCATTTGTGCGCAAACTGCGGAATGTCCTTAATGAATCTACCCGTCATATCCACTTGCATAGTCACGTTACAGCTGGTATCGAAAGCCTAAGTCGTAGATATTCTTCAAGTTAAGTAAAATGTTACTATCCATGACAATTTGTCTTGTTTAAATACTCGGCGTTTATCTTGGGACTGTCTTAAAAAGGTACAAAACGCGCCTGCCCGGTGCCACCCATGTGTTGTTTATATTATAATATTATCTACTTAATCCATCTCCGTATTTCAGGCGTAAAGCCGCATGTTTGCGAGGAGTGTGGCAAGGCGTTTTCGCGTAAGATGCTTTTGAAGCAGCACCAGCGCACGCACTCCGGCGAGCGGCCCTACGCCTGCCCGCACTGCGACAAGCGCTTCGCGGACCGGTCCAACATGACGCTGCACCTCAGGCTGCACACGGGTGGGTTCACTGTCGTAGCGTACTGCTCTAGTAAAGACGTGTTCGCGCAAGATGCCGATGAAGCAGCACCAGCGCACGCACTCCGGCGAGCGGCCCTACGCCTGCCCGCACTGCGACAAGCGCTTCGCGGACCGGTCCAACATGACGCTGCACCTCAGGCTGCACACGGGTGGGTTCACTGTCGTAGCGTACTGCTCTAGTAAAGACGTGTTCGCGCAAGATGCCGCTGAAGCAGCACCAGCGCACGCACTCCGGCGAGCGGCTCTACGCCTGCCCGCACTGCGACAAGCGCTTCGCGGACCGGTCTAACATGACGCTACACCTCAGGCTGCACACGGGTGGGTTCACTGTCGTAGCGTAGTAATCTAGTCTATTTGGATTTTTTGTACTCGACTTCCCGCTATTAGTAAACATGCAGAAAATGTTACTCATGTTGGAATCTTCCAACGTTTGACAATGTACCAACATTTTTTTAGTGCCGATGGATTCGATAGTGAATCCGTAAGTTCGGTAATTAAACATTTGTGTTGTGGGTGGCTGTTACACTCAATCAATGTATGTGATGTTGTCTGACATTTTTATATAAATCGTTTCAGGTGTGAAACCCTTCTCGTGCTCTCTCTGCCCGAAGTCGTTCACAAAGAAGCATCACCTGAAGTCTCACCTGAACTTCCACACGGGTGCCAAGCCGTACTCCTGCCCCCGCTGTAAGCTCGCCTTCACACAATCCTCCAACATGCGCACACACATGAAGAAGTGTAACGTGGAAGCGGAAACGCAGTCAAACTTGACACCGTCATTATGAAAATAGAAAAATTGTAACTTTGTGTCTTTTATTTATTTACTGCCAAACAATTGCTCAAATATACTGATAATTTTTTATCCGAGTTTAGATTTCCAATTATCGTTCTATTCTATATAATATTATAAATGCGAAAGTCTGGATGTTCAGATGTTTGGATGTTTAGATGTTTGGATGTTTGTTACTCAATCACGCCTAAACGGCTGAACGGATTTAGATGAAATTTGGCACACGTATAGTTTATAACACGGAATAGGACATAGGCTATAAAATTCCTACGGGAAACGTCTCATTCCCGCGGGAATAACAATTTTGAAACTACTGAACCGATTTGAATAATTCTTTCACTGAAAAAAGAGATTACGCGCGGGTGAAACCGCGGGCGGAAGGCTAGTTAAGAATAACCTCAATTTTTTTAATCGCCTTCATGCTGATTCTAAAGGAAAAAAAGCATGTCGACTTTAATTCTTAGAATATTGTGCGGTAAAAAATATTGTTGAGGTGATTTTCCAGGAGGGAAAATCACTACAATAGTTTTCATTCAGGCCTTTCAGTCAATGTAGATGGGCTATTGCAACCTCGAATAGTATATAATTAGACATACAATAGGTATATGTTTATAGGAAAAAAAATAGACTTACACTTATGTATTATAATGTATAAAGTATCTCCAAGCACTTAAGCATAAATGAAACTATAAGTTCCTACACTGAAATTGCTTGAAACATGTGTTCTGTGCGTGAGTTTGCTATAAATCTATAAATGTGCTCATGATGCTAATAAAATCTAATAAATACTGAAAGTTTGGTATATGCAGTTTAAAATCTTGGGTTTATCTAACAATAATGGAAATTTTAAAATTAAAGTATGAATAAAATATATAAAAATTTGTATTTCAGTCCAATTTTAGTCTTTTTCGCCAAATGTAAAAAACCAGAGGCAGCTCTTAATGAAACAACAGCGAAACTTAAACTTTAGAAAGTGAAGATGCGGGCTCAAGTAAATTAAAAGCAACTACACACTTCTGGAACGATCCTAATGAGATAACTTTTATTATTTCATTATGAAACAAACCACAAACTGTGACCGTGTTCTTGGAGTTTAGATAGCAGAACAAAAAATTTAGTGTTTTGGCATTTTTTCAGTGGCACGTTTCCTTATTTCATATTCTTTTCTAAAAGATAGGCAGAGCGTCGTTGATAATACAAGAGATACTTACTTTGCAGGTGTTTATTCAAAATCGGTTTACTATTGTTTGACAAAAAAGTATGACAAACGATCATTTTTTACAAACAATTGAAAAACTTATCATTTGACAAACTTTCATTTCGCAAACATACCTTTTACTTTAAAAACAATCATTTGACAAAATACAGGTTTCGCAAATGCTTAACTTAGTAAATTATTAAATTGTTAAAATTTTAGATTGACAAATTCAGCTTTACGTTAATTATTTAAAGGCAAAACTTATGCAAGTTCATACGCCCTATATAATAGTTATATTATAGTAAGTACTTAGTTTTATACTACTCGTTACTTATTTCTCGCAAATAGCTTGAAAGTACTTTTGTTAGAGCTTGTGTAAAGAGGCTTTTAATAAGTAGGTATTCCTACTATGTATCATCACCCTGTCCGGCTTCCGGTAAAGCTTTGAAAGACGAATTAAGAATTTAATTTGAACATGTTTAACTTTATGTGTGATATGATTTTATTCTAGATGTGTTCATGTTGAAATTAAATATATTATGAGGTTATATAATACATACCTACCTAACGCTTGAGAAATGAAAACTACTGTTGATTTCGTGTAGTTGCTATAAAGAGAAAGTTGCCTAGATTTTCTATTAATGCTTGTTATAGGTATAAGTACTTCACTGGAGCAAAACTGCGTAGTTAGGTCTAGTAAGGTGAATAAAACCACGATGTATTTATTTTTTACTCCTGTTTTAATGGATTTGGTGTTTTAAAACAATCATTGATCAAGGTGTACAAAATTACAGGCCTTTACAGTAGGTAAGGTTCTGGCGCATTAAGTAGTTACATTACTCATATAAGGTGTAGG
This sequence comes from Mecyna flavalis, assembly GCA_949319885.1. Taxonomy (NCBI): domain Eukaryota; kingdom Metazoa; phylum Arthropoda; class Insecta; order Lepidoptera; family Crambidae; genus Mecyna; species Mecyna flavalis. The sequence continues at coordinate 10,555,361 of OX439430.1, forward strand.
CGAGTCCATTATATTATAAATACTGTAGCTGAAGTTACCGTGATACATACACTGATATTATATTTCTTACTTTGCTGTAACATAGTAAGGTATTGTACTTATATTATGTATGATCTATCTTTCTTAGATGTTATTAATTTTTATACAAGATTGTTATATAGTTATGATGGTATTATGACTGAGTTATTACATTTTAAGAAAATACCGAATTAAGTTTATTCCATCACTGGTTTATTTACAGAGAAAATAAATTTTAAGGCAATCGGTAGCTTACATGGGCTACATCAGCAGACTAATCGAGGGCTATGACATACTTAACATTATTTAATAGTAATAAATGTAATTCTTGCCATTAAAACCTTATTGTTTTATTTCGGTGCAATAATTGTGCAAGTATTTAGACTAGTTATCTCGATTAGGCTCCTGATGGCCAACGAATTCGACTTCAAATCGGAAACCTCGCAAAATAAAATCAAATATAACTATGAATAATATAAGGAATGGCGAGAAGTTTTTACGATTGAAATTTATGAAATTTCTATCAGAACAATAAACATACTTGAGGAAGTGTAATTTACGTAGCAGTTTACATTACATTGGTATCGTGCGATCGAAATTACAAGATACATTAGTGTAACTGTAATGTGAAAACATTATTACAAATACTGTATTTATATGATTACATGAGCAAACAAGTATTTTGAAGTATTGAAATACTTTATGAGAATAATTCCAAGAGTACCTATTTTATATGTAAATGATAGAATATTTAATGAACGTTGTTTTAAGTTACAAACTTGACAATTCAGTCAGATATAGATATGGTACTTAAAACAACATCATATGTTAAAAAAAACCGTGCATTTCATTTCAGCTGATCATACATTCAGCATTTTTAGCAAACGCCCTTTAAACCCTGTACATTACCTTTAAAAATATATAAATTCTATCAAATACAAATGACATATGATCTATGAAGATTAATATGCCAACCAAAATATGTAAGGTACGTAATATAAGGTACAAAAGTGTGAATAAGGTTGCATCTTTGACTACTGACTTTACGTTAATTTGGTTAAATTGCCATTTCCTTACAAAAAAAAAGCGTAATAAATCAAAGATCCAATCTAATTTATTCACTCACAATATTCATATGATACCAAAATTAGCACATAATGTGTGCGTATCAAATAATAGAAATAATCTGAATAAATTCTCATAACATTTTTATCAATACAAAAATTGGCTTTGTAAATCGTAGGTAAAAAATATACAGGTAATATTTCTACAAGGGGTTGCGTGTAAAAAACCTTAATCGTACGAACAATAGAAATATACAAAAAGCTATCGTTTGGTTTTACATCACGTATAAGCTGTACTTTACAGATTTCTTTAAATTACTTTTCTGCTCGACACTTACACATCATGTAAACCATGGCTTACGCTTAATATTCGCCAAACATTACATTATATATTTATCTCAGCCTTTTCAAATAGGAGAATCATAATTAATTGAAATTTGGAATATAAAATAGTAACTAGTAGACTCGGTGTAATTAACATTACATGTAGTAAATAGCCGGCCAGTCTGTTTGCTGGCGCTGACTACTAATCTACGATGTGAAGCACCATTTGTTCTAGCGTAGGGATAATGTACACAATCCATCGATTTTAAATCTAAATATCATTAGAATTAAGTTGATGCACATATGCGCTTACTCTCCGAATTATTCGTTAGGAACAATGATTTAAAATACTATTCAAACATCTTTTAGGATAACTTAAAATATATTAACGTGCTCGTTTGGCACTTAGCACTAATTGTTCGATTTTCTGTAAAATATATAAAAATAACTTGGTTCGGTGTGGAACAATTCATTAGAGATATATGGTTTGACGAGTTAAAAACATAGTAGTGTGGCATAAAACTAAGCCTTTCTTTGGTGAAATTTGAAAAATGTTATTGCGCTCGCTTATGTTTTCAAGACTCAAGTTCCCAAATCAAATAGTTTAACAGAACTTTTAATAAAACAAGGTAAAGATGTAACATGTTACAAAATGCTTGCTTGCACGTCGTAAGTGTAATGGGTAATTAGATATTTACATTGCATAGATTTTTTAAATTAATTAACTCGATGTCGCAAAAATCCTATTTACAATAGAATAAAATTTCTACTTTTATGTATAAAATTGAGCATTATATAAACAAGGGCTGCTGAATCCTTATATATAAAACTATGAAAATGCTTAAAAATATATAATACAATACCCCGTAGGGGTCTAATTCTACGTAAGTACTTAGTACTTATAAACGTCGCATCGCACTCATTAAACTAATTTTTACAAATGTACAACGTAATGTTCGTATCGTAATCTCATAGCCACTCGACACGACGAGCCCTAGCTCGTCTGATCGTCTTTACACAAATACTTTCGATTGATCACAAGACTGGAATCACATTGTGCGGCGGGGAAACACGCGTCCGACGAGTGCGTAGGCGGGCGAGGAGCGATCTCAGGTACACTCTATGATGAGGGGCTGACTGGACTCGATGACGCTGGGCCGCGGCTCGGCGGCGGGCGTGGCATAGTGCTGCGGCGGCTCGTGGTCGGGCGGCAGCGCGCGGTACTGCGGCGACAGCTGCGTCGTCACCAGGTGCGGCGTGGTCGTGTGCGCGTGCCCTCCCAGCAGGGCCTCGTGCGCCATACCCACGCGCGCCCCACCGTTTCCGACCAGCCCTCCCTGCGATGGAGAGTGGACCTCGTACGCCTCGTGCCCCTCTCTGTCGTGGCAGTCTTTGTCGACGGTACCTGCAAAGTGCACGCGAAAATGAAATCGGCCGCGTTCAGCGAGAGCGCAAGTGAAAGTTGCGGTTCACCTACGAGGAGAAAGTGCAGCGCGCTGCAGTTGCTCTCGTGACTACGATCGCGTTTAATCGTCTTTGTAATATTGTGTTTTAATATATAATTTAAAAATTGTGAAGTTAAAAGAGTAATTTCCAAAAAAAAAAAAAATTCAAATCCAAAAATGCAAGTATCTTACCTATACATTCAGTGTTGGCAGCATTAGTGATTGCAAGGACTTCCTCAATGTTATTCGGCTTGCAGCTGGTAGTTTTCCAATGTGTGCGGAGTCCGGAAGCACTGATGTACTTCTTATCACAGCCCTGGCATACGTACGGCCTGTCGTTTGTATGCAATCTCTTGTGGAGTTTTAAGTGAACAAATTGTGTAAACTTTTGCATACATAGGTCGCATGCATAGGGCTTTTGTCCTGAATGTAAGCGTAGATGAGTCTTTAGATTTGATGTTGATGAAAACCTTTTTTTACAAATATCACATTGATGTGGTTTCTCTCCCGTGTGCACAAGATGGTGTTTCTGCAGATGTGCGAGCTGAGTGAACGATTTGTTGCACACATTGCATTTGAAAGGCCGCTCTCCCGAATGTGTCCTCAAGTGAACTTTAAGATTCGAAAGTTGGCCGAAAGTTTTACAACAAACATTACATTCGTAATGCATTTTGCCGTCCTTTTTCTTTAGTGGGTAGGGTAGACTTCTGTACCCTCGCGAGGCTTGTGAGTTTGGGCTGATCGGTGCGACCATGAGGCCGCAAGAGCCGTCGGGGCTCATGCTTCCGTGCGCCGGTACCAATTGACCGTTCATGTTTGAATTCTGTATCAAACTCAACTGCGAGCAATTTTTCAGCGTGATGACGCTAGTCGACGATGGGTAGTGATGATTATTCTGGCCGTTTTGAGATCTTTCATATTGGTGAGATGAAGTCACGGTTGGTGAATAAGTGTTTGGTGGAGATCCTAACTGAGTGATGATTGTTGAGTTTGGCGGTGAATATAAGTTGTAAGAATAATTGGGATAGTGACTTTCATATCTCGTTTCTCTGATTTCTCTTATTTCTCTGATTTCCCGAATTTCTGTTGTATGCGGTATGGAGTGCGGGGGTGATGAAGAATAAACCGAAGCTGCGCTAGGAGCAGGCAACTGCTGAGGCAGTGGCAGCAACGACGGCAACGGTGTTAAATTTGAACTAGAGTCAGGACTGCAAGCATTCCCGTAGCGTTGGCTCTTTTTATAGGAATACGCCATTTCAGTGGGTGATGATGGTGGTGGCGTGGCGTTGGGTTGCCGTCTGCTTGGGTCATTGTTATTAGTATCAATCCGGTTGCCAGTGAGTATCGTTTCCAATATGCGCGTGTCTGGGGGCGAATATCTCATGAAAGCTGGCTGTGGCGACGGTGATAATGCTCCATCCTCGTAATATGGTTTAGAAACGGGTATTACAGTATTTTGTGACGGTTCAAGTACTATGACAGTCGACGTTGCTGGATCACGTCTCGGTGGTGACAGATTTTGTGGCGTCGTATTGGCAACTTCTTCGGCTATTATTAATTCCTTTTCACTTTCACAATCCATGTCTTTGTGATTTTGATATTGATAAGGCCTTGGTATCTTTTTCTTTAATTTTCTATAATCGTTGCGGTGCATTTCTTGGTCCATTTTTTGTACAATAACGGTTTCTTTCGGTTCATTAGTTTTGTTAGAGCAATCTAAAACATAGTTTTCAACATCAGAATCACTTGAGTCTTCTGGTGGTGTGAATTCATCATGATAGCCGTTGCTGTGGTATCCTTCGTCTGATCTCACCGAACCATCGTTTGGTGTTAACTGTGGTTCGTAATGCGGAGGTCCACAATGAGTTAGGCATGGTGATTTGCTTCCAAGTTTTTCGTGGTGATTTTGGGCCATTGGCGAAGGACCGCGCATATCTCTGAGGTGTTGGTTTTGTGCTGGTGACCTATTGCTATATGCTCTAGGGTTTTCTAGCTGATGAATCACAACATGTGACGTGCTCTCCTTATGTTGAATAATTAAAGTAGGGTTATCTCTGTGGTGTATTTTCACAGGAGATGGTGGTTGCATTAAACCAATTGGCGATAACGGCGTCTGTTCAGGAATGATCGGGCTTTCTGGTTTATTATTTACAACATTGGAGGAGACATCAGTCCTTACTATTGTTCTTTCATTTTTGACTCGTGGGTCTTCTCGTGAATTAGGGTTTTCATTGAAGAGTTTATCACTAGCTTCACGTTTTCTTCGACGACTTGGAATTTCAGCTTCTAACAGTTCCTTCGCGTTTGTTAGGCCTAGAACATACTTCATATGGTTGAACGCAATCTCAGGGTGTACTGGTGCTGGTGGCAAGCCATAAGCTTTTTTGATTGATTCTTCCTTACCTAAAATAAAGAAAATTAATTAAATTCACATAGATTTAGAAAAAAAAATGATGTAAGTGCTTGTTAAGAAGAGTGAAGTGTAAGAACTTACAAATCGAATACGTAGTTTGTTCTGGATCAATTTCGTATCCGAGCCTTGTAGCAAAATCTTTGCAGTACCATACCATTAGTTCTTCATTTGGCATGATATCTCTGTAAAAGAAAATTAGAAGTTAATATTTGAAAATTATCTAGTGTCGGAAAAAGATATAAAAGGAAAGTGATGTAAATAGTGTGTACCTGATAGTGTAAAAGTAAATGTGCTCTTGATGCTGACAGGCGACGAGGTTCATCACTGAGAGCGAGTACGCTGAAGCGACGTATCGCATCCAGTTTGCCACGCTCGTGTCCGACCCGTCCAGGTAATAGTAGTCACTATCTTTGAATATCTGTAACGAGAGAAATGGGTTCATTACGTTTATCGGCATGTTGTAATCGCTTTTTATTTTAATTATTGTGTTTTAAATGGTATTGATAAGAATAAGAATCGTTAATAGTGCAAGAATTATAGGACTGCCCCGATTAAGGTTAATTTACTTTTGATTATTGACCTTATTAATAAATTTTAAATAGAAGTTATGCAATCATAAAGTGCACTTATGTCGGTGCTCACGTGCCACGTGCAGGATATTTACAATGCGCGTGCAGCTGATATGGCCGCTAGCGGGGAGTCAAGGTCGAGATGCAATGTCACTGTTTGTTATACAAGGCGGAAGATAACACAGGACTTACAATTGTTATGTCTACACCCGTGAACAACTACTCCTAATACCTAATCATTTAATTAGTTTTCGTTTTCAATACAATAAGATACCTAAATATTAAGAAATTAGAGGCATGTGTAAAGGCATATTTTCTTAAATGAGCAGCAAAATTACGCGGCACAAAGAAAAATGTAGGCGATTTTTTATGAGGAGCTAAAGTTCATGTATTTAAAGCGTCTTACTGCTGTAATAATACCATCACCTCGATAAAGAATAAGAAGCCCAATCTCACCTTAATATTTCCATATGTATGATGTCTGACAGTTTCCTGTACCTGGCCCAAAATAGAGAGGAATCGGTTAGTTAAGAAGATATAGTGCATATTGTACATAGCTTTTGTAGAGTATGGACAACATACACTACGTATGTAAGTTAGTTCGACTGTTTGTTTGCTAATGTTTCCAAGTCTATGAAATATGTATTTACAAATGTAAGCCTCAACCAAAGTATGCCAGTGAGGAGCTTGTACATGGACTATGCAAAAAGCGAAGTGAAAGTGTTTGTTTTCAAGGTAAAAGCTGGGTACAGATTAGCAACAAAATATGAAATACAACATGAATTGGAATAAGAGTCGTACAGGGCCGTGATTCGTCATTTAATGATTTGCCACAGACGTTTATTATTAACAATAGGTTATTTTCATGTTGTATCGCATATGAAGCTACTAATATCCGAATCTAGCTTAAAATAGTATAATAAACAGAGGTATTAACTCACCCGCCAGCAATATCTCCAGGATATTTTGTCATTGGGTATGCTGGGCGTCCGCGTGCCCTCAAAAGGCCCGAAGCGGGTGCCTCTTGGTATCACGCCGATGCTCCACACGCCTTCCGTCTGCGATAATAACTCATGTTTAACTACTATTCATTTATCCCAATTAATTATTATATGCATGCTAAATAGGTACTCTTTAATTCAATAGGTAATCTAGTAGTTGAGAGCATTTATGATGAAGTAATTTATTTGTTATTGTATTCATTGAAAGTTCGTTTTAGGTATTGTGTTAAAAATATTGATTTAGTTCAATTAACCGCAATTATTGTCTTACGAGAAGATAGAAAACCCTTTATTTTAAAAAGGTGATTGAATATTTTTTCATTAGGTTTTCAGTTGCTTTTATATTAGTTATCCAATAATTGATATTATTTACTTACCGGCGTATTAGGAGTAGATAATACTGCAGACGGTCTCAAGGCTAGGCTCCTGGGCAGCGTTCTCTCAGCCCGGTTAGGGGTCCCGCGTTCGCACGGCACATCGGGCACTATGTACACGGTGAGCCGCTCGAACTCCTCCTCGCGCATGCGCGTGACGTCGTAGGCGCCCGCGCCGCCCACCGCGGCCACGGCGCCCGCGCCGGCCGGGCTGCCCGTGCGCCCGACCACCGTCGTGCTGGGTACTTCTTCGCTCGTTGACTGATGGGAAAATAAAACCATTTTTCAAGTTACAGTCGCGGTTCTTTGGCATACGTTAATAAGGCTTTACTAATTTTCTTCAGTCACAGATATCAAATGACGGCTGAAGTACGTCGTGACATAATCAAACACAATAATCATTACCTATATTCATAAATTCACTGGGATATATTTTTGACTAGTTATCATTTAATTTTATTATTTAAGTTTTACAAATGAAATACATTTTCATTATTACGTTTTAGATTACATCGGCTTCAATAAGAGCCAGCCGGTTTTGCACTTTGACGGTGAATATGCAAAATTAAGACTCCCCGAAATGCACCGGTAGAGCATTTTCCCGAAAAATATGCAAACAACGTCGTAGCGGAATGCATTTCCCCTTTACCAGCCGGGTGCATTTTCGGTGTCATTCCATTTTGAGTGTTAAGTTGTGAGAGGAAGAGTTTATTTCCGGCAAGTGCGAGGCGACAACCGGCGTTCGATAAAGGGGCGGCGCGACTACTGACCCAGTTTTGTGATGAGTGCGCACTTTAAAATGCGCACCTACTTCCCCTTTGCCTATTTATATTTTCTCAAATTCGATTGATCCCTTAAATTTTTCATTGCAAAATTTAACGAAAATAGCTGTATCGGAGAAGCCAATTAAAGTTACCCGAATTTTTAACAGCAATAAAATTTAAATCATTTATATGATGTGTAATTGTGTAAAAGAGATTATCGCAGTAGGTATACTTACAAGTCTCATATTGATGATTTTTGTTTATTCTTCAGATCAATATTTTCATAATTTTATAAACTGCTTTAGTGTAACTTGTACCTGAAACAAATAAAAGCATAATTTAGAATAAGTAGTTAGTTGAACGAAAATATTTTTATATTTACGTAAATTGATTGTGCCAAAGCATTAAATACATGCCTAAAACCAAGATAACGATTTTTTTTCACTTGCTGTCGTAACAAGATATTAAAAACCAATAACAGGTGGGTGTCGCTTGTTTAGCAAAATAAAATCATTGTCGTTATGCCCACTTCCACGTACTAAAATAGGACAAACTATGATTTCAAAATAAATTCAAAGCAACGCTAGTTCTTCGGTTCTAAATCAAAAATTATTGCTCTTTTTGTTGATGCCGCATTGAGTATTTGCCAATTTGGCAGTGGCACGTGGAAACACGGAAAGGACTCTGTCGCCTATTTCGAACAAATTCTTCGTAGGTGGTAAACAAGTGCAGGTAACGTGCGTAAATGTTGCATCGAGATCATTTAGGCCGAAAACATATGTGTCTGAAGTTCATTGACGTCACTTTTTGACAAATAGGCATTTCGCATTTTCTTCTTTGGAAGAATACGTAGCAAACGTTTTGAATTTACACTTCATAAATCATACATTCTTTTGCCTATTACTATTCTTTTCACATTTATATTAACTATGCATCACAAAATAAAAAAATGTGTTCAAAAGACAGTTACGGAGGTGGTGGAACGATTGTCACACACACAGGTCTTGCTATCCTGCGGTATTGGTGCAAAAAAGCGCTCGCCCAAAATAACAAAATCACAAAAGACAATAGCTTGGAATTCACAGTGAAACATTTCATTTTTAATAAAAAAAAATGTAAATACTTTTTAATTAGACGGCGAGTTAAGTTAACTTGTAGTTTGTACAAATTAATACAAAATCAATCACTGGGATGTGATAGAAGTGACATCCTAAAAAGCAATTGTTAAGACAATGTGTCGACATCGTTCCGTTTAGCCCACAAGAGATTATCATACATAAGTAGAAAAGCATTGCCGTCCCCCGCATTTTAAATGCGTAGGTTTTCCAAATGCAGTCGATTGTGCAGTTGAGCAATAGCAAAGTTCAAAACATGGTTGCATAATTGCGGAAGACGCGTGTCGCGGCCGTCGACTCCTCTCATGGGAAAGAAAAATTTGTTATCCAAACCGGGCCCATTTGACATTCAAATTGTTGCGCAAGCGCCGCCGCAGCGTTGTATTGTAAACATTATGCGACGCATCTGTAATGTATTTATGTATGGTTTTGTAACTGCATCCATGTTGAATTTGTGCATTATAAGTATTTTAACGGAATTAAAGTATGTATAATGTTAAAGAGACGAAGAGGGTTCTTTTCTTCTTTATAATATTATGTCATATGAGTACACATACAATTACCCTTGTCGATTTTGAACAAAAGAAGACAGCGACATTGATGTGTGACTGATAAATTATGAAGAATTTATCTAACAGTGAAACCGACCCTAAATCAATTACAATAAAAGCCTGACCGACATCAACATACAGACATCTAAAAGTAACTATTACATCCAGTAATTTGAACTTTTTTATATTGTTCAATATAAACCTACTTTTAATTCATTAAAGTATATAGTTTACGTGTGTAAAGTGCAGAAGGTTTTTTTGGAAATTCTGTCCCTTTAGGAAAGTAGGGACTGAAGGGTATTGCAGCTAAATACTGGCATAGGTATCCTTAATTCTAGTAGTGGGTAATATCGGATTTTTACAATATCGAATCGAAACTATATATTGATATCTGATATCGGATTCTGAAACTATACAGGGTGGAATTTTGTAATGCCACCTGAAGGGGAAGTACTCTTAATACTGAAGATAGAAAGTTTTACTCAAAGAAAACATTCCTTTATTTTTGAAAAGAAAAAGACCTGCATTTAAAGATTTTTAAAAATTTGCTTACCGCAACTATGTAATACCACCTGAAGGGGAAGTACTCTTAATACTGTAGATAGAAAATTTTACTCAAAGAAAACATTCCTTTGTTTTTGAAAAGAAAGATAACTGCATTCAAAGATTTTTAAAAATTCGCTTGCCGCTTCCGGTAATCGAACCGACTAAAATCTGTAAAAGTTGCACCTTGTACTTTTATTTCATCGACTGTTAGGGACAATTATAAGGATAAAATCTCTCCAACAAAGTTCATAAATTAAATGAAAGGAAAACAATGAAAAAAGTGCTTTAACTTGACCCATTGAATCAATAATTTAGGATTTCATTGTTTTCCTTTCATTTAATTTATGAAGTTTGTCAGAGAGATTTCATCCTTATTATTGACCCTAACGATCGATGCAATAAAAGTACAGGGTGCAACTTTTACAGATTTTAGTCGGTTCGATTACCGGGTGCAGCAAGCGAATTTTTAAAAATCTTTGAATGCAGTTTTCTTTCTTTAAAAAAATAAAGGAATGTTTTCTTTAAGTAAAATTTTCTATCTACAGTATTAAGAGTACTTCCCTTTCAGGTGGCATTACAAAATTCCACCCTGTATACTATTTGAAACTATATATTGGTGTATCGGAGTATCGGACTGTGAAACTATATATTGGTGTATCGGAGTATCGGACTGTATTTGGATACACTAAACCTATAAAACGATGTGTTCTGAAACTAGATACTGTATCATGACACGATATTTTCATTGTGATTTATTTCTTAAAACTGACTCGATTAGTTACTTTAGGTGTATTAACGATGCTTTAATAGTATTTACTTAGTTATTTGTGTTTCAGTAAGTACTGCATTAATAAAGATCGTATTTAGAACTTCTAAATACGATGTTTATTAATGCAGAACTCATTAGTAGTAACTAAAAGCATGAAATACATAAACTTAATAATACCAACCATCGAATCTATTAATAGAATAACAAAAGTTAGAAATGGATCACCAATGCTATGAGTTCAAGGACGAAGGTCCGTGAGAGTTACGTAAAATTGCAAATCGAAAATGCATCTTATTGCTGACAAAATAAGATCTAATAAAAATGTGTCAAAATACACAAGAAAGTATTGAAACAACCTTATTCTTATACAAATAAGGTTTAGAAATTGTACGAAAACACGACTAATGCTATTTCACTCACTCACAAATCCTTTCTTTAGCTCGTATCGCAACGCGATACGGTTTAATATCCTTTATCGATAGGTCTTGGATATCGAGCTAGATATCAAATCGAGACGCATCGCATCGATCCAGCAATATCGTGTATCACCAAATATATAGTTTGGATACGCGGCGATATCGGATTTTACGATATTGGCCTGATATACGATTTAATATCTATATACGATTTGTATCGGCCATTCCTACTTAATTCTATGTAACACTTTTCGGGCAACAACAAATTATCAAAAGATTATTATTTTTATTTGAAAAGAGTGATAGTAGAAGATACTGATTTGGAATATATTATAATATACAAATAGTGAATTAATGTACATAATAATTTTACAAGTAAAGTGACCACTCAACAAATAAGGCAAAATAAGCCCTATTTGTTGAGTGGTCACATAGTTTAGATACCTAATGAACCACAAGGCAATTTCAGTTGATTTTTATATTATAGGCACAAAATGACTAGGTAACACGTCTTTTCAAAGATAATTTATTTACTAAAAGTGAACAAAATCAAAATCAAAATCAAAATATTCTTTATTCATGTAAACTTGTATCAAGTATTTATGAATCGTCAATTACAGAGTGACTCTACCACCGGTATCGGAATGCAGTCATCTGTCGAGAAGAACCGGCAAGAAACTCGACAGTTACTCTTTTTAATCGCCAAATAATTTATACAACAATGATAATAAATCTATCTATACTAAGCCATACAGTTTTTCGTGTGAATGTAGATATAATAATAATAATAAAGAAAAAATTATAACTGTAGGACGTAGTGTAGATATAACAAAAATGACAACAGATTAAAATACAGTTTGCGCTGACAGGGAGCGAAGCATTCCTACTACCAGTATCTACAGATCTCCATCATTAAGAAAATCTTCAATTTTATAGTAACCTTTTTTCATCAGACGGGTCTTGATCCACGACTTAAATTGATTTATGGGTAAGCTAACAACATCCATTGGCAATTTATTATACATTGTAATACTTAATCCTTTAAAAGAATTTCCAATCTTTTGAAGTCTAATATTTGGAATAGCAAGCCTATGTTTATTTCTTGTGTTAAATTGATGATGATCTGATTTCTTTGAAAAATTTTGTATGTTCTTTTGTACATACATAACACAATCCAGTATATATTGTGATGGCACAGTTAATATATTTATTTCCCGGAATAATTCTCTTAACGAGTCACGGGTTTTGAGGCCATATATAGCGCGGATGGCTCTTTTTTGCAAAATAAATATATTGTTTATGTCAGCGGCAGATCCCCATAAGAGCAGCCCATATGACATAATACTGTGGAAGTAACTGAAATAAACTAGTCTCGCCGTTTCCAAATCAGTCAGATTTCTTATTTTTCTGACAGCATATGCGGCTGAGCTAAGTCTTTTGGCAAGAGCAGTTACATGAGGCCCCCACTGCAATTTAGAGTCGAGGGTTATCCCCAGAAACACTGTTGAATTGACAATTTCAATGAGTTCTCCATTTACAGTGATCTCAGGAACCACCTGTCGCACATTCGGCATTGTGAATTTAATACATTTCGTTTTATTGGTGTTCAATAACAAATTGTTAACAGTAAACCAGTGTAAAGTTTGTGAGACAGCATTACTCACATCGTCAAATGATTGTTTTCGTCTGTCAACTTTAAATATAAGGGAGGTATCATCAGCGAATAACACTGTGTCACACAGGTTTTCTGTATAATATGGAAGATCATTAATATAAATTAAAAAGAACAAAGGTCCTAGTATTGAGCCTTGAGGGACCCCCAACAGTAAAGGGGCTCCTTTGGAATCAATACCATTCACGTTTACCTTCTGGATTCTGTCAGATAGGTACGATCTTATAAGACTTAACGCGTTGGCAGAGATGCCATAATGCCGCAACTTCATCAACAATGTCTCGTGATCAACACAGTCGAAAGCTTTAGACAGATCGCAGAATATGCCTATAGCATCTTGCTTATTATCCCAGGCATCAAAAATATGTTCGATGAGTGCTATACCTGCATCTGTAGTAGACTTGCCTCTAGTGAACCCAAACTGATTACTATGTAATAAATTATTTACTTTAAAATGAGAAAGCAATTGAGAATAAATAAGCTTTTCAAATATTTTACTTAATGTTGGGAGAATCGATATTGGTCTAAAATTGGATGGGTCACTTTTTTCGCCTGATTTGAATAATGGTATTATTTTACTGTGCTTCATTAAATCCGGAAATTCACCATCATCCACGCATTGATTAAAAATAATAGCTAAGTGAGGTGCAATAGAATGGATTATATTTTTTAATATATCCATTGAGATTCCCCATAGATCTTCGGTTCTTTTCATGTTCAGTTCTTTGAAAGTTTTATAGATAACTTCAGGACTGACATGGGTAAATTTAAAGGATGTTACACACTCATCCACATGAGATTTGAGGAGGGAGTTGGCAAGATGTGGGCTAGAATTTAATTGACAAGTAGTTTTGACTGCAATGTTTGAGAAAAACGATTCAAATGCATTCGCCACATTCGCATTAGAATCATGAATAATACCGTCAATATTTAAAGAGATCTTGCTAGTTTGTGTTTTATTTTTACAAGAACGTGGTTAGAAACAAGCAATTTATATAAATAACCGAAGTAAATAAAATACGCAGGCAGAGCCAACATTCAACTGACGTATACTAAGTGAAACTGACTTCGATTCGATGATGGTCTAATAATATCATTATGATGCCAATGTTGTGAATTATCATTCTTATAGCTTTGGCTAAGAACCGAAAAAATATTTAGATTGGTAATTATAACGATTCAATTTTGTTCCGTATGTGTTACTTTTTGTGTTCAGTAATATATTATAAATTAATCGCGATGAAGGCAGTAAACTTAAGTGAACAATTGCTTTATATATCCATAAAACTATGTTATTAAAACCATTTAGTAAATACCTACATTGCGATTTTTCTGGATTTATACATACTCTTTTCTTTTTCGTAGATTTGCAATGCAGGTGATTTTATAATAAGTTACTGTTAATAATTAAGAACAGATAGAAACCAATATTACCCACCTAAGTTATTACTATGATGACAATTTAAATCAAGAGCTTTCATAATATTATTCTTCTGGGTAATATTAATTTTTTTTTGTTAAAACTAACATATTCTGCAGAGATACTTATGAAACGTCAATTTTCAAAGTTACAGTGTGACTCTACCAGAGGCTAAGTACGAGTAATACTTGTGTTAGAAGAATAATTGGTTCAATTGATTTACACATCACTACAGTCTGTTCCACATAAGTTGTCCTTTAGCCGCCATATTGGTACTACTGTTTTTCGATACTTTCAATCTGTTTTTTGACAGATTTACAAAGCGTAGGCAATGCTGCCAATATGGCGGCTAAAGGACAACTTATGTGGAACAGACTGTATGGTCAACGCGGGGGGTGCCCTGCACTAGTCGGGGAGATGGACAGATAGATTTTACCGCGCTTGCAATGTATAATGCCGAATATTGTAAAAGTAGGTATATTAAATTGTAATTATCAAGAGAAATGCATTTATATCTAACACTTAGTTTTTTATCAATACTATCCGTATTAGTCAAAGTCAGAATATTTGTTAGTCTACCGAAATAAATCCTAATGTCCACTATCGTTGTAGGCACGAAGTAACTCAAGTAACTTTCCCACAGTAGTAAATCTAAAAATGTAATTCTATCCGTATCGATTGCGTAAGGGTATGTTTCCGGGCAAGGCGGGGGAGGGGGGCGCCACACGTGACCGCCCGGTTGCGCAATGCGCCCGCGCAATGTCATTCGGTACACGAGACTTGTAATCGTACAAGTTTGCCCTTACCACGACTTTTACTTGATTATCGGCATCTCAAAGAAATGGAAACCATAATTATTATAATCTGTAGGTAATATTATCAGGAGGAAGTTGGTTACATTTGGAAACTTTTGTTTTTAGAATATTATCGCTACATTTCCGGAAATAGGAAAATAAGAAAAGCTTTTTGTTTTCTTTAATATGTAATTTCTTTCTCAGGAAATTAACTTTTTGTTTTTGGAAGAAAACAAACCGATATAGAAGTGAATAATACTTATTAGGTTTTCTCTTTTCTGGAACTAGTAAATTGCATACGCGTTTGCTACTTTGTCATGTTTACACCTTCAGTGGAGGTAATTAATTTATAAAGGAAATTATATTTCTTGTAGAAAGTGTAATAAATCTGATGTACCTATGGGAGCTTGATGAATGATTGCAATGGTGAAGCGAGCAGGTTAATGATCCCCGTGGATTCGCCACGAGCAGGTGTATAATTATGTAGTTAGCGCGGGCCGGTAGCGCACCGCTGCGCATCGGCGCGCGCGCAACGCCGCGGTCTAGGATGCTGACATTTTCATTGGATTACGAAAAAATAATACTACAGTGCCTAGAAAGCTTGGGAAAACAGCGGCTTTTTCAGCATTTTCGAAAAGTATTTTTTAAAATCTGCCTCTCTATTTTTTAGGCTAAACTCCGCAAATAAAACAATGAAATACAGGTCTGCTATGTATGTACACATAGCAGACCATACTGAGCACATGCTCAGGTTGTTCTGGATTTGGAATTGTAAAATTTTCAAATCGTACCTAAATTTATAATATGTTATTATATTTTCAATAAATACCATGATAAACATGTGCGTATGAATATTAAATTATACTTACATTATTTAATAGTAAATTGTTTTATATTTTGTAGCGAAATAAATTGTTTTCTTTATCATATTAGGTGTAAGGTGCAAAAAATTCTTTCCCACAACTAGTGAAAAGAAAATATGCGTTGTTGACATTAATTGTTGGGATGTACCAACTACCTATTATGATGTTAAGAATAATTTCCATAACACGACATACTGACGTTTTAATAATGAAGTAACAAACAAACAGTTGAAAATATTATTTAATTAACGATGTTTTATTTCAAAAAATAAATGACTTCATTTGTACTAAGCTCTCAGACATAACATACTATTTATGTTGTGTAATATTGCAATTACTTTTTATCCTTTATTAGTCTATTATTTAATGGTTATTTAGTCATACGGTACTTTACTTCGTACTTATATAAGTAAGAATCTGTTGTTAAAGATAAGCTGAAAATTCCAATCTAAATATTTTCTTAAATATTCTCTCCTGTAGAGATGGGTAGAGATTGATTCGATGAACTTCGAAACGACTTGATGATTCGACCGAAGTCATATTGCAGTAGGAAATAGTTGGTATGTAATACAGGAACAAACATATTATTAATATCTAGTTTTGTTACTATGTTCTTGTCTTTTCCTCCATTTTAAAGTATTTCTACTAATATTTCATAAAATAATCATAATAAAAACTGTCTCTTTGATTTTCATCTATCTTTTTGATTTTTGATTTGCATAGAAGCAAAATTATATGTATAAAACATTTAATTTAATACTTTGAGCATTTTCTAGTTTACTTATGCCATTATATTTTTTAAAGGTACTATTGTATATTATTATACTAAAAGTATTTATCGTAATAATAAACATGTGTTTGATAAACAATTGAAGAAAAGTGGAAGAAATTAAGTATTTTTCCACAACGATCTACATTGCACTAGTTATGATTAATAGCAAACGTATGTTTATGCATTCGCGGCAGTACAGTCGCTCGCAATAGCGCATAGTGCGCGCGCGCACACGGAAGCAACCTTGGCGCGGAGTGCACTTGAACTTGCCCTATTGCATCGCGCATCGCCCGCGCATCGCTCTACATGCGCGTTGCGATGCTCATATTATCAGTATTGCCACTAGTATGGTTAGCTAATTAATTAGATACTTGTGTACGGATGATTGAGTGTATGAATAGGAGTTTTCAGTTTAGACATTAGATAATGATTGCTCAAGTACTAGCATTTCTTGTTTTATCGTTTTATGATTAGTTTAAAGATGTTTAATTCTTACAAAAAAAAACCGGCCAAGTGCGAGTCGGACTCGCCCATGAAGGGTTCCGTAGCAGCAAGTATCATCATAATATAAAAGTTCTTATAGTTCTTTGTAAGTTTGATCGACGTTTTTATATTTGAGTTGATTGAATGAGAGGAAAATTGAGGTTTACGATTTATGACGTTTAAAAAAAAACTAATTACTTGATCGCGTTCAAACCAATTTTCAATGGAAGTTTGCATGGTAATGTACATCATATATATTTTTTAGTTTTATCGTTCTCTTATTTTAGAAGTTAGAGGGGGGGTGACCAACATTTTACCACTTTGGAAGTGTCTCTCGCGCAAACTATTCCGTTTAAAAAAAAATGATATAATAAACCTTATAATCATTTTTAAAGACCTATCTATAGATACCCCACACATAAGGGTTTGAAGAAAAAAATTTTTTTGAGTTTCAGTTCTAAGTATGGGAAGCCCCAAAAATTTATAAACTAATTACTTGATCTCGTTCAAACCAATTTTCAATGGAAGTTTGCATAATAATGTACATCATATATATTTTTTAGATTTATCGTTCTCTTATTTTAGAAGTTACAGGGGGGGGGACCAACATTTTACCACTTTAGAAGTGTCTCTCGCGCAAACTATTCAGTTTAGAAAAAAATGATATAAGAAACCTTATTATCATTTTAAAAGATCTATCCATAGATACCCCACACGTAAGGATTGGATAAAAAAAATTTTTTTGAGTTTCAGTTCTAAGTATGGAGAGCCCCCAAAATTTATTATTATTTTTCTATTTTTGTATGAAAATCTTAATGCGGTTTACAGAATACATCTACTTACTAATTTTCAACAGTATAGCTCTTATAGTTTCGGTAAAAAGTGGCTGTGACATACGGACGGACAGACAGACAGACAGACAGACAGACAGACAGACATGACGAATCCATGAGGGTTCCGTTTTTTGCCATTTGGCTACGGAACCCTAAAAACCATTAAAAAGCAAAAATGTCATAATTTGTTTGAGATGACAACGTGAAGCAGTTTCTTAATTATATGATTAGTAACAAAAATGGAAACTCGATTTTCATTTTACAGATTAAACAGTCGTTTGGAATTATTTAAATATTTTTTAAATTGACTAATATTTTTGTCAATTTGCAAACATGAAAATATGATGTGACAAAAAATGTGATTAAAATATATAACACATATGAGATATTCAATGCACCGATGCGATATTGCTGTAACACCATGCATGTAATTTATTGCGACATGAAACCTTGTCATTTGGTGCAGTTTTATGAGACCGTTGATTTTGGCGGATTTACGATCCTATCACTTTTCAGATATTCGGAACGATAACTTTTTAAAATAAACCTTATATGATATTATTTGTAACCAATAGAGATGTTTTTTTTACTAGGCAAATTTTAGTCACTTCTTCCGCCACAGACTATGTTTAGCCTATTTTTATGTTTTGATGTTCCATTCACAATATTTCCCAACTTCACCACCATGGAATTCTTTCTGAAATATAGTAAATAGAAAAAAATACCGTATATTTAAACAGAATCTTCAAAATCACTGATTTTACTAATATTTTTGTCTCCTTAAATCGTACTGAACAAGAAGTATCCCTCTGTGGTTTCTTTGATAATGGTGAGAGTCGTATTTTCTTTCAACAAATTGTTTACTTAATATTTTAAACTAAAAAATAGTGTATTCTGACATAGAAAATTCCCCTTTTATGTCATTTCATTTGCCAGACAGGCACGCAGTGCCGTAAATGGTATTTTGCAAAATTGAAATGATTTTTTTATCTCTCCCGATATTAAGTCTGTGAGAGCGTGTTAAGTGTCCTTACGTTTGTTTTTAAGGAGGCCGGCAAAGATTGACACGTAGAATTAGTGAGATTATACACCCATGTATTAAATAGCCCTCGAGAGTGCATCGGGACCGCTAACCTTGCTCTAATAATAATGCAATACGTGGATGTTTCACTAGAAATAGACGCCGGTATCGCCAGATAACGAGTTACGTATTATTGTAAATGCGGAATTGGTTGGTCGCGGCGATATCGGCCGCAAACTCACTTGGCTTATTCAAACGGGGTAATATTGATGAAAAACACACATTTATATGTTTCAATATAATAATAAATTATTTATTATATAGATTTCATCACGAATTTTAATATGTTTAATATTTAAATTAATTTTGTTTAGGTAAGTTTTGGAGTTTTATAAATGGTTGAACGTTATTTAAATAATTTTTTGAACATTCTATTTTAGAACTACTATGAATCTTATTTGATGTATATCCTGTAAAGAACGAGGAGTCAAATTAATTTTCTCAAATTTCATATTTTGCGGAACAATCGGAAGCAACAAGTAAAACTTTCTTTTTGATTTTATGAACGCCGCAGAAAATGGACATACATTAAAATTAAATACTTACAAATTTCGTAATTCAAGGCATCTTCAAAGTTGAAAGTAATCCTAGGACGCGTTAGATAACAATCGTGGTTGAACAAGAGTATCAGGAGTCTTTGGCGAACATCGGGTGCGCCTACGAAGCGAGAGCGACGTCGAGCGACTTGAGGTACTCTAAGAGTATGCGGAGCGTGAGCAGCGGGACGAGGGGCCGCAGTCGGCGCCGCGGTCTCATGTCGGGGCGAGCGCGGGCCCTTGGCGCGGCGGCGGCGGCGGCGGCGCTCAGCGGCGCGGCCTGCTCCGTGCTCGCCGGCGGACCACCGTGCACATTATGCAACGAGCTGACGACCTGCCCCACGTCTGCCCGCCGAGCGCGTCGGACTAACGCCGTCGCTGTGCCCACCGACCCAGATGCACTTTTACGACGCCGAGAATGCAATCGACACACATACTCGCGTCTCGTTCCGATAAACGCATCGACGACGAAAGCGACCTGTGACGGAGAATGCGGACGAATTTGACAGCAAATGCAGTGAGTACGTCACGTTCGCGCCTACTGTTCGCCTATTAGACGAGAGCGGGACGGCGCAGCGCAGTGCGGCCGCGAGCTGCATTCAAGTTCATTACTTCCGTAGTGTGGCGGCCGCGGCGCGCGCCGTGACCATGCTCCCGATACGCGCTTGCATTTATTGACGATCATCCACGCTGCAGCCGCGGGAAATGCAATTTTTGACTATTCTCTTTCACTCAATAATTTCATACCACTACGTTAAAACAATATTTAGATATTCACACCGACACCTATATACATACATAGTTATCTATGATACATATGGATAATTTTAGAGGCATGTATTTCACAAAATTGTCCAAAGACAATCATGAGTAATTATATGTATCGTATTATCGTTTCTATTGTATGTACACACATATTGATAAAGTACATACAAGAGCTAATTAAAATAAGTTGCAAACAACGTGCGAGCGAGTAGCGTGAGAACGGCAGCGAAAGCCATGGCAGGGCGGGCGGCGGCGGGCGCGCGCCTCCCCGGAACACGCTTTCACTCTCGCGGGTCGTCGACACAGCCTGCACGCACCCTTACCAGGGATACTCGACTTGCCATCGACTGAAATTCGCCGAGATACGCGAGCACGGGAGATAGGAGAGAAACGCGTGAATTTTTCGTAGCAGCTTTATGGCGTGTCGGGAGGTAGTTGGTAAGGGTGTCGCACCCACACCCGCGCGACGCCTCGCCGCTCCCTGCCACCTCCCATTATCCAATATTGATTTCACTATTTACAGCCTGTAATCTGTTAACAGCTGCAAACTGGTCGAACTCTGAATAAAGGACCCGACACCCGGAGCGGCGCCGGCCGCTATGTACTTTGTTTGAGTATTCAATAGATTTGTATGAAGCGTCCCGTGGAATATTATGCATGCTTTGTGGTCCGGTTATGTGATTTGTCGTACAATACGAGTTCCGCAAGGAAATGATATTTCCTAGGATAGTCTGCAACGTTCAATCGTCAAGTGAACAATTGTAGATTTGATGCATTCTCAAATGTTTTGTAGGGTTCTTGAGTACAGAAGCTTGTTTCGTCCTACGTGTTCAATAAAATATAGCATATTTAACTATACAAGGAGACATTGACACAGTACGAAACAGAAATTAGTTGTACGATTACAACAATATAGGCGATTCCGAATCTTTTCAAACAATTTTAGAGAGATACTTAATTTATTAATTAAATTAAACAGGCTTTTTCCTTCATTAATTAGTAACAAGTTTTAATTTAATATTCCATTTTTATTTTCCGCAATCAGAATGAACGTGAAGTGCGATGTTTATCCCGTCTTCCGTTTCTTTGTTAGTGAGAGCAAGTGCATTCATCCAGCCGATTAGGGCGCCCCTTGGTCGCGACCTAGGGCAATGTCTGTCTGCAGCCTGCGACCTGCCCTAACGCTTGCTACCCCTAGCCCAGACTCCGTTTATTTTTGTTCAGGTCAATCACCTGTTTACTGATTGATTTGTGTTGGTTGGGTAATTGATGTGTGTAGGTGATAAAATGCTATTATGAATGAGATTTGTTAGGGGTGTCGATTTTATTAAATATTAAAAGTACGATTACGGAGTACGGTTTTTATCTATTCAATAATATTTTTTTATAATAAAGTAGCTTCCTCTAGTGACTTCCTCCGCTTGGACTGATACCTAATGAAAAGTAGTCTTTCTGTTATTCTTTTATTAGCTTAAACATAGCTATTATTAGAAATAAGATTGGAACATTGTAATGTTAAATTCACTGTATCAAAGTCAGGCTTGTTCATGTGTTTCTGTATTTTTTCTTAATTTTCCCTAAAATAGCCTTTTTTTAAGTTCTGCCTAGATGATGTGTATTTGAGGTACTTTAAAAGAAATTGATTTGCTATATTAAACTATATACTCTATTATATTAGTACTCTGTATTAAAAGTACTTACTCGTGTACCTTAAGGATTTTTGAAACTTTTGTTTAGTCTGAATTATTTGATGAAATATATTTTTTTCTAAGTCTTAAAAGCCTTCCTTTTATGTCTTAAGACTTAGAAAAAAATATATTTGATCAAACTAGAGTAATTTTGTTGACTTCTTTTGGTATTGTAAGACATTTCTTAAAAAATTGTCAGTGTCATTAATCATAGAAACTAGAAAGCCATATAGAGTTGTAGTCAAAACTGAAAGTATTTAAAAATAAAATTATCCAATTGGCCCCCAATTAGAGCGTGAAAAGCGAAGCGCGTCAAAGAAAATTCCATTTTCCATCGGTGAAGGCTTGAGCGGTATCAAAACACTGAATCTTCCGGGGTGAACGACCGACGGCTCCGCTCGCCTCCTCGCCCGCCGGTGTATTGCCAACCCGTTATTGCGTAAATTGCTAAGATTTTCTTTAAATAATTATTAATAATTAATAATTTCTCTGAATTTGATTATATGTGGCTCGTATTTACACTTAGACAATCATTAGTCGCCAACTTAGGTTGCCTTAATTTGCTTTAATTCTATTTAATGTGACTAGTACTTACACTCGATTGTTGGTCTAAGTTCTGACTTCTTTTTTTTTGTATATTTTTTAGGAATTAGAAATATTATGATGATTATATTAGCAGAAATTTACTTAAGAGAAATTGCAAAATCAAAAAGCGACTAAACTTCATATTTTGTGGTTGTATGAGGATCACGCTAAATGTTTAAAGTCATTAACACCATCTTTGTTTAGGTGTACAAATAAATGCAATAACATTTTCGTCCAAAACATTCGTTAAATATTGAGGTAGTGTAGGTACAATTACTTAATATGATACATAAGTTCATAATTCAATAACAGTGTCAGTGTGTTAGTGGAATATTCTTTGATGTTTATGTTTTAGAACTGTAACTTACTTATAACTTTTGAATACTTCTTCTATCATTTTGAAAAATGTGACTTCCTATATCAATAAAATGTGGTAAGTTGGCAACACCGGCGCTCGTCTGCGCCGCGAATAAATCGCAGCGTGCGCGAGTGTGCGCCGGGAAATGCGTTCGCTGCAAGAGTATTGGGCAGGTCAACGACTTCCCGCTAAATTTCGTTCGTTGTACGGAAACTTCGAAAGATAAATTTGTGTTTCCGACTTACATAATTATATGTAGATTGTATATGCAAGTACTTTCAACTTCATATATTATAAAATCAATCATCAAATATGGACTACCCATTTTTTTATTCAATCAAAAACTTGACCTTACTCGTAATCTTAAAATTATTTAATTTTCGACGAAATTTAAGAAGTTTTCTATTTACACTTACAATTGTTGATCGTTCCAAGAATTGCTTTTGCAATAAAACTTTTTCGTATTTATGAGGATGCCTGATCAAAGAAACCACGTGGATATCAAGCTCTATAAACTCGTTAACCAAAGAGAAAAACTTGCAGTACTTTCGAAACATTGTTTATTTTGTAAAATCCAAGGCCGAATAAAGGTATAACGCTTTGTTTATAAATGTTTTTGGACTGCAAGCCTAATTATTTGAACAAGTTTTGCATAATTTAAACTGTTACAAGTATATGGCAAACCTAAATCTAATCCTTGTAAATAGGATCCGTGGTAACAGAAAAAATAATACGTGTATAAATAAATACCCTACTAAATAATTAATACACAGGGATTTATTATTTGCTCTTCATCTAATATATCACGTGGTTTTTCTTTTTTTATCTTATTTTATCCTTTAAGATTTTGTCGTCCATAAAGACTCAATGAGAATAAGTTTTTTCTGAGTAACTTTTCTAAAGTTCAGTAGTTCCTGTTCGTCTTTTGGTTAAACCGATGGGTTTGGTGAGTGTGCATTGCACTATTGATCCTATTTAGTATAAAGCGCGGCTCTCGTCTATATCTGTAAGTGGTGGTGCCCGCAGTGCAAACTCGATTTCCCCCTTCTTGGGGTAGGCTTCAATACTCATTCATGCCTTTTCCTGCTCTGTCGAGTGCACGCGCATATTGCGCTCCCGCTCTAGGCGCTTCCGTGTTGTGCCGGCTACATACGCGCATGCACTAGACCTAGCCCAATGCAGCGAATTTTGCGTAGGGTCGTTGTCCTCGCCTACATCTGTACCAACCTAACTACGGTGCACCGCCGCACACCCACCCCCATGCATCGAGCCGGTCTAATCCCTAACATTATCTTTCGCAAGTTCTTCTAACAACCCCTGATTTCACTTTTAGCAAATGTGCAATTTTCATTGTCGGTCTCACTTAATTGCGTATAACATAAAAACAGTTACAGGAATGCGAAACAATGGTCCTTATTTTATGGCTGGGTTCGGAACTAGACAATAATAATGTATGCTAAAAAATGCCGTTTGCACAAATTGCAGATGCTTTAGCGAATTGTTTAGCTGGGTCTTTTTAACGGACATTACGTATTGATGACAATAGGCAGTTATGTCAAAAAAGTGCAAACATTTCGAAGGACAGCAAAAATTACCGCAGACAATAGAGTGTGGCCTTGTAACGAACGTAAAAGACGGGTTGCTTTTTATTTGGTGCGTTCTCAGAATTTTGAGGTGATGATTTGTGCACTGGGTATTAAACAAAACGTCAGTTTTTGCCTTTCTAGTCAAATTTAACAGGCACGACACCGTTACTCGTTGGGAAATCAATGATGAGGTGCAAAGTGTATTACAAAATCGACAGACTATTGATTATTAGTTATTAGATAAAAATATACTAATTTATCTTGCGGATGGGATAAAAAAGAAATATTTTTTCCCCCATAATGGTTGCTGTAATATTCAATAATAAGAGTAATTTAAAATCTACTCTGAAAATGAAAAGTAAAACAGAACTTAATAAAAGCAAACCAAACGTAATGTCTAGGGTATTAATAATCCTTAATAAATGTGAGTAAAACTAGTAATTTTGGTTAAACTAGCCACCATCATTCTCTTAATATAAAACACAACAAAGATGCATCAAATTATAGTTCATTGAAAAGCATTTTGACTTATGTTCATTTTTTTTTATCTAGCCATTTCTCAGGTCACTCTCAGTAGTTTAGCACATATCACTGGTGTCAAAATGTAGTGCACAGAGGTGTGAAGTACTAGTCTAGAATGTAGCTAGGGTCAAAATCCGCGCAGTATGTCAGCGTTTAGTATTCCGCGGCCGGGCGCTGCCGCCTAACGGGACCGCCCGTCTACACAGGCCTTTACTTTCATCGATCGAACTAACCACATCGTCGGTTTACTTTCCTTTGTTAGTTTTGGCTTCTAACACTATTAATATGACTCTGATTTACTTACAATCTATAAATACAACACTCCACTTGTTAAAGACGTTGTACTAGTTCAATGGGTTTCAGAAAATCAACATTAAGGCAAATTTTACTTATTTGCTTTGACTATACATTTTGTTCATAATCATGATAATGGGAATGTTTAATACTGTATACTGATTATATTAAATTCTTTAATGTATCTTTTTGGCTCAGGAAATATCATCTAAGTATCAATTATTTAATTAAAATGCATATTCTCTTATCCTATATTATTTAATAAAAATTCTTGCTTTTGAATAACAACTACTTAACAGTTAAAACCGCATGACAATAACCAATCTGATTATCTACGGTTTCCGACAAAAAAACGCATTGAGAAGGAAGCATCAAGTGCAGTCGCAGGCGCAGGTAGATGCGGGGGCAATAGGCTTTGTGCGTCCCGTTACTCGCCGGGCTGAATAAGAATTATGATGCGCGCCTATTATTGTGTTAAGGATGCCATTTCATATATGCACCTGTATTTTTTTTTTGTGTTGTAAGCAAAGATCTTAACTATGTGAACGTGATCGATGAAAATATTTTTGGGCATCATTTGATTACTTGAAAGTTTGGTTTAGGGAATTCCCAAAGTATTTAAAATGTCTTATTCAAAGTGACTATGCTGAAATGCCAATATGGCTTCTTTTTAGATATTAAAAAATATTATTTGCTGTGCTTGTGTGATATTTGATTTTCGTAACAGATTCATTGCAACTAGTAACTTAACAGTTTTTTTTTTATATTATCAATAATATTTTATACAGGAAAGAACTTAGTTTTAATTCTGAAAGCAATAAATGCTTTGATAACTTTGATACAACATCCAACTCTTCTCTTATTACTTTCATGTAATCCCAATACATATTTATTCTATTGCTTCTCGAATACAAAAACGTAGCAGTGAAAACATTATCTGTCGAATGAACGTTTACTTTCCGCGATGTGTTTAAAGTTTACCGTTTCAAAGGAAGCGCTACCATTAGTTCAACGTGCATGTGAGGTTCCCAGAGCAGGTAACAGGTATTATTTATCACGGTATAATGTTACTCATGCGAGCCTTCGTACGGGACCCGAGCCTCACAACCGTTAGATCGTCACGAAAAAAATAAAAATATGAGGGTGAAATCAGAGCGCGGCGGGGCGCGAGCAGAGAGTCTGTGATGGGAATGTAATGTAACCGAATATTGCATTCTGTGCACTTCGTAGCTATGTGCATAAGTGGCGGAGATGGGAAGCTCGCTGCCTGTGACATTTTATTAGACTTTTTGATGCATGCAATTTCAGTTTTAGGAGATGGATGCTATGAGATATACTTCTCAATTTGAATATGTTTTCGGTTTAACTTATCAGCGTGCTTTTTTGTTCATTTGTTTGTTTTTAAATATTTAATTTTTCGTTTAATCTTTTATTGTTTTACGTAAGCTGTACTAACTTTTACTGTCACAAAAACTGACAGGTAATCACGTTCTAAACTTTTCAGGACTGTGGTTTTTATTATTATTGGAGATTAAATAAAATGAATTTAACTTGGATCACAAATTGAAACCACTAGTGTGAACTATTCCAATTTTCCCCTTCCGTTTACAGTCCGATTGCGTGCTTCACCAGAATTCTGATTCACACGTGTTTTCTAATTCCCTATTAGTCATTAGCACGGAGATTTGTCCTATTAAAAACTTTATTGACCACACTAATTGGGTACAAAAATGTTCTTTCTGAAATGGTTTAGGCTAATGGGTGAACAAACAAACCGTTGTGTTCGGAAAAGCGATAGATAATAAAGTAACTAATTTTTCTATTTTCCCTAGAAAATATAACATATCATATTCTAATCTATAAAATTTTCTATTATGCACTCATTTTATAAACATACGTTACGCAAATAAATATCAGTGAGTGCCTCATAGTTACTGATAATAAAATAAATTAGTAGTAAATACTGCTTCATAAGCTTCTGGTATTACAATAGGTAGAACTAAAATTAAGATTAAAAGAGTATTTATATTAATAGAGATTATCCAATAGCGTTGCACATGGCAACAAACTGATCAATGAAGTGTAGTTAATGCAAATGTGTTTATATCGATTGAAAATGCGCTGTTGCCAGTGCTGGACAATAGCGAACGGTATTCGAAGAATTATAATATGGTGTGGTAACTGTCCGCAGGAAGCCTCGCGACATACATGTCATACGCGTATGTCGGACGCAATATGCCATTGCTATTTTTACTACCCGCCAACGCTTGGGCTTCCTGCAACTTTACTTTCATAATAGAGTCCACTTGAGTTAGCGAGAAAAGAAGATGTTAGTCGTGTATCTTCTTGTCAATCTTGCATTGATGGCTTCAAATGACTTATTATTATCAAAGTATAAATCAGTGGAACACAATATTTGTTATGAAAATATGATTTTTCTTCTATTTTGGTTCTACAGATCTTATTTTTGAAATGGAATGTTATTGCCAATATCAATAACAGTAGGTAATTCTTTATATTGATCGGGTCATTGCACTTGCATACATGTAATCCTTCCAGGATAAATTAATGACACGTTTAATCCATTACGGGTTCAGTTAATGATACATTTAACCCATTGAAGGTTCAATTAATGATTGAATAATAATTTCTCAGATTCTTGACCCTTGATCGTGCATTTTCCTTGAACCTCCAGTATAGCCTCGGCGATGCGGTGACTAATGAGCCAATCGGTAAGGTCGGGCCGAGTCACTCGACCAAGAAAAAGGGTGTTACATAATGGGTGCGTGCGCGCCCGGGGCACGGCGCGGGTACCGTTGCTCGAACAGGTTCCACGCCTCCCCCCTCTCCCCCCACGGAGTGCACGCGCCCGCTCACTGAGCATTTACTTTCTATCCATCAAGGACTTGACCATGTGATCATCAAAACAACCGTTCCCGAAGGAATTTTGACGGGAACGTTAACATCCTAGTAGAGATTATAATATTTTAAATTTTTTTTAAATTAAATTTTAATTATGATAATGGGAGATTAATTAAGATGTACACCTATAGATGTAGAGATGTAGATGAAGAGTGTGAAGAGATTTATTTGCTTTGGTTGTATTGAAAGAGGCCGAAAACCAGTATCCGATTCGTAAATAATCTGACAACAATACACTACTCAAACGTCATTGACATTAAATCTGAGATGAAATCCTTAAGAAAATCCTTGCAGAAAACACAGAACATTAAATCTTTACAAATCTCAATACAGTTGACAGCTAATGAATGATGATGGAACACGATGTGACTAATTACAAACAAGGCCAGCTCACATTTTCTTATTCTTAAACAAAATGAGACAAATCATCACCATTTACTTGCGTCACAAATTTTCAAGTCCGAATCTTAACTGTTTTTAATTTGGCATTAAGTAAGATTGACTTTCGACTTTATGGTCTGCGGCGTAGACGCGAAACTTGCATAAGCGAAAGCAGTCCAGCGCGCGCGCAGGCCGCGAGCTCACCGCGGTTCAATGACCGAGTTTTCACGGGTTTGACAGCCTGTTGTTATATCATCGGTCGTTGTCAGTGTCATTGCCGAATTCGCGGCGGTCCGCCCGCGTGCTAATTTGCATCTTTTGCGCCCGCCATTGGGCTCACTTTTCATTGTAGCCCACTTCGTTTTTTATTAGCTTTTTTCAGCTCTATCTACTGTTTGCGCACCATGTAGTGCGAATCACATTATAAATTATGTACTTCATCATCGCTGGGTACTTGAATATATATGACTTTTGAGGAGTGGTAGGGTTAGTTTTTTGAAGCAGTTGATGTCCTTGGACATTGTTTTTATGGCGAATTTATACGTCCCCTAATTTTGGATGTAGAGTCGTAATTTAAATAACAAAACTCAATAAATGGATAAAGATGTCGTTGGTGTGTCTTTATTTTTTTCCACTTGGTAAGCAAAGTCGTCGTGGATGAGTCTTTTTAACATAATTACTATAATTTTGTATAAGACATAATTATGAATTTGAGATTATGAAAATTTGTTGGATATACTTGAATTGTCTAAGTATGCTATTGTGGTACAATTAAATCTTAATAATATAAGGTAAATACGACATTACGTACATTTGTTTACGAGAATATGAGTGAAGTCACATGCAATGACAGTACACAATCACATTTTTTACATTTGCCTAAGTCCTCACGTGACATACTCGTGACTGTGGGTCTTTAAATAAATCTAAGTCCTATTAATGGTTGTGAAAAACTCTTTTCTAAACAACGTGGCAGTGCTAATATTGCTAATGATCTCGAAGGCTCTCCCGCGCGGGAGAGCATTACGTAAGCGTGTAGGTAGATCACGCGTCGCCTTGAAATTGAACTCCAAAAGTTCAAGGTTCGGTTTTTGCACGCCCAATAACAATAGACTCGTGTGTGTGCGATAGATTCGTATATAGCCGCCTAGCCAGATAACAGAGACCAACCCCACACCTAGGTCACCTGCTAATGCAGCTCAAGTAACACTGGATAGATGCGCTGCATTTTTTCTATTCTAACAAAAAAGAAGGATGCTCCAGAATTGTTTTAGCTTAGAAACTAGTTTTGTTATTCGTGTTTAGGCTTCAAGGCCAACAACGCATAATATGCTTGCATTTAGCAAGAATTTGATTTCAACTTTTTGCAATTTGACTGCGTAACATTTATACATAATGCGAACTGAGTTGAGTATATCATTGTATATTTCATTTTTGATCATTAGCACGTGCATGTAAGTGACATAATTATGTAAATATATGTTATTTTGGAATCATTTTTGAGTTGCTTCATAATAATCAGGAAGTAAAGCTACATTAATAGAAAATATCTAACACATAACCTGTAAACAAATTGACCTGTAATACATGTTATTACGATGTTATTCTAAATCTACTACGAATTTCCAATGTATTAAAAATAATTAAAATTGCAAAGATATTATGTTAATATATAAGCACTACACCGATTAGAGCATAAACTTTTTCTTTACGATTATTAGTAATTGCAATAATTAATATAAGTGAATTACGAGGGAAAACCAAATCTAATATTAATGTAAATCTGCCTCAAAATACTAAACCAAGTTAAAAGACATGTTCTACATTTGTTAATTCAATATAAACAATGCAGGTATATACTAGAATAAATAAAATTAATATTAACTAAGAAGAAATAAGTAATATGTTAGTAATTAACGAGATAAACAAACAAAAATATAAGAAGTTCAGTCGAAGGAGACTACGACGCGCGTTGATGTCTTTTGGCTGGAAGAGCACAAAACCAAAATTATTCAATTAGACAGTATAAAATTAGCCCGCCACCAAATATGTAATTAAAGCTTAGTACTAACCATATGCAGATTCAATCCAGATCCGTGGAGCCTGATAAATCCAATATGTTGTGATCCTCGTTATGTCACTAATCTATCACTTAAAAATAATCCACACGTCACATCCACTTAAAAATAGGGGTGTATATAAGTCTTATCTTGAGATCTAAGTTGCTTTCAGTCTAGATAAATGCAGTGACAGCGTATTACAGGGTCATGGTGGAGCAGAGAGCGACACGGCGTGACGCGCCGACGCCTCCGGTTAACTGATAAAGCGCTCGGTTCATGGTCGAAGACGTCCTTCCTGAGCAGCGCGCGCCGAGAGCTGCGCCCGCGCCGCGCCACCACCGCTCTTCCGCACTCAGGGTGAATGAACTGCTCGCGGGACAGGGACAGCACATCACCCCGTCCCCCTCGCACACAACCAATGCCATGGCCGAAGCTGACGGTGAATTTTTACTATTCCTATCTGGGCATGGTAATCTGGAACGAGAGTATTTGAGCAATGGTGTCGATGTGGAAAATCGGCAAATGGTTGACGGAAAACATGCATTAGAGCGGTATTTAGATCGGTCGAACTTTTATTACTTTTACATATGAACTGATAAATGCTGTTTGTTTACCCTAAAAGATATTAAAACATTTTACTGGGTCTTCTAAGTTTAGTTTGGTAAAAAATATTGAATTTATACCGTATCTTAAATATTTTTATAAAATACACATTTATTCAATTTATTTAATGGTGATTTACAAGGCGTCATAAATTGATGTCGTAGAGCCTTATATTATAATCGACTAGTTGTCATCGATGAATTGTAATTCGACGAGATGATTTTCGAAATGGAATAGTGAACCCCTTATTTTTCAACTAGGTGGTGCTCTATTTTATCTCATTTCCAATTCCAATAACTCTTATTGATATAAGATTACTTGTATTTATATTAATTAACGAAGTTAGTAAAAAAACAGGTGACCAAATTTAGGCTTTGTTCTAAAATCTATTCTAGCAGCAGTCAACAACCTAAATTGCCCAAATAGGTGAATGTGGATTCAAAAAATACCTCAACTTAACATCGGTTTTCATGAGCATTGAAATTTTTATTATTATAAATTTTATTAATATCTACCCAGTGCCATGACTACGCGTAGGTTTTTATTATTTTAATATTTTTCACAAGAGATAAACTAAGCGACCAATAAAATAAAACAAAACGAGCATATTGTATTTTTGGAAGGATTTTTCAGAATACGTTATCTAGCAGAAGTCTAACCCATAAACGAAAACTTTGAAAATTCGATGGGTTCACAGCGTAGTATGTGGAGCACCAATTGAGATACATGATATTTTTCTGCATTAAAAGAAATTGTCTTCCAAAAAATATCTAAATGTTATTTTTGTTTATGAAATAATAACTTAACGCACAAAAAAAATTGTAAGGCTAACACCTAAAATAGTAAATTAGCATCTAAATGTCGTTTAGGTGCCACTTTTGTATTTTTAGGTGCTAACTTAGTATTTTTGTGGAATACGTTAGGTTAGATTGGTGCTCAATTAAATACAACCCTTTTTGTATTACATGCTCAACAAAGTTAACAAACGTGAGCTGGTAAAACCGCATCAAACGTGATCCTGACAGATGTCTTGGCACGCGATCGCTCAGGATGATGTCACGCATACATCAGCGTATGCGCAAACAGCTTGTTACATGAAGCCTTTTACTTCCATTGCAATCTTCAACCAGATCTCATACCAACAACAATAACACTAAGGATACGAAAAAAGCCCTTTTACAGTTAAATCTTGCAGCGATTTCGAACATCTGAATAACGACAAAAACAACATTATATAAGCAATCGCGATCCTCGATCGAAATTCGCTCTACCTGCTCGGGTTTTTTCACCAAAGGGTGCGCATTTAAGGGATGATGTAAAAAATCTAACGGTCCCATCTATCCAACACACATTGCAGGACAAAACACAATGACAAAGGAAACTATTACGTTTCTTTTGGCTTCAATATGCGACTGTCAACAAAACAAAGTGTTACTTTGCTAAGTTAAAATCCCGTCCATGTTTCAATTTCAAACTGACATAACTTTAATCTAGGACAGCAGTTCGCTGAGGACAACATACACTTTTAACAAGACACTTAACGTACTCGTATACGACATGAATAAATAACATACTGTTAATATGTATCTGTCTTATACCAGCAATTACAGTACTTAAGCAGCCAAGAATAATTCAAATGTTAGAGGTTAACCCTTCAGATTTAGTCAAAGCTATAATAACGTACTGATTTGATCACCAATTTTATAAAATGCAAATACCATTTAGGTGTGGTAAAGCCATATTGCAAACAGTTTTTCTCTATTATTCGCAACTTTACCCACTGTTATTTTTGGTGATTACAAATCAGAGTAAAACTGAAAAGAAAAACTAAAACATAGGTATCCTGTTCTACCTAAAAACTAGATCTTTAATAAATAAATAAAATAAATATGTAATTTCAAAGCTCGTTCTAAATGTCTCTGACATATTTTTCCCTGTATTTTCCCATAATGCAAAACAAAATGTTAAGTGATTTGCATTTCTAGTAGGTGGTCCAAGACAAATAATTTCTTTCTGCATCATAAATTAATGTCTCGAAATCTTCAATGAACAAGAAGCGAACGAAATTGACCAACACAAAAATACAATGTTATGGTAATTTTTCTTTTCGACCCGCATCAGTCATAATGCTCACTGCTTAAGAAAAGAAAGAGTTTTATTACGCAGTAGCTGACATAATAAAAGAAAGGGGTGAGAATGCTACTTCATTGTTTTTTTAATACTAACTGTCCATCTTTTGTTAAAGGACTTTCGTCATCAAATTCTTATTGATTTATAACGTCGGTAGCAGGCCTATTGTTATTGTAATCTTTTTTGCCTTGAAATTAATCTCCTTTAGAAAATAAGATTAGACGTCGGTAATTTATGCGGATTTGGTGTCCCGCTATTCGGATTACGTTTTTTTGTTTTAGTATTTCTTAAAATTGGGACTTATTATAGTCAATGCTGTTTGGCGGTCTTTTAATACCAACCTCAATGGATTTAAAATATTTAAGATAGTTACATACCTGGAAGTTAGTAGAACCTTAATTATTTTCCCGGTACTAAAAATACAATGTGCAAGGAGTACTCTAATAGTTTTTTGTGTTAAAAATTAAATAAATGAATTAATGAAATCAGCGGACGCAAAAAAATGTAATTATAATTTTTTCGGGTTTATGATATGAGCTGAGTTAACATATTTCTTTATTAAATAGCAATATTATCAGGGAAATCAAGTTATGATAGTTTAAAAAATAATAAGACATTCCATTAGATTAACTTTCCTCCATCCTTATTGGTGAATAGTTTTTGTTATACCAAACCAAAGATCTATGTTGAGTCGCTAAAAAAAAGTGGCCGCCGAAACTGGCAGCTCCCCCCCTCATCCACAGGACGCGATCAGCCTGGGATCAACGTCCCCGACCTTGAGGCTAGATGAACTGACGTAACCGCCGCCGCAGGGCACGAAACCTCCACCGAAATATTCCTCGAGTTTTTGCGAGCCCCCACAGATTATACCTACGTATGTACAAAAACACTGGCCACGTTCGCGCCTGACAGGTAAAAGGCGATAAGTTGTGTTCGCGAATTTACGAAAATATCGCGGAAGATAATGTATATGAAATTATATACAGGAACTACTGGTTTTGTTACTTTGCGTTTATTGGGGGCGCGAAGACTTAATGAACGCGTTGATTTTTAGATTTGTTTTTCGACAAATCATTTATAATCGTCAATTATTCACTGAATGTTAGGTTTATTTGTTCTGTCTTTGTCTTTTCGGAATAAGTATACATGTTCTAAATCTATACATATTTTATGTATTTCTGATTCAACATGTGCGTATCAGATGCTGGTTTAGAAAGGAAAGCTGATTAAATTTAGTTACATATATTCCTAAGTTTAATTATTGGGTTGTAACAATATCATTTTTATTATATCTTTGATTGAACTGACATTTAGTAGCATTTTCGTTAGTTAAAATTATCAGTTAACTCCTTATGATTCTTAAGTGTTCTGATGTAACGTCAGATAGAGTCCAAATTAACCTGCCCGCGCAAAAAACTACTATTTGCTTCTGGATTCCAATTGCGTTTAGAAAAATAAAAGCCGCGAATCTCGCAGTCGCGTTCGCGCAAAAAATGTGACATCTATACAGGACTGGTTTCAAGCGTGGTCATTAGATTAGCGGCGGGGTAACAACTGGACCTTAATACGAGACCCCGGTTTCTTGTAAACAATATTCCTTTACCTTCTACATAACACGCTGTTCAAATCAATATCGGTAAAGTAACAAAACAATTGTGGCCCCGCGGTTCAATTCCATGTTTACCAAGTATTTGCCAATATTTCCGCGATTAATTCCGGTTAAAAAAAACAAGCTTAAGTTTAAGTAAAATAGGAATAAAACTTCTAATAGTCTATAAAAAGTTTAATATATACAATTAAAATAGGGCCCTGGGGTCCAAGCGCTCGCAGGGTGTATCGTGAGATATCTAAGCGTTTGCTGGAGTCATCTCACGATCCCAAAGCTGGTCTGTACCTAGGGCAGCGTATCAGCCTAGCCATCCAGCGTGGAAACGTTGCTAGTGTCCTGGGTACTTTTCCCATGGACGGAGACCTCGGCCAAATTTTTTATTTATAATTATGTTTAGTTCTTTTTTGTATATATTTTTAATGTTGTAAAAAGTGATTTTTGTTAATGATTTAGAAAATTAAAAATTATTGATAAAAAAAAAAAAAAATTAAAATGGTTCATAACATACCGTGTGGTTTGAAGTGTAGATTTCAATGAGCTAGAATCGCTTAAGTTAAGTAATGACTTTGGTGGTTAGTAGTATGATTTTTTCAGAGTCCAACTGACTAGCTATCGCATGTTACAGTGGACGTGTTGGTAAGCCGGTTGTTGGATCCTAATAATCTCCACCGCCTTACGACATGATTAAATAGTTTATCACAATTGTATTTTTTTAATTTTTGACACCTTGGCGGTGTGGTGATTGTTAATACCGGACCTTTCGTGGTCCTGGATGTTTAAACACAGTTTAGGTATATTCATCAATCCGCAAGCGTGGTGATTAAGTCGTCCACGCATTATTGTGACTATGCAGTGGGAACTTACATAGGCTGATACTTTATTCAATATTTTATTTCTTGTTGTATAAGTTGCATTAATCAATCATACCAACATGTTTTGAATATGTTGCTACTGATTTTCAGCGTCTCCTATCCCTAGGTAAGACATTTGAACAGGTTCCTAAGCGGAAGGTGTTAGAAGTGTTTATGAGCTGATGAGAATACAAAGTTGATTTCAGGTTTGGCCAAGTTACTTTGATGATGTTTAATTCACTTCAATATTTTCAATTATTAGATAGAATTAATGTATTTTAACAAATTATAATTATTTTAAAATTTTGATGTTTTAGCTATAAGCAAAATTGTATTTATTCCTAATAAACGTTTATCTCTTTTTATAATTTGATCACAAATTAAATTTTATAGAATGGATATTGAGGTTTAAAGCACACAGACTACTTACATAATTAGACATGATTGTTTGTAGAGCTGTCACGAACTTTTGGCTTCTGACGCTTTTTAACTAAAGATGACTCTTGAAGATTAGCCGTAGTTTGTAAAATAGTTTTGGTAATGGTTAATTAAAGCACTCGCACTCACTGTTATAATCACTGTTATAATAATGGGCAATTTTACTTAACTTTTTACTTTACTTAATCTGTGCATGTAGTCATCAAATTACTATAAACGATTTTCCATGTTTTCACTAAGAGGTATAAGGTTTATATCAGCTTTTTTTCAGTCATTGAACTTATTAAGCGTTGCTCCTATTTCAGCAGATACATTTAACAGAAAAAGTAACGGTCTCTTTTAAGTGATAAAGATTAGACTCTGTTTCCATGACAATAATACGTAATATTATTTGTCCACTGGCTTTGTTGTCGATTGATGACTAGAATTCTCTTTTTAACACTGCAAAATAATTCATTGTGATATTTGGATGTGCAGTTTTGGTTAAGTTGAAAATCAGTTTTGGAAAAGAGGCTCGATTTTTTTTTCAAAAACAGAAAATATTTATTTAAATATTAGCGTATGCATTTTCTTAGCCATGTAAGTTTAAAAAACCGATTTTTATAAAAACGCCAAATCCGTTTGCTTTTATCGTTGATTGAATTAAAAAATCACCACTAGGACTTAATTTCGCAGCAGAATATGCGTTCATTATTTTAGGTTTAAAGGTGTTCGTTTTATTGTCATTTACTTAATAATTATTTAATTACTATAAGTTTCAACATTAATTACGAGTATAATATAGTAAATAAACAATAAGTCAATAATGGACATTTGGTCCATCCAATCTCAATTCTTAGATACCATTGAAACCGTACATACTATTCTAGTTTTTCAGGATAGTTATTTCTCAAGTTTTGTTAAAATGCGTTATGTATACATTTTATATAGGATTTTATAGGAGAGTACGTTGATTAATAATTAGCAAATTAAGCCTTTATGTTCTTTTGATTTCCGCTTATATTGGTCTCTTTGCACTCTTTACAGCGTTGAAGAGTGAATTGTCAAGCAATTATTGACAGTTTATAGATAATTACTTAAACGTGAAATCAACCATACTTAAACCATTCACGGTAACATTAAAATCTAATATCTTGCTTCAGGAAAACTGGTCTTGACTCTTGTGTACCTATAAATCAATTATATGGTCCCCATACTAAAACCACTCGCTAAGTTGCCTAGCCCGGTGATGTCATAACCAAAAGCAAGTAGCCACAAAAAACCTATTGTGTAAAGTCGTGAGACTAGCTAGCTGAGTGGACGAGCGTTGAACCCAGTCAGCGCGGAGTCAATGCCTGCTATTAGCCAATTTATAAGACGTTCTAACAACGTTTGGATGGCTGTTTAAGTTTTGGCTGTTGGAGGGAGGCGAGGTTTCAACTTTAACTCACGCGTTTCAGAATAATTATCGCTAGTATGTTTATTGTCGAATGTTGTTTTAGTCAAACGTGATTTTAAGCCGCATTTTCTTTCATTGGGATTTATAAAAGAAGGATGATTTTTTAACTAAGAGGGTGATAATGTGATATTTCATGTGCTCGGTCGGATTTGAGCCCACATCCTCTGGGCTTAAATTCAACCTATAAGCATTTATTACGAGATCGCAGATGAAACTTTTTTTCGAAGGAGAATGCTTTTGTGCACCATAACCGCAGGCTAGCTAGATATGTGGCCGTGTGTGGGACTCGAGCCTAAAGCGTCCACTACCTACTAAACTCCAACTGTTTCCACTTCACGCCAGATTGGGACGAGCCGGTGCCAGCCTTGGCCAGCCAGGCTATTGGCCAGCCCTTATGAGAGAAACCTTGGTATATATGGTTGTCTTTGAGAAATTTGTGAAGTAAATACTTGATACACTCTTCATTTACAAGAGAACCGAATTATCAACCTTTTGATAACATAAAATTACTATGATTAAGGAATATACCGCACACCCCGTACAATAAAGGCGTATATGAACTCACGCAATTTTTTTTTTATTTCAGATAACGATAGGAAATGCTTTGTTACGTGTCCTCAATTTTTTTCGTATTTTTTTCTGCAAAAACCAAAAAAATATGTTGCAAAAACCAAAAAGCTACTCCATCATAAAGTGTGTTCATTCCGTAGCAATAAACACTTAAATTGAGTTACTACACACACATTTTGTTAAAACCCGTACCAATAAGTGCGTAATTACAAATCCGACCTTGTTGCCTCTTAGGTTGAAGACGTATTTTTTGCGTAAGTCACTTACTCCTTTATTGCACTACAGATTTTCAGATAAAATCTTCGTAACTTTACATGTGTGTGAATGTTACATATTGTTTCATGCGTAACTACATTAACATCATAAGAATTTTTAAAATTGTTTCTTAAGTCAATTAATCCTTTAATGCAAAATATCTACTTTCTTCATTACGATTCTTATTTAGATGTACAGTAAATGTTAACGTCGAGTGTTTAAATGTATCTCTAGTTACATTATTAAAATAGTCGGGTTTAAAAGCATTTACGCTTAAAACTTAGGTTAATTAAAACTACTAAAAAAAAAATGTGTTGCATGTTTGTATTCTGCGTTGAATTGACTTCCTATTTTGGCTACACGGTGGAGGTCCAAGAGTTGTGGGTTCAGTTTACCAGAGCCACAATTTTGAATTGCTTTTGAAAAAAAATTGTGTGTGGTGTTTGATTCATCTTTGTTTTTCTTTGGACATCCTAGTGGTGCTATGGTTGAGACGTTGGCTATAACTCCAATAGCTCGCGGGTTCGATTTCCGTACGGTACACACGTTTGTGTGCATGTTTGAACATGTTTGTTCGTATCCGGTTATTTGCCGTTCTTCCCTGCGCATCAGCTGCCCAAGCGGAGTCATGGCCATGGGTATGGCATGGTGAAATTGCAGTGGGCCCAAATTCTTAGGCCGTGCTGATTCTTATGTTACTATCATTAATATCATTTTTTTTTAC
The DNA here is from genome assembly GCA_949319885.1 of Mecyna flavalis. NCBI lineage: Eukaryota > Metazoa > Arthropoda > Insecta > Lepidoptera > Crambidae > Mecyna > Mecyna flavalis. Next base: position 10,594,963 of record OX439430.1, read on the forward strand.
TACCACGTGTATAGTATATACAGCTTTATCAGGTTACATGTTTTTAGGTTTTCCTATTTATTTTTGTGCAATAAAGAATATCAATCTATTTATCTATAATTGTAATACCTTCTTATATCTGCGCCAGCAATTTTTCATCGCATAAATGGTAATTTTGGTTGGGATTCAAACCCACAAGCTCTGGCGGAACTAAAAAAAACAACTAACTTTAGCATTTCTTAACAGTGAATACATCTGATCTGGCACGAATAGCACTTGATGCTTTTTATTCTTATCAATAACAAATTGCATTGAATCACCCTCATTTTGTGTGTCCTTTTTGTAAGTAACGATGTTTGATTTTAATCTGTAATTATTATGAGGCATACAAATACATACCAAACACAAATCGGTTTCTATTTTGTCCCGAGCAATTATCAGAATATAAGGGAACCTCTTGAATACCTTTTGCTCTTTCATTTTGAAAAAATATACATAAGCAACTGGCTATTTCATTAGCACCACGATTACCTATTTGCGCATGCGTACCAGATCAGATGTATTCACTGGTAAGAAATGCTAAAATTACTGGGATAATAAATATAGGTATTGTAAAAGAAATGACACGTGAGGACTTCTTTAACTTTATACTACAAGTAGACGGTACAAAAATTGGTCTCATGATTCGGAAAATCGCAAAATAAATTGGAGTAAGATTAAAGAAGTTTCTGTTACTCCCAACAATCCCGGAATTTTTTTCATAAAGTATGGATATGAATCGGATCCTATTGTTGTTGACACTAATGCTTAATTCAGAAGTTTGACACGAAATAAAAAACACATTAGCCATTAACATTATACCCGTCACAATCATGTACCACAGACGTAATTAATAATTTTTAATAAATATTTAGGTACTTGTTCACCACTTTCTAGGGCAACAGAATGTTAAAACTAAATTTCAGCTTCCCTTAGCTATTGTTTAATACCATAGGCGGAGACTTGTTATTGGCATTGTTTCTATTTTATTGTTCTAAGCTCAGTGTAATTTAGCTGTTAGTCTTCCAAAAAATAAATAAATAAATAAATTAGATGTTTTGTATGGGCAATTTGTTAGTTGTTTATATGACCATGGTGATTATTTTTATGACAGCTGTTACCATGTTTTTGATAGTAAGAGTCTATTATTGTATTTGATTATCTAGGTTTAATCATAAAGTACCTGCCGTATGTCTTAGTATTATAACTAACGTTAGAGGTAGCGTAAAAGTTGTTTCTCGATATGTCCTTTGTAAATAGCGCGATACAACTTTAGCGCTACCTTTAACAAGTACAATTCAGTCTTTTTTGATCTCGTGACGGTGAAATTATGTTAAGTAAAATTCATTTTGTTGATTATGACAGAAAACTACTTTAATCGATATTGATTTTGTTAAGAAATGAGAAATAATATCAAAAGAAATATTTTTTATTTTCTTTACAATTGTATTTTATTTTTGCATAATATATTCACTATTTTTTACATTAAAATACAGAAAAATATTAAGAAAAATATAATAAATTACCCACACCTATTACTTACATTAAAATGTTTACTTTAATTTTGTGATTATCAAAATGTACAAAAATACTTAAGTCTGTAAAAATATTTCCGTAATGCAATAAATAAGTAAATCACATACTCTGATAAGGATTTGCAAAATGCCCCTGCAATAAACATTTAATTCAATTTACTTCATAACAAATATTAAGATATGACGTGCAATAAGTGCGTATTAGATAAATACTTCTAAATATTTCATCAAAAAATCCGTGCAATAAAGGCGTATGTGTAAATAATTCACTTCTTTTTTGGCAGGTGAATAGCAAAATAGGAGTGAATCCATTTACTTACAGTAATTTATAAATAACCCCCGTACAATAAAATCGTGAACGTTTCTTTTCTCTCTAGTGATTAAACAAGCAATCTCTCTTTAATGCTAATACCTCAGAAATTAAGAGCGTATTCAGAGGTTTCTAATGATATAAAATACATCTAAGTAGCATGAATAGTTTTGATGTTATAATGAAAATAAACTGTTTTTTTGCTCTCCTGTAAAGTTGGTGTTTTTGAGTTACGCCTTTATTGCACGGGGTGTGCGATACAATGACGTTCAAACAATGATGGTCGAATCAGCCTTTACGTCTGTGGATAGTACCTTAGTTAAGCGTGGTGTGAAATAACATCAGGTACGCCTTAATGGTTGTCTGACAACTGAAGATCTAGAAAAGATCTTTATAATTTCAATAAACATCAAAGATAATCAAAACCAAAATAAGGGTCTTGATGTTTGTGCTACACGAACAAAATATAGATGAAAGAGGAAAACACTTATGTAAGCGCCGTCGCTAGACTGTAATAGTCGATATCCTGCTAAGCTGGTATACCTTCGAGATCAGTTGCTTTATTCAGAATACAGGAGCAATATTATTGTTATATTGGATTTGTCATCGGATTGTATTTGAATTTTATATGATTTTTTTACTTTTGCCATCGACACGAAAAGAAGGAGAAGGCTGTTATATTTAAGAAAACTATAAGATCTATATCTTTTATACATGATATTTGAAATAATTTATGGAACATGTAGTTTATTTTTGCAATTAATATAACTACTTTTGCATGTCGAGGCCTTTTCAACTTCTTCATATTTGTGCCTTTTTTATATTGTTAATTTATCCGACTAACGAAAGTTTTTTAGGCTCATTTATTATACAAATGAAAGTAGGTCATTTCTGTTAATAACACATTAAAACTCTATTTATTTATAGTTGTTATTTTATCCTAAATGGAAGAACGGTAACTAAAAAATTGCAGGCAATGGAGGTGAAACAGAAAAGAACCATTTATTTTTAATGATACGTCGTTAAAATGACTGGCCGTCAATAGTTGCTATAAAATTAGACAATTATTACACAATTTGTACAACACCATCAAGCATCCCAGGTAAGCAAGCATTGCAATGCATGGGATGAATAGGAAACGCCGGCAAGCTGAGGTCATTATCCAAACCCATTATTAGTTTGACCTTCAGCGGCCTGTCATTGTTGTTTATAATTTTATTGCCAAGATCATTACATTAAACTTTTGGCCTGCTATTAAGTGATTAGGAAGAAATAATTCTTATGCGATTAAATGTCCCCACCTGTGCGTCTAGTCACGTGCTATGATTACAAATATCAAATCACATTTTTTTATTCTGATGTAAAACAAGCCATAGTCAGGCAACAACATAATTTTATTAACATAAAGTTGTAGTTAAAGGATGAGTATTTATTTCACCACTGCAGGGCAAGTAATCCATCTATCTGCAATAATCAATCATTAAAATAAAGACATTTTAATAAAGATAGGCAAAGTTAATCACCACGTTTGCCAAATGCTGTAAGAAAAAACCCTAGCTATGTTAGAAGAATCCAATAGTTTTTTTTCCGACTCGGGGAATTTGTCTTTAGTTTAAATAAAAATATTAACAAGGCCTTGGCTCCTACATAACGTCATAGATAGCGATGTTGTGCCCGCATTGTAAAAAGGCATTGACTTTAGCCAAATTGAATTACATTATTTCACAATAGAATAATACACGACTCTTTTTTGAAAATAATAGTTTACTGCAAACTTTATAAGGTGGTATTTTGAACCACGACTCTAATAAACAAAAATGAATTGCCACATGGCACATATCTTAAAGCATAACTCAAGAGTGGCGATCGATATTCAGCTATGTATGTGATTGTTTGGGCTTTGATACAAGTTTTTTTTAACAATCGGCCAGAAAAGCCAGAACATTTTCCTGCTGTAACATAGGGTTCCTCAAGAAAGGCGTGTAATAGTTTGTACAAGGTCGGCGACACACGAGTGATGCCTCTGGTGTTGCAAGCGGTCATAGATGGTACAGGTGTATATCTTGAATATCGGGTGGGGATTGAGCAGAACACGAATTTTGACACGCCTGTGCGCTATTGGTCAGAAGCATACCTCTGACCAATAGGGTGCGCAGGCTTTCGGTAGATTCGCGCGCGCTATTGGTCACGCGCAAGTGTGCACATGCGCGAACTTTCCCCCTCTCCGTCGACCGATGTTCAACAAGTTTGCCGGTACCTGTAACCGCTTTCCATCAGACAGGCGTAGCCTTGAGAGGTACTTTTGTAGTATTAAAATTAAGGTATTATGCACAAAAAATTCACTGTTTCGTGGCTTGATTGCACCATAGGGCGAAGTTTGTAAAGCGTAAATTAGGTATGCCATTCCATATTACTTGTATTGATTTGGTGTCGTAAGTTGGTTCGTATCCTTCAATTAATATCTATGAGAACTTGGAAACATTTTCAAAGACCGTATGCATTAAAGAATGAAATTGTTCAAAACCGCAGGATTTTTCAATTTAGTAACATTGCAATATTATATCGCATGGCTGACAGAGCTCGCGTCGTGTCGCTTTCAGCGCGAGATTAAGTCTGGGATAATCTTGCCAGCACGCTCCACGCCACCGCAAACGCGAGAAAATCAACCCTATTTTGTAATATTGTACTTTTTAAAAATATTAAACTTCCATATATAAAGAAAATGAACTTTTTATTCGGTTAGAAGCTTGGTCATCATTATTATGTATTTTTTTTTATAAATAACTAGCTTCCCAAACCGGGTTTGCACGAGGGTACGAAATGAATCAGAATTCCTGACAATAGCAAACAGAATAAAAATAATTACCTAATGTCTGCAGAAATAATAAATAATTTAATATCATGTTTACTTTTCGTCAGAAAAAAAGGCCACGATTCATCAACATTTGTTCATTTGTGTTTGTCTTCGCCAATGTAGGTAATATCTGAAACAACTAATTATATTGATAGTAAATACTCCAGACATTACATAGTTATGTTGGTGACTTAAGGGTACCTCTTCACTTTATTCCTTAATTAATTTTATTCTCAAGCATCTCTATGACCAATTCAGCATTGTTATTCTTCAACCTCATTCGATTCTTTGCCATTATGAGGGTTTAAAAAGGGTTGGACTTTACCTCCTCCATTGAAGTATAAACTGAAACTATAAAACATAATTATAATAGTTATGCTAATGCAATGACTCTTCTTCCTCCCTTCAACTGAAACTATAAAACACAACTCATTTAACTCCATCTTAAATTTTTATATCGTTGCGGCGGGACATGTGGTCGGCAGTCGTTTCTCAGTACAAGATTAGCAAGTTATCTTCATGGGAAAACATGATATGATAATATAAACTCTGGTCCGAAGTGGTTTTGGCGTGATACTAGTCAGTATGGTCGATCTTAATAATGACCATTTGTTCCTTTCCTAGTGTTATTTTACTACGATATTTGCTTAAATAAACCTATTTAGAAATAGGTTTATTTAGGTTCATTTTGGCGATGTGAAAGGATAATTAGCTGATGCTGAGGTTATTTCCGTTGTCTTCTTGGGTAGAAACTACAACATTCCACACCGGAGGAAGTCTCGTAGAGTCAAATCAAATAAATAAATAAATAATGGACAACATCACATACATTGAACTGACCCTAAAGTAAGTAGCGTAAGCACTTGTGTTAATAGGTGTCAGAAACAACGAAGGTACCAGAAATATATACTTAAATACAAAATAACATCCAGACACAGAACAAACACAAATGTTCATCACATAACTTCACATATGTGTTTGTCCTGGGTGGGATTCAAATCCACGACCTCTGGCGCATAGGGCAGGGTTTCTAGCAAATGCGCCACATCGACCCAGTCATCAGATCCATGATTAAATTATTTTTGATTTTGATTTTATTTTCTTAATTGTTACAGATACTCCAGACAACATTGAGCGACAGGCTGCAAAAAATATGGTATGTTTTTCACATCATACTGTTGTACATTTCCTACTGCGCTTATATTCACGGGATAAAAAAAAAGTTTGTTTATTCTCTATTCCTCTTAATTTTATAATTACGTTATTTTAGTAAATAGCTAGTATGTAGGTAGAGTAGTAGTTTTTCTGGCTACAATATTTATACATCTTTTGACCAACCAAAGACAATGGTAACATTGCCGTATCTCTTTCGTCGTTTCTATCTCTCTAAGTACTGGGCTATTTCCCATTTGGTAAACCTCAAACTGTATGGGATTAAATGTATGAAGTAACAATTTTAGTAGGTAAAGTTTGAGGTTTACCAAAAGGGAAGTTTACCAAATGGGAAGTAGCCAAGTACTGCAAGGTTTTTTATTGAATACGATAGAAAATTTATTTACTACGTCAGCTATGCTAGACGACATCTCACCAGTTTTAAGTTGTTTACCTGTCCTCACTCCAAAACGACATAGAACATGCTAAGGATGATAATTCGAGAAGTAATTTTATAAATTAAACATCAATCATATCCATTGTATTCAAAAGTGATTATGAGAAAAAATAGTGGCTTGTTTTGTGGATTGTCAAGTACGCTTACTGTGCAACACAACCTATAACCAGTTCAGAAGAAAACTCAGCGATATATGTAGGCAGGGTAAACGGAGAAATAAGAAAGTTGATTAGTTAATTACTAACTTGAAGTAGTTAACTTATCACGCTTGTTCCGATTGGTGACAAAAAGGAACAGATTTATTAATTTAATTTTGAATACTTCAGAGATAAGCCAGAAGTTGTTTGTGCGAATCACATTCAGGACCAAAACTTTTATTTTTTAGAATGTTTCTAATTAATTGCCTTTTAGTGCCCAATTTTAGCTACAATGATTTTCCGCTTCCGTGGAACAGTGGCTAAGCCGCTCGGGTATAAAAACACGGAGGTCGTTAGTTCGATTCCCGCCTTAAGTCCGGTTGGTGGTAAGGCTTTTTCAGAGTCCGACTGGCTAGCTACCATCCCCACAGGTGAAATCGGCCGCCATGACAGCTCTAGCTGTGTTCCGGCAATATTAATGTGGGAGCCAGTACACTTGAAATCAGAGGCTCAAAGATCACATTGAGCGACGCTTCCAGGTGAAGTGTCCCTCAATGGAATAGGCCGCAGTGGCCGCTTACCATCAGGTGTGCTGCGTGCCTGTCTGCCAACTGACCTAGTCTAAAAAAATATTTTCATTAAAGCTTACAATGAATTCCTAACTTCTCTGGTTTTACAAATGTATTTGGGGCCTAGTTATTTTTTTTTTATAAAGAAGCAGTCAGGATGACCTCACTCCACCTGATGGTAAGCGGATGTCAGGTCCAAATATCCTTATATTTGGACCTCACATCCACTTACCTACCATCAGGTGGAGTTGACTGGCTCAATAGAACATAGTACGCATTGAGCCAGTCACCCTCACCCTGAAGGCCTGCTGAGATGCCGCTTCACGCCCCGCCTGAAAAGCCCAGGATTATAGGAGGAAGGAAACACGTGAGCCGGAAGGGCATTCCATGTTTACCATTTTACCAGTTTACCATCAAGTGAAGTATGCTAGTCCCCTGTTTCGTTAAATACGACTTAATTTTTTTATATGATATACCTGTACACACAGCTGCCTCCAGAAATTTCTGTCACTTCCCTATTAATCAAGATATATTTCAATTCTAAAAAGTTTCTTATTTGTTTATTTTCCTAATTCATTCACTGTTGACCTGTGTCATAATTAGGTATACTCGTATGACTAACGAGCAATTTAGGTATTTGTGTTTGTTTACCTATCAAACTTGCTTTCATTCATCCAATAATGAATTCAGAATAAATTTTACTCGCCTTTTTAATACATTTTATTTGTAAAAAGTAAAGTTAGTTGAAATTAAACAAAAATATCCCTGACAGGTTAGAAAACAAATCTAATGAAAATACAGCCGTTTTGTAGCTTTGTAGAGCTCGATATAGGCAATAATTGCAATCAAATTCATTAATCCATATACGAAACTACCATCAATTTTTCGTGCGTTGCATTGCAAGGTGCACTTATGCTCATAAAATGTAATTGCGAGAAAATGTCGAGCGAGTTCGCCTAGTTTTCTATGTGGCGGTGATGCAGAGCGGCGGCTTCGGCTGCGGCGAATGCGTCGAGTCAAGGTAAGTGTGCCGACGGCCGGGTATGACCTACTGGCGCCCCCACCCCGCCGCGTTCTGCACTCGCGAAAGTTCAACGAACCTCCAGCAGAATTCTTACAGGCATATGCGACTGTTACATTACCGGAAAGCAGCTGCAATCACCCACATCGCGGCGGCAACGACCGCTCCCGATCACAATGGGGTTTAATTTTTTTTCGCAAACAGCATCAGCTACTTATTATATCTGATTGAGTGTGGGTGTAGATATGTCATTCAGTTTGAATCTATATAGTAAAAGCTCATATACAGGTCGAAGACAATGAACAATAAATTTTGATTCTTTTTATCCTTCGCTCACAATGACTATAATTTCAGTTACAGCAATAGAATTGAAATTCTAATGGTTGCAATAAAAGCTTCATAAATAAGGTTTTAATTAAAATGAAATTAAAAATACTCCCTTGCATTCACTTTATTGTACAAGTAAAGGAACCAACTTTTATTAATATCACTCCTTCTTATATAAATGACAGGTATATTTTCTATCATTTATTATTCGCACACCTCTCAGCGAAGAAGGACTTGTCGTTATAATATTTTCTCTAATGTACTTGAACTATCAAGTGTAACCTACAATCATGTTTTTACGATCGATGCGCTCAAACCAGTTGTAATTTCTTGCAAGTTTCTTGGTAAATGCTATGAGTACGGTGAACTGTGAGTAAGAGTGAAGGAAAAGAAAGGAGTTTTAACCGAAACACGCGGCGAATTATGTTAATTCTGTTTATTATGTCACCGGCGAGTTTCGTGAATCACGCCGCCCGCGCCGGCCGGCGGTTGCGCATACGACACGTATTTACTTACACCGTTATTACTTTCTACTAGGGCATGGACTTTCCCAAACTATGCTCGAATTCGAGTTAACACCTCCTGAGAAATTATATCAAAAAGTTAAACAATGTGATAATTTTTACTGTAAATAAACGTTTACTACTGCGACTGTAAAAGGTTAATTCTACGGTAACTGTTGAGTCACAAGGCCCCTATGGCAGAATATCAGATACGATACTGAACTCTGACTCACATACCACTGCGTCAAGACAACAGCTATGGGGAAAATAGAATAGCGTCATTAGTGCAAAATTTTCAAACTTAGAAATAGAGAGAACAAGGAAAATACACATTGCTTTTACATACTCGTATATTTCATGAAGTTACGCCAAGTCTAGTAGTTAAATTGGAATTTGGTATATCTCAATAAAGTCTTTATAAAAGTGCAAAGATTGAAAGACTAAGCATCCCTTAACGAAATAGGCCCAGCGGTTGGTTTATTATCAGGAGGGCTTCGAGCTTATGAACCAACTGAAATAATTCCAAAAAATATAACTAACTAGCCTTCCGCCCGCGGTTTCACCCGCGCGTAATCTCTTTTTCAAATATCCCCCCTTCCCCTCACATTTCCGGAATCAAAAGTACCTATGTTCACCGGGGATAGTGTAGCTTTCCAACGGTGAAAGAATTATTCAAATCGGTTCAGTGTTTTCAAAATTGTTATTTCCACGGGAACGAGACGTTTCCCGTAGGAATTGTATCGTCTATGTCCTAATCCGGGTTATAAATTATACGAGTGCCTTTCATCTAAATCGTTCAGCCGTTTAGGCGTGATTGAGGAACAAACAAACATCCAAACATCTCTAAACATCCAAACATACAACAGTAGTTCAAGTTAATGTGTATATTGATCAATATATACATTTTATTTAAATTGCTCGTAATTAGCATGTATTATAAAACAACATTAGAGCGAGAAGTGTAAGCGAGAGCGTGCGCGGGCGCAGCTTGGTCCGCCGTAACGGCCCGATCGGGGCCGTTGAACGGCTGGCCTTATTCCGACGAACTATCGCGGCGAGAAACGACGGACTTTCATTGTCACCTCGCACCACCGCAACCATGGCAAGCCTTATTTGTCTATGATCTTAGATTTCTATAGGAACGAAGTCGGGAAAAAAGCTTGGGAGATATTTGCCATCGCATTTAAAATGGTTCCTTAAATACGAATTGCATCGAGAATCACATTTGTTTGTAAAATCTAAACAAACTAGATAATACTAATAAACTATACTTCGTTCCTATAGAAATCTAAGATCATAGACAAATAAGGCTTGCCATGGTTCCAAATTTTTTATTTAAAAAAGTATATATTTTTCGACGACTGAAGTCGCTGTAATTTAAAGCACTGAACAAATTTAGGCTGTAAAAAGAGATAAATTATGATGTTAAAACAAGAGTCTAGTCTGTTGCATCCAATCCAACATGAATTTATATAATTAATAAATATCAGTTTTTTTTAATAATACATAGTTCCATTGTAAAAAGCAGAAAAAATCAAAATCAAATATTCTTTATTCATGTTAACTTGTATAATGTATTTATGAATCAAGAGCCTAGACCAGATGTTTCGCAGGACCACGGCAGGCGAAAAAGGGCGGCTTATACAGCAGTGGGAAGATAAAGTCGTGGAGGATAGAAAAAAGTCAAATCAAGCACGAAAAATCAATAGCAGATTGGTCACCAAGTTTTCTAAATGTGGGTGAGTGAATATAAACCCGCGCTCGGTTATAAAAATCTGAATCAAATTTTACTCAACAAGAGAATTGAACCCAAGAAACTAGACCACGGCTCGTCACCTTTATAAATATATCAAAGAGGCATTGATAAATAAAAATTAATAATTACAGCATTAATTTGTTATTCTTATATGTCAAAACTTAAGGTAAATTACACTGATTTGCAAAAAATAATTGCATAACAACTAAAAGAAAGTTCAAAAACGGTTCAGGTCAAAATTTAAATAACACAGTTACTTGTTTTTGAAACATAAGTTGAACTCTACGATGTTTACTCGATATTATTTTAGCTAACACGAATTTGGCCGGCGCTGCAGGTCATCGACCCGCCTCGCAATGTAATAGGGAAAGGCTTAGTCGGAAGTAGTGGGTGATTCAATAGATACACTTCATAGACGAGAATGTAGCATCGGCGGTTTAGTTACGAGTACATTGCATTCTGAATCGTGGCTCATTAAAACATAAAAAAACTATGTGCTAATGGTATATAAAACATTTTAACTATTTATTTTAATATTTGTGACTCATACTCTTTTTGTTAATTCTAAAACTCACGATTTTTGAATAACTACTTAAATCATTTAATTCATTTTCATTTTCATTATTTTGGAATTGGGTAAATCTTGGTAAAATGTCATATTTCCAGCTTATTAACAAAGTATTTAGTTTGCCCGCATTTCAGGGGGAGTACTAAGGTTTTCTTTACTTACTGCAGACGCATAAATATAGGCAACTTTTGGATTCTTTTATAAACACACTACTGGATATGTTTAGATCGCTGTACAACAGGGTCTTCTGCAATGAAATGGCGTATAAAGATACAAATCTAACAAAAATAGGCTTTTGTAAGTAAAATTGTTATGACGTCCTCAATTTTTAGTCTTGTCATGCTTAATGTATTAAATAGTTTCAACTAAGCAAATCATAAAATGAAATAAATATCTCGAAGCGAATCGAAGTGCTGCTTAGCCGTAAATTAAACACAGCTTGTAATATGGACCCAAAAAATACAAAAAATAATGGAATTTTATTGCGAGTTTTCCAAAGACACATGCACGAACTACGAGAACTTTTTAGTTAGTAGTAAGAGACTACGACGCTCTAATTGCTGTTCCTAACAGAGTTCAACCTTACAACTAAACAACGAAAGGTGTAGTCAAACATCCAAACAGTCAATTTGAAATTTACTTTTAGTTACAGTTTTATCTCGCGAGAAATCAGTGCTCCGAGGTCAGATACGGTACAAGATTGCAGGCACAATGCTACGGCGCTACGGGCTGCCAATGACCCGGTGTCAAGTGCAGCAGTGCAGCCTGATCAATTATACAATATGCGTCTGACTGTACCGTTGGTTCTCGCGATCCTCAATAAGGACGCATCTATATCGAATTAATAATGGCCTTTCGAGAATGTACTGAGACAAACTGATTTGCGTTGACAAAATTTAAAAAATAAAATTATGATTAGCATGTGTTTGTTCCTGAATTCGTACAATGATATACATTGTAATATTTATATTATATATTAAATATAAATATGTTTTTTTTTAACAAATTAAAAGTTCAGAATTTTAAAGAATACAAAAATATATAAAACTTGGAAAAGTTAGGCCTTCCTTCCTAAAAATTAAATCGAGTGTTATGTTGATAGTTGCTGGATTAATCACCGCCACGCTTGCCCAGTGTTGCTGCAGTTTGCTGTTTTCTAAGAAACCGACACTTTGATGTCAGCCAGGAGTCCTGGTTTCAATTCCCGGTTTGGGCAAAATTTGTGTCGGATATTTCGAACACAGTTCGGATTGAAGACCGACAATCCGCATTAGGCAAGCGTGGTGATTAAGTCCGTACCCGTTATTGTAACGATAACTTGATTTCAATGATAGAGGCCTTTGCCCTGCGGTAGTATAAATAGCCTTGATTAGATCGGATATTAAAAAAAACGTTCAGAGAAAGAAACAAGTAAATAAAGTAACATTGTTTTCAGAAATGTACGCCGGGCATACTATTACTCAGTTCAGGTTATCAGAAAGGTAAGCTTATTGACCTCAGATCAGAGTTATTGACTTTCAAATTATCTCAACAGCAAATAAGCAACATTGAATTATGTATAGAACGAATAAAGTGTAGTATAATTTTATTTGTATTAGGTACGACCAACGCTTTCGCGTAGAATATGATTGTTTTATGATAAGTGAATATAACTGAGAAGTAAGTGCGGTTTATCACGTGAATAAAACTTGCAAGGTTTTAGGAATCTAAATATACGAAATTTGTAGTCATGAGATAAACATTCTAGTAGCCACTTTAATCTACATATTATATGGAAAATATTTAGGATTTGGTTCTACTTATACTACTTCCGTAAGTTTATAGTTTTTTTTTATTTGTGAACACACAAGCACACAGTTTACTTTATGGTAAGCGGGCACTGCGGCCTATTTTATTAAAGGACACCTCATTAGGAAGCATTGATCAATGTTTATCCTGTATACCATAGCTATAATTTTCTTATGTTTTCTGAGGCAATTGATTTTAAGCACCAACGCTGCAGACCAGTGACACTTGCGGCCATATGTGAGACTCAAGAATAAAGATCATAGGCTCCTCAGATCATCATCGCGCTTTATTTTTGATATAAATTGTAGTCGTTGTAGTAGGTATTTGATATTCTGATGCACGAGTATGAGTACATAAGTTATGTAATTGTAAAGTTAGACCTAAATCTGTTCAACAGTTTGCAGAAAAGAGTTACAACCATCTATCCATTCTCACAAATTTTCGCAAAATTTTCGTGAGGAAGTAGAATTAGGGAGGATTCTACAAATAAGAATAATTGGGATGGAAGAGCATAAACATGAATAAAATCAATTACATATTAACCCGTTACAAGCAGAAGAATTGGTTTCGGGTGCTATAAACATAACGTAGTATTTTATGAGGGGTAGAGATATAAAATAAGTCAATCATTTGTATTTAAAATACAATTAGGTCGGTGTTATGTATTTGGTAATAACTTATTGTTTTTAAATTTTTACCGAATAATTAGAAAATTTGCACATTGTTTATCTTTACCGAGTAACACACATTTAGTGTACACTTAGCCGTTTGTTTCTCATTAAGCTCGAGTAAAATCGACACGTTTTTCCATTTCTCTCTAAGTTCGTGTTGGTGAGTGAAAACCACATCGCCGCGCGGACGTCATTCCACTTTTCCGAGGCGTCAGTGGCTTATAACGCCACCAGCGGTAGCTGAGCTGCGTTGATTCTGTTCTACCCCCGTGTGCCATGCGATTAGACGCCGGCGAAGGGGGGTGCGGAGGTCTGATGACGCTGGCGGGTCTATATCCGCAGAAGCGAGCGACGCCGCCGCTGCCGATGCATTTTCGCCGCTGCACTGTGCAGTAGGTAAGTGTGTCAATGCACTCTAATCCCCCCTTCTCTCTGCAATCACTCATGACAAGTTCAGCTCGTCTAGCCCTATGTGGCACAGATCTGGAAACAAAAAAGTGCAATTAGAATAGGCTTGAGAAAGTATGCACTCTAGTTCACGGGGATGTTGGTGTTATGATAACGTTTGATGTATACGAGGCTTATATGCAAGCACGAGTATTGACAGGCGTTATTGTAATACTATGTAAGTGTTAGAAAGTTTTCCTGGAACTAACAAGTAGTTACTAGCAAGACTGGATTCCTGTTGTGAATGTGTGATACTCAATATTTAGTTAAATTGTTGAAGTTAAGCAATGAGTTATATTGGATACAGACTGCCCTATTCCCGAAACAAGGAACTTGTTACGAAAACTGCATGTTTAATAAGTTCTGATTATCCATCAGCATGCGGATATATGTTCTGAACAGAAATTATGTCGACGCTGCAGTAGTAGAAATTAATTAGCGGCGCTTTCCTTATCTAGTGGAGACTTATGGTCTAGAAGGCAAAAGACAGTAAATCACTATTGGAGGAAGACAATAGAGGTTTTTCATTTCAAACTAGCGTCCTGCCTCGGCTTCGCACGTGTGCCAAAAGAACGGGATATCAAACCTTGTTGTGACAGTAACAAACACAACCAAAAAAGGATTACATAATTCGGTTTAGTTTTTCTGAAGTTATGCGCGCACATATTATTTAGCAATTATTTTTTTTGGTTCCTTTTAATCAAATGGTGTAGAATTGCAATAATTTTTAATCATTATTGAAAATACTAACGATGTCTGCAGAAAGGTTTTAAATATGATGCGGATGAATATAAAAAGCGACACAAAATTCGGCAGTAATTAAGCGATCGAATGTCAATCTGCGGTGAGTTAATAACGCACATTTAATATCTTGTCATAAAGCGAGATATCGAGAGAGACAGCTGGAGTTCGTTAGCCTGTCTCGTTTTCATCGGCGCACGCTCGCCTAGAAATACTTTCTTGCCGTCGAACAGCATCGTGCATCGGCTGCACTTTTGGATGCGTTCGGAGAAAAATTCTGCGGAGCACACGTTCTACATCGACGCAGTTTCTAATTTTCTAGAAATTGCCATGTTCAAATGTTTAGAAATAGTAAATGTTGTGGTTTGTTCAGAATCTTTAACTTTATTTGATCAGGTATTGGTTTTAATTAAAATTTTAAGCTCTAACAAATTTCAATGTGAACGAAATAAATGTTTCTAATTTTGCCTGAAAAAAAATATATTAGGGAACATAATTTTTATGGAAAATGACTTGACATATTTTTAAAAATAATTAGCTTTTATTACAAGAATATCAATTTTTATCTATATAGTAAAATCACCGAAATGTGTGTGCCTTTTTGCCAAATGGCTTATGCCCACGATGTGGGCAGTTAGTAAAGCACAAATAAAGAAATGATTTCAGAAGAAGAAGGATAACTAAATATTTTTATAGCAGTAGAATTAAATGAAAATCCATCATATTTTTATTACTAAAAGAGGTTAAAGATACAACTATTTGGTAAAGAAAAATGCAACTAGAAAAGTTTTAAGAGTTAAACCTGAATGTAAATATGGCCTGCCTCGATCCATGGAAACTAGGTTTCAATTAGGATTACCTGTCGTCATATATATTCAACTAAAAATAGAATAAAGTTAGTTTAACCATTGTTTTATCTCTTTACCATTCACTTATCTGTCAGGGCTTAATTTTCCCATTAAAGTTCAATTTCAGTTATATTTAAAAAATCCGAAAATTACTTTTTCCGACCCTTAACAAGCCCAGGATGTGGTAATCATAGTTCATTAATAAACCAACACACTTTTTTTCATATCAAAGAAGACAGTACGGAAAAATGCACGAGAGCAATCAAGAAGAGTGTATCTTGCCGCCCTCTGGCGGTGGCGCGGGCGCATCGCGTCGAGTTTCCTATCCGTATCTAGGCGAGTGACAGTAGCGACTTGCGAAAGTGCACATAATTGGATCGGCGCTTTAGAAAGGGGGTTATGAGTTTGTAAGTGCAACGAACCCGCGTGCATTTTCCCCGGGAAGATGCGGTTTGCGCGGCGAGCGTGGAAAGCGCATGGTTCCTGGAATCGCGCGCGCACCTCGCACCTCGCGACTAACGCAAAAAGTGAAAATAATTTAACATCGCTGGTGTTCTTACGCGCTTACTGATTAGACTTATTTGTTTGTTTATAAATACACCTATATTTTTTGTTATGGATTGCTGTCTCACGTCACCCGATACTCGTATACTGGCAGTTATGGGCAAATAAAAGTTTCGATGACAAACCATCTACGTTTCTTTGACTTCGGAAAAGAGGCCAATCAGCACGTATAATTTGCCTAAGCCACTGCCTAAAAAAATTATATAGTATATACATTTTTTAGGCAGTGGCCTGGTATAATTACTTTTTTAACTTGAAATCGCAGTAAATATCATTTTTAAGTTTCGGAGCCCGTGCATGAATCCTGAAGATAATAAAGGAACGTATTAATATGTGGATATATTTATTTTAAACAATTGCAATTACAATTTGCAAGTCACATTGTTCATAAACCTAAAATTAAAATGCCAACCGTACCTACCTATACCGGGAAGGCCAAGTAAAGGCCTTGACAAGTTGGAAGGACGATTTATCAGAGACCGCGAGATACATTCTTCGATCAATGTTAAGTTTCTTGACGTAATAGAACCCTTTAGTGCAATGATGGTATATGGTGATGGTCATATCTCTTTGGCTCGACACTGGTTGCGTATTTTTTTAAATTATTTACTTCAGAGCCTTTAACAGAAAAGTTGCGGTAATTTCTTGCAACATGATAGCCTGACTTTTTGTGTGTGCCACCCACCAAACGTTTAACTAAGGCACGAGTTCAAAAAATTAAGATGCAATGTGCACATATTGCTTTTGACTAGAAAAAATGATCACCTGGTGCTGGTGGATGTTGGACCAATTTATTTAGTGCGCCCAAAAAACCAAAGCTATTATAATATAATGCAACTGTTCTCCAACAAACGGTATAACGGGGCCAAAGGGTTACAGGGCCATATGCCAACCGGCGCCGGATATGGGTTAAATAATCACAGGCTTTTTTGCATCCTATTAAACCCCTTTATTGTCAGTGAAGTAACAGTAAATTTTTTGTAAAATATATCGACATTTGCACGCATGGGCGGCATGTTAATTGAATTGCTTACAATCGATACCATCACAGAATTGTAGACCAGCGGTGCCGGTGTCACCTTTTTTGCTTCCAGTTGATTCGACATCTGCTTTTTTCGATTGTTGTTTTTCTTTCTTTAACTCGACGAATTTGCATCAGTCACCTATTTTACCTACTTTACTTAATTACATTAACACACCGTTAGTAATTTTACCGATATATTTTTTTCAAACCACAAACACTCCCTCGTCCGCTTGTAAACAAAAAGTAAAGGTTCCCTGATAATACTGTAGTCAAACCTCAAATTGGTCACACTGAAGAAAAATGGCCAGTCATATATCATCCCGACCTATTGTTTAGAGGTCCGTTCGTTCCGAGAAATGTGCAGTACAATAGTTCCCGTTTTACACTGAGAACTGTTATTCTATAGCGGCCCGTATGACGGTAAAAGTGCATTTTTGTCAAACTGCAATGTTTGTTGTGACGTCACAGGCGTCACGTGACTCGCTCCCGTTATCCGCAGGACAAAAGCGGGGTGAACAATGGACTTCCAGTTTGACCACAAAGTAGCTGCTGGGAACATATTGTTTTTAAGACAGTCGTAAATCAATTGATAAAAGAAAGTAACCGAACATTTTTTACTAAGTAGTTTTGAGAAGGAAAGCATTGTTTATTTAGTCTGAACATAATATTTTGTTCTATCGCTTTTTGCAGAATTTTGCAAAATTATGTTGGCATGTAATATCTAACAGTATTAATACTTTTTTTTTGCAACATTGACACAAGGTCTTTGTTAAGATGAATAACGCATGCATTTTCACGAATATTAAATTTTTGCTGATCCATGTTAATATCAAATGGCTTCCATTGCAGTGTTTGCAATATAAACATAATAAATACTTGTTTATGATTGTTTTATTTACTCGAAAAAAGCCTGTCATTAGAAACAACATCTAAGAAAGAGATACTTGAAGAGTACACAAACGAGGTATGACGTTCCAAATATTTCCAGAGAGCCTTCCCGAAGGGACGGTCATAACTAATTGTAAAAAAAGTTGGGTCCAAAAAGCGTCGTCATTAAAAGTAAATGCATGGCTCGACTGGGATAAAAAAAGTGAAAAGAAAGGAGAGTCCCGTTAGCATCCCGGTGCCCCGCCGCGCTAGGACGGCGATGGGAGGTGCGGCTGTGTGCGTCGGCCCTTCACTTCGGTGGCGTCATTAATCCTAGGTCAGGAATTTGATTTGTTTATGAACGGTAAGTAACATTACTTTAAACAGAACGCGGTGTTAGGGAGATCAGGGTACCTACACGGATGGGAACCGATAAAAAGATATAAAAAATCATCGTTATACTTACGAGTAGGTACTATGACGTATTGATTATATAATAAGTATTTTATTCTCAAGTAGGTTTAGTATATTTTAGAATTTTCCAACATGGCTCAATAATTGTGTTTGCTTTTGGACCCGCATTTGGGTTGGTGCGGTTATTATGCTAAGCTTAGTGACTCTTCAGTGTAACCATGACTCTAAAATTAATATTTAGGACGTATGTTTTTTATTCGTTGTTGCTTTATGTGGCGAGTAGTGAGAGCTTGTTTTGTTAATCACTAGTAAGCTATCTTTTAGTTTTTGTTTGGACCAATTACCATTTACTTTAAAGTTATTACACATGGTCGTAATGGCGGTTGATAGTGTTATGATGTGAAAAGGAACTTTATCAAAATAAGTTAACTGGAGATTGATTTGCAGCGTATACGACAAATGTCAAAGTTTGATATTCCCTACTTACAAAAAATTGTTTTCGGTTATGTCAGACTGCTTTCCCACCTTGTTACGAGAGGGAAGAAACAGAGAGACAACTGTGCTTGCCCACTATTTTGCACTATAACATATTTTGCATAGCTAGCACATCGTAAAGATAGCCGTAGGCAAAAAGTTGGCTAGGTTTATTATATTATTTCCAAAAATTGCATAATCCAGTGCCTAGAATAATGGATGTGTGTGCAGAAATACTAAGGACAGTAAAACATAATAATTTATTAGACGTAAAGTATGTTGCAAAATTGTTGTAATAAAGTCACTTTTTAAGGGTCAGTGGCCTGTGAAAGTTCATTGGATTAAATTTGACGATTATGACATCCTGCGAGCAGGTCTGAGTCACGGAAGTGGGTACGTATTCAGAGTCTTTTTAAAAACTGCACAAGTCGATTAAAAGCTTCCCAAAACCCAAGACTTTATGAAACCACTGACGTATGAAGTTTAATGAGTTTAATCACGTTTAATACAATTTGACTTCGTAGACACATTGGCACGTAGTAATAAAGGATAATTACGCTGTATGACGTCATATTGATGGACATTTCATGATAAAACATTGCTTTATGTGCTCATGTAATCTGCAATTTTTATTTTGTTTAAGGTTCAAGGCAAGGAAAATTTAGTTGTTTTAAAAACTACACACTACGCAGCTATGTGTGACAATTAAAAATATATTATCAATCAGACGATACTTGATTGCTTTACACTGCTTAGACATAAAAAGTTAAACTAGTTGTAACAGCAGTTACAATATGTAAAATCCTGTGCGAATGTCCCTCTGAAACAGCATACCAGTTACAGTTTACATTTCCATCTAATTGACTGAACCGAAGTGCATCAGAGATTGTGAATGCAAAGCGGCCGTCCTGTGGTCTATTTGCTTTTTATAGAGATCGTAACAGAGTTGCAATCAATAAAATGCAAATTAATGTGCATTTTCCAGCTTACGTGACCGCGGTTTCCATCCGCATTAAAATATTTATCACGTTTGGAGATGTGATTCCCTATCTCTTTCGTTCCTGGTGAGTCCTCCTACAGGCGGCTGTGCCAACGACCTTTTTATGTAGGAGATGGGAGTACATAATGCACTCGCTTCCTGGACAAACTGGACTTCTAGTCCAGGAGCAAAGTATCTTTAATATAACAGAATAAACGTTGTTTCACTTTAACGCAGCTTTTGAAAATTACTTCCATCTATGCCATTGCAGAAAATGTAACTTTATCAATTGTCAAACGTCATCACTTATCAAGCTCACATTAATATAGTCGTCACTACTTCATCTCTTCTAGAGAGAGAGAGAGAGTTCTAGATTTTACTCACCTGACTACATAAATCCCAATGAATAATAAAATAAAACAAAACTATTTTCTGTATTCATCTTCAAGGGATTCTAAAGAAATGTTCAAATAGCATTGGTGGGTTTATAATACGTATATTATGTTCCCAATAAGCCGGCCTTATCATTATCAAAAATAACAAAACTGATAGAAACTCCATAAATCAGATACATGACTTTTATGATCTGATCTCAAATTACATACAAAAACAAGGTAACACAAAGGGTTCGTCTTGGGTGCAAATCGAATCCACTTCTGGCGCACATGGCAGGGCAACTATTTTAATTTGTTTTAATGCATCGTGTATCATACTTTCAAAATAAAATATTGATATAATATGACGTCAACCTTCTTTTCTCATCTCTTAAACAGCACGAGAATACTTCTGTTGACCATATTGAATAAATTTTTAGATTTTTTGACTTTTTAATGCTTGATGTGATACATTTTCTGCCTTATTTTCGTATTACGAACAGTTATCTAGCAGTTTTAACTAAAAATTAATTATGATTTCAAAAATGCACTTTGCATAGTCAAAGACAAACGTATTGAACATCAGCCCCAAGCCTATCAGGATTCCAAAGAGCGCCGCGAGGACCTTTCATATTTACTTAACACGGGTTTATTTTCGAAGCCATAAAAATCTCATCCCTGCTCCAAGAGAGTAGGAACTGGTATTGAAACTCGTTACTGCATCTAGACACAGAAATGTTAATTAATTTATTCTATCTATGTGTCGAGAGAAAGTTCTTGTTTCATTGTCATTCCATTATGTATCTCCTCATAATTAACTATTTTTTATTCCATAATACAAATTTTGACGGTGTTTTGTAATACATTTGTTAAGACAAATTTATTAATTCATAAGTTTATTTCTACAAGCGCCATTTGATGCTCTAAAGCGCTAGAAACATTGTTTTGATTTATTGTTAAATGATCGCGTGTGTGTTAAATATTGATAACATATATTATGTCTTAATTAAATGGCATCAATATTTCAGTGTCCTTTTTATATAAAGTTAATAGAAATATTTGTAAAACTACTTTTATATAAAGTTAATAGAAGTATTAGCGAAATGCAAATATTTGACGCACGAGCCTACGTTTCGGTAATAACTTGTTCTGGGTCAAACAAGTCTAGATTCTACATAGTATGGTGCCTGTTTTTGTGTTTTAATCTGTATGTAAATGTTTATGACACTTGTTTTCTTAAGAGAACGAATGGTTATAAATAGTCAGCGAATAATTTATGGCTGGGGATATTTCAAGTATTGTCGGTGTTGCTGATAAGTCTGTAATCTAGAAGTTCACTTTTGCTATTTAAGTTTTTTCTTATAAGACTAGAGAGAACATCATTTCTGGTCCAATAAGAAAAAAAATATCTTGTTAGTCCTCATTATTTAGATATTAAGCTACTGAGTCCCTGTTGATATTTTTTTTTTAAGGAGGGTATATGATCTTTTGTGCATGCGACGGCAACTAATCATCACCACCCATGGACATCTGCTACGCGTTTCCCGCTTTTGACAAAATAATATGGAGATAGGACAAAGGAACTATCAATGACTTATATGTACCTATGTTGGTCTTCTGTAGAGGGTGGTACTTCCACGGTCGAGCCGGTATATTTCGACTGACAAATAGGGTTTGTTTCCAAATAGATTTTGCCCATCTGATATCCTTTGAGTGTCAGTAAGACAGTCTTGTCGTGGTAACGCAAAGTAGTTCGCGTGGACATATAATAATGCCCTGCTTGCCGAACTACGACGATCAACCAACTACGCAGGATATATTATAGTGCACAGGTGCACTTCCTATTCCCTTACTCTCAAAACACGGTAGGCTGCTTTCCTACGTGACATGACCAAGTTCAATAAAACGTAAAGCCAATTATTAACACCTAATTGACAATCAACGGGGTCCAACAAGATCATTTATGCTGGTCTCTAATTTTCCAGCATTGTAGAGTACACGATATGGAAAATTGTTATTTTAGCTTTAGTGACATCAAAAATACTATAGGGGAAAAATATATTTAATATTCTCATTAACACAGTACGCAGGTTAGTGGGTCGGTAGTTCAACTGAACTGACTAAATTAGAACAGAATTAGAAGAGAAAGAATTATTTATAAGTATATAGTTTGATCTATTTTTTTATGCAAAATATTTAGTTTACTTAATGTTTTGTAAGAATATTGTATAATCAATAATTTTTTTATGCTGTGACCAGAGTTTCTGGCAACTTTAATTAATATTGATATATTTTCAAAGCCATTTGCAATGTGGTCTATAAAATTAAAACTTTCAAATTTCTAATAGGAAACGTAAGTCTTGGTGCAGTTTTAGTGGCAATGCGCAAGCGCAGCGGGCGGTGCAGAGAAAAGTCATAGTAGTATAAATTAATATTTTTTTCTAGAAAAGTGGCGCGTGCTAGTTCCCGTGGCCACCGCGTGCGACGCGCGGCGCTGCAGTCGCTCGCAAGCGCATTGCTAGTAGGAAAGTTGCTTATGACGTCGGTAAGTGTCACGTTGAACCATGGTGAACCCCAAGCCGAGTCTTCCGCGGTGGCTGGCCTACTCACCAAATTGTCATTCTATCAGTTCGTCTCCATGACTTTATCTTCGCCATCTGACGGGTCACCTCGCACCGTTTAGAGACATTTATCGTTGTCGTACCGCTACGAACATTTTCGGTGTGATAGATCGGTTGTTATAACGTCAGAGCAAAACAGATAAGGCATTTAAAGCATTTTTTTATTATTTTTCAACCTTGTTATTTGTACTACTATAAATATTGTAATATATTATCTGTTATCTTTTTATCTGTTTGTACTTATTTGGCGCAAGATGTCAACTTGAATAATAAGCTAAAGCATAGCATCAGGTCATTGACATTATCAGCATTAGGTATTGAAAACTATTACTTATTTAACTTATTAATTTAGTATAAGCAGAAATATGGTCTATAGGTATGACACTAATTTAAAACTTAATTGCTCAACTTTTGGTTTAAAGGGCTAATTATAACAACAATCGCCCAGTGAACTAAAATATAAGTAACGGTTTAAGATAGAAAAATTACATAATATACCTAAATACAAAATATACCAAATTCTACTTCGAATGTTAAACATCTTTAAACGTGAATCAAATACAATTAAGGTATGAAATAGACAAATAGCTAAAGGCTCACATTTTCGGGCGGGCGGAGGCGGCGCGGGCGCGGGCCGTGACGCGAATCGACGACCTCTCGTTTTGTAACGTCGGCTCCGGTGGCGAAATAGAGGTCATTGACAAGGCCTAGCTTGCAACCATTACATCTGATTTTACCGCGCTTTTTGCCGCAGCTCCATTTTGATTGCCGCGTTTCTCGTTTCGACTCAAATTTCTATCCCGGATGTAAATATTGCAAGCAAAAAATTGCAAATCATAAAGATGGTGTAAAGCTCTCTTGTTTTTGATATTACATTTCCGGGCTTTGTCAGTTTAAGAACGGCATCCGCTGTTATTTTTTCGCACCATTTCTGATTTTTCATCAGACAAAGAGATGTTTGTCAAAACAACTTGAAAAATAAAGGATTTAAAGGATTGGGGAAACAATACTTGTCAACAAATTTGACAGGGTTATTATAAACGCAATTGTGAGCTCATGTATGGTTTTTGAGAGTTTTATAGAACAATAGCTAAGTAAGCATAGTCGTGATCTACCAATGCGGAATGGGGGGCAAGTGGGAGTAGGGGGGGGCACGCACACCTCGACGCAACGAACGAAACGAAAATTTGTGGGGTCAACGAACGCGAGTGGCCGCGCAAACGTCAGGTTGATTCACTTTTCATCTACGCTCACTTCGCAATGGACATTAAAACTTCTTTTTTTAATAACAAAATGAAAACTCACTTTTCAGTAATCACCCATCGTTGCGCTTTTAATCTACTTTTGGCGCGAAAAGTTGTTGTAGACTTAATTTCATGCCTGTTGGAGGTAAATAAACATAGCTAAGATCCAGTATTACCTGCTTTGATTATCCATATTTATGGAGATAGAAACTAAAAGTTATGATGATGAGTAGATTTTAGGTAAGATAATAATGACTGAGTTACTTTTTCGAGATGATCTCTACTTTTACTCAATTACTTAGAATTTGTTCAAGTTTTTGACACATATCGGTTACTGAGATGATAAGCAGTGAAGATTGTTTCGCACATTTTACATACTGAAAATATTGTGTTAAAATTTGCACAGTGTATTACATAATATTGTTGTTTCAATTTATACGTTTCGTGACTATTTAATAAGTAAAAAATAAAGGGAATTCAAAACTCCAAGGGCGTTTTTCTCATTTTAATTCAAGTTCTGATAAATTACTAAATTAAACTAAAACTACTTACAAAACATAGGTTATAACTACCTATGCTACAGCATTGAAGAAGTGAACATTGCCGTTAATTAATAACCCATTATGCTTAAGGACACTTGTTCAAATATTTGATTAATTTTATAAGCGTTGGACTTCATTACATTTTTAAAATGTTTTGTAAGCGTGAAAAAGTATTTTGATTGATTTCATAATATTTAATGAACCTTAATTTTATGAGGATTTATATTTCAGCTAATATGTCTGAAATCTCCTTACATTAACATAATGAAATAAGTATTCAACAACAGTGATCTGGCCCGAAAGTAGCATAAGCGTAAGTGCTTACATGGCAAACATTTTGACAGTTGTATATGAAACGCCAAAGTATCCATTGAATTTTTTTCAAAGCAATTTATATTCCGAAACTAGGGTGTACAATACGAAATTTGGATTTTAGTGTAGTATTTCATTGAAAGATGACATAAAAGTAGACATACAGTGTTATTCACCGTGTGCCTACCACGTATCTTTTGTTGATTTGACAGTTACTGATTTGTTCATTTTTTTTAGAGATAGGTATCGTAGGATCTGTCACTAACTAAATAAAAAGATCATCGTCACCTGTACAAATATTGTTGGTGAATATTCCGTGAGCGAGTCGCGCATGAGTTTTTACTTTTATCGAGCTCGGAGCGGTCGTCGACCTGCGTTGCCGCGGGTTCGCGTCTTCGCGATCTGCGCCAGTCCGCGCCACGTGACTGCTTCCGCCACCCACTATTTACACACTATTTTCATTATTCCCTGGACTGACATAAGTTGAAGATAAAAAATTCCCATTTTTTTTGGACTCTCAAAAATTTACTTGACGGATTCTGCTACTCACTATTTCCATTATTACTTGTACTGACATAAGTCGAAGATTTTACCATTTTCCAATTTTTCTGGTGGAATTTTAAACATGTTCTGGTCTCTACTTTGACTGCTTTAAGGGATGTGTCTAAAAGTATATATAGCCTTGACAAACTATAATAATTTTAGCGTTTAATGGTAAATAATAATTTAACTATGACATACATATTTTAACCGTGAAAAGGATTGGAATTAAACGAAGGAGTAAGATTTAGATGGCATTGACCACGAACTTGATTTTATCACCATCTTTCTATTCTTTATGCTGCTGAAAATTTGTAAATTTAAACGATTTTTCAGAAACTTTACAGCCTGCTTTGAGGATTTCAAAGCCGTTTGGATTGTTAGATTTCTAGAGTGTTAAATGAATATTTATCATTTTTTAATAATCGAACAACGTAAAATAATGTAACGTTAAACTTATATTCCTACTTTACTCAACTATTATTCTTATATAATTTAGCCAAAAAATGTTTACTGCTGGAGATAAGCCTCCCCCAAGGATCTCTAAATCGATCATCATACAAAAATGAAAGGATGGACATATGCATGACGTGAGGGTGTTTTACTTTTACTCGCAAAACCACCAAACGGATGTAAGTAATTGAGATTTAGTGCCTAAGTAGTTCTTTACATAGATTACCAATTTATAGTTGTTATATATAGACAAAGTTCACGGCAGAAGCTTGCGTGCTCATAGAATAATCTTACAGTTCGGCAGAGCTCAGAGAGGTCGTTGTAGCCCAAGTGATTAGAAGGCCACGTTAGCTTCGAACTTAACATTCGACGTGAAACGAGTTTCTGTTTCTAACAGAGCAAGCCTTAGGTTTTCTAAGTATTTAAAAATAGCTTCGTTCGCAACTTTGGACATAAATAGCTCTAGTGTATTCCAGTTTCACTTAAACATTATTGATTATATGCAGAAAAGTTAAAAAATATGTTTTTCATAGATAGAAAAGAATCGTAATCTGATTTGGATTTTCATGTTGTCGACTTGATTGTTCTTCGTAGCTTGCGTTACGAAGAATGAAACATTTATTTGCCGCCTAATATAGATTTGATGGAAGGTCCACGATCAAGGCACCTAGAGTTGCAAATTGAGTGATGTTTTCTCAAACCATAATCATCGCTAACAATTAAATTCGTAATAATATATAATTAGGTGTAATGGTAAGATACAGGTAATAGAATAATTTATGCTTGCGTTGTCTGGATGATAAAATGAACATGTAATATTAAAAATACTTTTTATTTTTTATTGGGTTTAAACATACCTCCGGGTATGTCCACTGTACCGTGGGGAGGC
The DNA here is from genome assembly GCA_949319885.1 of Mecyna flavalis. Classification (NCBI taxonomy): domain Eukaryota; kingdom Metazoa; phylum Arthropoda; class Insecta; order Lepidoptera; family Crambidae; genus Mecyna; species Mecyna flavalis. The sequence goes on from OX439430.1 coordinate 10,621,962, forward strand.
AGTTCGAATCCCGCGGGGAGCATCACTTTGTGTGAATGTTTCCAGTTTGGTTAGGAAATTGCAGGCTTGAATCACCTGCATGTCTGAAAAGAATGATGATTCCCTGCTTCGGAAAGCACGTTAAGCTGTTGGTCCTGCGCCTGATCTCTCTTCGGTCGTGTCAGACTGCTGTCCCTCCGTGTTATGAGAGTGAGGGAATAGGGAGTGCACCTGTGCTTGCGCACTCACTTGTGCACTATAATAATATTATTCCTATTATAATATTATTCCTATAGGATATAGCTGATCGTAAAAGATTTATCGCCGTAGCCGAAAACTCGGCTAGGAGGAGGACACTTAAACATAAATTGCTAAATAATCAAAAATTACACCATACGTTTTCTTAATTTAAATATTTACATGCACAAGAAAACAACACAACCTAAGCATTTATGTATAGTACAAATAAAAACAATAACAAGATATTACATTATTGACCTTAAGTGTTCGCAATAAAGTACATAGTATAAAGTACATAGTACTGCCTGAAGCTGTTTGTGTAAGATAATTAGATATTGTTAGGTACATGTATACAGCGTGCAGTCTTATTATAACTGTTTATGAAAAATCACTGGTTAACGTGCGCAAACAAAGCAATAAAATAAATGAGAAGAACATGCCCAGGCAGCCGTGAGAAACTTTTACTAACAAAAGCTTATACATGGTGCGAATTACTCATTTCTGGTAATTTTGAAAATGAGAGCTAACATTGTTTTTATTCTTTGAAGGCAAACATTTTCTGAAGTGCAAAGCAATTTTCCTATATTTATTTATTTTTTTATAAAGAGGCAGTCAGGATGACCTCACTCCACCTGATGGTAAGCGGAAGTGAGGTCCAAATATAAGGTTGACTGGCTCAATAGATCATAGTACCCATTGAGCCAGTCACCCTCACCCTGAATGCCTGCATAGATGCCGCTTCACGCCCCGCCTGAAAAGCCCAGGATTATAGGAGGAAGGAATTTGATACCAATTCTAAAGTTTCGCTGAAATAGTAAGTAAAAGTCTTTCCTATTTGTCAACATAAATGATTTATTGATTGACCTACAGATTAACATAATACTCGTAGAAGTTTTAAATATTTCTAGTAATTATCAATTTTAAACACTAATTATTACTACATCTTTAGTACATTTTACCACTGACAAAAAAGATCGTGATAAGTTGTCTGATAGATAATTAAAATGCTGTCTCTTTTTTAAGTTATCAAAAAACTATGACAGTCGATCTGTCGAATATCAATCAATTTTACTACAAGTTATAATGAAATTATCTGTCAGTGGTAAAATTTTCCCTTAATGTAAAAATATTAAACCACAATTAAATAAAAACTGATCGGTTTGTGTGTCTCTCTGTATTGCTTCGCTAGAGTCGATCAAGGGAGCAGTGTAAGTGCTTCGCGCACGTTGATGTCGTTTGTATGGAGGCGGAGCTCACTCGGCACATTTGGCGTAGTCAGCCAGGCACATTGCATACACATAAGTATTTTTCCTCTGTGACGTACAATATCTGACAGTATTTTAATGTATCATAAAAAAATGTTTTTTTTTTAAATATAATTTTTTTGTGTAAATGTTAAAATTTCATATTTTGACGATGATTTCTATAACATTCCTAGATTAATAGGTATTTGAAGTTTAGTATTTAAGTATTTTTTAAACGAAAAGCAAGCCTAGGACATACAATTTCTGAGTTTCTTACAGCTTGGGTTGGAAAGAATGTTATGAAAAATGGGTCTTAAGCGCAATACCCATGATTTTGTAAATCCCTTGAATTTAATAAATCGAGACCTTTCCTCTGCTGTGGAATTTAAGGACAAGAATTTAAAATGATTACATCGAAAGCATGACTTCATGCGAACGTCTGCAGATTCGACAGCAATTTGCATTGCAATATTTCTCATGACGCGCATGATTTGGAACTGTCGATGCGTATCTCGGCGTCACGTCTCGGGGAATTGCCAAAAGTGACACGTACTGCATTAGCACATAATGCAAAAGTCGCGTCATCGCGTACAGTCATCCGCAAAAGTAGCTGCACATTTTTGGTGACTGCACGATATTATTACCATGACAATAAGAATTTTTCATATTGTCAAATGTGTTGTTACTTTTGCGTTCGACTGTACTTAACCCACGGTTTTGGATATGAACGGAACGAATTATAATCACGCTTATTTTTGAATCGAGTTATAAATAATTTTGCCATTCAAATTTTTGAATGAAGTTGTAAACAAGTGACAAAAGACTGTTGAGTGACAGGACTTTTGTTTAAAGATGTGCGGTTGCGAATTTTTAAGTGAAATGATGATTGAATTTGAACAATGATTTAAAATTATATCATGATTGAATATGGAATTTAAAAACATTTGATGACAAGAAGTGGCCTTAGTTTAGAATTTGGAACGTTTACGTATCAGAAAATTACAAACACATTCTCTGTGGAGAAAAATTGTCGGTGCTTGCAAAGTAAAAAGTCTTGTATCAGTGTGAGTGAGTATCATAATCAACAGACTGTAACTATCCACTGCTGTATGTTTTGTACAAATATATGAAAATGTATGGCACAGCAAGTACCCGACTTGTACATCTGGTAAGTTGAAGTGTATATTCACGTACTCGTATATTTCTAAAGCGGCGAAGACTTAAATAGGTAAATTAAATCTGTTTTGTTAAATCTTTTGTTGTTTGTCTAGCTAATGAGGTTGTATATCTTCAGAATAAATTGTTCGTAACGAAACCTATGATGGAGCATTGACGCAAGAGAGCTCAGAGACTCTATTAATTACATCACGCGAATTCCAAAGGTTTTTGACCCCTGTAAAGCTCAGAGGTCATCAATTCATCATACTGACTTTCATTCTGTTTATCGTAGGTAAAAACTGAGTAGTAATTGTTGTAATAATAATTAAGTTTATACCATTGCTATACCAGTAGCATTGATATTAACAGTGTCATTAAAATCTATCATTAAAATTATTATTTATTTGTCTGTATGAACATAATATAAGCTATCAATGGCGCTGCCTAATATTTTGAAAACTCACGAAAGAGACATGGCAGTTAAAAATACGTAAAAAATACAATATCGTAATAATAAACACAGTCATTGTGCTTGAAAATGACTGTGTGTATTTTTGGTCTTCTTAATTTACATAAATATGCAAGCTTAGCTTAGATTTGAGACTAGATAGCGATGTGAATAATTCAGAACAGATGAACCGATTTGGCTGAAAATTGGTGGAGTGGTGCCTTAGAACCAGGAGACGGACATAGGATACTTTTTATTCCAGAAATATGGGGGAAGGATAGTTGAAAAAGGAAATAACGCGCGGGTGAAACTGCGGTGGCCACAGAAATCTAAATAATATTATTTAGATTTCTGTGGCGGGGGCGAACGCTAGTCTATCTATATATATAAAACTCAAAGGTGACTGACTGACTGACATAGATGTCTATCCACGCACAGCCCAAACCACTGGACGGATCGGGCTGAAATGAAATTTTGCATGCAGGTAGATGTTATGACGTAGGCATCCGCTAAGAAAGGATTTTGATCAATTCCCACGGGAACGGGAACCACGCGGGTGAAACCGCGGGCGGCCGCTAGTAATAAATAAAACCTTACTTTTATAGATCAACAGCATGAACTCTCTCGTAGTTAGACAATACCATAGCGCATGTAATTGTTGTTTTTATCAAATCAATGGCTCGTGCAATTATTCGCGGCGGCGGGCGGCGACAAAAAGCCGAGTTTCCGCATTGCACCGCTTGCAACAGCAGGAACTGATGCGCTCACTAAGTTAGGGTTGAGGGAACTAGGGAATAATTTATTATACTTATCTATAAACATAAATTTATTTGCACATAATAAAATGACAGTTAAAAGGATCATATTAGGGAAGATGCATATATAATAATTATGAAAATTTTATGACTAAAATGTTAAAATAATATAAAAGAAAGGTCACTGCAACATTTTTATTAAATAACTGAAACGAAACGTATTTTAAAACAGCAATCAACTTATTTGACGTTAGACCGACAAACTTATTTGTTCTGATGGCGGCGTCGCTATTGTCAGTATAGAACTGTCAATAAATATCGCTTTTGCATTGCATTTCATGTAGTTCCAATTTTGGCCACCGGAACACATAAGTTTGTCGGTCTATATGGTTGAAAAAGTAAATATTATTTTATCGGAATATTAATTGCGTTTTTGTAATAAATATGGAAGTTGGGTTCATCAAAGCAGACTCCAGGAATTTACCAAGAGTTAGTGTTGACATGGTTCTAACTTTATTTGTCGAAAGTGCAGAGTTTTCAAGGGTAGAAATGAAAGGGGCTAAATTACTACGGTATGTATAAATCATAGTTGTTAAACTTTGTATTTTCGCAGCTTGAAACCACTTTTTTCTCAGTTTTGGGTCAGAAGGTCCTGTCAAAAACAATTAATTTGGAAACTTTGTTGAAATAGATGTGTGTTGACCGTGTTGACTCGTGTTTTATGCCAATGTCCACATTGGCATAAAACACGGTTTTTTTCGGAATATTAGTGGTATTGTTATGATCACCTGATGTTGATAGATAGTCCATTTTAAATTTTTTACAAAAAAATATTTCAAAACTCGATAAAATATGCAAAAGTATGAAAGCCAGCGACGAACAAGTACAGTGAAGTACGACCACTCGACTAGTGAGGCAGTGACAAGACTTGAGTGACGTCATTCATGTCATCGGAACCATAGGTCCGTTTTCGCGCGAAAATTAAAACGGTCAATTTAAAACCGCATTTTTTCCGATAAATTACAATGTATTAATTTTTTAATTTAACTGTGGTTTATTCTACATGGAATTCTTTAAAATGAAGACAAAAATAAAAATAGTGCATGTTCCCTGAGCATCTATTGTTCAAATTAAATAACAAGATTAAATTACTTTTTTTTACTCATTTGTAAATTGTGAGCTTTAATGTAATATTATGACGCGCAAGTGTTTGACTTGAGCATTATTTTCAGTAACTTTGAAGGTACTGCCAATATACAGTTCGCTCCTTTGCGATAACAATGTGACATCTCATAAAAACGGTTTTAACATTTAAATTAAAACACCTAATGTTTTGGCTTATTTTCATGAAGGACATCAAACATTTCAACAAATTAATTGTAAGCCGACAGTAAAAAACAATATTAGACATTTTTAAACATTTGAATGTCAAAAATTGATGACCTATTTAAAATTGCGACTTTAGAAATGACACGTTGTTATCGGAAAGTAGCGAGTTGTAGATACTTATTTATAAACACACATAAAATAAATTGGAATGTTTGTTCTGGTATGGTAATCGTGCAAAGGGCACAGTCCCTACAAATAACACCGTCGAGTTAATTGAAATTCACTACCGTTCAACAAAATTAAAGTAATTTAAAGTTTTAAATTCTAATTTCCAGTAAATAAATGTTGATTTTGTAGATAACAGATTACAGACTGCACGGTGTTACCGTCTCCACATAATATGAACGTGTAGGTATGCTTAAATATCCAAATCACAGGCCAAATAAAGGATTTTAGATTAGCTTTATAATAATTATATAAAAGAAGTTAGTACTTAGGGAATATTTCAACAAAGAGTTTTCAAGTTTCATTTATTTCCGATCAAACAAATCTTCAAGTTGGCTAAATTTCACACATCGACCAAAACGTTCCGGATAGGTACTTGGGCCAGAACGTTCTCGAAGGATCTAGAAGTTTGAACCGAACACTCTCGTATATTGGAAAGGACATATTCCATGTCAGCTAAGGCCAGTTTCCGCATTGCGTCGCGGCCGCGGAGCCTGGCCGGGACGCACCGGCACCATGGGACCGTTACTCTTCAGAGCCATTTAACAAAACACTAGCGCCGCTTTTTTGAAAAAAAATATAACTCGTACATAGAATGTAGAATGCAAAATCAATGGAATTATATAGATATACAAAAGAAGGCCGTTTTTCAAGCACAATGTTGCTAAACATCAACGTTTCAAGTGCCGATATTCTGTTAAACTTATACAAATAAAATATACTTTAACGTCTTTTACTTAATTTGCCATATTTTGCATTTTTTAATCGATTTATAATTTTTCTTTAATCAAATATCTCTACTCGTTTTTCTAGAACATTCAAATATTTCACATTATCTCGCTAACTTATATTCATATACACGTTATTTTTTCTTTGTTGGACTATTTGAACTATTTATACATACCTATTTTTAGATAAAATGTTATGGAGGTTAGAGTTGCACGTTGAATGTGGGTAAAGGTACCTAAGGCGTTTTTATTAAACATTGCTTCTGATAATTAAGATGATGAGAAAAATATAGAAATGGAGAAATGGTATAGAGCAAATAAATATTAACAAAAAAACGATATCAAAAGTGATATTTTACTGTATGCAAAGGGCACTGCACTGTACGCGTATAATCGGAACGAAAACACAGTTTTAAACATTCAGCCGTCGTTGAATATGAAGTTGAAACAAGAACTGCAGAAGACTCTCGAACCTCTCGAACATTCTTAAGTTTGGTACTTAAACAGTATGTTAATATGTAGGCTCTTGATTTTTCTAGAAGACTTCTTTAATCACTGTTGAAAACTACATTTGATACATAGGTATTTTGTGTATTTACCTGACCACTTGTTAATGAACTATTCAAGTTTGCACATTTATTAATTTATTTAGTAGCTTTTGAGTAACTTTACACATAGCATTTGTTCAGTATTTTTATGACAGACTAATGAAAGAGAGAAACTAACTGGGTCGTAATCGCTGTTAAATCGAAAACAAACGTCATTATTAAGAGGAAGAACTATGACATTAGTGTACAGGCTCATAAAAACACGTGCAGAGTAATTGAAACCATATCTATTTAGTATTCAAAAGTGCAACAAAACAAATATTTCCATCGCGGGAGGCAGCTTCCGTGTTGTTTTGCTATGCAAGTTGCCTCCTCATAATATTCTGCGAGACTTGAGTTGCTACACTGCGCTACGGTCATGGAGTTAAAAAGATTATAGCCACGAATACTATAGTGAATTTTCGAAGCATGACTTACTTTGTAAATACATAATAATGTTAATGTTGTTGTTATGATTGTTTTAGTAAGATCTGGATTACTGAGAGTGAGAAAATTCGGACTGGCGAAGTGTCCCTCATTGGACTGTGGTGACTCAAATGAAAAAAAAATATTTTTAATATACATAATGTATTTTATACGCTTCGAATTTATTTAAAAGAAAAAATATGACTATTATCTTATTGGATCAAGTATTTCACCTTTAACCTTTGTAATAGCGCATTAATCAAATACAATTATTAGATGGAATTTTATTCGTTTGACTGACTCCGATTACATAGAATACAGAGAAACTAACTGCCTCCGTGGTACAGTGGTTAGAGCGTTCGGCTCTAATACCCGGAGGTCGTGGGTTCGAATCCCACGGGGAACATCACTTTGTGTGATTGTTTCCAGTTTGGTTAGGACATTGCAGGCTTGAATCACCTGAATGTCTGAAAATAATGATGATTCCGTGCTTCGGAAGGCACGTTAAGCAGTTGGTCCCGACTATGTTCCAAGTAGGTCTGGTTTCCCTTGTAAGGGTTACGGAGGTCAGATGACAATCGCTCCATTGTAATAACCAGGCTTGTCAAATCTAGGATCATAGTCGAAGCGGACCCTGAGCTCCATACTGGATGCAATCGGGAATACGCTGGGATGATGATGACAGAGAAACATTCAAAGCTGTTTATTAAATGATATATTTGAATGTCTAATAAAATATACTGCGGTGTCATGTATAAAGTTGTGAGCAGAGTTTATCGCCGTAATGTAAACAATGGAGGTGTTTAAGGCATCGGCTGAGTTATTTGAGTGAGACAATAAGTCTGATTTCCGCATTGCGCCGCGCGGTGCAGGCTATGTTCCAAGCCGCCCTACTGCTGCCTGCACGCGACCGCCAGAGGTCCTACACCTTTATGGGGATTTATAATGATAAATAATAATGGAAATCTATTGCTCAAATAATCCTTTCCTGTGATATTTCTCTATGTGTCTTAAGTCTATTCCATGTGTCAGTTTTGGAATGGCGATTATGTTAGCTATTGGTCGGATGAACGTAATACGGAAAAACGCCGGTCATGAGTGACTTTAATTTTCAATATTATCTGCCCGATAAGTTACTATGTATTTTGACGGATAAATGCACTATTTGTATCCCATTCATATTTTGATACATTTTTCTGTGTCTAGGACGCAAACAAGTCTGATTACAAATGATGTCGCTTAGGTAAAATAAGTCAACTAGCGTATATCATAAAAGTTTAAGTGCGAGTAAAAAAAGAACTTGAACGTTATTTTTTTTAAATACGACTATGTTGTTCAAGTCGCTTTAATACCACATAATATGATATTTTTTAGAAAGAAGTTCACGTGATACAGCGATATAACGGAGCAAACCCAATTTTCACAAATGTAAATAAAAAGGTAGTTAAAAAAAAGCCTCCAACGCGGAATGCACCGCGCGGCTGCATGTTGCGTGCATCTGTCGCCATCGGCGGCTAGCGGTTCGCAAGGTTCAGGTTCAGTCGAGTTCATTGCCACAGTTTCGTAACCCTTGTGCAACTCGCTCTCGTCGGCCCTTCACGCCATTCCGCCCTCTGGCCCTCCGCCGCCGCCTCTCACTTAACCGACAACATACTTTGTTTACTTCGGTACCATTATGCATTAGCACAGATTATGTGTAACAGTAAATTTCAACAATATCACAGTTGTATTTATACATCTGAAAATGAACCGAGGACAAGCATTTATGTAATAAAAAAGCGTGTTAAAAATGTACGCTTGTCCTATATCTAATAAGTTTGTTTTTATTTATGTTTATAATATGGAAATCGGAAACAATGAAGGTATCACAAATATTGAAGTACTTTGGACTTTGGTTGATACCCATAACACAGAAGCTACTTAATTTGAGATCAGATCAGAGTTTGTGATATTAAATAATATTTTAATATTGCGATGTGTTGTTTTGCACAGGCTTAATTAATTGCATTAAAACGTCTCTCCTAGATGCAATTAGAATCCAGTAGCCCTAAAGTTTGATCCTCTGACGCAAGGAATTGTAGGCCCTAAAACACCTTCTTCAGTAATTATGAAGAACTTTGGCAACACGGTCCTTTGAGCAAAAAAAATCGATTCATATATTCAATAAAAAGCATGGAAAAGTGCACCAAACTTTGTTTTTAATGCTTGCAAAAGGTACTCGAAGTCCAGTCAGACTACCGCGATGGCGCATTTTGTAGTGACCCTGCTCTATGCGCCTGGGGTGGAAGATTTTTTTGCAATTGATTTTAAATAAATTCACATTGTATAAGCTTAGAAATAGTAATATAGTTGTTTAGTTAGTATAAGGTATCACATTAGATATATAGGTATTTTATCATAAGAGAGCTGAGCCAATGGAGGTGTCCAATACTCCGTTTGCTGTATAAATTATTTCTGTTTGTTTCCAATTTAAATTCTACGGTACATTTCTAGCGACAGATAAATCGTATATGTTATCCAAACATGGTTAAGAATACAACTACTTTAAAGTAGTTGTATCATTAGCCCACCTGGAAATCAATCAATCGTTGATTGAAATTCTATTTAAAACGTTAGATAATCAGACGCTCATGCGGTGATTCTTGTATAAGTAGGTTACCACAGATTATGGGGAAATATTATTTTTTTCTTGTTATGTTACTTTGTTTAAAATGTTGTAGATTTTCGTTCGTATTATTTTAGTTGTAGGAAATGTATGTTTATTGCGTTTAGATCTCTAGCAAACATAATTTTGCAATTAGCTTTAATTTAGAGTAATATGGAAACTTGTTAATTGCTGAGTTTAGTCGGTACTACCAATTAAAGTTGAAGAAGAGTTCAAAACGAATATAATTTTATTTGAATCAGTTTTGTCGAATCTTCGACATTGTTGAGTTTAAACATTTCAAATGATGTTTACAAAGTTGTTATGAATGTTCATTTGAAATGTATATTGATATAAGCGGTACATCATGTAGTTTATCTCGATGAATCGCACGGTGCGCGAGTATGGTGTGCGGGAGCGGGCACATAGGCGGTGTAATGTAAATGCGCTATGTTTAATTGAGCGGTGGTTCCGCGTCTAGGGTTCGTCGACCCAGGCTTCGAGTATCGAACCGCGCGGTTACGTCACCGCAGGCTCCGCGCGCGCGCCACTGTCGCTCGCCCTCTAGCGGCCGCATGTGGAACCACTCGACTTAAGCTTGCTACGACGATTTTGATCGATTGGCATTAAACTAGTTTGGATTTGGTGTTGGAATGGAATTGGGGAATTATTTTTTTGCAATTTATGAGTATTAAAATGGTAATTTATTTGAATTTATCGTTTTTTTTTGATTAATTTAAATGGGGGTTTCATGTAAAAACAATTTATTTCAATGGTAGAGACGAAAATGTTATTGTTTTATTGTACTTAGGTATTTCAGTTTTATTTGATAAACAAAGGTCAAAAAAAATCATCGTTACAATTATATCACCATGCTTGTGGCTTAATGTAGGTATATATTTTATAAACTTATAAGTATATAAAATAAAATAACGCAAGTGAACCGAATACGTGCAATGGCGAAGTTTCGGGGGCCGGTAAACTTTCGTTGGCCCGCTGCGTCGATAAAGTAAACATCATCGAGTCATCGACCCGCTCGCAAGGCCACCGCTTACACAACTCGCCACAAATTTTATCGACAATATCTCCCGTGTTATTTTATTTCCACATTTCCCGCCTCTTGAATCTTCGCATTGCGTAAGGAATTGCGCAACTTAAAGCTCGAGGGGAATGGACTTATACTATTTCTGGCGGGCTTTTTCTACATCTTTAACTACAATATTATAATATTGTAAATTATAGGTGGTTTCCTTCCACATTTTTAGAGAGAGATAGTAGTGTTTGGATATTTTATAGAAGAGTAGTTTTTAGATAGGTAAACCTTAGTGAGACCGGTTTTATTTTTTTCTTGACTAGCAATTGAGACCACGTGGTGTAAGAAAGTGTTTTAGATTATTTTACCAAAACAATTAATTACAGTTTGCTAACACAGAAAGAAAAATGTGACTCCCACAAGGATTACCCAAAATTGTCGGGTGTCATTAGAACTATTAATCCAATTCACGCATCTAACGGTCTTAATCTCGACATCCTATGACTAATTTCCAAAAGCAAGCTTTGTTTTGAGCAACAATGTCGAGTACATCGTTCCGAATACGCGAACCCGAACGTCGACCGCTGGCGTGGTGGCTCGGGCGCGCGGCTAACAAAAGTACTTTCGGGCTAACGGGACCGCGAGGAGAAATGCTCTTCGAAATCGAAACACGCGGTCCCGTTAGCCGGCCCTGGCCCTAGTCGGGATAATCTTGGTAAATCACAGCCGCTCTCCGGCCGTTACTCGCGTGATTGCCCTCCCAGCTCAGTAATTTCCTGCTCGCTATCTCACCAGTAATAATTTACCTAATACGGATGTTGTTAGCGCCTGTTATGATTTGCAAAATGTAAGGCTATTTATTTTCTGAGCGAAATTGGACTACGGATTTTTATTTTTTGTATTATAATAATATGTAGTTTAATTTATAGTGAACAATGAACAATTTTAAAACCCCAATGACTCTACCAGTTCACCATGAGTCAATATAAATAGTTAAAAATAAAACCAATCTTACCAGTTGATTCAATTTAAAAATACAAAAATATTGCAATATTCTATTTTAAAATAGAAAAAAAGTTTTTGTTTATTGTTTTTAGTATTTTTAAAGTTGCGTACTTTTGTGAACCAGAACATAGAGACAGGTATAAAAACTCCAATACGATTTGTACTTTTTTTCGTCACGCCATCTATCAGTGGTATAATGAACTATATTGTAAACCGTCGAGGTCGGTTTGTAGCATAACATGGCGTCTGCTTTTACGTAATATATCTGTCTTGGTCCAATAGATGTCACTGCTAAAATATTATTGTGCAAAAAGGTGGGCGAACCTATCAGAGAAATCGGACTAGTGCGTAAGCACTATCCGAACTCGGTCCGAGTTTTCTAGATCAATATTTTTAAGAACTCGGATCGGATAAGAATCGGATGTAGTGCGTAAACGCTCTAAGTATAGGGCGAAATTAGAAAAATTATAAAATATTAGCAAATAATAATTTAACTGATTCATGATTCTATAATTTGATTCTTTGGCTAATTCTTGTCGGTAAAAGCGGGGACAAATATTTTTTTTTAATAATGTAGTCGAAGTGCTTTGATAACTTTAAAACTATGAAAAAGTATAATCTTCAATTATAACTGAAAATTGAGGTAAATATAATGTTCTTATTTTGGAATTAATTATTTATATTTTTCCTACAAATTAAATTGACAAAGAGTGTTGTTTCCTTGTAATTGAGAGCTAAAACTTTCAGGACAACGTTTACGCAATTTTGTCTCTTTGTCTCAAGATTAATATTACTTGGTGAGTGTCGTAGCCACGTCGTAGCTTTGACGTAGTCAACTTGGTTGTCGTAGCAGGGTCATTTTTTACGCGATGGCAAAAACACTCTTGATTTTACAGGTGAATAAAATCAATATAATTAAATTATAGAAAATATTTTCTGATTCATTTAAAAAAAATATATAACTAAATTAATTTTCCAACAACATCACATACATGTGACCCCAAAGTAAGTTGTTAAAGCATTTACCTATGTTATGGGTATTTGAAAGTGTACCACAAATAAATATGTAATTAAGTACAAATATAAATCCAGACACAGGACTAAAACAAATGTTTATCCCATAATTAATGTTTGCCCAGGGTAGAATACCTACGTACCCACGACATCTAGCCCATAGAGCAGACTGACTACCAAATACGCGATCGAGCCAGTGAAATACGTAATTATTTTTACCACATTTAAATATTTACTTTTAAGTAAACATAAAAAAAGTACAAATTGATAATAGGTATAGATAGATAGATAGATACTCTTTATTGCACAAAACATAGGAAAACATGTTACATAATGAAGCTGTACAATTCAGGCGGACTTATCGCTAGATAGCGATCTCTTCCAGTCAACCTTAGGATGGAGGAAAGTAATAAAAATAGTTTAAACAGAAATAAAGGGTAGGTAGTGCAAGACGGAGAAAAAAAAAAAAAATTATATGTTGCATCTAATAAAGAAATAAGAAATATATCATAACATATAAAAATATATAAGTATATACATAAACATACATAAACATAATAATACATACACATACATAAAGTAAACACAGTACCAGATTCACGGACAACACACAAAAGAACCATTCAACCAAAATAGATCATAAAAATGACAACACTCAAGCATTAGTCAGGGGAGAGAAAGAAAGTAAGATTTAACGCGAGATTTAAAAATTGTAAGTGTCTGAGACTCACGTATAGAAAGGGGGAGAGAATTCCAAAGACGGATAGATTGAACAGTGAAGGATTGGGAGTAGAACTCAGTAGAGTGAGGTGGAAAGACAAGATGTAACTTCCGGGCTGAACGCAGATCAAGACCTTTGGTGGATTGCAAGAACTGAAACCGCTCCTTAAGATAGGAAGGAGATAAAGGGTTGAATAGTATGGAAAACAATAAGCCAAGAACATGCAAATCACGGCGACGTCGTATCGGAAGCCAGCCTAGCCGAGCTCGGTACTCAGAAACGTGATCGTATTTACGTAGGCCGAAGATAATACGTATGCAAAAATTTTGCAATCGTTCTAGCTTATTAAGTGACGCTTCACAAAGATCTGTATAACAACAATCGGCGTAGTCAAGCAAAGGCAGTAAAAGGGCCTGCACTAGCACAATTTTGGTGGGTATTGGTAAAAAGTTGCGTAGTCTATTGATGGAACCTGCAGAAGCAAACACTTTCCTGCTAACCTCCCCGATTTGTTTATCCCACGTCAGAGTACAGTCTATTAATACCCCAAGGTTTTTAACTACTCGGTTATAGGCTAACTGGACACCGTCAAGCATTAAAGGTGGCAAAGAATCCCAATCGATCCTGGCGATTTGTCGTGACCCACCAAGTAATATAATCTGAGTTTTTTCAGGGTTTACCCTGAGCCCAAACGACTTGCTCCAGTCTACAATTCTAGCCAAGTCCCTATTCAGGACCCCAATAACACCGGGGAGCTCTTCAAAATCGCCACTAGAGTAAAGTTGTAGGTCGTCTGCATATAGATGGTAGGAGGAAGAAAGACCATGAGTGATACTATTTATAAAAGTTGAAAAAAGTAAGGGAGACAAGACGCCACCTTGAGGCACCCCGGCACCAATATCGTTCCATGCAGAAAAGGAGTCATCAACACGAATACGCTGCCGGCGCCCATGTAGATAGCTATGAAACCAGTCAACCACCGTTGGAGATATGTTCAGAGAGCGTAACAGGCCAAGCAGGATTTCAAAGTCTACAACGTTGAAGGCATTACTGAAGTCCAATAATGCCAACACCGTAAGGCCTCTACTGTCCATGGCAAGGCGGATGTCATCGGTGATCTTAACTAAGGCCGTTACCGTACTATGGCCACGACGGAAACCAGATTGGAATGAGTTCAGAAGGTTATTTTTGGCTAGGAATGAGCTGAGCTGTTGATGAACAACGCGCTCCAGCACTTTGGATAGGAATGGCAAAATTGAAATAGGACGAAACTCGGAAAAGGACGATGGATTGGCTTTTTTAGGGAGTGGAATGATTTGAGCAAATTTCCAAGCTGTCGGAAATATGCTAGATGACAAGGAATAATTAAGGATATGGGTAATGATAGGAGTCAAAAGGTCAAGGAGAGGAGTGACCATTTTACGGCTTACGCTGTCACTGCCGACAGCGTTTGAGGCAATAGCTAAGATATTCTTCTTTACATCACAATCGGTTAGCTGATCAAAAGATGAGTAGTCTGGAATTGGAAGAGATGAAAGATAATTTAGGGTTTTGGTTTTAACAGTACCATCAATGGTAGACAAGGAAGTAAAATGTTTATTCAACTGGTCGATATTGATATCTTTAGGAAAAGAACTGCGAGATGTTTTACCAATTCCAAGTGACTTTAGAAATTTCCAGACTTTGGCTGGGTTTTCATTTTCTACGGATTCGTGAATGTGGCGTCTTTGTGCATCCCTACACATTCTATTGCAGCGGTTCCTTAACAACTTATACTTTTCACGATTTTTATCGGACGGGTCCACTTTAAACCTTGATTTAGCCGCATGTTTCTTATTTCGCAGAGCTTTAATATCATCTGTGAGCCAAGGTGCAGGAGAATGCTTGATCTTAACAGGCCGCACGGGCGCATGCTTGTCAAAGAGTTGGATTAATAGTGTGTTAAAAACATTAACCTTCTCATCAACAGTACCAGCATCATAAATACTCGACCAATCCATGTCTGCTGCATCCCGCCGCAAATCATCAATGCTCATGCCACCAAAATTGCGCTGCAAAACCACTTTTGCCTTGTATTTGGGAGGTCGGACTTTGTAAGACAAATAAAGATCATTCTAGTTTAAAATGTTAAATAATATGTAATAACTGTTAAGTATGTATAACATTACAGTAGCCAAACATCAATTAATCATACCAGTACATAGGGGACCGGAGTATTGCGCACACAAAAAACGTTTGCGTTTTTTATCATTTTTATGTTCTTTATTTAAAAAATAAGCGAATTGATTGGCTGCGCGGAACGCGGTCGCGTGGCCCGCGGTGCGCACCGACCCTTCGCCGGCGACCAATGAGGGCGGGCCTCCCTAAGGGGTCCTCGCCCTTTTCGCATATAAAACAAAAATCCTACTCATCAATAAAGTCTTGCAACAAATGCTGAATTATAGTTTATACAGTTTAACGCAAGCTGGAGAAAAATAACATGGAGTAAAAAACCAAAATAAATCGTTTTACTCGTATTTTAATGTTTAAAGACAACAACCTAACATACGAGTAATTTTATGTCAATTAGTATAATTTTAATCAGTTCTTCTAAAATTTAAAAACAAAACGTCTGAGTACGAAAGATTCTTACTACTTACCTCCCGAATGATTTGTGCGATTTTTTTCTATCTATGAAAATTTGACATCGGTTCAGATAAGTCCTTTGTTAGATAAAGGGCATTGAAGATTTTGGCCTTCCTACTGGTCCGCCATTTTGACTTTTTTTCAAAACAGCGTTAACTTGAAATTCTTAAAAAAATGGATACTTAGTTAGTATGAACACAATCATTAAATGTGATTAGAAGGTGTCATAATATCCAAGATATCCTAAAGAATTTCAAGTGAACGATGTTTTGAAAAAAAGTCAAAAAGCGGGACTAGTAGGTAAGCCAGCCTCCATACAAAAATCTTCATACCCCTTTCATTAGCAACGAATTTGGAAGTCATAGTAAAGACGACAGTAATTTGTTTTAAAGAATTTTATCCAATGCCGTTATAGAGTCTATTCTACGGTACAAATGAATGTTTTAGAAAATGTAGACTTAAAAGGACATGAGGGAAAAATAAGCATCGTTTTGGTGTTAAGGTAATCTATACTTTTATGCATATGGACTTTTTCTATGCATATTATAATGTACATATTTTTCTGGTAAAATGTTAACACTAAAAGGACCGGGTTTCATACTATACCTATACGAAGCCCCCTTAAGACCGCAGCCGTCATTTTGACGCTCCTAGAGATTCAATCATTATCCTCACAAAATTATTGTGTATTTCGGTTTATAATGAAACAAAAATATTAAAACTTTATTTTTTGTTAATAATTAACAATTAAAGCTCTTAGCCCTACTCGGATTAACAAATAATTGTTTTCTTTTATCTTTTATACATTTTCCATAAACAGCTTTTTTACACATTGTGCAGTTTTCACACTTATTTTTTTTTTACAATTAAGTACGATTGATTTTACATGGCCACCTCTAATTGTTTGTAGTATGTAGATTGTTTACTTGTTTCTAAATTACTTTCCTGTCTTTGAGTTGCAGCTAGAGTAGTTTTTTTTTTCACATACTCTGCACGTAGGTTGTTTACTAGTTGAAGGATAAAATCATGCCTAGAAATATTTATTTCTTTGACTATTTGGTACAGAATCCATGAGTTTACTGCTAAATCAAGTATTTATTGTAACTGCTATTACTTATAGATCAATCACTATCAACAAATATAAATACATATCTGCAAACACTTTACATTTCATCCCTGGGCTCAAATCCCTAAAACGCAAGTGTCACACACTCGAACGCAAAGCCGCCAATATACAAACAGAAACTCAAAGTCATGATTCACTTCCTATCAGCCAATTTTTGCTGGTTATATGTTATTCAGCACTCGATCACTTATTTTAGCGTCGCTTTTGACACAAAATAAATACTTGTCTGTTTTGTGCATTTGATTGGGAGCATTGTGAAGGCGCGGAGATGTCATCTTTGTTGCTGTCAACCGCCCCCTCGCGAATTGTGCAGACCCTCGCGCATGCGCGGGAATAAGCCTGTTTTGTGATGACGATGACGTGCGACATTTTGTTTGTAGATACTCAAAAATAATAATTTTGTTAATAGATTCGTAAATACAAATGAAAAACGTTACGATTAAAATTTGTAAACTTATGAAGATTATGTAGAGCCACCTATAGAGCTTTTTTTATATCGGCTCGGACCTTAGAAAAACTTTCTCAGGCTTGGTCTTTTTTTTAATGGTAAACTCTTGGTAAACTACAATAATCAATAACAAAATCCGTCATTTTTATACCGTAGTCTTCGGGCACGATACCATAGAATATACATGTATTACGATACTTAAAATTAATTATAACAAACGGCAATATTAGTTGCAGTCAATTGATATAATTACGTCATGTAGTAGTAATTAACTTTGTTATAAAGTTTATGGGAATGTTAGTATGGATATTTGTCGAATTAAAATGATAACTTATAACCTACACACCAGAATAACACATATGTATAAGCATAAACATATTATGTATATCGTTTGAATGCAGGCGTAGCCGCGTCCGGAGGCTAGTATATACAAACAATTAAACGTTTTTATTATTATAGTTGGAATAACGCCGCCCTATGTCTCATTTTTTGAAAACTGGTATTCCAGTAAGTTATTAATAAAATAAAATAATAAAATAATAATTTATTCTGCAAATAGATTTTAGAAAAATACTTTTGCACGTCAATCTTTTTTCCCCTACCACTTATATGGTCCTAAACTATCGTAGAGATTAAGAAGGGTATCCATAAATATAGTTTAAAATATGCATACTTTTAATGGTGGTCGCAGCCACCGACACGTCATGTAACACATAAATGTGGTTATGACGTAGAACTAAGCCGCGTAACAACAGCGCTACAGTACACATTATGTAATTGGTAAAAAAGCTCGGAAATTATTTTATAATATTGGTAAAATATATTAGACCAAGCTTAAGTACGTCTTTGTAATAAATTGTAATAACGATAAATCAAGGCCGGACCAATAATTTGACAAATTTGGAGAGATATGGCTTTTTATCCGCTCCCACAGGGGTGGCACGTGGACTGGCTGAATAGACTGCCCATTAATGCTTAGTTTTATTCCTAGCCCCGCTACGAGTTTTTTGCCACTATTGTGTGATGGTTTTACTTTTTTTTTGCGTGGTCAACGAGGGGTCAGTTTTTTATTGAGCCACTGATTGATTGACAGAGAACGGTCATTCGCAAATTGGCAGCTGCGAATTCTCTTTACTCTATTTTTGATTATAAAGAAAGTTGTTGCGTGAACCTAAATATTGTTTCTGTATTCGTTCTGACGTAATTGAGCCAAAAATTAATTGGTACTACAAATACCTGTTAATTAATATACTAGTTTTATGAATAATAACTTGGATCAATAAGTAAACCGTGATTTTTTCGTTCTAAAGTTCTATGTGATCGTTTTTTTTTCAATATAATTCTTAGCAATATCTACTTAAATATGGTAATCTTCTTTAGTACCTACGAGTACAAGACAGATTTCAGTAATTCAATTTTGATTTATTTTGTAAACTTTATTCAAACATTTTGCGAAGCAGATATCTACACGTCAATCAGAGTTCAGCTTATTAACACGGCTTGATATGCCATTGTCCAGTCGCAGGACACGCGTTAGTTTTTTTCGTATTTTTTTATCGCATTTTTTGCACTCCAAAAAACTTCCCCTATTCATGGGCTAACAGGGACCTTTGATCCGAGCGCTTATTAAAAGTAAATATTTCATGAAATATTATACTGTATTTTGGTGGGTCTTTTTTATGTTTTTATGATGAATCAATTGCTTCAAAGCTCTTCTTGCTTTAAATGGAGAATTTCCCAGAGTTTGATTATTATTATTATATGGACAGGTAAAATAGGACCTAATCGAAAATAATTACTTCTTTTTTCTTGGATACTCTTCCTTTATGGACTAGATATTTTTAAATATTATTTATTAATATATTCAATAATATATTCAATATATAAACGTTACCAATTTATTCTATTTGTTTGATAGTAAACAGATTATCAAGCTGATTGGAATTATCGATAAAATGCATATCGAATCCCGTGATATTAATTCTCAGTGAAATGTAGAAAAAATATGGAGCATTAGTGACGTTTGTACGCGACTGTAGGGTGGGTCAGGTAAGGATAGTGTGACCACGATGCTGATGTTACGGAATATCTGAAGCTGTCATGGTTATGAAATTGCATAAAGTGTCAAAAAGTAGCTTTAAATAGCTTATTGGTTATAAAATTGCGTAAAGGACCGTAAAGTATTCAGATCGAAAGCAAATATAAACCGATTACAGACAACCGTTTAAAGCAAAACCATTTTTGTGGTGTGATTATAAAAAAATGTGGACTTCAGAGGGCACAGGAGGTGATTAGATAAAGAATAAGGTTGAAATGAAGTCTAAAAGATTTTTGTAGCCTTCATTAAACCAAGCAACTACCTATAACTCAAAAGTCTACTTTTGTTTATGATATGGCAGCTTTTTATCTATGTTAACGTATTATTGTTCAAATAGGTAAGCTTGTAATTAATTACATAAACACATATAATTATTATAGGTGATTAATTACATAAACACATATAATTATACCCTTTTCTTGTGAATGAGTTCGGAGTAACACCACTGACATTAAAAAATAACTGATCAAAATCCTTATATTATAACTAGATTTATATTCCAAAGAAGTTTTAAATAATGGCCCGCCTATTTCTGTATTGTGTCCATGAGCTGACCAGCAGATGTGCGAGGCCGGCTGTTTGCATTCACTCGCTGCGCATGCGCCTGAATCTCGCAGAAATGGCCGCCCTCTGCACGTCAACAATAAATTTTTTTTTTCCGCCATTAATCGATTTCGCATTTGGGGAATTTCAATTGTTTTTGTCCGATTACTTCAGAAGTGATCATTATTGAAGTTGTCTCCATAAGAAATAAACTTTTATTTGGCTATAAAATGATTTCTACGTCGTTTCCAGTAGGTATATATATTATGTAGGTTTTTGCGCAATATATTAATAAAAAGCGTTGAATTTACAAACATCGAAATCTTATTAGGCTTTTATTAAAAAAGAAATAAATAAATATTTCTGGACATTTTTCACACAACATTCTTTTGAAATTTATTCTCAACTCAATCTCTTTGAAATTTTGGGTAGAGTTATAGAAACAATAAATATAGTGTGGTGTGACTGGGTGTACGGCAATATACATTTACCAATAACAAACCTAATTGTCTTGTTAAAGTTTTCATCTTTTTTAGAATGAGCAAAAAAGGTTTACTTTCGAGGGTTTAAGAAAGTGATCTTTAAAACTAGAAGTAAAGAAAAAGCTTTTAAAAGAGTTTAACGACTCAATAGACAGGTAACAGACAAAGTAAAACTAGAGGCCGTTTTTTTTTATGTCAGAGGCGGCAAACGAGCCAGCGAGTCGCCTGATGGTAAGCAATCACCACCGCCCATGGACATCTGCAACACCAGAGGCCGGCAACGCATCAGCGATCCGTTTTCAATAGCAGGCCGTTTGTCTAATTTCTTTACTGATATTATTATTGAAATTAAATCATGCTAAATTGCTAACAATAATTTTAAGAAATGAAACAAATTAATTTTTAAGAAGTTAGAGGCTGGGTAATACTAGTGTAGACGTACTAGAACTACATACTACATAGTTCAGTTAAAAAGATGTATCGGTGAGTTCAGTGAACTTTAGTGAACTTCCATCATAAAGAGCAATTGTAAGTTCGTTTTTATGGTTTTCATTTGTCGAAACTTACAGTCATGCCGAACTTTAGAATCAAGAACATAGTGGATGTTCTCTCTATGCTCTAAGGTTTTGATCCGTCAGACCTTAAAAGTGGCCGCTTAAAACTTATAATTACTTAAATTGCCAATTAATGTTATTAAAATCAACTTGTTGAAATTATTTGAAAAGAATTATAAAAACAGATTATCGTATTCATATCTTCTTCTATCATAAACGAATTAGTTAGTATTATTTTTACTACGAAAGCTTTAAACGTATTATTTTTAGTACAAAAGCTTTAAACCTTTTAAACACATTTATACCCGTTTTAAAAGTTATATTGGTCCGCTGCGGTTCAGTTTATTGGAGGAAATTCCCGTTTAACAGCATAATATTCAGGCAAAACAATGATATAAAGTGTATTTCCTATAATATCAAGCAATAGGCTTTTAACAATGTTAAGGTCCATTTAGACTAACATTAAGTATCGTTTATCTCTGTTCTTAATTTTTTTTTCTGTCTTTCTTTGTGGAATCGCTTATTTGCATACACCTGCAGATTCTGTTTTACACTCCACTGTTGCATTATGCACTTTTCATACACTGTTTTAAGTGCCGGTATCTATTCTCCCTTGGGTAATGCTTCTTCACTGATCCTTGACCTTTTTCTACTATGGCACATGTGCATTATGTCTTGGGTTGTTTGGATTAATTTTACTATAAATAAATATCTTGGGACATTATTTCACTATCTATCTACTATCGGCACAATATAAAGATAAGGTGTAAAATACCTCATTTTCGAATTTAATATTTTTTGTTTATAAATGTAGAGTGATGTTTAGATTTTTTCAAAGACGGATTTTGCCGCCCAAGAAAACTACATTTGATTAGATATTATTCGTCGTTGATCTAAAGAGTTTTTTTTTTAATAGTGATTAATCATTTGGTAAAATAAAGAGTAATACTAAACTTTACATACATTTACACAAAGTAACCTAGTTCTTACTGTGTCACACGCATAACCTATCACCATATACTTCTACAAGTATAACACTAAACATTACCTCTTTTCCGATCGAATTTATTAAAACGTTAAAAATTCTAAACACCGATTACTGATATAATATACGAAATGTAATCATTATTTACTTTAGTACATAAAGCAGATCATCCCCCAGTTTGCGCGTGTCCCCGAGCACGCGCCACGCACGCAGTCATCCGCCATTCGCCCCACGCGCCGCTACTGTACCATGTACACAATCAACAATTTGCACTTACGACCCTATAAAAAACCCAATAAAAATACCCAACAATCAATGAATAGCCTCTAAGAAAACGCGCAGGTATTTTTACGTCGCACAAGTGTCGCCTTTGTCGAGTGAGATGTTGTTGTGATTTTTTTTTCGAAATTATAATTTTATGGAGCAAAAAAGCGATATCGATGAGTCATGGTTCCGTAGGCCGTATGTGGTGAGGCGTCAGTTTCGCGGACTCTGAAGAGGGTTGAATACATGAAGGGTAAGTTGGCTTCATGTGCTAATCGATCATTGGTAGTGATTTTATAAAATTAACATTTTATATGCTTCTTATCTGATTATTTATTATGGAAATATAAACAAAGAAGTGCTATTAAAATGATTGTACTTAGTAATAAAGTACTTAACATCGAGGAAAGTTTTTTAAAAACATATTTTTATTCACCTGAATCCTTGTGTTAACTCAAGCAACAAATATAGTAAGACAAGAGAATTATATTCCTAATAGTTTCATAAAAAAAGTAACTAACGTAAATGAGGCTTATGTTTTAAACAAGAACAATCAACTAACCAATTATCAAAGCTTTTTGCATGTAATAAAAATATTGAACGTTTTTTATATCGCATTTTGATGTCTTATGAACTGACTTTTTTGGGCCCAGTTAAATGTATGAATCCCATTTGAATAAGAACTAAAATAACTAATAATTTGATTAAATTAGAAAGAAAGTAACCATTTGTTAATATACCTATCTATTTATGAAACCATTTTACCGCTTTGTGACTTACATTTTTTAATGATAACGTTATTAAGGTATAGATAATAAAAGATCTCTTTTGCACGCTAAAATTATCAGCTATTTTTAACCGACTTCAAAAAAGGAGGAGGTTATATGTTCGACTGTATGATTTTTTTTTTTTTTTTTATGTATGTCCGTCGATTTCTCCGTCAATTGTGGACCGATTTAAATAATTCTTTTTTTATTTGAAAGTGCATAGTTCCGAGGTGGTCCCATTGTCACCATGTCAGGATCTGATGATGGGATCCCGGAAAAATCAAGGGAAAACCTCAAATTTTATAGGCTGCGCCTACGCGTTACTTGTTTTTTCTGAAGCCATTCAAGTTTTTGCGTCCGATAGACATCATTTTATGTTGATGAGCTGATGATGGAAGGTACAACTCCTTAACGGTTAGGAGTTAGGGGATAATTCTTTCAGTATTGTAGGAATATGTGGACCGTTAGTTGTATTTCATGTACTTTTGCAGCTAAGGTGATGATGGAAAGTACAACTCCTTATCGGTTAGGAGTTAGGGGATAAATCTTTCAGTGTTGTAGGAATATGTGGAACGTTAGTTGTATTTCATTTACTTTTGCAGCTAAGCTGATGATTACCCGGGGATGGGCTGGTCACTAGCCAATAAGGTTAGCACCGGCTCGTCCTAATCGGGTGTGAAGGAGAAACCGGGGGAGTGTAGTGGGTAGCGGACGCTTCGGTCTCGAGTCCCACACACGGCCGCGGGTCTAGCTAGCCTGCGGTTATGGTGCATAAACGCATTCTCACCCATGGTGCTGAACACTTAATGAATACCTAATATTATTATCAAATAATACAATTCTACTCGTATTTTCGCTATCATTATTATGAAAGAGTTTTACTCACTACCTACGTGTTATTCACACTATAAATAGAAAAATAAACAAACTTTTTTAAAAAAAAATTAAACCGACTTAAAAAAAAAAAGAAACAAAAAAAAAAAACTACCTAAAAAACTGAAAAGCAAAAAATAATTTTAATAAGACATTCATCATTGTCTAAGCCTATTAATTTAATTGTATTTTACGTGCTAGGTAGGTACCTACTAATCTGTTTGAAGTCGGTGCCAAGCCAAAGGTAATAAAAAATGATATATAATATTATTATGTATTATAAAGGGTTACTTATTAATCCGCGGACGTAGGTACGTAATCTGGGTACCTACTATTTGGCTTGGCACCGACTTCAAACAGATTAGTAGGTACCTACCTAGCACGTAAAATACAATTAAATTAATAGGCTTAGACAATGATGAATGTCTTATTAAAATTATTTTTTGCTTTTCAGTTTTTTAGGTAGTTTTTTTTTTTGTTTCTTTTTTTTTTGAAGTCGGTTTAATTTTTTTTATCATCTACATTGCGCATGTTTATAAACATACATAATATTGTTTGTAGGTATTTCTACTGTGCTTTTGAACTACATTTATATCAATAGAATTCTGTGAATTGTTTAGTTTGGAAAGAAGAATGTTAGAAGTCCTATTCAATTGACTTTTAGTACCGTGTTGCGGGGCCAGTACCTGCATATTGAAATTACCACGCTTACCAAATACCAATTTTAATCCCTCGCCAATCGGATCACAAAACCGCTTTGTTTGAAAAACCCTAAAGGTAGTTTGCCTAGCCGTTTCACGTTGTTGCCTCATTAGCCCTAGAGTCCCTCCGGAAATTTTAAAGTTCCTGCCTTTGCGCCGCATGTTACAAAATCTCCTACCTCGTCCCTGAGGACTCGAACCACATTTTCAAGGTTTCGGTCAACGTCAATTGTGGTTTTCAAGGCAGCAAATTGGTTCTCCAGGTTCGACTGGAACGTTTCAGATCCTATCATGGTTTGGAGCAGGGTTCGCCGGAGTCTGAACTTCATCAAACGGACGCGTCCGGCTTTAAAGTCGATATTCAGGGTGCCTCGGACAAGTCTGTGATCGCTGCCGGTATTAAACCTGTTGATCACGAAGAAATATCTGAATATGGTGCCGCCTGTCCGCCAAGTTGAAGTCGATCTCGTTTTTCGTCATAGTGTCGGGGCTCTACCACGTCCACTTCCTTTAGGGCTGCTTTTTGAAGGAACAGTTCATCAAGAAGAGCCCCTCCCGTTCGAGAAAGTTGACGAGCATCTGCCTCTTATGATTCCTGGCTCAAAATCCATGGGATTCTTCTACCGATTCGCTGCAATTTGGAATTCCCACTTTAGCGCTGAAGTCCCCCTGGCTCCAAATTAATGAGATCCTACTACCGATTCGCTGCAATTTTGTACTCCCATTTTTGCGTTGAAGGCAATTATCTAATTACACAGATATTACCTAAGTGCAAAGACTGTCTAAGATTTGATTATCTAGGCTAGGTTTATTCATAATGTTGTTAAGTTGAATTTGTTATGTTACGTACGATTATGATTGTGACCTAATTACCTATTGAGAAAAACTTTTAAGACTTATCTACAAGACTAATTTTACAATCCTTAACAGTACGTATATATAATAAATTATGACTGTATGGTGTGCTAAATCAAACCAAATATACAATAACTAAGAACATTATTCTTTTATTTTTATTATTATGAAATACTAGAGGATCAAAGCATTAATATTAAGGTGAGGTAGGATTAATAAAATGAAATTGAAAATAATCAAGGGAATACTACTTAATACAACTTTTAATTCACAAAGTTATGGGTCAACGTTATGTGACATTACGGATATGGTAAAAAATCATGGTCCATTGCTAACTTGACAGATGAGCTTGGTAATTTTTGCCCGAACCGGAAAACTGAATTTTTTTCTTTAGTTCTTTGTTCCCGTATCCAGTTATAAAACATTTTATATTTACTAGCTTTTACCCTACGTCATATTTATTTTCGTTGTCGTTTAGTAATTTTTTACCTGCACATGATTTTAGGTAGTTTTTTACCAAACGACACTAAATTCTAAATCAAAAGAGTTATCGCTATAATATTTAAACAGTTACATAGATAAATTAAATACCTTTTCAATGTAGTGACTCAAATCTTTTTCTGATTAATACAGGATTTTCTATGATTTTTTTTCCAAATTTCAAAACTTTAAACAGCTCTACTGTATAGTTACGTTAATGGCGTTTGGTAACTTTTGCCTTTCCACCGTCGGTATGCATATAGTACATGGTAACATGCATATACCTACCCTATTATTTTATCATTGCTCGAATGTCCTATTGAGTATTATGTACTTAAAATATTTTTTTAAACGAGATTTAGCTTAGCCAAAGTGGTGATGTAACTGACACCGAGTCCAAAAATAACATAACTTTCAATTAATTTACATACAAATTTCCTAATATTTTTTTTCTTGATAGTGCATTTTAACTGACTTCAACGTTTTTTTTTCTGATATTATTAAACAAAATTCTTTTTTTTTCAGAGTGCAGTGTGTGTGCTGCCGCGGCGGCGGCTGCAGCGGCAGCGGCGGCATGGGTGAACGGCGAGGGCCACTCCAGCAAGCCCCCCACGCCGGTGCCCTACACCAATGGCACCGTCGTCGTCAACGGCGGCTCTCCCCGCTATACGAAAAACTGTAAGTTAAACCTTAATGCTGATGATAATTGATTGATTAATTGATTTCAATGGTTGAGAAGTCGGCTATTATACCAAGAGTCGCGGGTTCGATCCCCTTGGGTACAAACATTTGTGTGCATGAATATGATTGTTTGTATCGGTTTAGGTGTTTTTAGATATAATAATGTATAATGTACATACGTATTTACAAAAGAAGAATTTTATGTTTATCCCTTGTCTAACACCTATAGTAAAAGCTATGCTTAGTTTAGGGCTAGATCGGGGTGGGGTGAATAGTGTCCAGGGATAATTATTTATTTATTTATTAAATTTCTTCACTTTTTTTGCGGAGAAGACTATGTTGATGCGCTGAAAATCTCCATCCTGCTTCCCACTAAACTAAATTTAAATCTTTACCCCCAAAAGGGACATGTCAGCCTTACGACGTAATCCTAGGCCACAAGGCGATAGTAGAGCATTGAATAAGGCATAATTATTTTTCTGGCCTCCGAGTCTAAATGTAGACTGCAATGGCATTGGTGAATCCACTCTTGTTTACAAAGCTTATTGATTCCAATACCGCCTTTATTGGATCTGATTGGTGGTAAAACTTATTCTCAGACTGACTTTTACCACACTGTAGGTGCCAATATTGGCGGAACACTGCCAAAGCTATTATGTCGGTCACTAGCCAGACCAATAGTAGGAATCTAACCGCAAAACGAATTCTCACTTTCAAAGGCAAAGGGTATCCGCCAAAATTGCCCCAGTCCCGGCGCAAAAGAATTGTATCTCAGATTTTAGATAATTATTAATAGAAACAATATCAGGTGTCGCTATTTCCTGATTCGGTGGCTAACATGTTTTTTTTTGCCCACAGAAGTTTCTTAGGCGCTACATGCAAACATGACACTTTTAAGGAAAAACGTTATTTTCCTGTACTAATTGACATTGAATTAGCAAAAAAAAAAAAACACATGATATAAACACATTATCACATATGTAAGTTAATGTACCTATACATATGCCATTTTTTGAAAAACTTCATTTTACTGTATTAATTCACTCATTAACAACACAAACGTGTGGGTAATTGCAAAAAATGAATATAATAGGTACATATATTATGCGTATTAAAATACCGTTATACAATAAACACTTGAAAAAATGATAGTGGTTTTATTTATCTCTTTTGGTACACCAAATAATAACATTAGGACCTATATATACCTTACACAATTACATAAGAAGATAATAAACTAGCAGGATATATTTTTTGTATTTCTATATACATTACATTCGATATAAACATGTCCCTCAAACAACACAGAAACATAATATAACAACAATAAACTCAGTAACAACATTATGTACTATGGTATTATGTGTGTTTTATTCATTTTTTGCCAATTCAATGTCAATTAGTACAGTCACATGAAGTTTTTCCAAAAAAGTGTCATGTTTGCATGTAGCGCCTATGAAACTTCTCTGGGCAAAATAACCATGTTAGCCACCGAATCAGGAAATAGTGACACTTGATATTGTTTCTACTAATAATTATCTAAAATCTGAGATACAATTCTTTTGCGCCGGGACTGGGGTTTTTTTCTATGGGATTTGGCGGAAACCCTTAGCTTTAATTTATTTTATAATTACCTAGTAGTAGATGAAATATAGTATATATGTAGTAGATTATGTAGAGATAAAATTGTTAAGCTAATATAATTAAGCTAATATACTCTTCTTATTAAAAAATAAGAAGAGTACCTAAAAAAAATTATCCGCGCGTAACTTAACTAAGTTTCCAACTAGGCAATCAATCAGTATAAATGATTGTATCTTTTCAATATTTGGTAGGTTACGTACCTACCTACTCGCCAATTTTTTCATGCTGCAAGATACCTACATTATATTAGGGTCGTGTAGGCACCACCCTTCGAGGGATACGCCTCTACAAAATACGAGTATAACAATAGCTACAACGTAACGCTACTAGTATATCGGCTTGAGGGTGCTTTAAAGCATCCCATCCGGTATCAAAAAAGTTCAACAAATTTAAACTAGATGGCAGTAGTTATGCTTGAAATGCTGCCATCTATGAATTCGTGTTGAACTTAACGAAGAGTTCTAAAAGCTCTGTGCTAAAGCATGAATAGTGGGAAACTTTAGCTGTTTTGTATCGAGTTTGTCAAAGATGTCGTTACTACGAGTATTTGCGATATGTTTTTGTTCAACTAATGGTAAAATAAATATACCTGTTTTATATTACTTTAAAAAAACAAAATATAATGAATTTCATTGTAGCCCGTAAATTAGTTTTTCTGTTAGGAATTAAAAAATAAATAAGAATGAAATGACTTTGACAAACGCACCGTAGTTTAATAACTGTTCAATTTGCAAATTATTGCAGTATCCTTTAAATTGCTAAACTAATAAAAAACAATATAAATTATATATTGTTTTATTGTATGATAAAATATTGTATAAAAAATCTAATAAACACCCTTCGGACGAATTAGAAATCGTATCCTAGCATTTAATCCAATTAATCTTGATAATTTTTTGGTATTTTTGCATTTAGGTACATTTATTAGTAAACTCTTTGCAAAATGACCTTTTTCTTACGCCTGCAAAAGCTCTAAACCCTAGTCATTAATTGATCACTAGAAAATTATCGTCGTCATAATTTTGAGTATTCTTTAGAATTAACAAACAAATATTCTCAGTCACTGCTAAAATTTCGGTATACTTTTATGTAAGTACTTTTACCTCAAAACAGAACCTTTTTTCTACATTTTTAATTTGCTATTTGCACTTGGTAGATTGACATCAAAATTTATAATGTATGACAGAATAAAAATCCGTAAGAAGAGCTTTACTTGTGTTGTTAAAGTCCACGAAAACTAAAAATGCCCCAACATCGACATGCATTTACATCATAGCACTCTTTGTTGTTAAAAAGAATAGGTATATGTATTATTTAAATGCTCGAAGAATTATATTCTCTTAATGCAGTTATTTTGCTTAGTTAATACTTAATAAAGCAGACCATTCAGGGTTAAATAATTAAAACGTTTTCTTGTAAAAATAAGATACACACGAACGACTTAATTTTGATGAGGATTCATCAGTTTCAATTACATTCGCGGTTTCTTCACTTGTTACTTTTTGGACACGGTCAGAACAATCTTTATACGCTTTCAATTATTTGTGATTGTTCGCAGCCTCTACATGACTGGGGAGCAAAATTTTAATGACAAAGAGCATGATTAGCAAGTAGACATGAAATTTACATGGTGCATCATAGAAAATAAAATTGCTAACGTCTAGCAAACGTGGGGTGAGATCAGAGAAAGTACCCGACAGTCGGTTGAGATTCATTATTACCAAAACTTGTACCTCGTGGGTCTTCTATTGTCGGTGCATAATCATAATGTGGATTAGAATAGTGACAATAGGTCCGGTTGGCGAGTATGTCACTTTTGACATCTCCACGTACGGGCTTCTGAGTCAAATATGTAGGGTTGGTACAAATAGTGGTCAGTTTCGATCGTTATTCCGATTTTTTTTCCTCTTTATAATATTAGTATAAATTAAAAGGCAATAAAAAAAATTGGAAATAGGTATTTTGAAATTAAATTCTTTAATCAACGCTGACAAAACAATCAAGCAAATCCTGATGTTAAAGATAGTTTGCAACATTTAAAAATTAATGAAATAAGTATTGAGCCTAAAAAGTTCAAATATTTTAATCTGGATGTATGGATGAGGAAATGAGGAAGAAGAACGTTGAATTTTACACATACAAACTCTAACATTACTTTGTGGACTATGTATCATTGCAATAAATTAGGTCTTCTTTTAATTTTGAAAGTGCTTTTCTCAAGCTAGATCGTTTGGCAGACAGGCACACAGCCCATCTTATAGTAGGTATTTTCATTGAGGGTCTCTTAATAAAATTTAAGCAAACACTGTAAATGACAACCCTGCTTCGAGTACACGCTCTTAACGCCATGCTCCACCATATCGGAACGTGGAAAAAGTAAACGTGAAATTGTCGCACTAATAACAATAAACCTTTATAAATAGCAAACATTATAAATGCGAGGGGTTTGCGTAGCAATTTTTGAACAATTAGCGCGTCCTTTGTCATTCTTTGATTATAAGTCCGATATTTATTTAGAAAGGATACTTGCCTTTTCAAAAGTCCATTCTAGTAAGTGGATTGGACAATTCATTGCGTTTTTTCTACCCTATATCCGTTGCTAATAAATATTAATATTAGAGAAAGTACAATGTAATGACCGTGGCCTCCGATAATATCATAATACTGATATGATTACTAAAAGCACTTTACACCCTTCTTGATAAGACCGCCCAGAATCTCACACAATAACAGATATATACAGTAAAATTATTCATTATTTTAATCTATGTAAAAGTTTAGAACAAAAGCTCTATGAGCTGGCTGAACTCTACACTCTCTCTAAACCTATAGCCTAATATGATAGATATAATATATAAGGTGATCTTATACGATATAAAAGTACTACAGTTACTGTTTTTTGTTCATAGTTTTGAGGTCTTTCTCTTAATTTTTTATAATGATCACGCACATACTCGTGATTGGGCACTGGTTTTGTGTTGGTCGGCATTTTTATTCTTCCTTTGACACGGAAAATTATGACTCAGTAATAGTATTACGAATTTTGGCGACTCAAATGAGTAACTATCGAATTTTTACCTGTTTTTTCTTGATAGAATTCCGAAGCCGATGATAGAGGCATGTAAAATCATAAATGACTATTTATCTCGCCTGTCGACATTAATTCTACTGCATCTGCTCACGTTGTTTCAAGTTGAATTTCCCACAACATTGTGTCTCAAAAACTTTAGAGGCAGGTCGTTGATGATACTATGATGCTCATAGAGATCTAAATAATATTTCTGTTATCTATGATGATGCACCATGTAAAGAAATTATTTTTATTTAAAAGTTCAAAAGTATACGAGATCTAAGTGATTAGATAAGTTTCATTATACATTATGTAGCAAAAGTTGAGCCTGTAAATAACCTACAAATCTAATATAATACTTAAATATCCAAGAAGTGTACACCATTTAAGAAAAATACAGCTAAAAATAAGTCTAAGTACTTAACATCATTAGGATATTTAATAAGCT
The DNA here is from genome assembly GCA_949319885.1 of Mecyna flavalis. Lineage (NCBI taxonomy): Eukaryota > Metazoa > Arthropoda > Insecta > Lepidoptera > Crambidae > Mecyna > Mecyna flavalis. The sequence continues at coordinate 10,654,142 of OX439430.1, forward strand.
ACCAGTCGAATTGAAAAATGTTGTCTATAAAAGTGAATTCAGGAAAAAACTGAGGCTATTTTTGTTGGAACGGTGCTTTTACAGTTTAGAGGATTTTCTTACTACCAATGCGTAAACAACTAGTCTTTAAATTTATTTTTATGTTTTATTATGTGAAGATTGCATGACATTTGTTTAGATTATTCAGATCTTGAGATTATTGTAATAGTTATAAATTGTTATTTATTAATTAATCGTATTTATTCCTATTGTATTGTTTTTTAATTTAAGTGTAATGTGATTTTATTTCATGCCTTATTATTTAATTTATGCTTAATTATTGTAATTTATATATTTTCAAACACAATTTTATTGTTAATGAAATAAATTGAATTGAATTGAACACATCTTTTAAAATAGTACAACATAATAAATCAAGAATACGTTAATATACGATACAGGTGATAATAAACAAGAACCCGCCTTTTTATACTATTCAAAATTACAATAAACTATTGCGAGTAAACATTCAACAACAGTTCCGTACAATACAATCGCCGGGAGGTAAGGAAACGACTATCGCGGCAAAGACGCTCACAAAAAAAACAAAAGGAGCATCAAAAGTTGGATATCCCCAATCCCTTTCGGGCGGCCCTTCGCGATCCGTTTGAGATTTTTTTCGGGTTACATACAAGCAGTCGGGTGTTTGCGCCGACGTCGGCAGCGGTGGCCCTGGTGCCGTTCACCCTGGGCCTGCAGCGCCCTTCGGGTGGATGGAAGTGGCGGCTGCAGCGCTCGCGCCGAGCTCCGTCAAAACTCAAGTGACACATTTCGTTCGTGTCGGGCGGGGTAAAGCGACCGGCGCTTTCGGGCGGTGCACACGTTCCGTTAGCTTCTCTATTTTAAAAATTACTTGCTTAGTGATATCCGGGAAGGGACCGACCGCATCGCGCGGCTCCACTGCTCTACGCCACTGTCACTAGTTTTCGATGCAGTCGAGTTGCGTACGCGTCGACGGTCGCTTCGCGCGCACGCGCGTTCGCTCCCATGCACCCAAATTTTGATAGTTGATAACATTAAGAAACCGCGCAAACTGTAAATTTAAATGATAATAACGTAAATAAAGTGCCTTTTATTCATGTGAATGATGGATGTTACGAAAAGGTGATATTTGTGGTGCCAGTTGTTTTTAGTTGCTTACCATGAGCGGGAGGGAAGGCGGATATGCAGTTCCCTCTTCGAGTAAGTATAAGCTCACCTAAGATTTTATATTCTCACAGGAATTCGGTTGAATGTTTGTGCTTCCAGTTACCTGGCTAGTATTTGTACTATGCATTGACACACGTGGTAAGGGTGCGTGCATACGACTAAGTAGCCGTCTCTATAAGAACTTGAGTCCTTATCGAACGGATGTGGTGTATGCAGGGCCCAGGAAGCCAGTCACAAACAGTTGTTTTTATATCAATGAAAATACTCGAATCGAGGTTAATAGTGTCTCGTTTCACTGGTGTCGCACATGTGTACCATTTTTCTTCAAGTTTAGTGCTGATCAACAACAACACACATCAATTATGAATGTTGACTATTTTAAATACGCATTTGTAAATTCAACTGAGCTGAGCGGCAAACATCTACGCAATGACATAGCATATTAAAAGGCATATTTATTTAATTTTTACTTTGAACTTCGCAGTTATAGTTTGTTGCGTTGTAGAAATACGTTTGTTTCCTGCAACTGTATTATTTCGTGGTCATATTAGGTATGTATGCATTATTAGAATTTAAATAACGACATAGAACGATTAAACTAGTTATATGAGTATTTTATCTAACAAGGCCTACGCATCGAAGCGGCAATTGTTTACTATGACTACGAGTCCGTTTTAGACTCGCGTGCGAGCGATCGCGTGCAGTGCTCCTGAGGCACTGGCGCGCCACCGACCGACTACTCTAATGATATTGGAATACGGTCTAATCTGCAGCAAAAGCCGATTGTTTGTCTGTATAAGTGAGAAACACTTGTGTGTGCTTAGGTAGGCCGACTGCATTTTAGAAGGACCTTAATCTTCGTTTCGATCCCCACTATTCTTGCACTGCTGCGTGTTTTTGTCATCGGCATGCCGAAGCTTTAGTGACGAACGCAATGTCGATATTTTATGCTGATTAGATATTCTGTTTACTAGCACAATATTTTTGTAATACTCGTACACATTAAGTCCTTGTATTTTGTACGACAAAGTAACAACGAGTAGAGTTCGATAAACTTACAAATAGCTAACGACTTAATGGGTTATATTTAAAACAAAAATATTCGCTATGAACGCGTCATTCCAAGAGGAACTATTTGGAATGTTTAGAAAGTCGATGTTAAGTAACGTTACGTCCCTACGGCAGGGTCCGAGTTCGTAACCAGTCAATTAAATCTGAATGGTGGTACATTCAGCCGTCTCTTTTCCTCCTAGCTTTAGATCCCAAGGCAAAAGCGCCACTTGACGATGATTCACGTTCAAATTCCATACCGACGATTGATAACAGCCGAACTAGTGAATGGCAGAACGTTTTAGGTCATTTAATTTACTTGCTGGTCATGCGTTGAACTATCAATGCAGATATGTGCTTTGTTTACCAATATGTAAATACCGTCACGTTTTTTTGAATGAACGACTCTTGAAAAGAAATTTTTGGCAAACTTGCCAATTTTATGGGGTTTAAAAATATGAAAACATTCATTCTTTTGTTTAAAATAATCTAATTAAAATAATAGGGCATGAATGAATGTCTTGATGATGTAACGAAGTGTTGGAAACCTCCACATTTTGTACAGCACGTTACATGTCAATGACCTTATGGAACGGGAATACTAGGCCCAATGTAATCCTACATTTTTGTCGCCGTCACACGATACCATGTTGATATTCTCTGAATACGTCACAACTAATCGGTGAAACGTTTGTGAGCATTGAAAATAAATAGGTAATTACAGATATTTTTTTAAGTCGAGTAGTTGATAGCTTAATCTTGTTATGTAGTTAGAACAATTATTATTAACGTTTATTTAATAAACTATGATTTTAAAATACAAGCAATTTTTTACTAACCAACATTTAAATTAAGCATTCACTTACATACGGTCTCTAGTTTCACAATAAACTGAGTACTTTTGCCTCCTCAATAATAATATCGTGTCATTAATATCAGGATGTCAATGGGCTTCCGATGTAAGGAACACGTGTGTTCCTACGCCTAATGTCCCTAATTGTATTATTGTGTAGTACTAATATATGAATATGGAGGTTTGTTTCTCATGCCCATAATTTATAAGCCCTTAATTAATTATGTACGGAATGAATCTATTCTAATAGAAATAATTATTTTATAATATTTGTAATAGAATCTTAAAATTATTGCCTATATACATATGTTACCGGAAATGTATGAAATCTAGGAATTGTGTACAACTCCTAGGAAATGTATAAAATATTGTTTTAAAAATTCTTTAATCCATACATATCTTAGGAGATTTACACATTTTCTAGGAATTGTATAATGGTAATTCCAATATTGTATTAAGAAATGTATAAAAAGAACGCTTTCTGTAATAAAACACGTTGTTAGATGAGGTGTAATAAATAATACTTGGCGACCAATATAATTAATGAGATAAGAAACATTGCATAAACGACCGGAGCCGGAAATCGACTCGGATGGATATAGGTTAGAAGGCTAAGGCGGGAGCGAAGCGTAACGGAGCTCCCGCCTTAGCTTTCGTGGTTGTTTTTTTAACACCTATTCCCTAAATTAACGATTTACCATTCATGTTAGATGTTTTACATTTCCGATTGCTATATTTTAGGAAATGTATAGATTTCCTAGGAAATGTATCTAATATAATTTATTTTACACATTTCCGTGTGATTTTAGGAATTACATACAATTCCTAGGAATTGTATACAGTGACGGATTATATAGGTACATTTCAGTTTACATAATACAATGTTATTATTATTATATTATTATAAAGAGGAAAGATTTGATTGTTTGTTTGTTTGAATTGAATAGGCTTCGAAACTACTGAACCGATTTGAATAATTTTTCACTGTTGGAAAGCTACACTATTCCCAGTGAACATAGGGTACTTTTGATCCAGGAAATGTGGGGGGAAGGGGGGATATTTGAAAAAAGAAATTACGCGCGGGTGAAACCGCGGGCGGAAGGCATAGTAGGTATACAATAGAAAAGGTATTGTCATTGATGAAATATTTTTTTTTGACAACAATTTTTCTTGTTAGCTGTTTAGAGCCCCCTTCTGGACAAAGGCCTCCCCTTCAGTCCGCCAGCCAGCTCCATGCACTGCGCCACCTTCGACCACTCAGTAGTATAGGCGTTGATGTCATCCCGCCATCACCGTCATCACCGTCTGGACCTACCACGTCTTTTGTGTCCATCTATGGAGTCCATTCAGGATTTCCTTGCCTATGTTGCACAAACCTGGTTTTTGATTGAGAATCAGAAGTCAAAACTAAAGGTTTGCCAAAGAGCGATGGAGCGCAGCATGTTAGGAGTTAAGCTCGCCGACAAAATCCGAAACACCGCGTTGCGCTCCAAAACTCAAATCACTCCAAAATGAAAGTGGAACTGGGCTGACCACGTCTGCCAAATGGGTCCAGACAGATGGGCATTTGCTACTGAATGGATTCCAAGTGAAGGACAATACAACATGATCGTGCAAATAACCAAAAAAATCACACTAGAATTAAAAATATAATAGGTTAAAATCTAATATTTGAAATATCTGTTATCTCTTGCTCTGTTAAATAAAATTAAAATACTCATGCGATAAATAAGTTGTCCAGTTTACCTGTAAAACAACTTCGTAGAACATAAAATGTCTAGTATAATTATTGTTTTATGAATAAACTATTCAATAAATAAACGATTCCCACAATTATAGAAATTACTTGAAGTACATAAGTGATCCATGAGCCATCAACTGGAGTTAGTAATTCGACATGGCCTAACGCGTTGAATAAAAATATTCGATCAACAATCATTTTGTTGCATGAGACGGCTTTCACCACCGACCAGAATATGCAATGGTTATTTTAGCATACAGATTAACGTGATAAATGTGTCTTTACGTTGGTAAATAAATTTATTGATAGAGTAAAAAGCTCTGAGAACTTAAGGTCTTCTGTAGAGATTGTAGAGTTAAAACTTTTATTTTAATAAATTACGTTAAACCGTTTACGGTTGAACACAGGGTTTATTAATATAAAAAATTTTCGCATTGCATTACAAATAAATAATGAACATGAGCAGTACAGACACTTGTATTTTTTTGATGGTGGCCGCAAATAGTATTAATAAATCTTATTCATATATGTATAATTACAAAATTGTTGCATTGGCCTCATCTTGATATGCCTAGGCAAATGTGATCATCGGCTATTCATGGGCATATTGCGAAATGCCCCGTAAAGAGTCGGGATTACTCGGGATCGACAAGAACAACGTAAAATATTTGTCGATATTCCCAGCTATACGCTAGGAAGGTCGTAAAATATGAAGAAATGGAATGAAATTTAGTTTCAATTGTAAGGAAGTTCCGAAGGAATTACAATTCTGTATAATTAAAATATTATAAAAGCGAAATATTTGATCCGAATGATGATCTTAACCAAATGATATTGTATTTACCATACTTGTGTTGCAAACAACAATGCAAATCAACCAAAACGTGTATTTTAAGAAGTAATGTAGCGTTATGTAAAAATTAAATTTACTAAAACATCGATTTGCCCATCTAGGTATGGTCCAATGATAAGCTTTAAGCAAATCGTGAAATATCGGCATATTACGATATATGGTAGGCATATTACAAAATGCCCAATCCTCCAAATATTGTATTAGATATAAAAATCGATAATTTATAATATTTTCTTTATTACTATATCAATCAACTATGCGATTCCCAAAACAACAATAAAAAATTGGTAAACATTTACAATACAATTTTTTTTGGCGTATTGATTTTAAGCACCCGTAAATCTTAACAATTCATTGGCACATTAAAGTTAAACCTAGGCTATAGGAATATTATTTAGTGAAACTGAAAGATGAACACTTCCCATACTTGTGTGTATCCTAAACATCGATGTGCACGTAAGCTTCAAAATGCCCTACTTAAAATATGCGTAGAATTTCCCCTTCCTGCTTTTAAAATACACAAGCTTAATTTAACCCAAGTTCTAAAATAGTATAATCGCCGTAGGAACTAACAATAAACATGAAATGTCACGATTGCTGTCTCCCGCGCGGTAATTTGGGTGTTGTCGTCCTGTTAACATTTTTTTCCGGAAACGCACGTATTTAAGTGTTCATTTAGTAGGGAATTGGTCGCTTATTCGCTTTGGTTATCTTAAAGTATTGTAATGAATTGCAGTAAAAGCTTATGGTAGAATAAATAAGAGGCGGCTAGTTCGGATAGGTTTAGGAGTTGGGTATGTTTTATTATCAAATATTTGAAGGGCTTGTACTTCGGAATGCAACGAAAAGTTACGCATGCACAAGAATGTTTGAATGCATTGAAATTCCGGCGTGGTGTGTGAGTGTGTGCGCGGGCGCGGCCGCCCGCCGCCCGCGCCATGCTGAATAAACAAAACACAAAACAGATACACGCCTCTGATGCGCTTGCGCTGCCGATTGTACGCTGCTACCACATTATATTAATAAGCGCCACTCTATTCAAGCGGGCTGGATGTCATATTTCTTAATCCCCCTAATTCCTGATGACGTCTCTTTGGATGCAGCGCAGTGCAGACTCCAAGAATGCTACTTCCGTTCTGACTTTAATATACATTTATGTGTCATGAACAAACACTATTGTATTTGTTTTTATTTAAAATAAAATCACGCATAATACGGTACAGTAGTCCAACCACAACATAAAAGTTACATCGGCAAAATCGATAACGAAGTAATTTATAGTTTCAAGTTATATTTGCTTTTTAATTAGTTCTAAGTAAGGACGATTCTGTTATGTCAATACCAGGTCAATACTAATAAATATTTGTTGTTTAATTCTGTGACGCACATAGTTTGGCATCATTTGGATTCAGTGGTTCTAAAACACTACAGTACCGTTGCACTGTATTGTTTTGCAGGCTTAAAGATCTTCAAAACACGATTAATGAAAATGCACCTAATTAGATATAAATATTTGTCGGATGTTATCGTTATCTTTACTCTTCATTCATGTATTTAATTAGATTAACTTAGTTTACTTTAAAATCTTGTGCCACAAACGACATGGAATGCCAACAACAAATAGATTTTACTCCTAGAATCCAATAGACTGCCATGTTCATTTTGATAAGAAACTTCTGAGATAAGTTCATGGGTGTCCTGAGAATGTCAACAATATTCATTAATGAAAAACATGGCCAGATAAGAGTCTTGTTGTGAAATGTGTCTCTCTAAACAAACAAGTCACGTTAACTGAATAGATGTCTGGTAAAATGTATGCACACATTTTTTGTGTCGAAAACAATGTTCATTGTCAGTAAGTTTCCTACTAAGCAGGAATTTTTGAACTACCCAATATGTTGAAAACTTAAGGGATTGATGTCAAAGAAAATCCGAAATGGCTATTTCATATTGATGTTTGTTTTTCGATAGCGATTTCATCTTCTACTCAGGCACTATGATTGCTTTAAAAGTGAAAAGTCCTAAAAGAAAAAAAGCGACCGTTGAATCTTGAAAATTGGAAAGCAGTCGATAGAGGTTGCATTAGAAACGATCAAGAAGTATCTCGTCAAAGGGACTAGAGAGTTGTCGACGAGCGAGGTCGGCTAGGTGCAGTGCTACGGCAATGAATGAAAAGGTACCAGAAACGCAAGCCACCGCGCAACCCAAATACCTGGCATTCCTCGACTCCCCCCGTCGGCCACGCGTGTGCGCTCGCTTTTACCTCTGCCGCGCAGCCCGAAATAATTTGCTTAACTTACATACCAGCACATGGAAATGTATATCGAATTAGCGAAGACTTTCGTGGAGGTTGTCGGATGGGCTCTTCAATGTTTTGTATTGTCGCGATACAAAACATTAAAGAGTACATACTATTGAGCAAGCAATAGCTTGGGTTGAATATGCAATAGTACTACAGAATAATCTATGTTTTTATGTGTATGTAAAATTTGTGTCCATTTGTTTAGACGCTAATATTAATGTAATGGTAGAAGATAAACAATATTTATTAGATTAAAATAGAAAAAAATAATTATTTACCAAGTGATATTGGGTGCATTCAATAAATCAATTTCTAAAATACACTTCAAATTTTGATATAAGATCTTTTAAGAATAAAATAGTATTTTCATGTTGCTAATACAGTAAGATGAACTAGCTTTAAATAAGTTTGAAGCATGAATCATGTCTCTACATATCGTAAATAAAGATACCGGAAATATAAAGAACAAAAAAGAAATCTAAGATTTTTTTACGACTCAAATCAGAAGTGATAAGTGATTTCTCGGTAATATTTGTTTTACATATCCAGTGGCATAACTTAGTCATCGTGAACTCTACATCCGAATTGTTCCCTACACAGTCACAAACATTTTCTGCGGAAGTGTTGTTTTCATTAGTCATATCTAAACTTCGATAGAACACTAAACTTTGAATAATATTATCTTTATAAATATTATAAGTTATTCACAGAAAATTCGATGCCGTGATTTATAATGAAACTTAATATTCTTAAGTAAGTCTTTGAGGTTAATAGCTATAGTGACATATAAAAAGAGGAGTGTATTCTTCGATTCGGTTCCCACGTTATTTTTTGTGAAGCAGCCCGATAAGGGGAATAGTATACCCTTTCTTAGTCCAGTAAGCGATCGTGGGCCCTTATTTATTGCTAATAGATTTTCAAACGGTAAATGTCTATGCATGCATTTAGGAGGGGACGACCCACTTAATGCAATCAAAAGGAACTAGTGAATTTTATATTTCAAATTGAAAATTGAAAACAATTTACTTCGACTACACCAAGTTTTCTAACAATATGTTAATAAATAAAGTAACAACCAAAACTGTATTTTAAAACTGCTAGTCTGAGCAGGGAGAACGAACTGTAGTTTTTGGATAGGTGTCTATGTATATTTTTAGCAACTTTTAATTAATAAGGTTCGAAATGAAAGTGACAATTATTATTAAACTAGCGGGCGCCCGCGGTTTTACCCGCGTGATTTTCGTTCCCGTGGGAATTGATCAAAATCCTTTCTTAGCGGATGCCTACGTCATAACATCTACCTGCATGCCAAATTTCAGCCCGATCCGTCCATTGGTTTGGGCTGTGCGTTGATATCTATCTATGTCAGTCAGTCAGTCAGTCAGTCAGTCAGTCAGTCAGTCAGTCAGTCAGTCAGTCACCTTTGAGTTTTATATATACATATAGATATACAATAAGTGAGGTGGATTGCTCGAGCCGAGATCACTCAGAACCAACCGCTCATTGCCCGTTTCTCGCACGCGCACACTAAGTATTTTCAAATGATTTCAGATCTATAACGTGAAAAAATTAAACTTATTTTATTGTTGCAGCTTTAGCGAGTCATTTTAAAGTTTAGGTTATTATTTACGAAGATGGCGGGAGCTGTCTTTCTGTATTTTTTAACCTAAATAAAACTTTACAAGTAATGTGACGTCATTCTTCATTAATAAAAGTTGTCGTAATCTGCGCAATGTTTCCGTATTCCTTATCATCGTGTTATACAATGAATGAATTTAAGGTAAAGGAAAATTCTGGTAACCTAATTAATTTCTGCTTATACATATGTATAACTAGGGAATTTATGTGTGAAGATTTTATTTGAGAAGTAGCAAAAGGTGGAAGGAAATTAATAATAAAATAAACCTGAGGCGTGCGAAACGAGATTGAGTTTCAGTGAAGGTTTACATACGGCATTATCTAATAAGATTTACCTACAACAATGTATTTAGCCGCATTACTTCCACCTGATAAGTTTGAAAGACCTGTGCTAGACCAGTGGTTTAACCGCGCTTCACTTGCATGATGTCGATATAGGATCTCGAGTAACAATAGATTTTTAGTCAAATGACAAATACTGTATAACTATCTCGATGACTTAATAGGTCTGGTTCCTCTGGTGAAAGTCACGGAAGTTAGTTAGTCACGTAGGTTAGTGGTAGGACTGGATAACTGGCTAACTACCACCCCAACCCCCATAACCACCCTGGCTATGTTCTAGCAATATTAATGTAGGAGTCAGACACTTGAAATCAAAGGCTCAAAGATCAGATGAGCCTGCAGTGTGGCAGCAAAATGAGCGGCGCTTTCTGGTGAAGTATCCTTCCATGGGATAGCTTAGAGATGGCCGCTTACCATCAGAAGGGTGGCTTGTCTGTCTGCAAACTGATCTAGCATAAAAAATACGGTGTTTTACAGGTGCTGGGGGCGCAGGCAGTGCCGGGGCGGCTGGCGTGACCGGCGCGACCGGCGTGACGCGACGCGGTCGGTGCAAGTGGTTCAACGTCGCAAAGGGCTGGGGGTTTATCACCCCTGATGATGGAGGACAAGATGTTTTTGTGCATCAGGTACGCCTTCTAAATATGTAATTATGTATAAAAGGTTAACCTGGCTCTTTCTGTGTTGCATCGCCCGTCTTGGAAGTCAGGGTTCTCTGTGCTGTATTATTTTATATCGAATATTTACTCTTAAAGACTATTACATTTAAATTATCTTTGGTGTAAAATGATTTAATCAAAATCTATATATATAAAACTCAAAGGTGACTGACTGACTGACATAGATAGATATCAACGCACAGCCCAAACCACTGGACGGATCGGGCTGAAATTTGGCATGCAGGTAGATGTTATGACGTAGGCATCCGCTAAGAATGGATATCTCGATATTCCCACGGGAACGGGAACCACGCGGGTGAAACCGCGGGCGCCCGCTAGTATTATATAAATGTACACCAAAATTAATTGTGTGCGTTTGAACAGCAAACCCGTATTAATTGTAGGATACTGCAATACAGGTTGATGCATTTCTGATCGTTACAGCTCTACAGGAGCACAGTTTCAAAGTTGCAATTATACGGGTTGAATATTATAAGAATCTATCTTAAATAATACTAGTTTTTGGCGATTGAAAGGAGTAGGTAACTGTCGAGTTTCTTGCCGGTACTTCTAGACAGATAACGACATTCCAAAGCCGGCAGTAGAGTCACTCTGTTAAATTGACGATTCATAAATACTTTATACAAGTTTACATGAATAAAGAAGATTTTGATTTTGCTTTTGATTTTGACTACTATTAGCGTAAAGCAAATCCATCAAGTAGGAAAGCTCTATCAAAACTGGACGTTTGGAATTTTCTCAAAAGAGAGTAGAGTTTATAAGTAAACCAGAATTTTTCTAGTGCTACATCATTCTTATGTAATTATACAAAAAAAATAAAATCGGAACATATTTTATTTTATGAAGCTTTCTTGGTCTTGCTAATAATTTTACATGATACCGCCAATTTTGTTTAAAAAATTCATCCTAAATGCTAAGCGAAAAGAATGCCACAAGATACATTTTTATATTTTATTATATTTTCTTATTAAGTCGTAATAAAATTTTGGCTGTTTTGAAGATTTTCCTCAATGATCAAAGGCTTCAAGATGCACTTATTAATCCTCAATTATTAAAAGCAGCAACTATTAATTATATTTTTTTGCATTGGCATTGATAAAATAGGGGATGAAAGTTTGTATAAATCTTCTTTGATTTTCGACTGATTGAACTGAAATTAAATATTGATTTGATTATACTATGATAAAGACTTTCGCTTAAATAGCTATCACATTCCCGCGGAATAACGTCGTATAGTCCACGCGGGCAAAGCCGCGGACGGAAAGCTAGTATAATATAAAGGCTGGACATTCATCAGTCACCATTCGAATTCATTTTCGAATCACATCAAATTTAAAGAGATACCTAGATTAGTGAAATCATAATTAATCTATCTTTTTCTTAGTGCAGAGCTTCTGCTTTCGTACCATTTGGCTATTTGAATAAATGTTGTTGTAATAATATGATTCATTCAATGTTATAGTAGGCAAGTTTTGAAACTTTCATTACAAATCATATCACAGATGCATAATAATGTGAAATGTAATATATTTATCAATGTAAGAAATATATTCCCACCATAAATTTTCTGTTAACGTAGGTATGCTTTATTTTATTTATATTTTCTTTGAGAACTAAACTTTATTCAAGTGTTAAAGTATTTTTTATGTTAATACTCGTCGTTCAGTCAACATGAGGTAGTCAATAAGTTAGACATTTAATTTTATTCGAGAGGAATTTAATTTGAGACCGCCGCGTTGTTTTACGAGTCTCGTAACCACATTCTTTATAACGCACCGTGCTACGGGCTTTCCACCGTACTCATATTATAATAAAACATAACTAATGCAATCAACAAATGCACGGCTAAACGAACATTGCGCTACACATGACGAATACTACCAAACTTGATACTACGTAAACTAGTTTTCTTTTGTCAAAGTCGCCTTGTAAGTACTTTGTCTTTACAGGTTAAACTTGTACGCATTAAATTACTTCCTTTTCTACTAATGATTAAACTCAGTCCAGTTATTGTTAAAAAACCTTTCTAAAGTAACTTTTAAAAACGTTGGAAAACTTTTTATTATGGATGACACAATTTGAACACCTGTTGATGAACACTTATTAGCATAATTGCTTAAAATGAAGTTAAACGCGTTGAATTTTAAATGTAAGTTCCACCCTATAATTGGGTAAGATGTACCTGATAACGCACAAAGTTCGTTCCTCAACATCCGGTTCTTAAAGGGCCTATCAATTTAGTGCCTTTGTTTGAGTGCGTGTTTTTTATAATTAAACCAGTGACGAATATTGCGCATTACCCAATACTTGAATGAATTTAATCAGCGAGAAACGTATTCCACAATATTGCGTCTAAATATTATTAGCCGTCAGATGCCGTGGGAACTTCTACAAACATATCCATACAAATATGTCTTAAAATGTAATATGGAAAAACTATATAACATTTCAAGAAGCGCTGATCTTAGCACCAAGAAAATTAATTGACTCTCTTTTTATGTTAATTTAAAAACAAGGATTATAATGATGACTAATGTTAAGTAAAGCTTTGATAAATATCATTATATCTATTGGCAATACTTTGGCATACGATTAGTCACAGAAATGTTTAAAGGAAATAACTTACATTCCTGATCCACCGATGAATGTATGAGCTAGAGCGTAAAAAGTAAATCATTCACAAAATATGTAGTCGTATCTATCGGTTGACCCGATAGAGCGCTTATTTGTTTGTTCGGCTTATCAAGGCCGGATGTTTTTTCCATACATTTATACGTACGCCACCAAACTTGTACTTCGTTCGGTTGCAACGACGCCAGCAGTAAAATTTATATTAGGTCAAGACTTTATTGTTGGAAGGCGATAATGTAACATTTTCTCATAAACTACACTTTGTTAATGGTTTGTTAGATAAATTAACAATAAATATTCATCTAATTAGGTATACGTATATTACTTTATGTTTCTTTGTATTTTTATGCGTGTAAAAACACTACTTGTTTTTACACGCATAAATTAATACCAGTAGAAAGCGTTGTACGAAATGAAATGGAAGTCTTTTTAAAACGGCATAGGCTATACGAAATATTCCATAAATTGGCCTATACGAAATTCCATAAATACTTTTTATAGTAGTTCAAACGTTATGCCTCACCTCATCTTTGCATCATGTGCAAAGATGCTGTGGCCAATGATGAGATGCTGTGGCTTGTTCTCTATGTAGTATTAAACTTCTAGTAGTACTTTAAGGTTTTAGACAAGTATCGAAAACGACATATTTAAGATTTTACTCTATGGTTAGAATTATGGGTCAAAATGCTGTAGCATGTGGTTAATTCTCCATATGGCTAGATTCGCCGCTGTCAAATAAGTTTCTCTTAATTTATCTGGCAATGATGCAGTAAAAGAAGAAAGATTTATTTATTTGTATTGAATAGGCTCCGAAACTACTTAACCAATTTGAATAATTCTTTCACTGTTGGAAAGCTACACTATCCTCGGTGAACATAGGGTACTTTTGATCCCGGAAATGTGGGAGTGAAGGGGGTATATTTGAAAAAAGAAATTACGCGCTTGTGAAACCGCTTTTGGAAGGCTAGTTTTGTAATAAAGTAAAGAAGACAGCATCGTTGTTAGCTGACAGTTACCTACATTCAGCCTACATTATTGTACTGCGAGGCTAAGCTAAACATTATCTTAGACCTATCGAGACAAGTAACCTAGTTATAACTTATAGAGACGTCTTCTAACATACCTCTTTAAAGGTAGTCTAACCAAGATGGATGAATCAGAGTAACATTCAAATTCTGAGTCAAACCAAATTGTTTGTTTCGGCATATATTTTTTTCCTAATAGTTTCTAAACTTTTGCTTTCCAGAGCGTTATCCAAATGCCAGGATTCCGGTCACTTGGCGACGAGGAAGAGGTGGAGTTCGAGTGCAAGGAGTCAGACAAGGGGCTGGAGGCGACGCGCGTTTCGGGCCCGTCGTCCGTGGATTGCCAGGGCTCCCATCGCCGCCCCCTGTCAAAGAAACGCTTCAGAAAGATTCGGTAACCTTTTTTAAATATTTTTTTTTATTGCAATGTGTAACAAGACGAGCAGATTGTACACCTGATGGTACGCGCCACGTCTGCCCTTAGACAGTTCAGTGCCAAACAGTAACTAAGCAGTCTGGCACTGCCCTGCGCCCGCTACACCGAGACGACAGTTATTAGGTCTCATATACCCAGTAATTTCACTAGCTTCAGTGCCCTTTCCCCGAAACGCAGAAGTGCTTGACACACTTCTATTTCACGGGAAAATATCTTTTCTTTCACTGCGGTGGTACCCACCTAGACGGCCCAGTACAGGAACTTACCACCTGGTAATATTGGATAACATCACATACATTGATCCGACCCCAAGTAAGTAGCGCAAGCACTTGCGTTATGGGTGTTAACAACTACGAAGGTACCACAAATAAATACTAAAATTCAAATAAACATCCAGACACAGAACCATATATAGTCCCATATATAGTCTGCAACTGGAGAAATCACAAATGCGGTGCTAAAGGAATGCGCTCTTTTCTTAAAGATTCTTTACTGATATACTTTTACCTTGGCCGAACCTTCTTACCTAGGCAAGCATATAACAGCTTAGGCCGCATCAACGCTTTCCATCAGGTGTGATCGTGGTCAAATGCAAGCCTATAAATATATAAAAAAACTTTTGGCAAATCTAATGTTATTAGTCAATAGTTTAGATCACTATCTTGTTTAATTAGCTTACTTTAAGTCCATGCCTTTAAGTTATGTTACTAGAATACTAGATACATTTTATTGTAATTTATGTCCACTGGCATGCCATATTTTTCAGAAAGGCCTATTGCAATTTATCAAAATATTTTTTTAATCAACTAACATAATAACTAGGTACTTAATTTGTTTCTATCTATTATATTTGTTTCTATGAATGATTTGATTTCAGCTGTTACAACTGTGGTGAGTTCGCGAACCACATAGCAGCCAAGTGCAGTATCGGGCCCCAACCAAAGAGATGTCACAACTGTAAGAGCGAAGACCACCTCATTGCTGACTGCCCCGTCAAGGTAACATATTTCTATTAAAGTTCGGTCGAGTAAGCTTAGACAATATTAAAAAGTGAAAAGTTATTCGTATCGTGTCGTAAAATTAGTACTAGAATTGTCATACTAATTTTAACTGTTGTTTATAATTTTTTAAGTAATTACTCGATTCAAATTACTTTTTACTCTACGATAGTTGTCCGTGCTAGTTCAAAAGAAGATACGAGCTACATTTCATACTAATTAAAAATGATATTGTAGTAAAAGAAGCACGTATGTTTCAATGCGCTAAGTCGCCAATTGGTCATTTTTCAGATATCTCTTTCAGCTCGGCACAAATTACGACCAATTTATTTCGACATATCAATGTGATATAATCTAGGATGATTGTTTAAAGTAAAATTAAGCTTTTATAGAATATATTATCTATACTAATATTATAAAGAGAACTGACTCCGTAGTACAGTGGTAAGAGCGTTGCGCTCTAAAACCCGGAGGTCGTGGGTTCGAATCCCGCGGGGAACATCACTTTGTGTGATTGTTTCCAGTTTGGTTAGGACATTGCAGGCTTGAATCACCTGAATGTCTGAAAAGAGTGATGATTCCGTGTTTCGGAAGGCACGTTAAGCCGTTGGTCCCGACTATGTTCCAGTAGGTCTGGTTTCCCTTGTAGGGTTACGGAGGTCAGATGGCAATCGCTCCATTGTAATAACCAGGCTTGTCAAATCTAGGATCATAGTCGAAGCGGACCCTGAGTTCCATACTGGATGCAATCGGGAATACGCTGGGATGATGATGACTAATATTATAAAGACAAGAGATTTGATTGTTTGTTTAATATATTCTATAAAAGCTTGGTTTTTGATTAGTTTGTTATAGAAACGTTTTCATGTGCAGTATAAGAAATTTGTTGATCAGGAACATGATAAATAGTTTGAGCTTTTCAAACTAATGACGTTCTCAATTTTTATTCAGTAATCTGAGGGGTCAAATGGTCAAATAAATCGAAAAAATGTAATAGACTAGTATCAAAACTTTTTTTTTTTGTGGAGGGGAATGCTTTTACTCACCATAACCCGTCTGGGGTAGGCGAGCCGTGTGTGGGACTCAGTGGCCCCAGTCTTAAGAAAGACTGGTGCACGGAGAATACCCACTAAACCCCCCCGCGCTCCTACATCGCCGTCGGCAGCGTCCCTGGAATTGATATGACTACCAGGAACAGACCAGTATTCAAACTACGTTCGAAATATTTCTAAAATCATTATAAGTAGCTCTGTAAAGTTTGTTACTATCTTATGTGACAATGTATGTAGATTTTACGCCACAGTTTCCAATACGAAGTTATCATACGAGTCGACTACCGTTCCATAAACATATTTTCCAATATTTAAACCGTAAATCTCCAAATTTATAGGTCGAGAAGAAGGACGAGCCGCATTCGAAGAGTTCAGGGAGCTCCCAGGGGAGTCAGGGGAGCCCGCAGCAGTCATAACTCTTTCATTTGAATGCCTTCACTTTTATTCATGTCTGGTTATATTTTATTTGTTAAACGCATTATTTTTCACTATAATGTAGGTCATCGTCAATACAGCAGCGCAAAAAACAACACAAGTCAGATGTTGCTTTTTATATCAAGATTATTTATTTATTTGTTTTAAACTGTTAAATATCAGCATTTATATCTTTTAATTACAGAATTGAAATTTAAATCTTAAAAAAAAACCTTTAAGAAACAGATCACAGTACTAACTTGTAGAGAATTTTTATCGCAGTTACAGTATTTACTGCCTTAAATTTCAAGTAAATTAATAAAATCTACAGGAATATCTGCCAGAAAATATATAAATAAAAAGTGACGTCTCTTGTGGTTTAACTAACTCGTACCGCAAAATAAAAATCTGTATTCGTATTAAAATGGAAGTCAACATTTTAAGGAAACAATTGCATTTAAGCGAGTGCTATAATAAGTTATATGAGGATCAAAGAACACATCTAGTTTGTGTCAATCCAATCAAATAAAACAGTAAACTCATATTATGATCTTTTCATATCACGTATTATATGTAAGTCCATTAGATAACATTTCAGAGCATTTTCATTCCAAAAATGCTAAGAATGGTAATCAAAATGTCATTAATAATATTCTGTGAATGTAAGTAGAAGAAAGTTGAATAAATGTAATTATTGTGTTATTAGAGAGTGACTACGGAAAATGTTAAGTTAACCACTGACTTGTTTACCTTTTATTTAATCAGATTGACACACCTTACCTTATCTACCTCTACGATATACCTCTAGATACAGTATGCTATAAATAAGAACAAGACTGATCAGTACAAATCCATAATGTAGTACAAAATTATACATTATTTTTATTGATAGATTCTATTACCTAAGTTCGCAAATGTAACGTAAGTACAAATTTTATGTGTTCGAGTGTCAATATCTTAATTAATTTTACTTTATATTGTATTTACCCAAAGTTAAGTGTGTGTTTATATCACTATTATTAATTTTGTTGCTATATTATATTATGACAAACTTTATGTAAGAGTTTTAGGATGTAGGGCGTAAAATAGATTAAGAAGTATTATACCTGGCTATGAAAATATTTTATGGACTTTGAAAATGTAGTTTATGGTAAACAAAATATTATATGAGTAAGTCAAGTCTAATTAAAAATGTTTTCTCTTTAAAACGCATTTTAAAAATGAATAAGAACAGTTGTCACATAATCACATTTTATAATAATATACTGTAATAAACAATTAATGAACCTTAAATAACAGATCAGTGAATGTAAAATATAATAACGTTTATTTATAAGAGCTAACATTCAATATAAAGTCTTGTATGATTTTAAACTGTAAGTCTGTAATCATCACACCGAAAAGATTGAGTAAAACGTGCCAAAGCCAAACATTGTTGCAATAACATTATTAGTAAGTTTAAATTATATTACAAAGTACGTTTTAAATGTTATTTATGCATTCATTTTATTGCAATGCTTTAATTTCAATAGAAAAGAAAAATATCTAAGGCGCAAACTATCAAAACGGAATCAATTTTATAAAATATGCACATATGTAATATTTTTTCGTAAAATGTTTAATACGCGTAGGTAACTAGTTATGAAGATTGACGATATATACCTACGTCATACGTCAAACCAAATAGTTCATGTTCCCAGTTTTACTCAAAATGATGGTATAAAGAGGTGTAATAAAGGCAGAAAAGTAAAGCATACTTACTTAAGTATTAGGTAAACAGTTTTACATATAAACGTATGTTTTACATAACATGCTATCTGTACTGATACAAGGCAAGTTTGAATTTATCTTAAATCTATAAATTGTTTTGAAAAGTATGCGACCTTTTCCGGCAGAGGAAAATAACAATTTATTAAGAGTACAATATTGAGACTTACTTTTGCTCAAATCACTAATCATAAGTTTGTGAATTATCAGTAGGTAAGTAAGTACTTAAATATCCAGCAGTTTTGAACAAAACCATTTTTTAAGACGAATTAAAATCATGTTGCAATAAGTTCAAGTTATAGATGTAAGCACGAATTCGTGCTTACATCTATAAAAAAAGTGTACACTTTTTGTGAACAATATTCCGAAAAGTATGAATCATTTTTGGAATGACATTATTGCATTAATATCATAAAAAGTTAAAATATAAATAGATGGTACCTACATTCACATGCTTAACTTAATTTCTATAATCAAATGTTAAATTCTGTAAAAACACAATTTGGAAAATATTGTAACCGGTTTGTTTTTTGGCCCTAGGCCCTGTAAGTAGGATTGATAACCGTGAGCAGAGAAAACTAGTTCTAGAAGTTTTAAAAAAGGTATAAATAATAATTCCTTAAAAGATTATTAATACAAAGTAGCAAGGTCGGAGTTTTGTTCACTAACATTATTTTCTTCTGAAGCCTCTGTGGCCTAAAGTAGCTGTCAGGAATATTTACCCCTTAAAATTTTAAGTCAATTGCCTTTTAGGATTTTAAAACATACCCCTTTATAGTAACTCTGCTTGGTTATCGAATGCAAATACTAACATGTTTTATCCAAAGATATAATATACTATAATATCTTTGGTTTTATCACATCCGAAAAATAAGTATTTTCGGTTTTTCTGCTCAATATATCATGGATAAATATAAAAGCGCTCATAACACCAAAAATAAAACAAGTAATTAATACATTTTATGATTAGAATTATAGTTAAGTTTACTATACTGATGCCCATCGATGTTTACTTGAGTAACTATTGTAACAGTAGTGCAAGAAATGTTTTAATAACACGAGTATCATTATGTTGTATGTCAGAAAAAAATATTATTTTATTTAAGGATTCTTTAATACCGACATCACAGAGATAAATCACATGTAATTTTAATTATGCATTACGGGTTTCTTGTGTTTTCAGTTATATTACTAGTTGTAATGTAATTATTATTATAGGTAAGATTTTAATGAAAGACTAGTGGAAACATCTACCTCATAATTTAATATCGTTGAATAGAGTTTATTCTTAAGTTAATTAACATTTACAAATTCTAGCAATTATAATTTTTATACTATCTTTGCTGAATGCCGAATTTCTTGAGGATTGTATTTCTTATGTTTAGAGTTTAAATTTTGTTTTTTTTATTATCAAGAAAAATAAATTGTAAAACTACATTTTGTATTTTTGTCACACGGCCATTGGCACAACATTCTATTTTTATGCTTCAGAAGGACCAACAAAAATAGAACCTTTTGATATAGGTACATAGGTTCATACAAGCGAACCGTGAAAAACCATCTTGCGACAGCTTGGTGACGTCAAAGGATAACGATGGGATGCAATGCCCACTGGATAGAGCCTCCTGAGATCCACATGCGCAAGGTTGGCTTACTGGGCTGCATAAAAAGAAACAAAAAAACGACCTGTTTGAACGAAAAAGAAATAATCATGGCATGAGCATGAGCAACACTGTAAATGTTCCAATTTTAAAACATAAATAACATTTCTTTCATAGGTGATTAATATAGGTATTAATCCGACCCCAAATTAAGTATCCGAGCCGTTTTTGTTTATTGATATCACAATTAATAAAGATACTACAAATTATATATAAATAAACATGCGGACATAAAAAAACCAAAACGTTCATCACTCATTAATATTTCAAACCTTCGAACCCTAGCGCAAAAGGTGCACTGGCAGAGTTGCTACAAATGCGCCATTGTCCATATTTTCTTTTTTTTATATTAATAGGACAATGAGGTTTAATCCACAGAGTGAAACTAGGTACCATTACAGAACACATTGCTTTGAAATAATCTAAAATATTATAGTTTGAAAAATTCTATTCACAGCCAGAAATGAAGCCAACATAACGATAAGCAGTAACTGCGATTCTTTTGAAGTGGGTATATTTTCTTAATCTATAAACCTTTTGTAAGTACCTACCACAAAGCAGTACCTACTGTCTTATACGCTTCCCTAACAGACCTAGAGTTATAATTCTATGTAGATATTGCAGATCTTAGCCGAGAAGCTGTTACAGTGATAAATGGATTCCGTCCATCTCTAGCTCCAAATCAAACAAAGTCGCAGATTTAAAAAGCTCGTTGTGAGATGAAATGAAATGGAAAATCCGAATAGTGAAGGGGACTTTCTCTCAGAAGGGCCTCCAAACATAGCTGACAGGGCTGTGCTCATTTTATGCAAAATGAAGATGGCATAATTTGTTTAAGTGTTTTTAAGTGCTCTGCCTCATTAGAACGCCATGGCCACGTCTTTGGCTACCGTATAATTTCATAGTATGGAAATGTCAAAATTGACAACATTGCCAAACCGTCGCCAAATTGAGTATAGGTACCGGCAAATTTGTTGAACATCGGTTGACGTTGAAAAGGGGAAAGGCACGCAGGGCGTGTCAAAATTCGTGTTCTGCACAATCCAACACCCTTTATCAAGAAGTTTGCCGGTATCTGTAGATCCCATACATTTCAATAATAAGTGCTTGGATACGGTAGCCGGCAACGTCGCCGCGTATTAATGAGGCAGGGCTATTCTAAACAATTGTCACTTGGTTGCCTGACAGCTCAAACAGTATTACGGCCATTATATCTTTTAACTTGGGTATGTATCAGAATGTTTTCTGTGCATCAACTACTGGGTGGCAGTTCATCGAACTCATATAGGTACCACCAGTAGTAAAATAACTTTTTCATGTTTACGCAATCCTTTAAATAATGTAGGTAGGTATATAATAACCTAATGAACCTTAATGTATACCTATTACTTTTAACATAGCGCCATAGACGGAACTAAGAAAACCTCGGTGGTACGAGTAGCTATTAGGAACTAGAAAAATCATTAAGACATTAAAAAACAATATTTTGAACATAGGTATAAAGGTATAAAGACAAGTATTCGTTGAAAACTTCCAGCAAAAGCCTAACTGGCAGGAATTTATTTGCAAATGATTGTCTTTATTATGCTTCAATCGAACTTGCAACCACGGCGTAGCATATTTATTTATGTATAAAATCCCTGCCGGATAATGGTGCTACTTGGGTAATGTTTGTATTGCTTGTAATTATGATATTGAGACGATACCCACAGTGAGGCTAAAAAATTAGGTCCAGTGCAGTGTAGTTAAAAAAAAGTTGCAATCATAAAATACTATTTCTTTTTAGCATACACATATGTACACTTGTTTGCAGGTCCACTGTTAGGAAAATCGATAATTTTCTAGTAAATTGTTTTTTTTTCTCATTTCATATCCTGCAATAAGGGGTAATATCCGTTAAACTCCCGCGGTATGCTTTCTGCACATTCGAGCCGTGTCGTAGGACTCGTAGAAACACGGTAGTAATCCATTATATTGGTCCAAAAGGTACTGTAACTTTTACATTTCTACATGTTATTTACAGCCTATCACTTTAACTCGATCTTATAATACTATCACTTTTCGTCATTTCGATAAAGGTTTTAAATATTTTGGAACACAAAGTTTATGTTGTTTACTTAGATTTTTTTAAAATTCTTATTTTAAAAATACAAAATTACTAAAAATAATCATTTTGTACTTTTGTTATATCCATGTAAAATATTGTTTCCAATATGTTGTAATATTACGTCGTGCATTAATGTAGGGAAGAAAGATTTTTAAAATTAGATACACTGGCAAGGCAGGAATTATTACATTTTCTTGCCAGTGACACAATTTTTTTTATTAATGTAAAGTTACGAAAATGTCAAAAAAGTAAAGTGGTCCTCATCAAAGTGACGTGCACTTTTAGTGAGTTGGTGTTGATAAAATGCGATACGTAAAACGTAGGGTCATAATTAAATGTAATCTGTTTACAAATACACTATTGCAAATAAATTATCGGTGCGCGTAAAAGCCTCTTCAACAAACAGTTGTTTACATCCGCATCACACCCCCTATCCAACTCTGCACCCATCAATAAATAGCATCGTATGAAGTGACGAAGTGAAGTGGATTCAGAGTTTGGATTGTTTTCAATTAGAAGAGGTGTGTCAATCAAGTCGGTGAGTATCAGCGATGGTATCAGGTAATGAGCTTCTGCAACAAATGACCACGAGTGAGTGACGGTTCCCGAGGGCGGGCGGGAGGGGACCGGCGCGGAGATGTCACGTTTTTGAGCGGAGCCGGGCGAAGATGGGCGCTCGGAGGATGCAGCAGTGCGGGGCTCCCCCCTCCCCCCGGCCGCCGCGCCCTCCCCCTCGCCCCGCGCTGACGTAACGCTGCCGTCTCCCGCCCTAGTGTGTGCCGCGCCGCGAGCCGACCGGGCCACCACGCACGACCCGCGCCCTGCACCACACAAGTGCAAATCATTTGACGTTTCATTTCTGAACTCTCATCAGGGCTAAGTGAATGAGGTGCATGACGAGTTGTGCATAAGCTTTACTATACATTTATGCAGCCGTAGCTCGTATTATATGTTAAACCCGACACCGCCCTAACAGTCCGGATGCATCTGTGTCATTCTTCAATGACGCTAATAGCGTTGCAAAATCTCGGTTTACCCGTGACTGCGCCCTTATCAAATTTATAACTTTTTAATGTAGTTAAATCGTGTTAGATAGAGGGATATTCGAGTTTCATAAACCGATTTGATGCATAGTATTTTCAAAACATTAGTTTATGTTATACTCTTCTATTTAGGAACGATAGTTTTTTGAGATAGGTTTTTCTAATGTTAAAACATTATGAGCTTTTATGAGTATAATCTAAGATGATCGAAATGAGGAAATAATATGAGATTACCACTATTTTTCTAGGTAATTTCTATTATCTTATGTTCTTTCTACATTAGGTCGTTTTGTTTTTATTTTCCATTTCATTAGATGAATTTCATACCGTAAGTTACGCTGGACTTATGTTAAATGAGTAGTCCAACGCAACTTCGGCATTTCAAAGGGGTTGTGCCATCGACAGCAATGTGTACCACTTAAGCCAACATTCAGTTGAATAAAAAAACTAATTGGAAAATATATCGCGTTCTTAAAAATCTTATGGTAAGTTAGATGTTATCGAATTTGGCAGTCGCTCGTAGAACATCAAAGCTTTTTAGAATTAGAGGCATCATGTGCATTTTACATTTCGAGTATCCCAGATTGAATCATCTGGTGACTGATTCCGGCCATCCATTCATTTCCATCGTAGATCTCCGTATTTACGCTAGCGCATCATATAAATGGCCTTGATATAGATTAATGTGTTTCTTGTTATTTAATATTGCGATGAAACAATATACCTTTTGACATGGCTCTAGATTTTAGAATTGCATTTTTATATTAGGATGTAGCAAACGAGTTGTTGGGCCTTACGAAAGTACACTTCATTTGGTGCCTTTCTAAGACGAAGTGTTCTAATATAGGTGCACCCTGCGGAAAATAGTCAATAAACGAGATCAATCCATGACATTACGTTGGATGCTTACTTGTTAATCATTACACCATAATATTCTATGATAGTTGCTAGTGTCACTGATAAATAATCACGGCTGTTAACAATTATTTTCTTTAAACAATTGGTCATACTTCAATAATATATACATTATGGCGTTGTTTGCAGTAACTGCATCAGATATATATCAGCTTATTACAAGGATAGGGATTTGTTTACCTCGATGACAATAACTTGTTAAGTTACTTAACCTAATCAGTTATAATGATACAACGATGACTTGAATTTAATACTATAAATGTTAACTTTTTTCAAGATTTTCACTACATTTGTCAACCCCAAATTATTAATTAATTTACTTAATTAAAACATTGCATGTGGTGTCCCATTTGATTTGATTAATAGTCATTACACCTGTCGTGTATAACAAAGATTTGGAACGGATTGTTGCTTCATATTTGTTCGTGGAACCCATTAATTTATGTGTAATTTCACTCATATTCCAAAAAAGATCTCAAATAGAACTTGAACCATAAAATTTAATTACGATTTCTGTTTGGAAAAATTTAAGACCCGCGGTCTCTGCAGTCTCCACTAGATGGCGTTGGTATTAAGATTCTCGGGCGGGCAGAGGTGGCAATGCAGCAGTGTGCAGTGTAGGGTTAAATTTTATTGTCCAAATAACAATTAAGGTTCTAAAATCTCGAAGGCTCACTAAGAAAACCTGTAAGAACTAGGCTTGCAGCCTTGTAAACAAGCACTACAAGCAGTCGTACCTACTGTTGTAAAACTTGAATCGCAAATTAATTATGATATTTTGATTTTAAAGTTTCCAATGTAGGTATATAAAGATGCTCAGAAATTGTCAAAGATCAGAAGATGAATAAGTATTAATTTGTTGCTGACTTATTGTTAAGTCGGTGTGTGTGCTCTAAAATAACATTTTTACATTTTATTTATTTGTTGGTCAAATAAAAACGTATCTTATATTTAAAAAATGCACTTTTTAAATTTTGTATATTATTATATAATAACTAAAAGGAGAAGACCGATTTTGGGCCCAACGATACAGACATGAAACATATACTAAAAAAATCTGTATTTTTTTTTAGATCAGCCTATTTGCGTTTTACCATCAATTTCAATGGCCAACAGCAAAAAAAATGGATTTTTATGATTTCATTATATTCAACTTGCTTTATAAACGCGAATTTCATTAGACTTATTTTCGACTATCTTTCTAAATGCTCTGATAACAATAAAAAAAACGAGTGAGACAGTTTTAATCGATTTAATCTTAATCGATACTAAAATATATTTTATACGGTGGCTTTTTTTTGGCATAATACTGAATAATTTTTTTCTTATAAGTAAAAACAGTTACTTGATAAATATGATTAGACATTTGCAAATGAGTTTTACTACTTTAAACGTTGTCACAAAAAAGCGAGTCGAAAATCGATTTATACCAGTTGTGTTTTTAATCGGATATATACGGCACTATTTATTGTCTGTATTGTCAATGTCAGTAATGTCAGTGTCAGCTATATTTAATCAGTTATTTTGGATTTTGATTTTATTTCGTTTTTCGTACTCATGCGTTAGTAATAAATGTGTTACTTTGTATTGCTCCTGATTTTTGAAAGACCTCTGCTTACTTACGGACTCTGAAACCGATCAATTATATTTATTATAAAATCCTTGGACATCGTTTTCTGCAACCCATGAGTGAACATCGGATAACCTAATGCCTATTGACGACTACGGCGTGATTTATGGGTATAAACACATGTTTGCAAGCACATGCTTGTGCTGTGGAATTGTATCGTGGAATAGCAACGGTTCGTTTCAGCACAACACAATACGAAGACGCATTGGAAGAAGAAGGATGGGCCCGACACCAAGAAAATACAACATCCCTGCCCGGTTTTTGGATACCTACTGTATTAATATTTTGTACTGATGATAAAGAATAAAATATAATTAAAACTTTATGTTTTTTATACCCATTTATTTAAGAATAATATTCAGATCCTTTGCATTATTAACATGTGAGGTAGGTATGCATAATAGGTATGTTGTCAATTATTCATAGTCATAGTTTAATGTTGGTTGTACTGCAGACTGCCTTGCTACCTAACAAAAGACCTAAGAATGTAATAAATCAAAACGCATGAAAATCGGTTCATCCGCTTAGGAGCTATGTCGTTGCCACAGGCAAACATACAGGGCACTATTATTCCTCTTTTTGTGTCGGGAGTTAATAAAAGTTCAAAAACTTGCACTTTTGTTACTAAAAATGATCATGGGTTACATAACCTCTAATATTTTCAGTAGATTATTTTACTGACTTGGCCATTGAAATTCGCAGTGAAAATTGGCCTCGTAGGAAGTTTTTAAATGAACAAAATATAGGCCAAGTTACAGCCCTGTATCGCCAGGCCCAAGATTGTATGGGGATCGGTCTTCTCCTTTCTAATTCATAAAAACGAATCAATCCCAGTTATTGTCACCCCTATTTTAATTTCTTTATAACCATAACGCTTAGAAATAAATAACACAAAGTAAGACACGTAATTCTTTATGCCCTTCATGATTTAATGTAAAGTTCAGATGTAGAATACATAATGCGTAATTGTTACTAACAAAATAGGGCCTTGTTACCTGAATAAAGAAGTTTATTAGATATTATTAAACATTAGTAAACAGTGGTATTTCAACTTTCCATGTTTCCATTCTATTCACTATCTTTTTATTCATTACTACCAAAGGGAAAAATAATAATTTATCTTTGGAAAATTTCAGCTATGGCAAAAAAGTACCTAGGTACAGTGCGTAGAGTACAGTTTATAAAATGACCGCGTGGGTAAAATGTACTTAACTTATTTTTTCAGTTATCTGTCCTTATCAACATAAAACGCATGTATGGATAAGAAGGGGGCAGAAAATGCAAATTCTAGAGCTAAAAGCCTGAAATAGTCAAAATTATACATGATAAGTACCTACTTAGTGCCGCACTATACAATACATACATTTACAAGTAGCAGACACTAAAAATGCTCCGAAGTGTTAAAGCGAGCGACCTAAATGCCTGAACAAGTTAATGTAATATCATTTAAAAACTATTTTCAATTTAAAAAAAGATTGTTAAAAGCGAAATACACGATACCTAACATCGGAAAACTGCAGCGCGTTTTCTGGAGTTCCGGTAGAACTCAAAAAGGGCGAGACCGTAACGGCTATTTGTATCATGGTTCCGAACTTTGCATCCAGTTCTAAATAGGATTTTGCAAGTAGTTTAAAAGTATCCGTTCAAAGCTTCTTTTAATATGTGATTACATATTAGGGTATGGCCATCATCTATTCACTTTGCGATGAAGACTTTTTAAGTTCTTTTTGTGTCCGGTAATGTGTTTCATATTCTTATACATGCGTGAATATTGTATTTCACGAAAAAGAACAAAAATGTGTTTATATTGTTTAACTAACTAGACGAGTGAACCTTGTTACTTGTTACGCTTAGCAGGCAGCTCTCTTTCTACCGACTATTGTACGATTTTTGAACTTTTTTGTAGTCTTTCTCGTAAGATTGACGATTTTTCAACCTTAAAGCCATTCTACATGTTGATTTCGGGTATTTTCCCTTTAAAATCTTTTAAAAACAAATATATTACAATTATAATGATACATTTTCTTAGTGTAGGTATACTTTTGAAAGTTATGATACGTTTTAAAAACAGAAATATTAACTTAAACAAGTTTTTGTACTATACATACTTGTTCAATTCATTTAATCATCAATAATACTATATACTTATGACATTACAATAATATAAGTTGTAAATGTACCTACTACCGTGCTTAACAAGGACCACAAGGTAAATGACTTTGATTAGCTGCCCAATTTCCACGGCATCATCTTATACTTGTAATTATTTTTCTTTTCAAAGCAGGGATGTCCCACGCGAGTGGGATGATTGCATTTGGGCTAAGGTTTGCGGAAATCGATACTAGTAGCCAACGAACCTGCACTCGCCTGTATTTATATCTGCGCCCCGACAAATTTCAAACGTCTATAAAATACATAGCGACGGATCCCAAGAACAAACAAGTATCTGCAAATCATCAGGTTGCAGTACGAAGCTTTTAAGTTGCGCGGTCCGATTACTTTACTTTAAAAATAAAGATTGTTGTACAAATGTAAGTTTCAAGGAAGGTAAAGCTTCGTCCTACAACTTGATGATTTTGCAGATACAAGTACGTGTTTGTTCCTTGAACCCGTCGATAGAATAGTTTCTAAAAGTAGCTAGTAATGGCTTAAACAAACTTAAAACTAGTCGCAGTTCGTAAATTAGACAAGCACTACGTTAACTTAATGGCAATTTGAATTCTTCTTACAAAGTTCACAGCGAGGACTGAAAATTATTAAATTCAAATGCTTTGCGTTCAAAGAAAGCTGAAAAACACAGCTATGTGCGATTACTTTAGTTCAGAGGAATAAATACATGAAATTTGTACTATAAAAAAATATATTAGCTTCTACTAGCAGCATGAGTTATTATTGGCTAATATTTGAGTCCTTTTAAAGATCCTTGGTGGAGGCCTATGTCCAGCAGTGGACGTCGTTTGGGTGAAATGATGAATGATGCATATAAAAAAATACTGAAATGCACAACAAAATACTAAAATGCTAACCTAACCTAATCTTTGGTGCGCAATTAAATTAGTTATTTTGAGAAACATTAGTATTTTTTTATACACTCAAATCTAACCCGTTATTATTTGTTGTTATGAATTATTCTGTTGTATGGTGGACATAAGCTAAGAGTATATTTCTGTAAATTTCCATTTAAATCCGTTTAGTCGTCTTTGCGTTAAATATGTAGTAATAAACACAAATCAACATCCATCGATCAAAACTTGGTTATTATTAGACGTGTTCAATTATTTTGACTTTCTAAGCTAGTGTCTTCATTGGTGTGTATAAAGAGAAAACTGGGGAAGTTTAGTGTTATCACCCGAGGATCCATAAATAATGAAACGTATGCTAAACGGGGTTTTTAGTATTTTTTTAATCTAATCCAATTAAAGTTTTAAATATTACCCGACAGGAATTTACTATGTTCCTTGTTTCTGACGATTCATAAGGGTATCTTTGAAGCCTATTTGAGTAAACCATATTTTGATTTTAAACGTAGACCCTGAAATCGCTCTTAGTAGGTACTCGCGACTAAATCACTAGACGATCAGGGTGTTCTGAACAGTAATGTACAAGAAAAATTTATTATTCCAAAATCGATTTATCGTGCATAATATCAAGTCATTAAAAGTAGAGCATCATCAATCAGCTCTCGAATCTGTAGCTGATACTATGTCTCACAAAGGCAAGGCTAAACCTTAATTATGCACCCTGTAGGATGCCACATTACTCGGCGCTCGCGAACTCGTCTACCCGGCCCTAACTTTTGTCAGTTCTTTGACAGTTATGACCAGCTCATTGCCACTTAAGTTTGCTAACTTTTGGAGCTGTGTAACAAACCCGAGTTAAAACTAGCCACGTCAAGATAAAATTGCTTGTGTAATTAAAAAATACCGAATTGCCAAATTGTTACTTGCTAGTGTTACTGAATAATGAATGGCGAGAACAATTGGCGATCGTTGATGATAAAAGGTTTCATTTTTATTTGAACTAATTTTTCCTGGTTAGTTTCTCCGTCTGTTAAACAGTTTTAGCAAGATAACTTGATGGTAAGAAATCGTCGTCATCGCCACAACCCTACGTATACAACACCAAAGCATCATGCGTGCGTAAACTACGCATTGTATAACCACGCTTTTTCTTGAGGTCGATTTAAAAAAATTATTCCTGCAATATTTTATTTGGGGACAAGCCATTTGGTGTAATGGTCGAGAAGTCGGCTATTACACCAGAGGTCGCGGGTTCGATCCCCGCACGGTACAAACATTTGTGTGCATGAACATGTCTGTTTGTATCGGTCTGGGTGTTTCTATGTATAATATGTATGTATTTACAAAAAAAAAGTATAAATGTAATGTTTATCCGTTGTCTGGCATCCATAGCACAAGCTAATGCTTAGTTTGGGGCTAGATGGCGCTGTGTGAATAATGTCCAAGAAATATTTATTATTTATTTATTATTAAAAATTCTATTTATAACTTTCATCAGATTGTCTGGAATATTAAAAACCCATAAATACAGACGTTAAAATTATTTATTTACAAGTTTAGCATTAGTTGGTGGGCCAATTCCCTACTTGGCTTTGTTCATCAAAGTAATTATTATTTTAAAGTACCTATACGGACGTAGACTAGACCTTCCATTGTAAAAAGTAATTGAAATGGTTTGTTTTGATATGCGAGGTACACGTCGTAACAGATCGACGTGAATTTTGATATCAGGAAAGTTTGGGAGATGTAGAGTTAGTTAAGCTACTTTATATTTTGGAAAGATATCACATTGTAAGGTACACCGTTGTATAGTCCACGCGGGTAAAGTTGATGATATAAGGCTAGAAGTTAAGTATTTCATTAAGATAAATCTGGTAACAACTTTAGTAATCAATACAGAAACCACCTATTATTAAATAGGATATTTAAAATGCAATGCTCGTGTGTATTATATTACGTTTCTTGATTGTATAGTATTTTGTTTAACTTGAGACCACAATTATTGTAACTTAAACGTCAAGCAGTATCCTATTATGATGAATGCATAATAAAACAATATACTCGTGGAACATTTTAAAATCAACTTTGAAAATACACAGTTCTTTAAATATACAGTATGACAGGAAATGCGAGGGACATATTTAAACCCCAAATAGTTCATGCTTTCATATAACAAAATAAATATAAATCAATAAAAACTCTGGTAAATATCTGCCCATAACATTAGTCGAAACCTGAAAATCCGCGTAACGTGCGGGCACTCTTCCCTTCACAATACCTATTTCGTGCACTAGTTCAAGTACGACTGAAATTGTATTCGCGTACAATTTGAGTTTGCGGCGTAACCGGCCGCTCAGCACACGGAATTCTTAGGTAGTTCATTCATACATAAATTATTAGGATAATTATGAAAAAAATTAAGGATATATTTTATAAAGCGAATTTATTGGACTCTAAATCGGATTCTGAACACTCTCCTTAAATATGTCCCTCGGGTTACCTAACACGCTGTATATTATTACTGAGAGATTTAATAAAGCGCTTAGGGAAAAATTGATTAACACAATAAGCACGTTATATTCATAAATAAAAAAAGATAAATTTATAGCTCCCGATGAGAAATCCTTGCTGCCAGATCGAAACATAAAAAATATAAATTATAAGTGTAACTCGCCTTAGGACAAGTTGTTAAGCCTGATTAACCCTTTTTTGGACGTTAGGTTACCAACAACTAAAGTTATCATTTTAAATAATAGAAAGTACCCCCCCCTTTATTTGTGATTCCAAATTTCACTCGAACAAAGACACTGGCACACCTATGTATATTATGATCAGTAATCACGAAGTCCATTAATATGCCTTTGTAAGTAATAACAAAATTATTATTATTATTGTTTTAAATATCATAAATAAAAAAGTGAATGATAATATAATGTATAAATGGTGAGCTTCCTAAAGCGTAGGATACATATCCATCCAGGAGATATCTCCTTGATCCAATATCAGCCATCCACATTAATTGCCTACAGGAGAATATAAGATGATAATCCTACTTTTCGTTGCTTTCTGTTCACGCTTACAACGCGCGTATTACTGGTCTTGTCACATCCAGTATGTAAGGATATTTTAAATTTGCATGCAGTTGACTGCATCGTTGGTAGTAGTTACACCTGGGATTTCAAAGAAATGTAGTGCTTGGATTATTCTGTTACGGAATTATCAGTCGTTACGTTCAGTGTACAAGGTGTTAGTGGTGGTTGGAATTTAAACTCCGCTGGAAAAGCAAGGAATTTTTTTCCTCTAAAAAATTTTAAGTGCAAGTTTCCGACTTTTCTATCATTTAGCTGAGGTCATCTTAATCCAGTTTTACACATAGTCAAAAATATATTGTTTCATTTAAATAATTATTAAAATAAAAAAAGTCAGTACAAAATTTCTTTGCCCTTCAGTAGTACATTAATAGATTAAATATTTTACTTTACTTTTATTACTCTGATGACTTGTTGGGTGTAATTTTTGTTGAGAAGTCGGCTATCATACTACCTACCAAAGATTCGAGTTCGTTCCCAAGACGGTACAAAGATTTGTGTGCATTAACACGTTCATTTGTAAGGGTCTGAGGTTTTCTGAGTACGTATTTACAAAAAAAATATATTACTAAATTGTCCGTACCCATAGTAGGTACAAGCTATGCTTACTTTTATATGTTAACTTTAGTAAGTACGAGCACTGCAGTTTTCGTAGCACGTAGAAGTATAACGTAGCTGTTTCCGTTGTCAATGAAAACACCAGGTTTATTTTTTTGTAACGACTCTTGAGAAAACGCCAGAATACAGCCTAATAAACACTTTCGCTGTACGGCACGTATTCGTATAAAGACTGTTTTTGACCACTACCACCTCGTAGAAATACTGCTAATATGATGATGGTATAATAATAATTGTCTTTTAATATTGCCTAATAGGATAGACCTATTTCCAGCAGCTGTGGACTGTGACAGGATGATGATGATGATTGCTTAGATTCCTATCAAACGGGATATCTGAAAGATGTGTATTATACTCTTCTTCTCCCTTCAAGCGATTTGTACCGATGTAGCAGAGGAACGCTTGCATCATAATCCATGATCTGACAAGTCCAGATATTACATAGAATCGAAAGCCATCTAATACCTATTCGTAATCCACAGGAGTAATAGACTAATTATATTATGGCTACACAGCCATTCGACCGTGTAGTTTCCCTCACGATGTTTTTCGTCACAGCCAAGCTAGTGGTTAAAAACATAAAATGAGAAGTGTACTAATATTATAAATATATAAAAAGGATTAAGAAGAGTGGATAAGCGTAAGTTAGGTATTATCACATTATTTCCCTGGCGGAATAGTCGGAAGAACGGAATTATTAATAGACAGGCGCGCTCCACACTCGTCCATCAATCTCTGGCCGGCCGGGTTACGTATCACGCGGACGTGACGCGGCCCCAGCCATTACTTAAAATGCATAACTTCTTAAGTAACTTACTATTTTGGCTTGGATCTTCATTTAATATGTTGAAGCAACTTATAACTTTGATGTTTTATAAAGGGTCTAAAGGTTGCAACTTGGGGACCATTTCTGAGCAAGTAAGCCAAATTAAATGACCATTTCGTCGTCTTTAAACGATGTCACTAATTGTAAATACCTACCTAATAAATTTTCTTACTCATACATTTACATAGCCTGGTAATGAAATAGCTGCCATGATTTTCTTTATTAAAAACTTGCCAGCGGCTTACACGTGTCGTGTTGATAATACTCGTAAGTAGCCTAAGTGTTATTCTGATGCAGCTTTATTACTGCTAAGTTTGATCTTGATTCATTTGGTGGTGTTTGCTTGACCAAACGACAAATATCCACCCACCTATTCTCCCAAATCGTATAAAATATAATTGTTATCTAAGTTATTCATTTTATATAATAACTCAGTATATAACAACATTCCAAATCCGGTGGTCACTCTATAAGTTTAATGGTAGACAAGTCATATGTGCATCTTTGAAGCTTATATTATGAATTAAGTTTATTTTGATTCATATATTTTTTTGAATACGCTACAGTAGCTAAAGCTCATTAATAGAAAATGATAACTGTTATTAAATTATATATGCCACTTAATGATTGCGGTTTTAATGTTATGAAGCATTTAAAAGGCTTCGAACATGGTATACAAATTACCTACTTATTCCTGTAACTATGATATTGTAAACTTATCTACCATATTAGTTAGTTCTTAGAGGAATAAGTAAAGCTCATTAAGTTGAAATTAAGCCACGTCTTGCGACGAAGTCAGCGCAGCACAAGTTGATTGAAAGTTCCTCTGTTATCACAGTTGCTGTTTGACCTACTCGAGCTAAATGAATACCTAGTTTGACATATTATGCTCGTACCTATGAACACTGAGCATCTGTTTTGTCAGCAAAACAGCCTCCTATATATGCATGTATTTCTTCAGGAAGGATATAGTCTGAATTCGTTTCATAATATCTTCTTTGTTGTCATTAAATGATCACTAAGAGCTAAAGCTTGTGTATGTGTTATCACTACATAGTATAAAGCAAAGTCGCTTCCCGCTATCTGTCCCTATGTATGCTTAGATCTTTAAAACTACGCAACGGATTTTGATGCGGTTTTTTTAATAGACAGAGTGATGTAAGGGGAATGTTTATATGTATAATACATGCATAATATAGAAGAGAAACACCATTGCATCCGTGCGAAGCCAGGGCGGGTCGCTCGTTAAAAATAAAGAAAGAGGTAGAGCATATAGTGGATCTTCCACTCGAATAATACAGAAGACCACAGTGTAGTAAGCACTTTATTGTTGTGTTATGTTTCTGTCAGTGAGTCAATTCTCCAGAGATTTGTAGAATAGGGAATGGCATGGTGTTGGCAGAGGGAAAAACCAATTTTTTCTTGCCAACGTTATGCTTTGCCTTTGAAATATTAGGTCAGCGTGGCTCGGTTGATACCTCTGGTGTTACAAGTGTCCCTAGTTAACGAGTACCGCTTACCAACAGTGCTAACAGGCCTTGCTTAGTAGACTTGAGCGCTACTCACGTAAGAAAAAGAAAATTAGAAATGCGTACTATTTAACCTTTTTGTAAAAAAGAAAAAAAAAGAAGCAGCGATATGCTTGACTTTAACCAATAGTTAAAATATCACCAAAATCAATTGAGTCTTATCAAGATTGATGTTTGTTGTCCACTAATTGTGTACAATCTGAATTGGAATGTTTTATTAGTTTCAAAATGAAATGTGAATCTACGAAATTAAGTTTGAAAGAAACAGAGCTTATCTATATCTATACTAATATTGTAAAGAGGAAAGATTTAAATGTATGTTTGTTTGTTTGTATTGAATAGGCTCCAAAAATACTGTTCGAAAGCTACACTATCCCCGGTGAACATAGGGTACTTTTTATCCCGGAAATATGTGGGGAAGAGGGGATATTTGAAAATAGAAATTACTTGATAACTATATAGAATGCGTAAATAGATAGTCAAGATGAATGAAGAAACGTCCGAATACCAACGACCTTTTCAAAGAATACCTAGCCGGCAGCGTCACAGAAAACGCCAGGAAAAGGAGGAAAAGACCTTCAGAAAAATTCGAAAAAGAAAAACAAAACTTTTAATTTACTTTTTATTACTGTCAAACTTTTGTGGCACTATTGCCAGTGCTACTTTTAATAACAATATAACCACGAAGGTTACATCAAGTTAATAACCAAGCAGGTTAAAATAAGTTTAAAAAAATTTAATGCTGGCTAAATTATTCAGAAAAAATCTATACATACGCCATTAAAGAAATAAAAATTTAATTTACTTTTTTTATTGCTGTCAAATTCCAGAAGCCCTGTTGCCAGTGCCTCTTTAAAATAAAGAAGGTCAAAGTCTTTTCGAAACTTTTTGATATTCCTTTAAAAAAAAAAGATTTGCTTTTTATTGCTGTCAAATTATTCGTAACTTTGAAAATTCCAGTCGAGGATGCCAGTTACATTGAAAGAACCAAGCAGGTTATTATACAAATTTTTCATTTGATGCTGGCTAGATTTTTCAGAAAAAAATCGAATCGCCATTAAAGGAAAAAGAAACAATTAGTTTCCTTTTATTACTGTCAAAATGGAAATTATGCTGCTAGCGTTTTTAATAATCCAAAAAAGGTTGCATGCCCCCCTTACCCGACATTTCTGGGATCAAAAGTACCCTATGTCACTCGGGAATAATTTAGCTTTCCAACAGTGAAAGAATTTTTTAAATCGGTTCGGTAGTTTCGGAGCCTATTCAATACAATCAAACAAACAAATCTTTCGTCTTGATAATATTAGTATAGATTTATTACAAACATTACTAATCATTTAATATAAATATCCAGGCTACAAATCAAAGTAACTTTGATTATATTGTACGAGTATGTGATGTGATGGCAACTATTGTCATCACATACAATTTAACCTTTAAACTTCATTATGATTTACAAAACTCGATGAATTTAGTATTTTATTCCTATTTAAAACAGTTTAATTACATAGCTATCTATCCCAAGTTTAGTAGTCGTGCTTTAAGGGAAAATACGCGGCTCAAGCGATTCGCTCTTCCGAGTTATTGGAACCTGTTAAAAGCCTTTTATGATGGATTTATTGCACAGAGCAAATTAAATATCAAATTAGCGTTGAACAATATTCCAATATCGTAAGCTTTACCCATCACTTCTATTTTACAAAGGAATACCGAAAAGTGATAAAGAAAACCCCCCCAAAAGTTGTGAATATTTTTATTATATATTCATTTCTTATTACATAATATATTTATATTTAGTTAGCAGAGTAATTTTAAACTCTACTTGACAAACGTGGATGATTTTAAATTTCGATATTTTTTTGACGGCGGAGATGAAATCCAGGTTTCCACCTGCTCAGTTGTTGATCGAATTTATCTGGTTTCCCTGTTAAGTATTACAGAGGTCAGAGTGCAGTAGCTTACTTAAATGTATCTGGACTTGCCATCTCTGGATTATGGTGCAAGCTCTGACTAGATCGAGGAAAAGTGGCTGTAGCTAGCCAGTCGGACTGAAAAAGTCCTACCACCAACCAGACCCATGGCGGGCATCGAACTCACATCCTTTTATACTTGAGCGGCTTAGCCACTATATCGCCACTATTCTTAACTAATACTAGTAAATATTTAACAAAACAATTCTAAGCTTCGATCGGTAAAATCTTTCATTTTATTTACAAAATTTTAGTATCAGCTCACGTTATATAGAGCACCTATCTAAAATTTATCGAGATTCCAGTTTAGCGGTTTCCACCGTGAATTGATAGGTATAGGTCAGTCAGTCAACACCCTCTTTTACATAAAAACCATTTCTACCTTTTCGTATTAATGATTTAACTTCACCAAGTATAGGTACGTATTAATATAGAAAGGCAGGATAGAATAGAAAAAGAAATCTAGCCAGGGTGTGATTGCATCATGATGCCATTCGACTGCAGGTTTCTCTCAAGTCATAATTTTTAACCCCCGAGCTAATAGTAGGCACATAGAAAAATCCAAATTTGCGAAATTAGAACCATCGACTTTTCTCACGTATATGAAGCGATGTTTGCAACCACTCGTCTCCCATAGTAACTCACAAAATGAATTATAATACATATTATTTTACAAAATATTAAAAAAAGTAAATAGTTTTTCTCAAAAAAGTATATTTTCTTGTACATAAAAAAATATTCAGCATATTTTTTTAAATATTTGATCAAAAACTATGTATTTGACATGACAATTACAATCAATACATATGGTGACAATTACAATCAATATACCTTGATATACCTACATAATTATACCTACATATCATTCAACGCACGAGTAGGGCACGATATTGTTCACATCATTGACCTCAGATAACAATTCATAAATTTTTCCCAAATAAAATTGAATTGTTTCCATCAAAAAAAAGGAAAAAAATAATCATAACTTAATTAATTTTGCCATAAATCATTGTGTGTCAAGTGAATCATTACATATAATTTCTACCACCTCCTATATCTTCTCCTATACTTAAAGCTTAAGTCAATGAATGAAAATTTTCTTCTCTTAAGCCACATTATAAATTTCTCTTTAACTTCTTTCATAAATCCATTTACTTTTAAACCAAATGATAAACAGCCGGGTTCCTGGAATCCTCATGTATTTTTAAAGAGCAGCTCTAATGTATGCTGCTTCTTAACATAATAAATATACCAATAGTTAAACATTAAAATGATATGCAATAGATAATTTTAAAATAATGTGACAAAAATGTACTTCCTCTGTAATAATATCTTTATCTGTACAAAGCTTTTATTTATTTTATAATACATTAGCAACTTATTACACAATTTCAAATGAAGCGAAAAAGAGGGTGCAATTTTCCGCTAGGTTTGTAGAAAAATTCGCTGCGTAATAACAGGTTACTGCGTAGGTTGCGGCAATGAATTTTTTTGCAGTCCTGAGGGACTTAATGTTGTATATTAACTTGAAATTTATGAAAAGGTGCTTTATTTAATAAATATTTATTTTGATCTGTGGCAAGCCTTATTTCAATTTTACGACGCTGCAGATCGGATACAAACATAGGGGCAGTTGCTCGGCCAAAAATATTATGTCAGACCAATGCCTCTTACATCACGTTGTAACTTTGTTAAATTAAAATTAATAACTGTTCGTATACTCTGTCATGGTCTAGAATGAACTATTAAAGCTCTCGGTAGGCCACAGTAAGCATCCAACAGTCATGGACCAAAATCGAATGTTGTCTCAGGGAGAGTGCGCGCGCAACACCCGCCCCACGCCGCACCGCTCCCAAAGTCCATTGATGATCTTCTTTATCTCGATATTATTAATGTTAGTGATATGGTAGCGTCGTACAAATGCATATTTTTGCAGCGTATAAATTGAATCAAAGATATTGTGTAATAAGTAAATGTTGGTGAGCGCGGTGTTGTAAAGCCGGCAGCAGACATTAGAGGGCTACGGAGGGCGCTGGCCGGCGTATCGCTAGGTTTGGGCGTCGCTTCGTCTCGGCTTTCGGCGGGCGGTCGGTGCGCGGCAGCGGCGGCGCGGCGCGGCGCGGTCGTGCGCACACAGCGCCGCCACGCACGCTTGGAGCGCGACCCAGTCCGCTCTGACGTTTAGCCGAGCCGCCGGTGTCACCCTGTCGCACGGTTCTCTCCGTGCCACCGGCCATAATTCTGCGCACTTTGAGATATCGCGAAAGATTTGCCGGCGTCGGTCGGCGGCG
The DNA here is from genome assembly GCA_949319885.1 of Mecyna flavalis. Taxonomy (NCBI): domain Eukaryota; kingdom Metazoa; phylum Arthropoda; class Insecta; order Lepidoptera; family Crambidae; genus Mecyna; species Mecyna flavalis. The sequence continues at coordinate 10,693,808 of OX439430.1, forward strand.
GGAAGTGTCGTGGTCAGGTGGCGGTGCGGCAGCAGTCGCGGCGCCCGGCCAGGGTCCGAGCCAGCGGCCAGCAGCTGGCGGTGTTTACACGCCGCGCCTGCACCGAGCCGCCGCCTCTCGCCGCCTCTCGTCGCCTCTCTTCGCCTCTCCTCGCCTCTCCTCGTCTCTCCTCGCTCGCCGCGCCGTGTGCGCTCGCTCGCTGCAACATACCAACAACCCCTCATTTACTATTCAACGCTGTGAATTTTTAACTTAGCGAACGACCGACCATAGAGGTATTTAAATGCTTATTAAACCCGAATCTCATCAGAAAGAACAGTCGTAGTGCACATTAGTGTCGCAGATCAGAGCATACGCATCGAAAACCGAAAACTCATAGTCCATTCGAGTGATTTCACGACTTCATAAATATGGGTGCTAAAGAGAGCGTGGAAGCTGCTAAATTTTCTTCGCAAAATTGGAACAATTTCGAGGTTCGTAGTAACTTTAAATTAATTTGCACATGGAGTGTTTGTTACCCCTCTCCCTCGTGAATGTCTGTATTATGGACATTGTTACCTTTAAATAAGAAATAAATTACCGTATTGTGAGAAGTAAATAAATTTTCTGCACATTACATTTGTGTCGAGCAATAATTATTCTGCATGTTCACATGTTTTGTTTAAAATAAAAGAATGCAATAAAACTTAAACTAAAACTATGAAAGTGTGTGTCGTCGAGTGTGTGTATGTGTGTCAAATCTTTAACGTAATTAGCGAAGGTAATCTAAAAGTAACAATAATGAGTGACATTCAGCTGATATCCACAAGAACACATTATAGGCAATTGAATATGTACATTGAGCTGCGTCTATATCAGTTTTCTGAGATCGGTGCACGGAAATGAGAGTATCCTATTACACCAGTATACTTATATTTTATTCATTCACAGCAATGCATTCTTATGTAAATATCTACCTACGTCTGTGGATGCAGTCAATATATGGACGCATATAAAAAATATATTGACTTAAATGTAATTGGGAACTTTTTCCAGTCTTATTGGTACCTAACTGTGTAATGTTGAGCCTTTCATCACATTATACGGCATTCACATTCTCATTCATTCTTTATGCCATACTTCTTCCAGCACTTTTCTATTCTATATCTAAAATTATCAGTTTTTAACATGTCATGATCGCATAATATGCACTTATTATATTGAAGTCTAGACAACTTGGCAGTAAATGACATTACACCTATTTCGTTATGGCGCAATCAAGTGTGTGGGTATACTACTAGCTCGTACGTGGGTCGATATGGTCGTATACAGTCGATTTGGTGTATCGTATACATACTCTAATCGTTATAGATACGGCGCGGAGGTGCAATGGTTTCTAAACGGTCACTGTCCTGAAATTGGGGGACGTTATTAGTTGCCTGATACACCACGCCACGCACCATTGGACTTATAGGGCTTCTAAATCATATCAAAATATTAATTAGATTTCTGTTGATGCTTTGGTATCGTAAGTAAAAAAAATTAAAATTTTGCTCAAGAATTCTAATTTAGGACCAAAAATAAAATTATACGCAAATGACGGTACTTTTAGAAAACTTTCCGAGAAATTCTCGATTGTCTTTTATAAATGGGCAAGAATCGTTTGACCTGAATTCAGCCCGAGGCTGCATAGTTTTGTAGAAACACCTGGAGAATGCCTGCACTTTTCTAATAAATTCCCGATCCTTTAAGTTGGAGAATAGACAGTAATTAATTTGAAGTAGAGAAGCCTGTCGTAGCTTTTTAATTTGTTGATTCCAAGAAACTACAACGATAGTACAATGCGTAATCTCTATGCATGACAATATGAAGATGCTAGGAGAATGATAATTATGAAACAGCGAGCATGTTTACTAGTCAAACAAAGTTATCGCGATGATGCCATTTAGCATTTAGTATTAGAGTTGTCTCTACAAGGTGCGCCATTCCAGTAGGCGTGATTGATGAGTCATTTTATTAAATTCTTTAAAAATATAGATCTCTAGGAGTTATTGAAATGTATCAATAGTAGTTTGTCCTTGTAGTCAACCGATAAAGTTCCTCATTGTGCGTATACGGCGGTGAAGGTGTAAATTGAAATATTAAGGCAATACCTGCGTTGTTTTGTTTAGCGGTGGTTAGAGTTTAGGGATTGTGTTTTGAATTTAGCTGCATGGCCACTCAGCTTACTAATAATATAATGCTAAAGCAAAACTAAATAAAACTTTATACTTACAACTAATATTTGACTGAAGCTTTACTATGATAATAATTCTAATACCTGCCTTAAATCTATTTAATATTTAGAAAATAACGGCGAAGAATGAATTGAAAATGGTGAAGCTTTAGTCGAAGTGCATGCCTAAGAATCACATCATTTAAAAATGAACTTAAAATACCTATCTGTGCGTGTGACTTTAATGTTATAAATTGTATAAAATATTAAAGGGCTTGATTTATCGTTAGTTAAATTATTATCGATAGTTAATAAAATGTCCTTATAACAATTCGTTTCCACTACTTGTATTGAATTAGATTACTGTAAACGCTACTTATTGTTTTATAAATAAAGTAGGTACAGCTAGCAATACAAAAGTAATCTATTTTTTAACAACACGTTAATAACAACTAAGAGATGACCTAGACAAGTGCATTTATCAATATTAGAAAAAAATTAAATTATGAGTTTTTTTAAATACAGCATTTTTAGTAGTAAAATAGTACCTAGATCTATTATCATAAATATTAATATGTACCTAATTAATGTACAATATTATTACACCTTTGTAATAAACATTAGTCACAAACCGAGTCTTTTTATATCTATGACTCCATGTTCGAGTGAGAACCTGTTTGAAGTAAGGAAGGAACCATTCAATTTAAATGCAATTTCTAACAAATCTCAATACTCAAATCGGTTCTTAGAATGTTTAAAAAGAAAAGTTAAAGAGCCGAAAAGGAAAGGACTTTAGTCTTTATTGACTGGTTCATTAGCGCATTTGTCACTCTACCCTATGTTCTCGGGGTTTTGGTTTCGAATCCCCCCAAATATTTATGTGCTGTGCATAATGTTTGTTATGTGTCTGAATGTTTGTTTATATTTAAGTATATACCTATTTGCTACCTCCGTTGTTCCTGATATCCATAACACAAGTGTTAAAGCTACTTTAGGGTTAAATCCATACATGTGGTGTTGTCCAATATTCATTAATGCACTCGTCTAGGTGTAATGAGTGAGGGTAGAGAAGAAAGAACGTTTGATTGTGTATTGCAGCATGGCGTGGTGAAGCACCCATACAGGCACGGAACCCAGCGCTCGCAGAGCCTCAACCGCGGGCACTCCCTCTCGCGCACCGATGGCACCTGGTGACATCACGGGACCGCGGGTCAGTACCAATTATTTCTTTTTTTAATGCTAGGTCCATTGACAGACAGACACGCAGCCCACCTGACGGTATGCGGCCACTGCGGCCTATCTTATTGAGGGACGCGCTAGGCTCATCTGATCTCCGAGCCTTTGATTTCAAGTGCACTAGCTCCCACAGTAACATTGCTGGAAAACAACCGGAGCTGTTAAGGCGGAAGATTTTATCTGTTGGGGTGGTATATAGCCAGTCGAATTTTGAAAATGTCCTACTCTATGTTTGGTAATGGACTAGCAGTGGCCGCTTACCACCAGGTGAGCTGCGTGCCTGTCTGCCAACTGATGTAATATTAAAAGCTTTGACCTTTGGTCCGTACAAATATTTCTAGCCATGAACACATCGTATGATATCATATTTTTTAATTCAAATAAAAATAAAAATTAAGTTCTGTGTTACGGTTGTCTAGGCTCACAGAATAAGCCATATTTAGTTTGGGGAGATTTCACTGTGTAAAAGACGTCCACGGAAATTTATTTATTATTTATTTATACTGCACAAGATTTAAGCTTTTAGTTTTAAAGTCGGTCGTCTCCCCGACGATATCAGGTGGTTCTTAATTATAAAAGGTAATGTCGCAATGAATAATAAAATGTAGCAGGAGGTGACTAAAAGCATCCAAATAGATGGCTTGGCGGTAGTTTCATAATTGATTTGAAAAATGAGAGGAATAATTTGAACATTTTAGATAATGTACACAATGAAACTCACAATGAAATTGTCTATCTTGGCGTTTTCATATTCTATTTTCAAAATAGTTATAAACTCAGTATCAGACATGGTTTTTAAATACATTTAAGGATTTTAATTAACAGACATCAAAAAAGAAAGCCAAAAAATCTTCATCATTGAAATCAAGTCATCGTCAAAATTATTTAACCAAGTTTGCCAAGTGCAGATTGGTGATAATAAACCCGAGTAGTGTTTGAAAAAGCCGACACATTTTTTTTCTCTAAAACTAGTACCCCGAATTCAAGGCCTGGTACTTAAATCACATCTTGACCAATGAGGTGAAGAGAACCAATATCTTTAAAATACACCTTAATTACGATAAAACCAGAAACTACCTGCTATCGTATGGAATATTTCTCGTAGAAGAACCTTATAAGCATTGGTACTGTAACTTAACACTAAACCAACAAGGCAGTCCCAAATATTCACAGCAATCTCACTGGCTGCCGTAGCTTATTGATAGAGCCATTTTATGTTTTTGTCCCTTTTCAGTGCTGCTGAAATGCTGTACAGCCGTCAATATCGGGATTTGTTTGTTATCTTGCTCTGAATTTTAGTGTACATACAATATTTAATTCAGACATAATTTGGCTTAAAGAAATGCTGGATAAGCAAACACCATATTAATTCAGTTGCTTACACCAAAATCAAATCAAAATAATTCTTTAAACTTTCAATTGTGCATTTACTATTAGCAATTGATTTTAAATTTAAAAAATAAATAACTGCAGTGTCGCAGCACATCGGGCAATACTTCCTGGTTATGATATATCCTTCGAATAGGTCGGAGTGAATGTTAACCCTAAGTGGGCTGTTTGCACGTCTGCCAGCTGTCTACTTCTTAGCGAGTCGATGGCAATGTACAATAGACATAAGCCCTTCTCGAGTATAGGAAATTCCTTAATATTCCTAAACTGTAAGTATTATATTTCTGGTGAAGTGTCCCTCAGGGCTCAATGGAATAGGCCGCAGTGGCCGCTTACCGGTCAGGTGGGCTGCGTGTCTGTCTGCCAACTGATCAGTATAAAAAGATAAATATCATAAAAAGTGTGTATATCATTTGCTAAGATGTGATATTGTCTGCAGGCAGCATAGTGCAGTGCGCCGAGTGCGGCACGCGCACGATGGGCAACAAGCTCTCGTCGTGCTCCTGCGCGCCCATACTCCGCAAGGCGTACCGCTATGAGGACAGCCCGTGGCAGAACTCGCGCCGTCGCGACGGACATCTGTTGAGGTACAACACTACTGATGTTGTCTGCAGGCTGCATAGTGCAGTGTCTATCGGTATTTAACAGTAAGGCTCGAATATTAGAGAAGCCGCCGCATATTGAGCATCCGGGCGAAGTATTCTCACTCTACTCTTTGTGATTGGCCGTAATGGCCGCTTGCCTTGAAATAAGCTGTGTGTTTGTATGGCAGCTGAAATCACATAAAAAACAGTAAGTAAGGAAGCCTTGAAATATTATTAAGAGGCTTATTTTCGCACTGAGGATGTTTGTAATTGTCATTTAGAACATCAGTTTATTCTGTATAAGTAATTTTAATTATTTTTTTACGTACCTAAATCTATAATATATAAAACTCAAAGGTGACTGACTGACTGACATAGCCACTCAAACGTCCGCGCGCGTTTCGCTAGGTTGTCAGGACAGTCCGCGAGTCACGTGATACGCGCAAAATAAAATCGGAAGGAGACGTATGCTAAATAAATGCTTATTACTCAGTAAATAACTCAAATATCGCAAAATGAAAAATACTAGTGAAAGGCTCATTAGTTGACAATTTTTAGGCAGTAGTTATGTTTGATTTTAACATTTTATTCTATTAATGATCTTACAGTGAACTTTAAGAAATGGTAATTTTGTCCTAGTTTTCAATTTCAATATTTTTTTTATTAGATATTTTTGACGTTTACAATATTAAAACAATTTTGGGTTTTAGGTAATTTAATGGCCTTTCATTTGGAACCAAAATCCCATAATAAATCATCTTAAAAATATTACAAATAAAATAAAAACTAAAGCTACATAATCTGTGAAATCGAAGTTCATGTATGTTAAATTGTCTAATACAGATGAAATATGGAATATTTCAAGAAAGTATGGTAATATCCAGGCTATAATATTAATAAGTTTTCATATTAAAACATTTATTTACGATATAATATAAGAACTTTTTTAGATCTTCCAATTATTTACTAATAAAAACACAGAGTCACCGACCTATTTTTAATCCAAATTTTTACTTAAAAACTGACTTGAATCGCACATAATGTTATAAAATATGAAAATATGTAAGATTATAAATATTTTGATATACAAAACAATAATATTTTATTACTTACGGCATGATTTCTCGAATAAAATAGCTGGAGTCACTCGTGCACTGATCCACAAAAACAACAAGCAACTTGACAATTTATTTTTTTTGTAGCCATGAGCCGAAGTTATGTTCCACTTGAAATAAGGTGTGGTACATATCATAGAGCGTCAAAAACCAGCAACACTACAGACTATAAACATCCACAGCGATAAGAAAAAGAAAAAAACAATCGGCGGGCGCGAATTCTTAAAAATGTAACTGTAGTTACACGGACTGTCCTGAGGTATATGGTCTCTGTAACTGTGGTTACAGTGGACGTATGAGTGGATAGATAGATATCAACGCACAGCTCAAACCACTGGACGGATCGGATCTGGAGGGTTGGAAATTTGGCATGCAGGTAGATGTTATGATGTTAGGCATCCGCTAAGAAAGGATTTTGATCAATTCCCACGAGAACGGGAACCACGCGGGTGAAACCGCGGGCGGCCGCTAGTGACATAATAAATTCATGAAAATATAATTAAGGCTTCAATTGCTATTCATATCAAGATGTTTACATTTTGTTAATAATAAGCATTCTAAATAAACAAAAATCACTTACGGTCCCAAGATTTATAACTTCAGGGGACAATCTTCAGATTAGAAGTAATATTCACTTGCACAAGCATTACTTCGATTTAAAAAGGTGAAGAACTATTAGGAAATATGACGTATTAATGAAAAACTGTGTAGGTAGAGTATTATTACTTCTTCATTCATAGACATTCATTCATGTCATTTGCCTACGATAAATCAAGACGAGGAGACAATGCTTATTTATCGAGGTTAGTTGAGGCATAAATCGTACGAATATGATTGCGTGCAAATTGGTGTTTAAGTAGTCCACATAATGCTCATCCAGTAGACATAGTCATTTAAAATGTTATTCTATTTAAAATACATTTAAAGTTAACCAGAATCTTAATTGTTACATTTTCGTCTAGTAACAGTTTATGAGGACCAATTAGAAACTAAAATTAAAAGTATTTGCTATAAAGCTTGTATTTTGTTTATTGAAATTATTTATACCATTAAACCATAAAATGGCAAAGAAAATCGCCGAGGTTACTAAACTATGAGTCAAATCACAAATCTTTTTGTAGTTTATTTGTGTTTAGCGGTTTGTTTGTGGAAAAGACGATGATTTGTTGATCAAAGCGTAATCGAGTCTAAAAATATTTACACATCTATTATGAATGTTCATTCAACTCGCATGCATCGAGTAGACGGATATCAACACTTGTTCTAACAAAAATATTCCGTTCTATCCACTGACCCGTTTTTGGTACGAAAATAGTTTATAGAGCGTATAAAGTTTTACAATGTTAGGTTGGTACGGCAGCGCAAACGACACAAGATTTAATTAATGTTGGTAATTGCAAAATCCACCCTCTCGCTGCAGTTCGTGTCTAATAATAAAAAATGTATGGAATTTCCCAACCAAATTGCACGTGGCTCGTGTGGGTAGGACACCGGTGGACTATTTCGCCTGACCCGCCTACTCCGAGTCACGCGATCTCGAAGTTGGCAAAAATAATATTTTGCTAGATTGAATATTATGTTCCGACGTGTTAGGAAACGAAATTAACTTCAGCTATAATTTATTGGCTGACCTAATTAATGTAGGTGAGCACTTAGCCGTCTGTGATAATATGTTTTATGCAAAACTGCTCGGAACGAAATTCGGCGGCGGTCGTAAGCGATGATAAATGAAACTTAAACGACAAGTGATTTGTATGCTATTTTGTTAAATCCACTGAGTCTTTTTCAACTTTTGACATTAACTACAAACGATTATAACTGAAATTATTCAAAGCTAGTCATTACAAAAGTGTGATGCAATTAATTCAATGGCAAATAAAACGGGACAGATTTATTTCATCGCCTAAACACGTGCAGCTTAAAATATTAAAAAATATTAAAATATTTGATAGGCGATTTCATATCCAATTTTTCTTACAACAATGTTAAATCTAACTAAGCATTAAACAGGCCGTTGAGTTAATAGTTATAACTCCTACATACTGTTCGTAGATACGAATACCAATTCCAAATGCAAGTAGAAAACGGCTCAAAATCTCATCTTCTAAAAGATCTTCTTCTCCTTGCCCTGTTCTAAATTTATTTGGGGTCGGCTCAGTAATAGATCTCTAAAAGATAAAAAGTCTTAAATCCTGCCGTACTCTGGGCGGCAATATCCACAGTTAAAATAAAGTACCTTTGTTGGTATATATTACCAAACAAGCAAGGCGCTTTACTTTAGGAGGACAACATGTGAGATATCGTCCGCCTTTAAATTTATTGAACAGAACTCTTTTAGAATGTATTCGATTTATTCCAGATTATGGGCAGAGGTGTTCCACGTGTCAGCCAGCGGCGCTGGCACGGTGAAGTGGCAGCAGGTGTCGGAGGATCTGGTGCCGGTGAACATCACCTGCATCCAGGACTCCCCGGAGTGCGTGTTCCACATCACAGCGTACAACTCGCAGGTCGACAAGATACTGGACGTGCGGCTATTGCAACCTGGTGAGGACGGCGTTAATAACAATAAACTTTATTTTGCAACAGTCCTGTACGACATAAAACCTGAAGGTCGTGAGTTCGATTCCCGCCTTGGGTTTGGTTGGTGTTAGGACTGTTTCAGAGTCCGAAAAGCTAGCTACCACAGGTGAAATCTGCCGCCATAACAGCTCTGGCTGTATTCCGATAGTGTTAATGTGGGAGCTAGGTGGTAGGTTCCTGTACTGGGCCGTCTAGGTGGGTACCACCGCAGTGCCAGATATTTTCCCGCTAAATAGAAGTGTGTCAAGCACTTCTGTATTTCGGGGAAAGGGCATTGAAGCTAGTGAAATTACTGGGTATATGAGACCTAATAACTGTCGTCTCGGTGTAGCGGGCGCAGGGTAGTGCCAGACAGTAACTGCTTAGTTATCAGGTGTACGATCTGCTCGTCTTGTTATACATTGCAATAAAAAAAAGCCAGTACACTTGAAATCAAAGGCTCGAAGATCAGATGAGCCTACAGTCTGGCAGCATATGTGCTACGCTTCCAGATGAAGTGTCCCTCAATTAAATGACCCGCAGTAGACGCTTACCACTAACAATAAATTATCGTACCTATCAAAGGGGCGTCTTCGTGTTGAATTTGTATCCCCCACGTACGCCTTCCAAAAGAACTGGCCTATGTGCTGTGATATCCCGAGAGATACAAATAAACTTTATGAGCACAAACAATTTGACATAAAGCTATGTTCACAACTTCTGTACTAGGCTTGCAGGCTTGTGTTGCAGTAGTTGAGTTGAGTATTCAACAGTGCATTTATATTTAAATGAAATGATAGCTCCTATTCTGTGTCACTGACAAGAGCTGTTATAAACTTTTAACTATTAGTTATCAACTTAAAACAGTAACAATTTATTATTTAGTGTCATTTTAACAATAGAATAAACAATTTAACAAAGCTAGATACTCAATACTTGTTGGATGGATTCTATGTTGTTATTATGTGTGTGTGTGTGTAGGGTTGTGTATGAGGGTGTTTGGGTGTGTAAGTGCGTGTGTAAACTTTGGTATGTTTTATGGGCAGTTAATTTGTAGTACTGATATGTAAAAGTGCTGCGCGCATACTTTTTTAATAAGACAACACCATTTCGTTGCTATTATTATTGCCATTTTTTCAGCGACACAACAATACATTAGTCAAATCTACCACTGCGCTTTCACAGTATTAATTTTATTATATTTTAAATACACAACAGACGACGAAGAAAAATATATTATTCTCGTTAACCTGTCTAAGACATATAATGAATTTTGGATACAGTTGTTTGTTTTTTTATGCATAAATAAGGAAGGAATAAAAAAGAATTTGAAACTACTACAAGTAACACGCCTTATTGGGACGGTTTTATGGCCAAATGTACAACGTTTTTTATTGAAAAAGTTGTTTTCTTTAAACGTTGCAAAGTTACATTTTATTTATAAAATATTGTGCTTCCGAACAAGATAATATAAAACTACATTCTTAAAATTGATACGTAGGTGCGTCTAAATTTATGGAAAACCATCCATAAAGAAAAGTTATAGCTTCTCAATATTACATTTATAGCGATAAAGATAAATCCATATAAAGAGCAGTTTTAATACAGCTGGTGCAGAGATGAGTGGGACCTACATTTATGAGGGCAATTCGAAAGATACTCCGCCGCTGTAACCCAGTTTTAAATTTACACTGGATAGTAATCGGCTGAATCGCCATAACGTAACATTTTAACTACGAACAAAGTCCGCCGAGAAAGAATATGAAATGCAATGCAGTCCTAAAAGTCTGATGTCCTAGTGCGTAGCTTTGCCAATAGTGGAGTTTAGAAACTAGTCTACAATAGTTAAAGTAAACTAAGTTAAAGTTAACAAAATATATTTGTACGTTATTTACATGGCGCCATTTTATTACAACTCCAGACTAAGCATAGCTTATAATTTGGACAAAAGATTAAGGTTATTAATATACTTGTTGTTCGAAAATAAATACATAAAGGAAACACCCAGACCGGTAGAAATAGACATGTACCTACTGTACATGCATACAAATGTTTATTTTGAGGACTGGCCAACTTCTCAACAATTACACCATTCGATACACTCATTTGTCAACGTCAGTCAGCCCTACAATGCACAACCTTCGTGTACTCATCATCATCATTAAGATCATAGGTGATTGGCTTAATAATAATGTTAACCATATACTGGAGAAGGTGACTACAATTCATGCTAGTAACGCGGATTTTGTTACTCTACTCGACATTCTTAGTCATTTTGCATCAAAATGAAGCCATACGAGTATTTAAGGGGTATAAGCTAGATCTAACTGCAACATAAATGTAATTGATAGGCTGTAATCAAAATCAAATCTTATGGTTTCACTTGCAAGACTTGTCATTATGTTTTTAAATGGAATCCAATATCTACTAGGTATACTACTGTAATATAAATTATTCTGACGTACAATATTAAAAAAAAAACAGACAGTTGATGCAAAATAACAACGTGCTAAGAGTGACTAATTTCTGTGAAAATCTGTGTTATGTGTTACAAATAGGAACCTGAGATCTTTAGACACTTTTATTAATATGTGAATTCTGACCATGCATTACTGATATATTGTGGTCGCCTCTTCGTGTAAAGATCCTTCCCTAGCTCTTCCTGTATTGGACAAATAAACCATTTCTAAATTGTTACAGGCACTAGGATCGGCCAAGCCTCGGAATGCTTCGTGTACTGGAAGGACCCCATGACCAACGACACATGGGGGCTCAACTTCACCTCCCCCATCGATGCAAAGCAGTTCAGGGAGTGTTGCGTGAGTATACTGCATTTGTTTTTATTTACGGCTGATTTTACCGTCACGCTAATAAACAAGCCGTCTGCGTGGGTATACAAACACTGGTTTACTGTTAAGAATATCACTAGTAAACATCGAAGGCTCAAAAATCAGAGGAGCTTACATTGTGTCAACATATTGAGCGACTGTTCCTGGCTAAGAGCCCCTCAATCGAATAGGCTGCAGTGGCTACTTACCAACTATCAGGTGGGCTGCGTACCTACCTGTCTGCCAACTGATTAAGTTGAGTATTAAAAAAACTTAGCCAGATCAGTCTTACACGCGCTGACATTTTTCTCGTCTACGTTACACGTTACAGTAAAATCAGCATCAGAAAGAAATTTCTCTCATGAAAATGTACTCATCCATGACATTATTTTTTTTTTACTTTTACTTAAAATATCTATTTGTACAGTGAAGTAGGTACAATTATTGAGAAAGCAGTACTATACAATTATTTTTATGGGTTTTCTTACCATACGTTATACTGTATGTAGTGAACACAAATTGAACGTCATTGAGTGAACAATAATAATTGTTGTACCTAATTCGTTGTTTTAAAAATGTCTCCAGAACCTTTCGATTACTTCGAAAGATATCCCATTATGTTCCTGTAAACATATTTTTTATTATAATTTGATCATTGAAATACGTGCGTTAAGTTAAGTTTTAATTTCATGTTATAGTCACCATCGTTCAAATTCTCCCGTAAGGCATCTTCGAGCTACAGCCTGAAACTGGAGCCTCCGGGCAACAAGCAGAAGTTCAAGGCCAAGAGGAAACCGCTGTCTACGCCTGCTAGTCCTAATCGATCCAGGTACCTTTAAAAACAAAATCAAAACATTCTTTTTTCATGTAGATACAGTCAGCGCCAAAATGATCTGAGCGTTCAAACCTACCTAAAATATCTGAACATTTGACAAAAATGACTCTTAGCACAATACTTATAGGTGTAAAAATCGTTTGTTGTCATTTGTTCTCAAACAACAAATGAAAATGCACCCTTATGTCTTGAGGTAAGGTTGATTTTGTAAATGTTTGATATTTTTCGTGGTTTTGAACGCTCAGATCATTTTAAGTTTAACGCTGACTGTACTTAGCTCTCACAGATACACTTATGAATCGTCAATGTGTCAATAACACAAGAAAGACTCTACTGCTGCACTCGGAATGTTGTTATCTATCGAGAAAAACCGGCAAAAAACTATAGTTACTGAATGAAGACTGATAAGTGGTGATTGTAAAGAATCACCACTTATCAGTCTTCATTCTACTTATTCAACACACAATACATAGTAAGTACATTGAATTCGTCGTATACCATCAGAAAAGTTACATTTTAGACTGCAAATTAAATTGTCATAAAAATAAGATCATTTTATATCAACATCTAGGACATGAGACATTATTTTTCGTGATAAATAAATAAGGAAAACAGCAGTCATAAATTAAAAATGGACTCTCTGATAATAAACACTTAGGATCATGAAAATTGAAATCACTATAGTGGAATTGCTATTCATGCTTTAAAATAACTTGATGTTTGTGTTTTAGCTTGACATACGGACGCGAGCCGCAATGCACCTGCATGACTCAAGAACAATACGCGCGGCTGAGAGCTCAAGATCCACGATATCGTAAGTCTTCGCGTAAAATCTCTTGAATTTGAACATAATTTTTGTCAGTAAATATTTTATAACCAACCATCAAAAATTCTGTATGCTTATGAATAAACCAAAGCCCGCGATCCTAGTCCTCCAACTGGTATATTTATACGGGCGTTAAGGTTGTGAAACGCGATACGACAGAACGTCTTTAGACGTCATAGTTTTTACTCGCGTCATTGATTCTCCATACTTACTTTTACAAGGAAGGGCATGTTGTAGTGTCACCGCAAAAGTAATGCAACTTTTTGTATTGTCATCGTACACAGTTCCACAAAATGTCAAGGCCTTCGTAACTCTACAATATTTTAAAAACAACCGCAGTGATACCAACTGATACTTCGCCTATAGGCGTGTAAGTATTGTCATTTGGAAGTAGTTCTTTTATACTGTTCACGAATGATCTGATGTTAGTGTATGTATTATTACCAGATGCCACCTAGTACTCGTATAACTCGTTGTTGACTGCGCGTAATGTCATAAAATATTTACGGTACACACAACATACGATACCTACTTACGGTTTAGTTTCCACTGTCGGCTTCTTCTTCTTTGGTTCTTTGGTTTAGGGCCATAATTAGTTAAGGCCTCGATATAATACATATTGTAACTAAAAGTCCAGAGCATAAAGCATCAAATATTTATATCTTAGGTTCGTCAACTCTCCCGCGTACAACCACCCGTGCAATTGAAACTGAGGCTGGCTCCACCGCAGGCACAGCGGCGCGCACCGACAAGGTGGCCGCGGCGACCTCGTCCACCTCGCTGTACGACAACGTCACCAACTCGCAGCCGACGCACCAGGCCCCGCCTAAACGTGAGTATTTGACTTTTATTTATCCCTTTAATCAAATGATGCGAGGAATAGATACTTCAACTTTGTCATTATATTGAAGACGAGCCTTCTGCTTGCAGCTTTGCCCGAGTCGGCAATACGACGGTCGCCTGAAGGAAAGTGACTTTTGATTTTTTCAGGATAAAAACCGGTCTATGTCAATCTCTAGCTCCCAAACTATTCCCATACTAAACTCAGTCAGTAGTTAGGTACTTAAGAATACCTGTGTCGATCATACACAGCTTACTTCCAATAATTTTCATATCTGGATGTAAAAATACAGCATGGTCTTTCAAATACGAGGGTGGTATTTTCATTTCCAATATATTAAATAGCTTTTGAAAAATATTCAGTTTGAATTATTAATTGGATTCGTAGCTGCGACCTCTTGCGCTTAGGGGTTCACTATTCCAATTCGTCGATGAATCACTACCGAATGCCCATTCTACGATAGCATTACTTTATTTCATTTAATAAGTATTGATCTTGTAGCAGAAATCCGTATACTTATTTATTATTCATAGCGGCAGCTCGACAGTCGGAGAGTCAGCCTCCCGCGCGGCCAGCCAAGTCTCAGGAAACCTCCACTATGACCACCAATACCTCAACGGCACCCAAGACTGTCACCGCCTCCGTTGGCACACACAGCAGTAGTACTGTAAGTATACCTTTAATTCTTCTTTAAGTTTTTATTATACAAGCGCATTTTCTCGGCCTAATCAGGGTACTCTTGCACCAAGATCCAGGACTTGGCAAGTCCGGTTATAACATTGGGGTGACTGCCATTCGACCTCTCCCAACAGCAACTATTCTGATCCCTCCCAATGTTTTTCGCCAGCGCCGATATTTGATTTTTCTGCCGACATTTGAACTATTGACTTAACGCATGCAAAATGGCGTTGGAAACCAGTCGCCTACAAAACAGCTTGAGAAATAAATGCTATTTTATTTATCCTTCAAAAACATTCAAACCACTCAGTTAATATAATTAGTTTTTTGCTCTTAAAATGTATGTGTAAGGAAGCTAAACGGCGTCCGTAGCCAAATAAAAGCTCCAATACAGATAATTTCTACAATTACAGACCACGGAAGAGACTCAGGTGCCAGCCGGCACTACCACCACCCAGCACGGCCAAGACCTGAAGTCGGAAGGTGTGCAGGCCGGAGGAACTCTGACTTCCTCTAAGTCGTCTGCCACCTCCACACGCTCCGGAAAAGAACACCTCCAACACATGCCTAAAAGCGTGGACTATGGCGATGGGAATGAATCGGTATGTTTGACAAACCTTTTTTTGTTGGGGAGGAGAATGCCGTATGTGGGGCTCAGGATTAAAGGCATTCGTCCTAACCACTAAACTCAATTGATACCGTGACCTTGAAGATTAAAGGAGTCTACAGTGCAGCACATAAAGAAATGCTTCGCAGTGGTCGTTTACCATTAAGCGGGCTGCGTGATTGTCTTTCCTCTAAAAGCATTCATTTTATCTGGTCGAAGACGTTACTAATAAGAATTTATAACATGTTATTGTTGATGATATCGAGTTTCAATTAAATGTTTTAGGGTTACCTATCTCATAGGTTTCTTACATTTCGTTTTTGGAGGATGTTGAATAAATGATATTGTGGTTATTTTCCAGGGCCGGGAATCTGACAGGCATTCGGTTCACCATCACAACGTAATCAACAATAACACCTCGGGCTCTCGTCGCACAAAATCTAAGAGTACTGAAGATATGAATATGGGTAAGCCATTATTTTTACCTTTTTTACTATATAAGATAGAACCGTACAGGACCTTTTATAAAAATCCACTTTCTTTAGTTGATCAAAACTTGTGTGTTTATAGCGATTGAACTTAACAGTACGTAGTACAGGCAGTAAGATGATACTGGCTTTGGAAGTAGGTTCAGTCGCAAAGATTTATTTAAAAGCAGATAATTTGGAATAATTTGAACCTGTCGTTTAGATTCATACTAGTTAGATGTTTATCCTCGAAGGACATTTTAAATGAGTAGGTAGTTAACTCAAATCTGATGTTGTTAATTTGAAATAATGCTTTGCGATTATAATATGCGAAATCCTGTTTGTCTGTCTTTCTGTTACGTTTTTACGCCTACATAGATTAGACCTTAGGAAAGGTTAGAGGCTACTTTTCATCCTTAATAATCCTCAGTTTCCATGGGATGATGAATAGAAAGAAGGTTTCCATTTGCCCTTCATTCACGTCGCAAAGGAGCAACGGATCCATGTAATTTTTACTTAGAGGACTCGTATACGAATAGTTTGGAAGTGCAGTAACATAGACTATTTTTATGTCGTAAAACTCTCACATTTTAACGGAAAAACGTGGTTTACTTCATCATTATTATGATTATCAGCCTTTCGCAGTCCACCGCAGTCTCTAACAGAGCTACAATACAGCACGGTACAGGCCGACGAATTATTATAAGAATCTGTTCATATTCCAGACTCAAGCACACTAAAGCGCATGCTGAAGCCCATGCCGTCTACCGAAAGCCCAGTGACATCACCAGAGATGGGCCGGCGGCGATACGGTGGGGCGGGGCCGTGCCCGCCGGCGTGCGGCGCGCATCCGCATCGCCACCCACCGCATCCGCACCATCCGCACTACTCGCACGTCATCAACAACAACAGCCGGCAGTCCTCCCAGCGGTAAGACACACTATGAATACGGTCTATGGAGAGAAAGGTTACGTCGACAGAGATGGGCCGGCGGAGGTACGGCGGTGCGGGGCCGTGCCTGCTGGCGTGCGTCGCGCACCCTCAAATGCACTATCCGCACTACTCGCACGTCATCAACAGCAACAGGCCTCTCAGCGGTAAGACACACGTCATACTGGACCTAGACTGGCTCGATGGCGCATTTAGTAGCTAATGCGTATGCTGAAGCCGATGCCGTCTACGGAGAGCCCAGTGTCTTCGCCGAAAACGCTGTGTGACGTCGCCGAAAGCGTTGTCTGAAGTGAAGTGAAGAGTGTCCAGGTATATTATATTATTTATGTGTTTTGACTCGAGTGTTTCAACATCACAAATGTAAATTCTTTTAAATTACAATATTCATGATAATAAACTTAAAAGAATCAAATCGCGATATATTACTACATTTTATAAAACCCGACGTTTCGACTACTTTTTAGCAGTCGTTAACGGAAAGATTCAGGTGTTATGCGTCAAATGGATTAAAAAACACGTTAATATTAGAAACCACTTAATACCTAAATGTGTAGTCACAGGAAATTATAAGCATACAAACTCAATCAATCACAAACCTTATAAACCTAAAGTTTATAATATACATAATCTCTTTTAATTCCCTTTAGTCGAGGAGTAGGAGTGGGAGCGGCTCCAAGTGGCTACCCTGGACGAGGCCTATACCTAGAACTGGGCGGCGGCGAGCGAGACCTGTCCCCACCCTCCGACAACGTGATGTTCGACAACCAGTGCTACGCAACCACGCCTTCCTCTTCCAACGGAAACTCCGACCAGGAGCCTTGTCAGCGCCGGGATCCGAGGCAACATCATCATGGGGTCAGTAGTTTTATAATAATAACCGATCAACGACCACTGATTTGGTGTCACACTACTGTCACTACCTGTTATCTACCACCAATAGTATAAGCAAATGCTTAGTTTGAAGCTAGATGGCGCTCTGTGTGAATTATGTCTAAAGCCAAAGATACTATTTTATTGACTACTACTACTATTATGAGAGCTTAAACCTAATGTACTCATCTAAGTGGCATATTTGTCTTAATAAGTAAATAAATTCTTTAAACCGAAACCGAAAACGTCCACTCTGCTGTCTGTACGTGAAGTTTGAATGTTACGTGTCTTGAGAGAAATGATATTGAAAATAATAATTTTAGTGTTTGTTAATTTGCCTCACATGAGATAGTGACTATAGTGTTTAAATAAACTACTAAACTATGGATATAAATGCTTTATTGACATCTAAGAACAGAATGTGCGAGTGAATATTTACTTCGTTGGAGTTCAATGTAGGTTCTTACCATTTACGGTGATTCTAAGAAAAGCGTTTCGTGTTTAGGCATATCTAATGATTTGTTCACGAGAACTTCTCCTATGCCTTTACACAACTCTGAACTTGTCAATATAATGCTGTGCAATTTTATGCTATTAGGTATTACAGTGACAACTTTTTACTGATTCTGATGATTCTTCTACTGAATCAGAATGTTGTAATTAGGCCTTTGTAAAGACTGGTTACCCGGGGATAGGCTGGTCAATAGCCACAAGGCTGGCACCGGCTCGTCCCAATCGGGTCTGAAGGGGAACCGGGAGAGTTAAGTGGGTAGTGGACGCTTTAGTCTCGAGTCCCACACATGGCCACAAGTCTAGCTAGCCTGCGCTTATGGTGAATAAACGCATTCTCCTTCGAAAAAAAGGCCTGTGTAAAGACTACTCCCGTGCCTCGGAAAAGCATAGCTTCTACGCTTGATCTCTGTTCATCTTGGATCTTGTCAGATTGCTGTCCTACCCTATTATGAAAGTGAAGGAATAAGGAGTCGCAGCATCTGTACATTTTAAATTATAACCTGCGTAGTTGGTTAATCGTAACGATTGGCCGTCGTAACCAAAAACTCGGCTTGAACGAAATTATTCATAACTTGCTGAGCGGTAAAGTAACATCTTCAGTCCTGGCTCCCACGTACGGCCGCAGATCTTGCTAAACAACGGTTATAGTTACTAGGTGCATTCTCCTCCAAAAAAATAACTTCGCGAAGAACTGTAATTGAAGCGTTTACGATAAACCAAATTCGCTGTAAGCAATAAAAAGTATGTATATGTAAATAAAACATCATTCTTTCCCGCCAGAAGCCGTGCCTCTCGCGTCAAGCGTCACAGTCGAGCGCCACGCCGGCCCCAGGCTCGCCCACCTCGCGGCTTCTCCTGGAGTACGAGATGCACCTGAGGAACACCCTGGCGAAGGGCATGGACGCCGAGAGCTACAGCCTGCACACCTTCGAGGCGCTCTTGAGCCAGAGCATGGAGGACTTAGGTAAGGACGACTTGACACTTCACTACGGAATGTTTTCTGGTAATATATTTACCGATCGCTGGTTAACTAATACACACACAGAGATCACCATCCAACTTCGTCATGGCACGTTTACAATTCTTGAATGAGAAATATGATAACAAGTCTTTTTATTTCACAAGTACTTTGTCCTGAGTGCATACCTATACGATCTAAACACACATTTTTTCGTTGATATAATGAAATATCGAACAATATCCCTTGTCTTGGGTGGGTATCGATGGTGCCACGGCCCTGGAGCATAAGATATAGTTTATAGTTTTTTTTTTATATTTAGAATAAGTTTTATTCCACAGAATACAACGACAATATGCCACCATCAAACCAACGAAGTCCTTACCCATCACGGAGAAGTAAGTTTTCCATTATATTCCTTCAAGTTAAGTAAGATGTAAGAGTAGGCCGTTAGACACAGCATCGTGTACATCTGGTTCCTCTGTTAAAGGCAATGTAAAGTATAATGCAAGTATTGTTGCTATGTTGTAACTGAGCTTGTCTTGATAATATGTGGTGATTGTTCCACGTTCCAATTTTATTATGTATATCAAACCAGCTCTCGAGATAATTTGGAAACATGTTCCCGGCGTCCGGTATAAAAATTAACCAGCGCCTTGGGTATACTCCCAAAAATACAGGAGGAGAACTAGAGCAATGCTGCATAATTTATCTCTTTAGTTCCTGTTCCTGTGCACAAATAAGTCTGATTTTACCTTACTAAATACCAGTGTATGAAAACTCCTTGAATAGTTTCTGAATTTCGCTTATGACCTCACTCAGGACCAGCATCGCAGTGTTCTGGTGGTGGCAGCCGCTCCTCAACCCTCCCACTGCCTCACAGGCTTGGCGTCGAGAGACAGCACAGCTCTAGATCGGATCGAGATGGATACTACAGGTAATATGACTGGGTTGTTTTGCAGTAAACTCGTATAGGGAACAGAATAACAGCGCTGCACATAATGTGATTTTATTGCACCGATGCGATGAGTTTGGGACTAATTGGGACGAGATGAGGATATATGATTAATTTGTCTGTGTTATTTGTTTTTATTTTTTTCTTCTTTGTTTTTTATCCCGGAAATGTGGGGGGAAGGGGGGATAGTTGAAAAAAGAAATTACTCGCGGGTGAAACCGCGGAGGCGACCGCTAGTAAAATTTAACTTAATTATTATTGTTTTAGTGACCGGAATGAGCTGATGCGAGAGCGGGAACGGGACAGAGAACGAGGATATCTAAGTGACCATAATTCCAGGTTTGTAATTTAAGCAAAAATATCAAAAAAACATTAAATTACCCTAACACTGGCCGACAAATAATGTAGGTACCGTCAAGCAATTATTGTTTCTCATAATAGTTCATTGCTTTGGAATTATTGTAATACCGTTATGATGTAGGTATCAGGCAGTATGATAATTTTGTATCAGTAAAATACCCAAGTACCTACTAGCCCATAACTTTAGACTTAAAGGTATCTTATTTGTCAATCACATCGAAAATAATTCAAAGTATGTACCTATTCAATACAAATTCCTCATTAACCTAGGCTAAATTTTATTCATTTTACAAACAAAAATGTTCCACCTATAGTCAGAAGTCAGAACATATTTACAGTTCTCAATGAGATGGACACAAAAAGTTATGCCTATGTTAATTTAATTTTATCGAAGAGGCAGCCCCGCGATTGCTGTGGGATCGTGCGGTGCGAACAACGAATTTAAATACTATCGTTGGGTGCGAAGCAATCATAACTGTACGCTGAAGCATTTAGGCATATTTTAGCATGCAGCGGTTGGTTGATGTCGCAACGGAGTACCTACCTAGGTATTTATAGCAGTCGGTATCGGAAATTTTCTTCTGAGTGAAGCATCTGTTACGTTAGTAACTATTTAATAATCTGTGCCGAGGGTTCGAATCAAAAATCAAAGTAAAGACAATAGGTCTTACCCAATGGTCTTACCTGGTCTTCACTACATAGTATAAAACAAAGTCGCTTTCTCTGTCCCTATGTCCCTTTGTATGCTTAAATCTTTGAAACTACGCAACGGATTTTGATGCGGTTTTTTTCTATTAGATAGACTGATTCAAGAGGAAGGTTTATATGTATAATACATGCATAATATAGTAGAGAAACACTGATAATTTTAGAGGTTTTTAATTTAATCCTTCTAACCCCAGAAAACCAGAAACAATAGAAAATCTATTGTTAAGCGGCACTCGCGTGCCGGTTCGGGATTGAAGAGTTAAGGTTGTAAATAATCACATTTTTTTGCGCTTACATTGCAAACGCTGGCTGAACCCTACGAGATAGATCAAAATA
This sequence comes from Mecyna flavalis, assembly GCA_949319885.1. Lineage (NCBI taxonomy): Eukaryota > Metazoa > Arthropoda > Insecta > Lepidoptera > Crambidae > Mecyna > Mecyna flavalis. The sequence continues at coordinate 10,715,618 of OX439430.1, forward strand.
ATGTACTACAATATTGTACACCTTAAAAAGTTTTACAAAAAAGTCCGCGATGGTATATGTCTATCTCTTAGGGATAACCCACAATAACCATTTTCCTTTACTCATTACGATAAAATAATGGCTTATTTACGAAAAAGTGGTTTTAAGCAAAACAGTATTAATCCTTATCCAATAAAGTACCATAAATAAATTGTGCATGTAATATAGATCAATATGGCCCTTTACATCATGTAATTTAAATGAATAGTTTCGAAGATATTACAGATTTAAAATGCAGGGACATAGCGGTTGCGGCGGTACCGGCCCGGGAGCGGATGGATGAACGTTTGTTATTCTTTCACGTAAAAACTGATTATAATGAAACTTTACAATAATATAGCTTATACATCAGAATAACACATAAGCTACAATTTACAAGATATTCCCGCGGGATAACGTCCTATAGTTCACGCGGGCGAAGCCGTGGGCGGAAGGCTAGTACCTAATAAACGTTTAATGAAAAAGCAACAGTAGAAAATTCGGAGAGCACACAAGTGACGTTGAGTTTTAGAACCATCGGAAAGCACACAAGTGACGTTGAGTTATAGAACCAACTGGCGTCGCTAGATGGCGTTCTGCCCTACGGTATTAAAAGCGCATGGACGTGCTAGCTGGGTCCGCCCTTTTTTATAGCTAGTAATTAGTCGGTTTCCTCCTAATTATTTTTAAATACATTTGCAAATGGCATTTTAATTAAGGACTCTAAACATGAAAATTAACAATATTTTTTTAATTAGTAATTGATTACCTACGTTTTGTGGCTTTTCATGTCAATTTAATTATTTGAGAAAAATTCTCTTAATTTTAAATACAGTTAATATTTTTGTGGTATTACATTATATTAAAATATTACCTAACAAAAAAGATCTTAAATATTTACCCCCTTTAATTAAATTTTATAAAGAAACTCTTTTGACTTTAACGAACTGGCCACCAATTTTATTTTAAAGCATCTCTTTCTTTTTAAAGGTGGTCTTTTGTTTTCGCGCGATTTGTATTTAAATTTTCATAATACGAGTAGGTATGTAATGCATTAGTTAACTTATTAATTACAATAAATTGTTAATGACAAAATAACTGTAGATACAATAATGACAAAATAATTTATTGTGTGATACTTTACAGTTAAGTTTTACATTTGAGTTTAAACCACGGAATTTAACCAGTGTCAATTCTCAAAGAAAAATTTGTTTCAGGGATCGTGTTCGTGATCGAGATCAAGGTTATTTGAGCGATCATCAATCCAGGTAAGTGCAATTAAAATATTCATAAAATTATGTTTTTATCTGTTTAATGGGATTTTAATAATACTACCGGAGAAAATTTCTTTGCTGTATGTAGTAGTTGCCTGGAACAAAATACAGTTATGCAGCTGCTTTAAGCTTACCTAAATTTCGATCAATAAGTAGGTATATTCGAATCGAATTTATATATACAAAATAATAGCTAGAAACTTTGTATTCTCTGTAAGCTTTTACAACTTTCTCAGCTCAGGTCCAATCTTGAATTGAAAACTGGTGCTACCTTTGGGATAGACTTAGCACAAACTAGCTGCTTGCTTGGCTTTTAGGGCGTAAATCTGTTTGAACACAAGCTGCTAGCCTAGAAGCTTAAACATAAGGCGTAAAGCACGGAACAGATGGCGTAACGTAAAGTCACTTGCCTTTCGGTCTTCGGTCAAGCTATATTTCTGAAATTGTGCGAAGGTAGAAAATCATTTATCTTATTTCTACGGCCCCTTCGTCTTTCCATGGAATACTAATTACATATACCTACGTACGAAGAGTTTCTAGTGTACATTTCTGTTATGTACGGTTATGGAATAAAACTCGCTGCCGACTAAAATGTTTTATGAACACTATGATAAAAGAAAAATAGTGGAACAGGCAGTTCTGTTATGCATTTAATTCACCCTCACATCATCACTTACCATCAGGTGACGGATAAATATCAGACTAGTATTTTTAAATAAATAAACAAATGTGTCAGGAAGTAATTTCGGGGTCCTGGATTCTATACCCAGGTTATAAAATGATTTTATGGTTCCGAACTTAGCGTACGTTTGTGGCCAATTACCAACCTGCATTAAAGCTACCAAGCGTGGTGATTAAGCCAGTTTGTTTGATTGCAATGATGTAGGCTTACATTGGGACATTAATAGGCTGACTGTACTATCTTGTATGGTTGACTGTACATAAATTAAAATAAATATTTATATATCTATTTATAATCATGCCGCTGGATAACATTCTCTTCAGCAAGAAGATGGGGTTTTCTACGACCAATTTGATTTATTTACAATAACTAAAATTTAAAATAATTTGTTTGCAACTCAAAACAAGCTTCGTTTTATTGGAGCTGTGTGGTTTGGGGCTAGCTGGCGCTATGAGATAATTATATGGGTTACCTAGTAGTCGATTCGCATGAAAATAATTCGCACTAAAGTGCGAATCGACCACTTTCAAAAATAATATTATTTTTATAATATGCAAGCGATATAAAAAAGGTGATGTTAATTGTAAATACATACATAATTACCTATACATAGAAACACCCAGATTGGTATAAACAAATATGTTGTTGTTCAGTACCTATATATTTATACAAAAAAAATACAATGGAAATTAACGAGTGCAAATAGCCGATTTTTTAACCATAACACCTAATAAATAAATATGTGTAAACATTTCTAGAAACTATTCACACGGAGCCGTCCAGCCCCAAACCAATCAATTTTGTAAATACGTACTCATACATATTATACATTTGAACACCCAGACCGGTGTTCATGCACACAAATGTTTGTACCGTGCAAGGATCGAACCCACGACCTCTTGGTGTAATTGCAGACCTCTCAACCATTACACCAAATGGCTCGTCGAATTGGCCGTCAATTGTTTTGTTTCGCATTTTTCTCAATCTGAAATAGTAGATGTTTTTTTTTGTATTAAATATATCTGTTATATAGATAACTAAATCCAATAAAGGCAGAAGTTTGGTTCTAAGGGGACTTTGGCTGGGAGGAATTAAGTGGTCTATAAGGAATTCTGGACCCTTGACTTTCCAATAGCGCAAGTTTGGTAAGCATCCATTCGGTAGTTTTCGATACTTCGAGGACGAAATATTGTGGAAAAAGTTCGTTATTTGACGGAACTACGAAGTAGTACGACTACGGAATAAAAAAGATTAGAATTGTGTTAGATACATTGAAAAGCTACCAACATAAGCATTGTTATAGTTCCGAAATTAGTCAAAATAAGTCACAAACAACTTTCTAAACAGCAAAAGTTGGGTCTTTGAGCTGATTTATGTTTAAATTACTTGACATTCTTTTATTACGGGTTCCCGTCGCCATTTTTGTTATGGCTGGCTTTACTCCAATTACAGCTCACTTGAAATAAAAGACTCAAAGGTAAGACGAGCCCTCCGAATAAACATCGTGGTATAGTCACTTAAAGTCAAAGCTTCTTACTTGTAATTCTGTGAGCTTTGTGACCGCTATCAACTGAATAAGAAGGTATAAAAAATATTATTAGGCAAAATTTAAAAAAAATCCGTTCAATATGTCTTGATAATTAAGGTATCACAGCCCACTGCTGGACATAGGCCTCTCCAAACGCTCGCCACAATGATCGATCCTTGGCCACTCGCATCTAGCTCCCGTCAGCCATCTTGCGCAAACCGTCCCTCTGTTCTGAGGACGTCTTAGACTACGTTTACCGAGCGGTCTCCACTCTATTCGTAGAACCTGATAAAACCAGTCCATTGCTACTTCAACTTGCTAATTTAGCGTACTATGTCGGTGCCTTTGGTTCAAGTTGTCTTAAATGTATTACTTACTAGCTTCGATCAGTTCTTTATTAGTGATCGATGCTTACTAGCCTTCCGCCCGCTGGTTCACCCGCGCGTAATATCTTTTTTCAAATATCGCCCCTTCCCCCCATTACCAGGATCAAAAGTACCCTATGTTCACCGGGGATAGTGTAGCTTTCCAACAGTGAAAGAATTATTCAAATCAGTTCAGTAGTTTCAAAATTGACTTTCAACTTGGCCCGCAACCAAAATTTACTACTATCAAAATCATTAATTTAATTTTAGGTGATTAATGTGGAACAATTTGACCTTTCTCATTGTCCCACAAATATCACATAAATTGGTAAAATAAACCTTTGCGTATTGTTCTGTAGGAAAGTTGAAATTGCTTGGAACAGATTTTAAACACAGATGTTCAGGAATTCATTGTTAAAGCATACGCATGCGAAACTCTATTTTTCGTTCCATACTTTTTCTTATAGGTAGGTATTCATAATTAAAATGTTTTCGTTAAAAACATTGCTTAATCTTTCAAGCCCCGGATTACCAGACACAATAGAAAATCTATTGTTACGCGGCACCCGAGTGCCGGTTCGGGATTGAGTGGTTAAACAATCCTAGATAAGTAACACCAAGGGAAAAAGTAACACGGAGGCGGCACCTAGTTACGTCTAGTTGGTATTTCTTCTATTTTGCCTTCAAGTATATACTGTATTTAAATGTTTATTTAGCAAAAAATAACTTTTTGACGCAAAACACACAAGTCATTCCGTGATCACGACTGCTAAAATGTGATCAAAACATCGTTTGTAATTTAAAATGTAGAAAATCGCGAGTTTTTCCTTTTAAAGTTGCAGTATTTAATAACTAGAAATCGCGTAAATATCAGAAACCAATAAATAATTTTATAATTTGGAAATGTATAATGGAACAGAAACTTTCGATGAACAATATGCCAAGCATTGATGTGTGCCATGAACAGGCTGTAAAACTGCGTTTAACAAATGAAAAGTTAAATTGAAACGGTTTTTTATTTAAAGTGAAATTGAAACATCGAAACCGTTTGCTAAAACTGCGATGGAAGTTAGAATTTCGGGTCTTGTTGATATTGTAAAAAAAACAAAACTGTAGTTTTGAACGAACCAGTAAAAATTATATAACCGTTTTGCGCTGGTACTGAACAACATTTTATAATATGTACACGTGCTCCTACACAAACAAATAGGTACAGCTACTTCGAATGTTATGTAGAATGCTCTAGTTTGAGAAGGGATGATTGATGGTGTTTGGCGCTATATTTCACTTATTATTTAGTGGCTTCCGCAAGCAACTTTACCCTTGTGAAATTCAGTTTTTCATAGGGTTATTTTTATCTCACATTTAAAAACATCGTGTCCATTGAATTTTTATCTGTATGTTTACAATAGGAGCTAGTAAAAACGTCAATTAGTATTTTGTACGTTCGTTGTGAAGTAATACATAATTCATAAAAAATAAGGAAAAGGATTTTCCAAAGGAATTTAGGTGCTTTGTATGATTGAATTCCCCCTTCGTAAAAAGTGTAACGCAATGTTTATTCAATGTTTTGAAACTGTGTCACAAACGTATAAAAGAAAATGGAACAATCGTTTTCAATGCATTAGGAAAATAACAATGAATGTAGCGGCAGTATTAAACAAAGTTGTAGAAATATCATTTCTCTTAATAAGATAAAAAAGATTTATATTATTTGTTTTCAGACTTCAACTAATTCAACAATAAATATTTTATACTATACTTAGAAAAAGATATCAAATATTAATATTATCCTTATAACAAAAGTTGTTTAGGATGTTACGGATCAATGTTACCCTTAGTAACCCTTAATAAAATTTTTTCGTTGTCTAGAATTAATTTTTAGCACGATCATATTATGTTAAACCTTACAAAACATGATCCTCCACTTTGGGAATAATCTAAAAATAAAGATGATGATATATTTAGAAGCTTAAAATCAGTTAACCGGGATTTATGTATAACATTATAACATTACAATGGAGTACCTCTCGGAAAACAATTTTGTTTGATGGTAATAAACAGCTATTAGATATCCTAATTTAATAAATATGTCTATGATGCAGATTCCATCTTATTAGACGGAATACTTAATTAGTTTTTTTGCTGGTTTCGTATTTTGCATTACGTTATTTAACCACTAAAGGTATTATAACTTTTGGTTTAAAAGATTCTTATTCAAAAGTTTTAGATCGTTTATGATTTTTTATTTAGCAGTTTCTATTTAAGAGCTTATATTCTGGTTATGTCCTGTAATCATAACAGTAAGTTGGAAATCAAGAACCAGTATCCAATTTAGGTGCGTAAGTGTTTTAACGACATCTTAAAGACATAAAGCTTAATGAATTGTGTAAAAAATATTTTAAGTGTTGGTAACAATGTTATTTCTAGACGACCATAATATTATTATAAAGGGGGAATATTATTGTATTAGGTTAGGCTATACTAATATTATAAAGAGAAAAGATTTGATTGTTTATTTGTATTGAATAGGCTCCGAAACTACTGAACCGATTTGAATAATTCTTTAACTGTTGGAAAGCTACACTGTCCCAGATTATAAAAGTTCTCACCGATCTTATAATTACATTTTACAATTTCATACAAATAAACACAGTTCTTCTAATCCTGTAAACAGTGTAGAAAAGTAAATCATTACTGTTGAAAGCTGCTATGTAATATGGACACGAGTTTATTAACTTAAATCCATGAAGCTGACGCTCTCGTACTAAATGCAGCACAGGTAAAATACTAAGAAGAGTTTTCGTATCGTGTTTTCTATAGAGGGTCATGTGAAGCCAAAAGAAAGAGGGGTAGCGTGGAGTGTTTCGCAATGCTACTGCCAAATATTTTAAGTAATATGAAGTTTAATGTGGGACTATTTTTTTCTGTCCGTTAACATGGTTTCTGTAATGTAGCTGACAGACAATGCTCTAAAAATACTGTATAGTAAAAATGAAGTCGAGACTTCATTTATTGTAGGTAGGTCACATTGCATCTACATAGTATTTGCTTTGTGACATGCGGAATTGATAAATTAGGCCTTCTGAATACACATGCAATTTATCAAGTCGAGAACAATATATAACTCACGAGTGAAGTATGCACTGTTTACTGAGCTAGTAAAACCCCATTTCGAAATGAATAACTGAGATGAAAAAAGATTATTTTATGATATATTATCTTGAAAGTTTAAGGATAAATAAATCCTTGGATATATCTAGAGGATCTATTATTCAAACAACGTCGAGTAACCCCAAACTTAGCATAGCTTGGATGCCAGACTACGATAAACATTACTTTACAGATTTTTGTCGTAAATATTCACAAATAAAACAAAGAAAAATTCAGCCCAATATAAAAAATGTTGTAGGTACATTGCGGGGATCGAGCAGTGATGGCGTAACCGCCTTCGGAACTATCGCTTATAAAAATATTGTAAATAATAACTTAGGTAATCTGTTTAAAAAAGCTAAAATAACAACATTTTAGGTCAAAATAACAATAAAAATACCAATATTAAGTGGCAATTTTTACGGAGACCAAAATGAGGCACCTCGAATCGACGTGGAATCCACGTGGAATCCACCTATTTGGGGAAAAAAGGCACGTGCGGGCTACGTGGATTCCACGTAACTCTAGTAATTGCAACCGACAGGTCAACGGATAGGTCATATTTTCGACGTAAACTCGACGTTTCCACGACGTGCCTTGTAGTTGCAATTACTATTTTGGTAATCATTTACCTCTTTTAAACGTGGATCCAACGTATTTTTTACTATTTAATTTCATATTTAGGTGAAGTTTATATCGGTAGCGATGGAGAGTAAAAGAGACAAAAATATATTACCTTTACACAAACAAAAAGGCCTAACCAAAAAGCTAACCTCTTTAACATTGATATAATAATGGCGGCTTGCTAAGTTTCCAAATTATCGCGCTTGATTACAACGCCATATTACGACCAAATCTTGTGCGATGAAAATTTCTTCGTGCATTTATTGATTTAACGTTGAAATCTACTAATGGGCTTCAAATATAGTGAAGAATTGTTATTTTTTAATGTCAAGATGAATATTTTATTTAATAATAGTGGTCATTATCTTGCCTTAGCAGTATTTAGTTAAATAAACCCAACTATTTACCAGAATATAAGCGAGTAGATGTGACGTTTAACGGTATTATCCCAGAAATAACAACAAAAAATATGCGTTATGAATTATCACTTCTTCGGATTACTAAAATAAAATGGCGGTTTTACCAAAACGTTATTTTAACCTAAATATTGACCTATAAGTATCTGGTAATTATTTTAGGTCAATGTGACATAATATTTGCGACTAAATGGTATCAGGTTACCTAATTAAGTCAATAATTCCAACCACTTTTTTGTTTGTGTCGTGCACCGACATAGAACAACAAGGACAGAAAAGTACCTACCTATTTCCTGAGTCTTTCATTTAAAAATTTTCCTTTTCTGATTCTTCATTATTATTTTTCTGTACATTGTCATCATCAGTTTGATTTTATAAACTGACTTGAAGATGAATTTTCATGAAAAAATGGTGTGGAAGCCGATGGATGAGCATCGGATGCTAATAAAGACCATCGGGCGTTTTTGCCCCGGTACCTCAAAGTTCACGAACCGTATTGAAATGTGGTTTGATTTAAAGGCTTAGGGTAACTATTTTACGGAACGTTTTTCTTTTAATCCTAGTGTATGGAAGAAGAAAGTTATAAGCAAAACAGTTTTACCAATTATTGATTTTCAATAATATAATAAATATTATATTAAACTGTGATACGCTCTCTGGCTCTTGTAGGTGCAATCCTTTCAACATTGCAACACACAGTAGTACATATGTATACATGTTACAGTCAAAACCTCAAACCAGTCAATATCGATATTGACTGAGGATTCGGTTCTGGCACTCGCCGGCCCGCTACGGCGGCACGCTCGCTTCGCTCGCTCTGTTTCTACAGTTTAAATTTTTTACAGTTTACCGTTTGTAATATCTAAGCGGTGTAGCAGTAACTCATGGTAATTGCATTTCCATGTATATTTTACATATTTTAACTATTGTGATAGAAAATATACCTAATATTATACATGCATACACTACATTAAATAACTAAAAATAACAATCGCTAAATGAACAAAAAACCTAATTTTACAAAACATCAATTATCTCTAAACATGCTTTCACTGAGGTACCACTTTTGTCCTTAGTAGGTTCTTTATTAGTGATCGAAGTTAGTAGGGCAGTATAGTAGGAGGTGGAATATCTGTACAGTTTTTTATCTTTGCCCATTGGACAGTAAGTAAAACTTAAAAGAATAAAAGATAGGTTACATGTAATACGTCGTAGTTTGCCAAAGATTGACTTACTTTTAACTAAACCACGATAAACGTCAAGTCGCCAACATCACTAAGACTTATAAGTTAAATTACTGAGTAAATCTAACGTCAAAGTTATCAGAACATAACCTAACGGTGTTGCAAATACATTACAAGTATCTCTCACTTGATTGTCGTACTTAGGTATTTACTATTGGTGAGATTTACTTCACATTTGGTGTCATATTTAACTTAGAATCGATGACCTTAATGGTCACTGAATAAGAAATAATTACATCGCAAATACCAAGCAATCACTTACAAGTATTTATGACTTATTGGTCAAGCTTTCAACCGTCAATTCTACCATTTTTTTCGACTTACTTTCGACTTTTAAGTTCTCTACCAAATTCAGTGAAAATAACGTTTTAATTACTATATATTTCGACGTAGCAGTTAAAGTGTGTATTAAGTGAAAAAAAATGTTGCGTGGGACGTTATTTTTACTTAAATTGGTAATATATTCTTTAGTCTTGGACCAAAACACTTAAAATGTTTGCTGGGGTATTCCTATAGTTGTTGACACCATATTACAATAACAATCAAGTGTATAATACAACTTTGCATGGCACAAAATGTAATGATTTTTATAGTGTCTTAGAAACCGGTAGGTATGAGTAATTGGAATTATCTTAAGCCCTTAATAGTTATTTATGTGACTGCTGCATAATGAGGGTCATTAAAATACGAATGTGGTTTTATGAAACGAACGAAGTGAGTTTCATAAAAGAATCACATGAGTATTTTAATGACTAATTATGTACAGTCACATACATAACTTTATCTTCATTCATACGAAAATATGTCTATTTTATAGTCAGGATTGATGAGCAAACGCCCTAGTTACCAACTTAATCTGTATGTAAAAGTTAGTACTGACATAATGACTGACGTTTGTAGTTTTTAAAATCCATAAACAATCTAGACTCGAGTTGATTTCGATTCTCAAATCGATTGTTATAATTTCAGCATCGAATTAAATGTATAGGAATGGAACATAAAATTACTAATCGACTAATTCGATAATCGAAAAAACCTATTAATTTTTACTTTTAAAGAAGACGTTCGAAATTTGAACGAAATTAAGTATCGGTTACCGACACTAAAATGTAAACATTTCAATGCAGCCACAGATACTTATATCTAAATGTAGGGCGTTTGCTCATCGCTCCTGAATATAAAATAGACATATTATGGTATGGATGTAGATAAAACTCTTTATAGCAAACTTTTTTTTTTACCTTTTTCGAGGACGTCTAATGGATAATAAGAATCCCATTTTATTGTTACTCGCTTCACTCACCATTCTTTATTACATTTCTTGTATTTTCTTGTGATTAAATTTCTTAAGATCCTTAGATTATTTCAAGATTTCCCATCGGTATAACTGAGCTTCATTACTTCGCTCGCAGGTACAGCATTTTGTTGCATTTTGTAGCAAAACAAATGCTAGAAAACAAAAGAATGATGTACGCTATTTTAAGATTATGTACTCATAACATATATGAAGCCAGATAGTTTAATCGTGTATTCCATTGATCAAAAGATTTATGGATTCAGATGTAGGTATAGAAGAAAATACGTGTGGCACTCGAGGACTGCCACGGTAAAGCTATTGCATAGCATTTTTTATCAACTAATGCGACAGACTCCGGCACGGTGTTTGTGTACGTGCGACTAGACGTATGCGTGTAGACTGTACGAAGCTGACTCGCTCGTCTCAATTCGTGCGTTTCGTGCGTTCTCGCTTCATACGTCTAGTCGCACGCACACAAACACTGTCTCGGAGTCAGCTGAACCTGAACTGAAACGACGTTAGACGAGTGTCAGGTTTTTTCCTTAGGTTTTTTTTCGGTACGGAATTTCTTGATAGCTTAAAAATGTAAATCGATAAAGTATGTATAATTATTATACCCCACCGTAAAGTTATTTTGTGTTTTTTATTTGTAAAAATATCAATAGCTATTAAACGCAACGTTAATTCGTATAGAGCTCTGCTTATAATATTTATTGGCTAAATCACCGTGATTGCCAAATGCGCATTAGAGATCACTTTGAGGTGTGTCCGAAAAAATCAACACGTATTTTGCTCGACCCGGAAATTGACTTTAGGACCCCGAGATCACGGTCAGGTAACTAGAGTCATGACTAGACCAACTAGGCGTTTTTCTTATATCCATAAATAATAAATAACGTTACAAAATAAATTGACACAATTATATGATGTGAATGATAGAACCGTCATGCTCACCTACACGTTCATAACATAACACAGCCACTAAGGATCTAGTTATCTTTTATTGGAATATCTCCACGGGAAAATTCAAGAGTATTATTGGTTTAAAATCGGATGATTTTCGTAACTTTTGGTTGATTTCACAGCCAAGACAAATAAGGCTAATAGCGTAGTAGTACATAGTTGCTTTTGAAAACGTGTTGTGAAAATCATCATCGTTGGAAATAAATCGGTGGTTTTGAATTTGTGCTAATTTAGGAAATCAGTTTTTTGCCAACAGACGGACGACTATATACGACTATATTATCTCAATCATTTGAAACTAATTGAGTTTTATTTTATCTTTAAAAGTACTTGAATAGTGATTGTGAAAGAATTGTAAATTAGGATATAATTACATCACATATTGCATGAAAGTTACGGTAGAAACCCTTTTTTTTCACCATAATATAAACCAAACAATAACGAGTTCTTTTACGAGAAGTTGTCAAATAATCCCACCGTCGAGTTCAGCCCCCATTGTATTCTTCGGGTCGTAATTATAGCTTCCTATCAAAGCTGTACATATTAATCTGACACGAAAAAAATACCCCCGGGGCTTGAAGAATAACAGAGGTATGGGGAAAATTGATTAGGGGGCTTTTCCTGCCTGCCTATAAATAACGCGTTCCAAATTCATCTATCTTGCCCTGTTTTACTCTTGTCTTTAGATATCCTCTTAGAGAAAATATAATTACAGTTGGGCTTCTGTGAATTCTTTGAGTTTCGAGAATTATACTTTGATTTTTGCTTCTCCATTCAACGTAGAGTTTTGTAACTAAGCAACGTACTATTATAGTTATTATTATTCCTTTGTTATAAAACAAACAAACTGTTGATTTAAAATAACTGAAAAAAGATAAACAAATCGTAATCTCGTAAGTCGCAGTTATATTAGAAACAAATAAAACGGATGACGGATTTCGACAAAAGTCCCGTAGCTTTTTGCCTAAAGTAGAATATTCTGGTGAAACTACATAGTACTCGTATATGGATAACTATGTAATTGTAGTAAGTAGGTGATTCATTTTTTTATATCTTTGTACACAGTTTTGTCAGTGCATCTCGATGTGCTTCTTGCATCGGAGAATCTGCACGTGCGGCCTGGTACCGCCACTCGGATGGGTGGCGCGGGGCCCCGGCGCCCGGCCCCCGGCGCTCCCCTTGGGACTCCCTGCCCAGCCTGCGACACGAGGGCAGCCTAAATGACTCGGGCTACAGGAGTAATCGTGCTGACAGCTTTGAACAACGGTAACTATACTATACTATGTATTACTAACTAGATTTTCTGAGATCAAATCCCGGGTCGGACCGAAACTTGTAATTGGGATTTTGCGTTCGGAAAATATTCATTGACTGACCGGAGTTGACGGTATAGAGGAGGAGTGGACGGTGTGTTGTGAGAGTAAAGGAAGAGGGTATGTCCTGTGTTTGCGCCCTCACTTGTGCGCTATAATATTTAATAATCAGATCACTGTATGCGATCCATTATTACTGTAATAAGTGATGTTGTCATAGCTATAGCTTTGCAAAATGCAGAGTATCGTGTACAGCATTTATTTTTGGATTTTTGGATGTTATCAGTTAACATTACTTGTAAAAGCTTTTTATTTATAAATAAATTAAATAAAAATGTATGCTATAAAACATTACTCAAAGTATAGCGAGGGCCTTGACTAATTGACAATTTATTAAAGCAAAGAAAAAAGATATATTTAAAATAAATGAGATGCTTCCTCATTGGTCTAGTGATTTGAATACAGAAACTCGAGGCTGAGGCTTGAATTCTAAGAACGGGCTAAACAAGTTGCGCATTTGCATCGTCGTCGTAGCCTTCACAAAAGATGGTTGGTGTTTTCAATGACTGGGTTTTGCTTTGCAGTGGAAAATTAATGGAACTGTAGCCTCTAAAGTTCCTGATAAATAGAACTACCTCTAGATACCAAGGAATGTCATACAGACATCAATTCTGAATTTAATTTCAAAGCATAATAAAAACATCTTAAAATGAGTTATTAATTTATTTATACCTTGACAACTTGGCTTGTAAGCCAAAACGTAATAACTTCACAAAGTCTCAAAACTGACAACTGAACAACACAAAGTTTTCTGGAATTAGCTTTCATTGCAATTCATAGAACAAGTATTTAATTTAGCTTTTGATTCAGTAGGCAGTGACATATTTTAAATTACGTACAGTCAGCGCCAAAATGATCTGAGCGTTTCAAGTTCAACCTACCAAAAATATCTGAACATTTGACAAATATTACTCTTAGCACAATACTTTTTTAGGTGTAAATATCGTTTGTTGTCATTTGTTCTCAACAAACAACAAATGCAAATGCACCTTTACGTTTTATGGTACCTAAGGTTGATTTTTGTCAGTAATGTTCAAATATTTTAGGTGGTTGCAAACGCTCGGATCATTTTGACGCTGACTGTACAAGCTTATCAAATTGTTAATAGTAAGGGCTAATTAAAATATTATTTAGCTGTTATTGACTCAAATTGTATTTCATATCATAAGATAAAATATATCCTAAAAAACGCTAGAAAAGCTATGAAAGTTAGATAGTTTCACCGCTGGTAGATAAATACGAGCAGTAATGCTTAAGCGAACAAAGTTTATCAGATATTTTTTTATGACCGGGCACTTTTACGTTAGGATAAGAGGAAAATGTATAACCTTGTCGAAGGTATTCCCTTGTGGTACTGCTTATATTAATGTTAATAAGCTAAATTTTAATAAACTACAGTGTAAATAGGATAAGAGATTAGAACAGACTTAGTTTTCTGTCTTTCGTCAAAAAGGCAAACACTTTTGAACCGTATAGGTATTTGTTACTAAAATTCTTATTCTTTTTTTACGAGAGTCGGTCTCAAAGCTTTCAATAACTGGCTACTCGATGTAGGGGCGGGAAAGGATCTATTTAAGGGCAATGCTCTTCGTCAAATCCATTTTATCCTAGAATTTGAGAGTAAGGCGTATACGAAAATAGAACCCTTTTTTTATCTATAAACCTACCAATGAAAGCTATTTTATTTGGAAATAGTTGGGAAAAATTCTACTGGTTGTAGTTATCATTGTAATTACAAAATTCATGTTAAATAAATTCAAATGCTTTACATACTTCATATAGTGTAGTTTTGCTACTAATTTAAATTTACAACTGTAAATTAAAAAAGTAGGTGTAGGTATTTTTTTTGTATTATATACACGCTTAATGCATGAAAATAAAAAGCTTTCTTTTCTATTACATTTTCAATTGACTATAAAATGTACTGCTTATACCTGGTAGTCTTAATAAGAATTTAACAATAATACAAAAATCATTTAAAAAAACCTTTTAAAAGCTAGGTAAAAGTATCTAAATACTTTCTTGTAGGTATCTAAGTCCGCGTTTCACGACAGAAGCCATTAGTATCATTACGATACTTTAACTCGCATGAACTTCATTAGTAAGCACTCCGTAGGATGGTATAGGGATAAAAGTGGCACTTCTGTACAACAAATCTCAACTTCTTTGTCCTGGGATATAAGTACCAACTTTGTTGTTCAGCGGATCAGACACAGGTAGGATTTTAATCTGCATGGGTAAATAACGTTCGGAATAAATCTTGTACAAAGAAGGTCGATTTAAAAGTCAAGAGCAGCGATAGTTATGCCACGGTGACTTTAGTAAAAAGAAATTCAACCGTGTGTTCATTTAATTTTCTTTGCAGGAATCGCAAATGAAAAATATTTGTGTAAGCTTATACTAAACTAAATAGCTATTTATTTAAAATTCGGACTTAAAAGGATATCTTAATAAGGGTATCTTATGTAAAAATATGAAAATGTTAAGGAATAAGTGTTAATAGGAAAACTAACCATCGTATTTATAGACGAATAAAAGTATTACTTGAGTCTAAGACATTACATAAATAACCGTTTTTGTACAGTGAACGAGCTGTCAAAAGAAGAACATAATGCTTGTTCGAGTATTCTTACTTTTGATAGTTCTTACATATTAGAACTTTAGACTCAAGTAATACATACTTTGCCTCATCTATACATACATATATACGAGTTCAGTGTAAGACGCTTTTGCAGTTGTACAGATAGTGTGTCATTTGTTTTAGGGGTGTCTTCGACCGGCAAGACAGTGTTCGTTCCGAATACACGAGCGATCGCGAGTCAACACGATACGGCATCGTGCAGCAAGCATCCATTGATAGTACCGACTCGAGGATATGCTACCTGACTTCTAGTGAGGTAAGTGGCTTCTCTTACAGCACACACATTGATCTATGTTTCTAGACAATTCTTTTTTTAAGGAAAAGAAAACAATCCAGGATCGGCCACTGTTCACTTCTATCTTCCGATCTGTTATTTAGGATTTAGAGTTATGGGTTACTCAAACAGTCACTACGGTGAAAAATACAGTTCTCTTCAGATTAATCTAGCTAATAGCTAATTGATCCAACAATTAAAAAAATTAAAACATTCAGAATTTCAGACACCTTAAAGTGTGGAATTGAAAACAAGCAAATAAATAACGAATTACATTGAGCTTAACATTATTATGATTTGAATTGATACATTATATCTATCAATAAAGTTGATCATAAATCCGGCGTCAAACTTTTTAATATTTATCTAGCGCCATATTATAAAAAATTTCGCAGCAAAAAGCACTATCGGCTTTTTTAAAATATTAATTTAGAGCCTATAAGAAACCTATTTGTACATATCATTTTGCAGAAGTTTAGTTTTAGAAGCTTATAACCCGTGTAGCCATATGTTTACTCATAATAATAATTATGAATTTCTTTTTTGAAATAGAAATATCTCTTTAGCTCAATGAAACACGCACTACGCCAGGCGTTTTAAACGTAAACGTAGACACTATTTCTCGCATGAGTAACGAAGAATATTTCTCCCCTAGGCTTATGCTGAAAGTTTCTTGTACAGAAATGTATATGAGTCTGCAGCTATTCGACTAAAATTATTGCACGTGTTCATAAAGTGAACATAATTTAGAACTGAAATTTTAGTTTTGAACCCAGTTTAGCACAGCTTGTGCCGTTAAACTTTCAAAACTAAAAAGGAATAGGATAGTTGTTTTATAAATTCAGTAACGTATTTATAACTTCCTTGCCAAATTCAGCTACAGTGTCTGCCGAGTTGGGCAAAATTATTCTAGTTTTTGTAAGACAGCTTGAGTTTGTGTACACCAATCCGAATATGGCAAGCATGATATATGAACACGAATAAAATGTAATTTAAAACATAGTAAAAAATTAAAATGTTCTAAAAAAATCTACCTACTAGATTGGCCCCTAGACGCAGATCCATGAAACTTATAGTAAGGTACTGTATCAACATTATCATGAAATGCAAAAAACAGATAAAACAGTGAAAGAGAAACCGAATGGATACACATATCTGATTTCACCGCAGCCTTTTTATTGTTTATCATAAAAAATAACACAAACTCAAGACAATAACGCTAGTGAAACAACTCTCCAGTGTCTTGGGACGTCTCTACTCGCCCATTTACCGAACGTGAAACTTATTCTCGAGTGTACGTAGTCAGTCATGCCGAAATCCAGGGCTGCCTTTACTGAGGTGCAAAGGGTTTTTAGCTTCACCAACCTTCTTGTACCTACACATGCTTTGACTTACATGACTAGCACTTTTGTAGCACCATAGCTGATTCTGACGCTAAGAGCAAATAGGTACTAATTAGAGTTGGAAATCATTTGAAATAATTGTAAAGTTAAGGGTGGATATATCTGTAGTCATATATATCTGTAACTTTGTAAATACTATAGATAGAACACAGTAATACACAAGTAAAATTATATATTAAAAACAATCCAAAACGACGTCAGGAATACACTGATTGACAATAGATAGATAAATAGACATTGCAATAATAACTAACTCTATTTAATAAAATTATTGATTTGTGTTTCGACACTTATAAATCACACAACACAAGTGATTACGCTACTTCCTTGTAGCTGGAATCATTGTAAGGGATGTTATCTGTTGTGCAATTGTTCTGTTTGTTTCACATTACAAATTAAAAGGCATTAAAATACACGATACAAAACTAATAAGTATGGAAGAAAGTATTTGTTTTTTCTTTTATTATTAAAGTTATCAAATGTTAAATATACACAATGTTTAAGGTGCAAGTTATAACACGTGTTAAAAGTAGATTGTCTAAAAATGAAATGGAACATAAAAGTTTTAGTTTAGTTTGTACCCACATAATTCTCGTACATAACAATATAAACAGCAAAACTAATATAACTTTCATCATAGGGCGCATTGTATTAACTAGGTTTACGTTGTTAAGACTTTCGACTTTTTAGTCGCATTGCACATTGTAACTTTATTGTGTGTGTAACTCTATGTATTGTGAGTATATTTGAATAACCTATTTGCTCTGACATTTTAAAACACTCGGTACCTTACTTCAAATAATTCAGTTTATTGTGTATGCTAAAATAATACATTTCTATTTCGAACCAAATCATTGATTACATCACAAAAGCACACGTTCCGGTATCGTACAGCCAAATCAAATAAAAATTATTTACAGTACATAACCTTTAGGGAAAAATTCGCGTCGATTCCTCTTTTATCGAGTTAATAAAATATGAAAGGATGATCCTAACTCACATTTGTTAACCTACATAAATAGTATATTACATAAAATGCGACCCACATCAAAAAAGTAATTTCGTGTTGAGTATGGATCTTTAACGCGGCAGATCTGTAAATATTCTAGTTTTGAAGCATGATTTATTTATATTGTATTGGTATGCGTCGCGATACCAACCCACAAAAAGAACCAAAGTATCGTTACAATCAATTCCAATACTTACAAACGGCCTAAAACATAACTTAAGAATTATTCTTTATTTAAGGATAGAAAAGAAAATAATGAACCAATCAAATAAAAAATGTGCCCATTGTTTTATTTCAATATTTTACGACTTTTATTTTTCGTACGGTATTTAAAAAAATGTATCTATTCTAAAAGACCCGCAATAAAAATCAATGGTGCCCTAAAAATATCCAGCGATGTGATTTAAGGGATAATTGGACACTGATATCTGATTCAATAATCCGCTAAGGAGGTCAGAGGGGAAGCGGTCGAGTCCTCTTTGCTACGATCGCTAAAAGTTAAACAACTTTGGCTCAAACGTTATCCCAAGTTAGAAAGATACGTATGAATATGAATGCATTATCGTCCTTAAAATGGTATGTTAATATATATAATATAATAAGATATAAAATGTTTTTCCTTACTTTCCTAATTGATTTCCTTACTGATGAACTCTATGTAGCCGAAACAATTTTTTTTTCGGCTATTGTTTTATTTGGTTAAAGCGATGACATTTTTTTCACAATTTAGTCATTTATTAATTTTGTTTACTAAAAATATTAGTAACTCTATAATATATAACAAATTTCAATCTAATTAGTATTATCAAATTGTATAAATGGAAACTGCGCATAAAAAAATATAAATACAACTAAGAGTTCAGCAAATGCCTCCCTCATGACTCACTTACACACCACTCAAATAACCGCAACAGCGGAAAATTGCTACCTCCGGCTGCACATGCCCAGATTATTCATGCAACTAGCGCTACCCTACACTCCTGTCGGTCTTGTCTATACATCCAACTATACGGCCGGATTAATTAATCTGAAGTATCGAATTACGAGGTGATTTGATATATTACTAGCACCGTAACGTGTTCAATCCGTTAACGATACAGTCACTGCCAATATTAGTTCTATTTGGGTAGCAGTAAGCCTGTTGTGTAAAGGATTTTATACGGAAATACTGTTGCGAACGTAAATTGAACCGAAAATTGACATAATACATCTCGACGTTAGGTCTTGATTCGAATAATATGTCACGTACGTGTTTGGGATACTAATACTGAGGTACTCGGCACTAACGTTCGGTCGTAGGTTCGCCATTCTGGGATCTGGTGATTTTTTCACATTATTCTACATCTAAATCAAATTAGTATAATTCTTTTTGTTTATTTTTTACATGTTCTTTGTTAGTTTACTTGTCTTGAATTAAATTAACAATATTCGTAGCAAAAGGATAAAGTTAATTTTAAGTTTAACCCAGATAAACCTACTGTGGAAAGAATCGGTACTTTTCAATCTATGAAATTGAAAATCAGCTTGTAGAAGAGTTGACTGCCTTTGTACTCGGATTCGATTCTAATTACTAAAATAAAACCAATATAAATTTTTAAAGTCTAATTTAAACGAATGTTTCAGAAAATCAAAAATTCATTTTCTTTTTTTTGTTTTTCGTTAATTTAAACACAGTTATGTATGTAGTATTTCAAAATATTGCTCATAAGTTAAAAGATATACTGGCACTAAACCGGACCTAAATTAATTATCCAGGCCAGCAAAATAAGTCTGTTTGTTCGTTATTATTTTTTTTGTTTGTGCAGCAGCCTAGCCCCTACCAGAAGTAGGCAGAAAGCTATAGAATGTTGTGTGGAGGTGTATGCAGAAGTAAAATAGCATAGCCATTGTCGTTGTCCGGAGCGAGGCCTGAGGTAGCTCGTGCGCGATCGGCGCCGATCGGCGGCTATCGGCGGAGTCTGCGCAACGCACGTGCGTCGCTGCGCCCCTACCTCCTCCAATAGTATCCTGGACGTAGCATCAAAAATATTATTTGAGGTTAACTTCACCCACTTTCAATACAATGAATCGAAACCAATCGTGGGTTTCTAACGTTTAGATACGTCAAAACATAGACGTGTCGAATGTCGCGAAAGAGAACGTTGAACCGTAAACTGAGACGATTTGTTTGTGTAAATACAAAGCTCTTACTGTCAAGTGCACGGACAAAGAAGATTCACATCGTCCTCGCTACGTTTTGCCCCTCACTGTAACTTAACCCATGGTTGTTCCAGCTAAGACTGTTCTGCTGAACTGTTGTGAATTAGTACACTTAGCAACATATCCAATGTGTCAAAGTGAAGTCAATTGTAGGCCTATGTACAAGTGAATTGTTGACATACGTTAAACCATATTTCCTTTACACTAAATATAGGTAACGGCGAAATTATATGTATTAGAGTTCCTGCTTGTAAATCGCTTGATCCACCTGTGATATTTCTTATTGTTATAAGTAAATGTTGACTCTTTTGTGAAACTTCTAAAGCTGCCAATGTTTATTAGATGAAAAAATATTGCTACTCTTAGAGTTTTAAATGTTATATCAATGTAATAGTTTTTTATTATCAGATTAAGCGTTATTAAATGACGTTGGTTAATCAAGCAAAGACTTTTATCGCACAAAGATTGTTGTTGGAATAATTAAATAGATTAATTATTAAGAAGATTTATTCAAATAATTATAAGAAGTGGAGGATTTGAAGAATAAACATGATGCTATAGTATCTGCATGGGGGCCATCAAATCAAAGAATCCAGTTTTTATGAAGGTATTTTTAATTTATATTATTAGTTAATTAATAGATTAGTAATAGAAAAGTGCTTGTTTGTCTAAAAACAAATCAGATGTGCTTAAATTTTGTATTTCAATGGCGTCGTGAACTTTATTAACTATTAGAAAGCATATTTATATATAATATCTACTGACTAGGAAACTCGAAAATTTATATTAAAATACACAGTCAAATGTAGGTCAAGGTCTCACTTGTCTCGAGAAGTAACAGAAGCAGATAAACAAAACGGAGGGCTGTGGAAACGTACCACCCATCTATATTTAATGGTTCCCAGTTTAGTTTACCCTATCGAACCAAGATAAAATTATGTGCCTTCGAAAACAGAAGGGTTGGCTTAATGAGCATCTAAAGAATAATCGTTTTACATGTAGATAGATAACATGCTATGCCATATTATTACACTAAATACAAGTAAACACTCGTCTAATTTCAACCACACGCTTACCTTATGAAAAATATCTATCACTTTGAAGAAAAAAAATATTACTGACTCATGTTTTAGATAATTTAAATTATTAATAAGTAAATTAATTCACACTATACCTACCTATAAAAAGGTACTTAGTTGGATTATAAATTTGCTTTTTAGAACTTAAATATTGATATTACTAATAATTGTGGGTGTTTTATAATACTGAAAACCTGTTTTAATTATGTTAAAATAAACATTCAAACTAAAAAAAAACCTAACTAAAAAAGTTTCTTCTTGATATTTATAAGTTAGTTTAATCACAAACAGTTTTGCGAACCATACTTTGTAGTCTTTGTAATAGAATAATGCACAAACTTTTTAATTTTATAATTGTTTTTAATTAATTAGGCACATAAAAAATGGCCAAAAAAGATGCTTTCTTTTAAAAATTGTACTGTCTAAAGTGCTTAAATAATCTATACAACCTCAATAAAGTGGCGCACGGTAGTCAAGAACTTCACTGTTAGTTCACAAGTAGGTCGCCCAAAGTGTATTTTATTAATTCACAATCGATCTCCATCCATTCCTAGCCATTATTTCTGAACGAGGACGATTTCCCTTATCCATCAATCCTCAGTACACCTATTTCCTTTTGTAGTAAGATTTAGGTACTGTCATTAACATGCTTTATGTTTAGAACAATACCTACAAGGCTTTCATTTTAATACACCATTACTCTTGGATATTAAGCAGACTGGTAAACAAGCAAATAATATTCATATGGAATTATCATATTAAATAACACTTTTTATTATTTTTCATACAAAACATTTAATGTAGCTATTAATGTATTAAAATAAACCGCAAGCAAGTCTATTGGCTGCAATTGAAAGAAAATACTATTCTGAGTTAATAATTAAAAGAATACGGTCCAATCATGAATGTCTTATAGTTAAAATATATAGATAAATTGCATTAATATTTTAAAAGCATTTATGATTTTAATTAATAATTAATAAGTATTTCAGTAGTCCTTCACACAAAAACACAGAGCGTTAAAATCAGCCTCAACGCTACGCGGCATGCTTTTCGAGCATCGCTCATTTTCTGTGTTTGATAGTAATCACTGAGGAAACACGTTTCCGTGATATACTACTAGATAAACTACTAGATAAGAAACTTGAAATTAAGAACCATGCGGCCATGCTTTCATGATTCCTTTTAAATGCTTGGTTAGAAATGACTACTAGTATAGCCGTATTTGACGACGACATTAATACAACTCGATTAAAGGACCATTAATATCAGCTGTTGGACTTGTTTAGTTATATCTGGTTCCAATACCTATATAGATATTGTTTTGATTAGTTAAGGTTATGGGCTATTTCTAACTTTGATTTTCATTATGTAACTGATACATCAACAAATGCGGTTAATACCCGGAAAATGATAACTTTGATTTCTCTATTATCCCATGCTTAGAAAGACACAAAGCAGTTGGTAACAAATTCTAACGCAAGATGACTTAGGAAAACAAGCTTTAACACTGATTTTATCTAAGTGGTTCAATAAATAAAGAAATTTTCTTGACAGACCAATACACATGTCCTTGCACACATCATCATCATCCCAGCGTATTCCCGATTGCATCCAGTATGGAGCTCAGGGTCCGCTTCGACTATGATCCTAGATTTGACAAGCCTGGTTATTACAATGGAGCAATTGCCATATGACCTCCGTAACCCTTGCAAGGGAAACCAGACCTACTTGGAACATAGTCGGGACCAACTGCTTAACGTGCCTTCCGAAGCACGGAATCATCATTCTTTTTCAGACATTCAGGTGATTCATGCCCGCAATGTCCTAACCAAACTGGAAACAATCACACAAAGTGATGTTCTCCGTGGGATTCGAACCCACGACTTCCGGGTATTAGAGCTAAACGCTCTGACCACAATGTTTGTAATATTTGATGATTGAACCCGCGATCTCTGGAGTACCTACTAGCTGATTTTTCCATTACCAAATCATTCTTCACTAATAATAAAATGAATGGTGAAGATGTAGATATTGGAGCGACTGCCATCTGACCTCTGACTAACGAATGAACTAGTCCAATTAGATCATGGCTACACATACATTCGACTATACAGGTTTCCTCACGATATTTTCCGTCACCGCCGAGCTAGTTAATATGTTCTTAGAAGTTTCTGTAGGTGCGTGCATTGGTTTTTTACGTTTCTCACTAATTTGATTTAGTTAGTAGACTAAATCTAATTAGTAGTCCTACGTGGGCTTAAAGAATATGTTCTATGTGCACAGTGTTAAGGAATTAGTTATAGACAACATCAAAAGATAATACGGAAAAACGCGAAGTAATCTTTTAACTATTTATTACCGTTGTATGTGATCCAAGTCAACTTAAGAGCTCTGGGCTCTAAGCTTATTATGATAACAGGCGTCGCTGCCTTGTTATCAGCTTTAAGAATAATTAGACAACGTAAATCGTAGGCACAACTTTATTAAGTTTCAGGTTAGGCTTTCATTGGATTCTTTATGATTAGTTCTCTTAAATGTGTTGAGAAAATTAAAATATTGTCCATTAATTATGTCAGTCATGATGTATATGATTAAAAGAAAACACTTGTGAGGTCTTAATAATTTACCATTAAATTAATTTTGTGTAATTTTTACCTTACTTATTTGTTTTATAAAGATTTGTTTTATCATAGCCTAGAAAAAATAGGATGAAAAGAAAATGGTTACCGAAGTCATTTTACGCTCCAAAAGTTCCCCTAATATCTTCAGAACATTTGAATGTAAAAGACTTTCCGAAACCGGGAATCCAGGTTAAAGTGTAAATTTTAAGTCTGCTTTGAATTCCAACGGTAAACGCTACAATGAAACTCCGTGTTTGGCCGCAGAACCCAAACGTTATCCAATGCGAAAGAAGCTTTACAAACAAATCTCGTGTTTGTTCGCTATGCAACGCACCGCTGGCCAACACAAATATTTCGTTTTGTTTGTCTCACGCCGCTCCCTATTTCCTTGTAATGGGATCCTAAAGGTCTAATGTTTATTCTTGGACGGCCGCGAACCACTGCAAAGCATGGCCACTCTAAATCGTGTCAGGGTCGGGCCTATCGATCCTCCTTCTTCGTAGCGTCATCCAAGCCGCCCCGTCCCGTATGTTTACAATTATTTCACGCTCCTAAACCAACAAACCAAATTGAACGTGTGATATACCGAACATCGCTAATCACGGTTCACTTTATTGCTTTGAGTAAATGTTTTATGCCGCTCAAGATTCGGTTAATTAGAAATGAACTGAAGGTAATTGAAGCCCGATCCCTGTTACATATGCTCATTTTAACACCGTGTGGGTAACGTACTGTTTGCGGTACGTTGAGAAATTAAATTCCGAACCGAGACATTTTTCATTTGAAGTATTGGATTTTGTATTTACCTAATGGATTAAATTAAATGAGAGTTATTTTATGCCTACCCAAACATAAATTGAATTAAATTGACTTCTGGTATTCTTTCTGAGTACAAAACCTAAAATAATTTGTAATAAGCAATACGGAGAAAATAACAATTTCAAAATGATACTATGTAGTATTAACTTATAAATATTCAAAATAATGTACCTACTATCTATTATATTCTATACAACGGCAGTTCAAATTTACTTTCCTCCGCTATAATTTATATAAACAACTTTTTAATCTCCTAAATAAGGAGCGTGACCTATAAGTATTTTTTTAGAAACTTCCCTCTTTCAGCGCATTTTATAAGAGGGAGGCTGATTACGAAATAATACGAAAGAACAAAAAGAATAAACTTTCCATAGTAACGATACAACTTCGGTGCCATACACTCTCTCATTCAAGGTCGATTTCTAAGTATGTGCTTAAAAATAAAGATTATGTTCATTGGAAAACATTTCCTTTATCGTCGGTTTCTGATGAGCTTCTTCCGTTGTGTGCGATTATGATTATCATGCAGAATGCCCTTGTAAAACGTTATTTGTATGAGTTTAAGTGTTGTCGTTCGAAAGTAGAATAAATATTTATTTTAAAAAGTACATACGAGGTACCCAAAATACAAGCTATGCTTAGTTTGGGCACAGAATATATCAAGTCAAAACAAAATAAGGGCCACTACTGATTTTTAAGTATTTGGGTTAATTTATTACCTTAAATGCATTCTGAAGTGGTTGATACTTATAACACATTAATCTTATGTGTTGACAAATGCCATTGGAGTGTACCACTTGCACAAAATTGTTTAAGTGGGTAGATTTTGAAATTTTTTTTGTAACCACCCGATTTTGACCTTATTTTATCTGATAATCAAACTCAGTCTTAGCAGCGATTTAGTGGTGAACACTTCAATTTTGTGAAACTAACGTGTCACTTGAACTTTTGCAAGCAATATGCCACGAATTCGACGACATATGGACTTGCCAACGGCAACTAGAGCTGTAGCATTTATTCAAGAAGGACATTCACAGCGTTCTGTGGCACAGCAGCTCGGCTTTTCCCGACGGGCAATCCAGAATGCCTGGAATCGATTTCAAGAGACGGGAACAGTATCCAGAAGACGAGGATCAGGCAGAGTTAGGGTTACCACTGCACAAGAAGACCGCTATGTTCGCTTGACTGCGCGAAGGGAGCGTTTTATCAGCGCTCGCTCCTTACAAAATCGCTTGCGTCAAGCCACAGGCACCCGCGTTAGTGACCAAACGATTAGGAACCGGTTGCATGAAGACCAGCAGTTCTCCAGGAGACGTGTAGTGCGGATTCCACTCACAAGTGCTCATCGTGCAAACCGCCTAGCATTTGCTAGGCAACATCTTGACTGGGACATGAGTGATTGGAGCACAGTGTTGTTTACTGATGAGACCAAGGTGAAGTTTTATAGTGATGATCGTCGGATTAGGCTATGGAGACGAGAGGGTGAGCGATTTTCCGACCCTTGCATCCACGAAAGTGACAGATTCGGGGGGCCCAATGTAATGGTGTGGGGAGGGATCAGTATATCGGGTAGAACTGAGCTTGCAATCCTCAACCAAGGCACTGTAACAGCTCAGCGATACATCGAGGTTATCAGACCCCATGTGGTGCCATTTGCACAGAGAATAGGTGCAAGGTTTAAGCTAATGCACGACAATGCACGTGCACACACAGCAAGATCCACCAGAGCGGCTCTAGAAGAGGCTAATATCCAGGTGTTACCGTGGCCCGCGAACAGTCCAGACCTCAATCCAATAGAACACATGTGGGATCAACTGAAACGAAGCGTTCGCAGTACTGAAAGGCCGATTCATAATGAGAGACAACTGATTGAGGTGCTAAAATCCAGTTGGGAGCAAATTCCTGAAGAAACAGTGCGACATTTGGTAGCAAGTGTGCCTTCCAGGCTTCAGGAATGTGTTCGCAAAAGGGGAGGACACACACGATACTAAAAAAATGCAAAAAAAATATTGATCCCCAATCTTTACAATATTCGATACTTTTTTCTTTAATTGTTTTTTTCGTCAAAAATGATAATTCTGCAAAAAAAATCTGTTTGTAACTTTTTTTATTGATTTTGAATTTAATTTTATGTTATGTGCATTAAAATTTTAACACCTAGATTCCATAAACAAATGAGAACACTAAAAAAATAGAGTGGCCCTTATTTTGTTTTGACCAGATATAATAGTACTGTTTGGGGCGCTGTGTTAATAATGTCCAAGCTTATTGTTATACTTATTTATTTATCAGTGCTGGTATACCTTCTTCATCTTTGACATAAGTTCCTTCTTTTAGAAAAGTGTTATATGTAGAAGCTAATGTATGTCAAATACATTTTACTGATTTCTAACATGCTAGTGACTTACTCGAGGGAGTTAAGTGTGTGTGTGTATGGGATGCAAATCTTCAAATCTATTTACCTAATCAAATTAAGTACTACTTGTGTTTTTAGTACCAGAGTCGATAATATACAGTGGTGGTCATATAATAAAGAACGAATTTGTTATTGTGCAAGAACGTACATATTATATATAATACAATAAGTGTTCGCTACATAATTGTTCCTCCAGGGATAGGATTCAAACGCACGCTTTAGCATTAGCAATTGAGCCAATCAGATACATAAGAGTGTACAGTCTTCCGGCCATTGAACAGTGCTTCTTACACTTGTAGATAAGTGACTCTCAATGGATACGCCGTAGAGCCTCCTTAACCTCAGGTAGCCTATACGCTTGCCAAAGTTAAAGTTGAACATAAAAGAAGGAACTTACTTTTATATTACTGTATACTAGTAGGTAAAAAATATAGAAGGTCGGTTGTGAATAAGTCTGTAGGGTTTTGTTTGTAGTGCCGGTGTAGTGATTGTCAAAAAAGCGTAGAAACGTAATAGGGATATTTTTATACATTTACCAAAACTGAAAATTGCTTAAAAACCTTCAGTTTCCCACGAGCTTGAGAGGCCATATTGCTATTACACAACTCTCTAACTAGCTGTTACCGTTCCTAACTCATGCACTGAGTACAGGAGTAAATATCTATGGATATATGAAACAATGTATCGCAAACTTACATCCGCCTTTGCAATAAGGTAACATTTTCAGATCTGAAGCTAATTAATAGACGAGCAAATAACTATCAAAATGATACAAAACTTTACGCGTTTCAGATTTAATTCTGAATACTAAACCGTAAGGTTTAAAACTCCTATTCTTTTTTTTACGAAAATTCGAGATGGCCATGACGCAGGCACACTCTTTCTTCTTATATTTATTATCACCCGATCTACATAATATTTATATAGACTAGCAAATAGTGAAAAAATAATAATGTTATTGTATGTATGTATTTAGCAGGGTAAGTTCAATAGATACAATTGCCACTTCTTTACAAAATATTAAAAGTTTTAAGTTGTTTGCTTTTCAAGACTTACTTCTATAACTATGTATATATGCATCAATATGATGTATTTCCAATCCTGCTATAGTTTTGGTAATGATATAGGTAGAATACTTTTTTGTTGAATCATTGGGATAAGACATAGATCAAAGACATAGATCAAGCTGGGTGATAAATTTTCCTTATTTGTTACGAACGAACATAATAAACTTCTCTGTTGACCTTGAATCTGGCGACATTATTAAGCTAGCCTCTTATCTTGACTACTATTATTTTGCTAGAATCATTTATTTGTTATATTTAAGTAAGCAAATAAATATTTTTTTGTTCAAGAGGCAGTAGTATACCTTCAACTAATCCATACAAAATTATTATATACATGGTTTACAAGTTTTGGTGTTTAAATGCTCAAAATCCAATCGAGGATAAGATCTTTTTAACCAAGCTACAGCTACGTTGTAGGAATGTCACATAATATACCTAAATAAGCTATCAAAATTGTTTTTGAAACAAAAATGTAGCATTTCTCATCGGTGGCTGAAGAAATGGCTGGGAAAACGGCTCAACATGATGTATTTCCGCAGGAAACATGTTATACGGTGAAGACAGGTTATATACAGGGTGTTCGGAAGAACGTTGAACATACGATAATGGGGGGTAGTTGGGGTGGTCTGTTAACTAACTAGCTCAAAAGATTTCACCTAGGTCTCAAGATTTTTTTTTAATTATTTTTTTTATAAATTTCTATAATTTTTCGGTTTTGTACCTTTAAACCCGTCTAACTTTTTTTTTAATGACCAGATCCAAATAATTTTTTCATTATTGGAATCTTAGTGATTGGTAGGTCCCTTTAAATAAAAAGTTGTAAATTGCACATTGCTAGAAACAAAGTTATGGGCCCTCAAAAATAAAATAAGAGTTGAAACAAATTTTGAATCTCAACTTCGCGTAGCATTTAAAAAATAAATAAAAGGGATGGATGACTTCTGATTTGTTAAAAACATCTCCAAAGTGTGAGCTTTATAACGATATATCGTTTGTTTTGATATCTTTTTTGTAACCAAAATTATTCGATGTTTTCTGCCCAGGCGGACCATTTCGACGAAAATCTACTTATGTGAAAACTTAAATGTTTTGCGAAATTTGTCAATGCAAAAGTCAAAATAACAAATTAGTGGGATAGTGACATAAAGAATGTAGATTTTTTCTCACTCTTGAACACATAAAGGCTATCTTTTCTCTCTTTCACTCTGTGTGGAATGCGCGGCGAGTGACGCTTCCCAAGAAGGTAATAACACTAATGTTTCACTCCAGTACACTTACATCGTATCTTCCCTCTCTTTCGCTTCAACCTCTTTTTCATTTAGAAATAAAAGACTTACAGGGTTGGTTCTAGATTCAAAAGTTAGGTCTTTATAAGGTCTAACATAATCCCCAAACTCGTTGGTTCCATCTTTTATACTTTTCGAGATATTCAAAATTTTCATATAAAATTTTCTTAGACGCAGCCTGACTCACTGTCAGAAAAAAATAGCAAATTCACTTAAGAGGCGAAAGAGAGGAAAGATACGATGTAAGTGTACTAGAGTGAAAGATTATTATTATTACCTTCTTGGGAAGCGTCACTCGCCGCGCATTGCACACAGAGTGAAAGAGAGAAAAGATAGCCGTTATTTGTGCAAGAGTGTGAAAAAATCGACCTGCTTTATGTCACTATCCCAGTAATTCGTTATTTTGACCTTTGCATTGATAAATTTCGCAAAACGTTTAAGTTTTCACGTATGTAGATTTTCGTCGAAATGGTCCGCCTGGGTAGAAAACATCGAATAATTTTGGTTACAAAAAAGATATCAAAACAAACGATATATCGTTAAAAAGCTCACACTTTGGAGATGTTTTTAACAAATCAGAAGTCATCCATCCCTTTTATTTATTTTTTAAATGCTACGCGAAGTTGAGATTCAAAATTTGTTTCAACTCTTATTTTATGTTTGAGCGCCCATAACTTTGTTTCTAGCAATGTGCAATTTACAACTTTTTATTTAAAAGGACCTACCAATCACTAAGATTCCAATAATGAAAAAAATATTTAGATCTGGTCATTAAAAAAAAAGTTAGACGGGTTTAAAGGTACAAAACCGAAAAATTATAGAAATTTATAAAAAAAATAATTTAAAAAAAATCTTGAGACCTAGGTGAAATCTTTTGAGCTAGTTAGTTAACAGACCACCCCAACTACCCCCCATTATCGTATGTTCAACGTTCTTCCGAACACCCTGTATTGTACGTAATGTGTACGCTATTTGCAATGAAAGCCTTTAGAGAGAGCTTTAATAGTGCTATTTTTCACACGTAACCAGAGTCCCTAGCTTCTTGTAAAAATACGTCCTTATAAAATGTGTTTACACACAAGCCTTTATTTTATGTAAAAACTTGACAAAAATGTGGTAACCGCCAAACGTTTCTCATAATTTTTTTCAGCAGCACGTGATAATATATAGGTTTAACACCTACTATGCTATTGAGGTATTCTTTAGAATTTTGATTACCCCAACCAAGCAAAATTACAAAATAAATCATGATTTATAAAGCAATACAAATTGTAAAAGCTTTGCGAAAAGATTAAGAGAACAAGAATTATTTATTAAAGAGGTACTCGTGTAAGCCAAGCAAGCACAGAGGCCGTTTTTTGTAGCATTATTTACGAATTCAATCGGCTTATTGCCTCTCTTTCGCTTTGTAGGTATCAATTATTTACGTACGGGATTCTCTCAATGAAACGCATTTGCAATACAGATTGTTGACGTTTACAACGTACCTAGTTATATTAAGTTCGGAATAATTAAGAAAAATGAACATTAAACGTGCCTGTATGTCTTGAATTATTAATTTACACTTCCTATTTATTGTTTGTTATAGGTAAGTGAGCAGTAGAAAATAAGTACCTATCAGGCAGGTAAGTAAAATTTCACAGGATAATTGCAAGTTTACTTAACACTGGTTAAAGTTAAAACGAACGGATTGTAGTATTATTCTAAATAATTTTAATACCTATTGGTGGCCTGTCCAAAACCAAATAATGTATATAGTACCTTAATCCCTTAATTTCAATATACATAATATATTCAAACCCCCTAATGAAGTGTGCCTGTTCTATTAAAAAATGAAAAAAAAAACGTAATCCATTTCTAATAACTTTTCAATAAAAATCTAATTTCCGTTTTTAAAACAAACAACTTGTCAAGATATTCGGGGCACAACGCTTCGCGCTAAAAGACCCTTTATTTGATATTGTGCGTTGTTCGTTTGGTATCAAATTTAGCTACGTCACGTAAGCGAGCGTGTCTGCCGCTCCCGCTGGCAGTGATTGCACGTCATCGCCGCGTTCCGGCGCCTATGCCACATCCCGGCATCCCAGCCTCTGCTATGCTCAAGCCCATCCGACTTGGCGCCATGAGAGTCGCTTCTACGTGAATGCAATAAAACTGCCCGGCTCAACGAAACAGTAATGGATTTCAGCGCTTGTGTTAAAGCCATACAGACTACTCCAGTTGATCCATGCAGTGGCGTCGCCGAGGGGCGGCGGGGCCGGCACAGCCTCACGCCTGCGCCGCTCTCCCAGCGCCATATTATTCTCTTGTAACGTACTCTCGGTTCGTTTGCTCGGTCAATTATCTTCGCCGTATTGAATTAACGACATAACCTGCTATAATACGTCATCACGTTGTAATTAAAAATCATCGATGACTATTAACGGGAATGTCCTTCGAGCTATTTTTAAACATGTCAGTTCACACAAATTGCAAGAGTGAGTTCAATTAAATCACGTTTTCTAATTTACGGATACCTTTGATCCGATTTCTGTAATGGAAAATTGTGACAAGTAGGGATGTAATTAAATTGATGACGATGTTCAGTCAGAGAAGCGGTAACAATTTATGATTCATTAAACTTAATTTAATCCCGCGGACTTTCAGCGTGTTCTTCTTCATGATTCTAATAGGACGTTATGATGCGTGCGTAATTCAATTAGTGCAAAAGGCTCCATAGTAACCTGTTCCTAGAAGTGCGGTATTGTTTGAACAATTTTTATTTTCCAACTACAAAGAAACTTTTACTGGAAAAAATGCCGGTCACTCTGAATAAAGAATTTTTATTTCCAGACAATAATAGAATATGTGACGGACAAAGGTTAAAAGAAATATTTTCAACGTATTGTCAGGTTCCTAGATTAATATGTTGTACATGTCTAATGTATAGCCATATATGTCTTTTGTAAACTTACACGAGCGACGAACGTAATCATTTTCCAATGTTGATATTTTCTACACTCTTCAAAAATTATTACTTCACTTTGTACTGTATAAAATAAAGAACTTAAGCTGTTGTTGACAGTACATTATTCTAATTAATTGACTTATATGTTACAAAAATCACAATTTTTTTTTAATATGTTATAGTTATTATTTAGGTTCACGATTGCTTTTTTCCTTTTCGAATCATTTTGAAACTTTTACTTACTGAATACTTTTGTACCTATAATCTACATTATTTACTCCCCATTATTAGACTTTCCCATTTTCCAGTATTCCTTGTCAAACTTCGCTGCATTCACAAAATTTCCTCATTATATTTCATCACAGTGGGCACACGGGCTTAAAAAGTGACCTAGTGCAAAACTGGCAAACTGCGCCTAAGCCGTGCAACAACTATTTATTCAGTAGGCAGGTTTCAAGTGGCCGAAATGCCGCAATCAGCATCCCTAAAGGCCGGATTTCATGAAAATAGGTTAGAGGTTATGAAGTGAGCTAAGTGAAATGGCACGCTCTACCGCTTCGCTCATAGTAAATATTTTGCACAGGCTTCGACCGTTAATCGTGGTAGGCTGTTGTTGTAACATTTACGCGTCCGCATCGTATTGTTTACTTTTAAAATATTGTACAAATGTATGGTGATCTGTGGCCCCTTGATAATTACTGACGCTAATTGAACCTCCAACTTCAATTTGGATAACAATCAATGTGTGTTTTCTGACTGATATAAATAAAATAAGTTTTGAATATTTTCGATACTTTAGCTCTTTGATTTCGTCGTAAATGATTTTGTTACCTGTTTAAATTTAGTCAATTAAATTTTTGTAAGCGATGCAAGGCAATTACTTTATTAAAATATTTAGGTAATTTAACTGCTATGAATTTCATTTTTTCTTAATTGATTATAAGGTTTCAATCAGAATCTTACTTATTGTAATTAATACAATCTTACATTGTTAGTTTTAAAATTGTGAAAGTACTCGCAATCTGTTAAATAAACTAATCTATACTAATACTAATAATATTATAAAGAGGAAAGATTTGATTGTTTGTTTGTATGTTTGTTTGTTTGAATTGAATAGGCTCCGAAACTACTGAACCGATTTGAATTATGTTTTCACTGTTGGATAGCTACACTATCCCCGGTGAACATATGGTACATTTGATCCCGTAAATGTGGAGGGTAGGGGGGGATTTTTGAAAAAAGAAATTACGCGCGGGTGAAACCGCGGGCGGAAGGCAAGTTAGTATTAAAATGTTGCTTTCAAAGTATTTTTTCATACTAAACACAAAAACAACACAATATGAGTTATTATAGTATTCCAAATAATCAAGTGCGTTGGTGAATATTTTCTTTGTTATAAAGATCGTACTTGGAAATAAACATTATTATCAAAAACAAACTAACGAGAGGGTTAAAACTTGTCATTAAGTTCTTAACTCAATTTTGTTTTAATTAAAATACAAAGTAATTAATTATTTTCTCCGTTTAACTCTAAGATAAACTTACGATTTAATTATAGAATGTGAATATCATTACAATAAAACTGAACTAATTTGTTGTATTAAAGTAATCATTAACGATTGTCTTCAGTTTTTAAACACAAGTCCTAATCGTCAGTTCTTTTATAAAAATCGTCACTTAAAATATTCGTAACATATCATGTATAAAAAACAAGTAAAAACTCGATTCTGTTAATTTTTAAATTTGCATATAGTGGTTTCATACTAGTTGCCATATATTTTATAATACAATAAAACGTACTTTAAAAGTCTTAGTAAAATATTTCTTGACCCATTATTTTGGTAATAACAGTGCTAACTGCAAATAAATGTCTGGAAGATTGATGACAAAAAGGTA
Organism: Mecyna flavalis; assembly: GCA_949319885.1. Taxonomy (NCBI): domain Eukaryota; kingdom Metazoa; phylum Arthropoda; class Insecta; order Lepidoptera; family Crambidae; genus Mecyna; species Mecyna flavalis. The sequence continues at coordinate 10,750,215 of OX439430.1, forward strand.
GAAAAAGTAGAAATGCAAAGTGCGGAAAATTTATCGCGCATGGGTAACTTTAGTGTTTACTTTTATAGCGAAAATACTTTTTATAAAAACATTCACATGATTCCTTAACATCGTACACTCTTTTAGAGTAGAAGGAAAATACTACCCTCTCTTATCATTTAATACAGTGGCTGTAAAAGGAGCCATTACATCTGGCACTTTGCTACTCTGATATTGGAAATAAGGTTCTTAAGTATAAGAACGTTCTCTGTATATCTAATAGTTAAATGTTAATATATAAAATGCAGTCGAGTACATATTGACACTTAAATACAATTGTTACAAAAACATTTTTATGAAATCTAATAATTCCAATAAAGGTTCAATCCTAGCGCAGAATTATTTTGCTTCAAATCAAAATATATACAGATAGGTAAAACGATCCTAAGTGGAATTGCTTTGTGGATTGGGTTACGGTGGCTAATTGGCAGGGTGTGTCTCTAACCGCCAGTATACAAACCTGGATGATTGTGCAACACTATATTATACGTTCTAATTGGTTACAGCTGTAATATAAACAACATATCCAATATTTAGATACAAACTTAATAAGGACAACTCAGTTTCGCTTTATGTTTGACACATAGAGAGAGAATTCAGCCTATTTTGTATCCCACTCTTCTTTATCCCTGAAATCAAGTCATCGTCATAATGTGGGGTACTTTACGGTGATTTATATTATTATTAGTAATGTTTTTCAATTAATTGTTTAATGTTTTTTATTCATTATTTTGTAATTTTAGTCCGTTTCTGTTGATATTATACTTAGTAGATGTTATTGTAAGTGTACTTTAAGAGGCAGGTAATTTAAATATTACAGTTAATAACTGTTGGACCTGTCGCGATTTGATAAATATGTCGAGGCAATTTTAATTTATTGGCATCTAAGTAGCGACATTATGATATTTCAAAACGTAATTTTCTCTCCTCTATTCAGTTAATTGATTACAAATGAATAGCTAATGTTAGGATTTCTATAGAATAGGCTGATAAAAAAACATTAATAAGCCTCATGGTTTCATTTGATGTATGAATGAATATACTATATTAATAACCAATACCAACTACCTCGATCCTGATTAGTCTGCTTTACCGACTAGTCAATCCATCTCTATTCCTACGAATCGTAATATTATGACCAATATACGCCGGTGTATAGTAAAACCAATACTCGTATAATGTGCACCACAAGGTACACTTATAATGTATATGTTACATGATATACAAGTGAATATTAATACAATATAAAGCGCACATTAAAATTATATCTTATATAAAATAGATCATATATTTTTTTAATCTAAACGAACAATTATATAAATCAACAACATATAGAATTTATTGATATATTAAAATATTTTTAAATTTCTGACGAACATTCGTTTAGTAAATGATTTCATGAATTTTCTATACATTTTGATTCATTTTAAGATTATACATATATACATGCATTTATGTAAATAAATAAAATGAAGCGCAGAAATGTATGTGCGCGCTTTATTTCAGAACGACTACTCCAAATTATGACATTATTAATTTTATGTGTTTGTTTTTGACAGGCAATGGTTTCCATAAAAGATTTCTTAGGCACACCACTCTTGTAAGCCAGGAAGGGCAGCTAGTTATAAATAAAATAGAGTAGCGTGAAAACGTATGTCCTAAAGACCTTCCTCATTAACGGAAAATTTATCCGAATTTCTATTTCTTAAAGTTGAAACAGATTGTAAATTGTAATAACGTTATAGAATCCGTTAAATGTGAAAAATAGAACTTCTGTATTTGGTAGTTTAAACAAATGAACTTTTTAACATCAATAGAGCATAAATATAATATGCATAATAATATGGAAAAATATTCACATTAATTTTACCATATTGTAAGAATATTATAGAGTTCCAACGGCAGACATTCCATAATATATTATTCAGTGTTCCCATCCCAAACATATCATCCGCTTTATCACGCATTCCAATATCTATTATCAAAATATAAAAAATGTGTTGCCCCAAGGTACCAACATATTTTCCTATTTTCCCCAAAGACGCCGATTAAAAATGATGAACGATTATGACTGCCGTTCTTGATATTTATCAAAACACGTAATATCGATATCACTGGCGGAAAACGTGATATCAATCAATAATAGACTGATGGCGTGCCCTGGCCATTAAATTGATCGTATAAAAGTATACATGTACTTACAAGTTGAACATCTTAATTTTTTTTCTTTTTGAACTTAACGAGAAGGGAACGAGGAAAGAGATATTTTCCGCGTGAGAAATCTCGGCAGCTAAGCGTGACAGACGCGCGATAACATTCTGCTATGTTGTACTCTAATTAGATTAAGACGGCACTAAGTGAAACTGCACGTAACACACTTTAATCTCCTTTTTGCATAACTTTATTTATACAGGGAAAGATGAAGTTTTACATGGGGCTGCATAAGTTTAAGTTTTACTGCCCTAACTTTGAGACTGCTTGTAACTTACGTATAAATCATTGTCATTATTCTATCTAACAAAGATTGTAAAGTATTGTCGCGTAGGATTTTATTAATTTTGTGTCCTCATTTAATTTGTATGAAACATTTAAACACTTTTTTCGATTTATAATAGTTCATCTTGAATTTATAACAATAAAAAAATCTTGTTAAGCCATAATTATGGCACATAGTATGGGAGTGCTTTAGGTTTCTAAGAATACTAACACATTATCGATGTAAAGTTTGTTGAGATAAATGTATCGAGTGGACCGTTCCTTAATTTTTCAACAATAAATTAAGCTCTGGCTTGATATATTAGTAGGTGGGTGAAGCGAGGCGCACGGGCGCCGCCCGCCCGCAGGCGCGCGTGCTCCGAAACCGCCCGAGGACTTACGATCGTTTCACTCCGATTCGTAACGAAGTTCGACGATCGCGACCACCCTCCGTCGACGCGTGCCGGACCAGTCGCAGCGGGGCCGCCAGGGCGTTGGGCCGGTCCACTGAGTGCCTAGTGCTCGGTTATGTAACTGAAAAACTTATTTATTTATTAACATAAACAAATTAACTCGCGGACAGACACTGTACCAGGAGGACTCCACCATACATCCTCAACACAAAATAAATTTACTATATTATGTGCAGAAGTGATGTGTACGCCTATCCTCGCGGCAATACTACGTCGGAACAGGTTTATCATTTCGTTTGAAAAATACAATTGAAATGTCTTCGCAATCTTTTGGAATCGAATAACAGAAATACTGATTGATCGTGATAAACGTGTTAAAACAAAGCAATCGGGTCTTGTTTCGATGTTTAAGACAATTCATTCATGTTTATTCTATTATTATTTTCGAAGGTTTAATTCCTAAGTAAATGTTGTCTACAATAGAAGGCTATATTATGAATCCGTTGTACCTACTTCCGAATAGCATACGTCATCCCTGGCAGGTCTCGTTTACACTTGTATTCCTAATTAAAAGAACAAATAAAACGAAACCAATAGGAATTTGGCGCAATGCAGGACGCTGGTTGAAAACGTCCACGCAGTTGCGGTGACTCATTCCGAATCCATAATTGCTTAGTCGATCCAATATGGGATGCAATTTCACTGGGATATTATTGCGTTATTGACTTTGACTGTCAACAACCTTGTAACCCTAGTTGCCCTTTGATTACAAATCCATAAAATTAAAAGTTATTTCCACCCATGTAATTTTTGCATTCGAAACTTATTTGCTTTTCAATGATTTCCGTGAACACCATAATAAATTTTTTTATGGGTATGAATTGGTAATCTTATTATTCGGATAGTTTGTAACTTCATAATGATAAAATAGGTTAATTTCTAGATATTTTAAATATGTAAGTAACTAAGTTTTGTTAAAAATTCCTACATTTTCAAAAAAGTTCCCTACGCAATAGCATTGTCTTTGTAGTAAGAGTCACATTCTATTTTATTTTTCAACTCAACACAACAAAGTACCTATATTATAATGTTAAAAACAGCAGGGAACAACACAAAGTGCATAATATAAATGCAGATGACTTTTATGTAAAATTGAACATTAATAACAATTTGTAGCCGGTTTATTAATTTACTTATTGAATATTTTTTAATCTAAAAGGAAGTTTCTTTTTTATTAATTTCCTATTATTATTAATATAACGGATATTTTAACGGACATTTCCTATTAATATAACGGATATTCTGCGTAGACTCTACCTTAATTAATAGTATCTTAATAATATAGTTAACGCTGGCAAACAGATTAATTAAATTGGAGTGATAGCTTTCATTTCGAATTCCATATGAAAACTTATCCGTTTATTATTTAATGCAAAGTCGCCGAGATAAGGGTAGAAATAGCTATTTGAAAAAGTTAAATGAAAGCAATTTATCAGTTCCACAGGGAAATAAAATTCTATTAAGCTTCGACTTTCACTTATTTGCTACTGACTTGCTTACAATAATAATCGTTCCGTATTTTACACGACGTCGTAATTAAATGCAAATCAAAATGTGAGATGTCTCCATGTAGACATAATGTGCGTTCAACCTGATTTGACTTACTTAATTAATACGAGACTTGATTGTTGTCTTCGAGTGTACGTGACTCTGTCAGATTTTATGTAACGGTGGGATTTATGTGATAAAATTCGGGTTTCAATTTGAATTTGTCACTCCCGGTTTATCTTTTTACTTTGATTTATCTTTCCCCTTTTTAAACGTATTATTGATTAACTTTGAATTATGTACGCGGTATTTGCAAACACATTTACTTCAATGTTTAGTCTAAAAATCATTTTAATAAGGTAATTGCTGTTTGAATTTGACTTTTTACATTATGACTTTACTGTAAAAACGGTAAAGGCGTTTTTCCTTTGTTTGACATGGTAATGATATGAAATCAATATTTTATTTAATTTGAAAATGCACCTTTTCTGCCATGTTAAGCAAGGCGAACGTGCAAAGCGAACGAACAGCTTCTAATATCCATCATCCTTCCATATTGCGCGACAAATTTTAATAACCTTCACATTTTCCAATAACTCACGTATATATTTGCCAGCTATGAATCTAGTTTACCAACGGTTCCAATTAGTATCTTCTGACAAACAACAATGAACGATTTGAATAGTTTCGTATCAATTATTCAATTAGGCAATATTGTGACACGTGTGTGTTATTCGCAGTAATTTTGTGTAAGTCCATCGATATTTTAAAATACCTAGGTACTTGACCGTTTTACTCGTATTATGTTTTATATTGTACGAGTATGAATCCGTATTTGCATTGTTCGAAAAAAACAAAAGCAGACTAGTGTTCTATATTTCAATACATATTGTCTACTACTACATCAAAACTATTAATTGGTATTGACAACATGAATATACTGAATCAATCTTTGAATTCAAGGTTTAATCTGATAGTAGTTAGCTGCCAAAACTAACTATTGAAAAAGCTATCCATTGGTAAATTCCACAGATAATAAAGATATCTCCGTTCACTCCACAGAACACTTGTGCCTATGATAGCGATGTAATAAAGGATGGGCTCACTGTCCTTTGATAGTAGATGAAAGCAAAACTTTTATGACATTGTGTTAGTAACTTAGGCCGGAGCTTCCCATATAAATTAGTCCTAATTTTTACCAGAAAGTTTTTGTATTGATATGTCTACAATGTAATATGAATAATAGGGTATTTCTCAGCTAGCTATGTGATTCTTTATGGTTTTTATTATTGGCAGATATCTCTCTGAAATATGATAACGATAAATTCAATCAACATTCTCGAGCTAAATTAATTTACGTACACCTTATTTAAATATAACAGATATAAAGCTTTGTAAAGTTTGTTCGTATACCTCTTTATTAATGTAATTGCATAATATGATTATTAAAATAAATTTATCTTGTATAAATTTTATCAAAGCCCTTTCAAACAGACTCAATCAGATATAATATAAGGTTATAGAACATACGTTTCAAAATTTATTATGGATATTCTTTTGTCGAGCGCCCAAATGCTATGTCGCTTTGGTGCGGTATTTCACGCCCTACTTCACATGGGAAAGTTCGCACCAGCTATTAGCGTAATTAAAACGCTGCCATACATAAAAAGATACTCGCAGTCACATGTGTCGGACTTGCACCGGGCGATATTTGGATAAAATAATGGATAAAAGAGTGAAGTATAACTATTAAAAACGTTTTAGCAAATATTCCAGCTCTCAATATTTATCTGGACTTAAAGTTATCTTAGGTAATAACTTCTTAGACTTGGTTTTCATTAAATAGAGCAAATTTTTTTTAATCAATATCATCATCATTAGGGTGTAACTAGTTACATATATGAGATGAAATTAACGAAAATATTTATTTTAATAAGTGTAATATTTATTAAGTGCAATATTCATATTATTTTGAATATATATTTTCTATATAATTTATCTATGAAAAGGACCGTCCAATTGCTCGCATGTATGCGCAAAACTTCAGAACAACTGCACCAAAGATATACCAAGTCAAGGTTATATAAACGATAAGGTGCACCCGTGCTCTAATGCTTTGCTGGTTTCAATTCTTATTATCAATACGAACGCATTACTGCAGTCTCTTATAACGTAAATACCATCTAAGAACTATTGTTGGATCGGCCCTCAGAGGGTAAAAAGAGGACAAACACGATTGTTAGTGATTTTTTAACTCGCCAATGTAAAAACTTATAAGGGTTTTTAATCGGAAAGAAATTGGTTTCTTTTTAATTTTGATTGATTAGATTGGACTACATAAAAAGCCCTTAAAATTTATTTATTTATTTTAAATTCTAAATCGATTTTTTATAAATCATAAATTAATGACAGTATGTACTAAGAATATAATACATACAATCAATGATATTTATTAATATCATTGCATACAATAACTAAAAAATCTAAACATACTTATAAATAAAAATTTGGCCAAGATTCTTAAAATTAAACTTAAAATGCTTTCAATTAGGTGAAATGGCTATATTTGAAGAAAAACATTGGGCACTTACTAAAACACTCCAGTATTACAAAACCTATCAGCTACATCTGTGTGTCTCTCCTTATAACATCAATTAAATTCCAAATTAGGTCAATCAAGCTTGCAAGTGTAACATTAACCAACCGGTAAAATCTTTCAGCTATGCTCCTTAAAATAATAAAATATTTACTGAAAAAACCAGTATTCTTGATGATGTTTTTAAAGTAACAGCAAACAATTATTTATTTTTCTACCGGACAGCTTGTTAGCGTCCCCTGGGGAATAAGCCACTTGCAGACCGTGCCGATTTCATTTGATTCTCTATTTATATCGAGAGCTTGTGAAGAAAATATCTTGTCTTCCGTGCAAAACCTACTCTCGCTATCGTAACTTTTGTAATGCCCTTCTCAGGAAGATTAAGATTGCGTACGACAGGGCAAAAATAAACAAAGCTGGAACCAATAATAAAAGATTATGGAAAGCGATTAGAGACGTTACTAATATGAATAAACAGCGCTCGGATTGTAACGATCTCCTGACCTCTAAGCCTTCTCTATCCAGATCCCTCGATCACGTTAATTCTTTTTTTGCTGGGGCCGGAAAATCTCTTGCCGAGGAGATACTTCGCACGTCACCCCTTTCTAACTCCTCTCCCCAAAAATCTGCCGTCTCCCCCCCAAACCAGTCCTTTGTCCTTCTTAACACAACTCCGTCCGAAGTAGACTCTCTCATCTCGTCCCTGAGGCAAGACTGTGCAGTTGGATGGGATAATATCTCCTCTTCTATCCTTCAGCATGCAAGGCACTTGCTTGTTCCCTCTATCTGCCATATCTGTAATCTTAGCCTTTCGTCAGGTTGTTTTCCAGATGCCTTCAAAAAAGCCCTAGTCCACCCCATACATAAGAGCGGTGACCGATCCGACCCCAATAACTACCGGCCCATTTCTGTCCTGCCCGCGTTGTCTAAGATTTTGGAACGTATTATTAATACGCAACTGGTTGGTTTCCTAGAGAAAATGAACTTGCTCTCACCTTGTCAGTTTGGGTTTAGATCAGGCAAATCTACCGCTGATGCAGTCCATTCTTTCACGGACCACGTTGTCAGAAACCTGGAAAAGGGGAAGAAATGTCTATCTGTCTTCTTAGACTTGGCCAAGGCCTTCGACACCGTCTCGATACCCATTCTGTTGACCAAGTTGGAGGGAATAGGTGTTAGAGGCTCTCAACTCTCCCTTTTCCGAAGTTACTTTTCTGGTCGTAGTCAGGCGGTTACAATCAATGGCAATGTAAGCTCTGAGTTGTCCATGGCGTACGGAGTCCCCCAGGGAAGTATCCTCGGCCCCACGCTCTTCTTAGTATATATTAATGATCTTTGTTCCCTTAAAATTCCTGGTTGCAAATTAATTTCTTTCGCAGACGATACCACTCTTGTCTTCTCTGCTAACTCATGGTGCGAGACCTTCCGTCTTGCCCAATCCGGCTTAGACTCTGTTACTCAGTGGCTTCGTACAAACCTACTTACCCTTAACGTCACCAAAACCCAATTTCTAACCTTTTCTCTCAATAGCATTCCACCACGTGAGCTCGAAAATCTTCGCTTAACTGCCCATTCCCATACCAGTTGTTCTTCCTCCCTATGTAACTGTTTACCTCTCGCTTCCACTGAATCCATTAAATATTTAGGTGTTATTATAGATAATAGACTTACCTTCCAGCCTCACATTAATCAAACCGCTTGTCGACTTCGTAAACTTATGTATATTTTTAAAAATCTTCGTCAAGTCGCTGATCCAGGCCTGGTCAGAACAGTCTATATTGCTTTGTGTCAATCGGTCTTACTTTACTGCTTAACATCTTGGGGTGGTGCATGCAAGACTGTGTTGATGAAGCTCGAAAGAGCCCAAAGGGCTGTACTTAAGGTTTGTACCTTTAAACCCCTGCTGTCACCAACATATGATCTTTACCAATACTGTGAAGTCCTTTCCGTACGCCAACTGTTCATTCTTTTAACAATTTTAAAACAACACAACATATGCAAATATGACTCAACAATTACCACTTCCCGGCGAAACCACCTCGTAGCTCGTTCAACTCCCTTTAAAACGTGGTTTTCACACCGCTTCTTTTGTTTCCTGGGACCATTCTTATACAATAGATTGCATGAAAAACTGAACATCTTTCATCTCACTAAATTCGCCTGCAAATCTAAACTAACCAAATACTTACAAGCTTTGAATTACCCTGATACCGAGTGTTTACTCCTTCCTGACAGGTAAATTAAAATTTTCCGCTATTCCACTCACTAATACTTACTCACCCATACACACGCACACATACACACACACTCACTCACACACACACACGTACGCACGAACACATACCCACCCACCCACACACTCACACACACACACACACACACACACACAAATAACAATAATTATTTAAGTTCGTTTTTGTATTTCCTTCTTTAAATTTCCTCACAAATTGTAATATTTTTCTTTCTAACCTTGAGCCATAATTACTGTTATACAACCGTCCCCATCCCGAGAGGAGAGAGCTGGTGCTCTGTAATACAGGCATCTAGCCTAGCTCAGACGCCAGTCTCTCACAATCTTATTTGTGTACCTAGTTCATACCTATTAGAATTAAGAAAGATTGTGGAGAAAATAAAGATATTTATTATTATTATATTATTATTATTTCACGCTAACTAAACAGCGCAGACCACGATTCAGTTTATTTATTACGATGGTTGAAGAAGAGATGCTTGTGAAAATATTATTTATTGGACGAATTCTTCGAACTTTTTACTGCCTTTGCCAAGTGAGTTCAGAAGGTATGTTTTTATATTTGCTTACATGTTACATTTAAAAGAAAAAGCTTGCACGGTAAATGTAAATGAAGCAAAATAGTCTTCAATTTATTTTCTTTAAGGTAAAATATTACGAATAAAGCAATTTTACTGGCGCGTTACCAACGGAAGCGCAAACAAGTCTGACAACAGGTAGAAATCATTTTTCAAGTAAACTTTTCGCCTTTCAAGTTACGAAGTTTAAATTTTCGCGTGACTTGCGATTGACTTGTTAAACGCAGTAAAACCTTATACTTATAAAACAATTACAAGTTGAGTAATAAGATACATCAGCGTTTCCAGTTCCCCGCTAATATTTTTCGAGGCTTTTATTCACGCCGTAATTTCCTCATGTATTTTGATAAGCATTTCTGTAAATCCGAATGATAAATTATAACTTACTTAAGTGCACCTAAAGTTTTTAAAGTACTACTATCCCATTCTCACAAGGTTTCTGATTTTTAATACAGTAGGGTAAGTTGGATATATTAGTGGTCAAGTAAATCATTCTGAGGCATAGTGATTAGTAGGTATACCAGATATAAACTCATTCAACGGTGCGATTGGAATCTTTATAACACTGATCTAGAAAAAATATACAAATCTTAACAATCAACATTAAAACGCAAAGAATGACTTATTAAATATGAATGAATTGTCTTAAAAGTAAATAGTAAACTAATCAACTTCTCACTTAAGCAATAGCAAAGCGCACCATTAATGAAAATATATACGTACTCAAGTCTCACCACTTCAAGTGTTCAATATAAATAGTGTTTATAATAATCAAATAATTAGTATAAAAATGACTTAAAGGTTAAGCCTTTCAGTCGGATAGAATAGTTGTATGGAAGAACAAATATGATAAGTGTCGGTAGAAGAATCAAAGTAAGAGAGTGAGGAAGAGAATAAGTTGGGCGGGCACGTGATGAGGTGACGCACGCGCACCGGCCGCTGACGCCGCTCCTCGCCGATGATGGTGGAGACGCACCGCGCGCCGCCGCCCCGATGTGCGCGCGCGCCCGAGCCCCGCGCCAAGCCCGCCTCCGCCTCCGCGCCCCCCTCGCTCGCCGGCAGCGGCACGGTCATGCACTTGCGCCGCCGCCGGCACAAGACTGTGCACTTCGGCGAGAACCTTCTCATGCAAGTCTGCGCTGACCGCGCTCACCTAGCAGCCCTCGGCGCACGGATCCCCGATGTCTCCTTCTGCCACAAAGCCCATACCGGTGCCCGCAAGGGAGATGCACGGTTTTGCTGTGTTGCCCATCACTGCTGTTTAGCTGCCGGTGCTCTTGTCGCTTTGACTGCCAACGGAAAACCTAACCTGCGGAAGGAGCGTAGCTTTGATTCGCATTCAAGCGGCGGTGAGACTGGAGACAAGGGGGAGAGCGGCGGCAGTTCCGGAACTAAGGAGCCAAAACGGAAAACTAAGCATCATCATCACCACCACCACCATCATCATCACAAATTACACAGTTGCCCTTATCATGATGTTGCTCCGCCGCCCGAGCCAGAAGATGAACCAGAAGAGAAAGCTGTCGTCCCCAAAAAAGCCGTCTCGCCTTATCTCCAAATATCTGGTACTCTCCGGCCAAATGTGCAACATTTATTCCATTTTATTGAAAGCGTATTGAGCGCTTGGGCCGCAGAAGAAGGACTTACCAGCACGGGCGAATACTCGGAGCCGGATGAGCGCATAGTGCGCCGCCGCAAGCTGAACAAATATAAGAAGCGCACTGATATACTGAACATACGTCGAATAGTGTATGATGTGTCAATTTTGAGGGGCACGAAATTGCTTGGCAATGTAAGATTTCGACACTATCATTGGAAGGGAACTGCACAAACTTGCAACGAGGCATTTCTTAGAAAGGTAAGACGTTATTACGTTTGTGTTACTTCTGGTTAAAAAGAATGGTAGAATTTTTCAACATTTAAACTCCAACCAATCCTGTACGTGTACAAAAAAAATTACAAAAGAACGTACATTTTAAGAAGCCATAGTAGTAAAATATTATTTGTTTTTGGTACTTCAACCTAAATGCAGATACCAAATATAAACGCATTCGGTTATGATGATGATTATGGATGATGGTGATGTAGCCCTTTTTACCGTTCAATTAGCTAATTTCAAACCTTGAAGATAAAATCTACACATCAATTCAAATACCAGTATAATTTGTTATTCACAAAACTTTATTCCCTTCTTAGTATCATATGAAATTTAGGTACAGAATTACATGGCAGACAAACTTGAGCAGCCTTTGGCGAAATACTGTGATTCTCAAAATTAAACTTCCCTTCAATGCGTCACAAACAAACAGCTTGATATAACAATCTGCAAACAAAGTAATTTTATGAGTAATTAAAGAATTTAATATATTGGAGATTTACGATAACAATGTTGAAACATAATTTAAAAACGAACAGGTACTTAAAGTTGCCGTTTACATTTAATAAAATATTTCACATCAAACACTCAACGATTTATCGCAACAAAACGCCAAATTACAAAGCTAAATCTATTTTCTGCCATTGTGCCATTAACAATAACCTCTTACAATAAGTAAGCCCGAGATAAAAAGCTCGTGGAAGGTAGATAACATTTTGACCTTATTCTAGTTTCCTCCTCGGGAAACTGCAATTTCCTTTTTTGCTAATGAGGGCTTTTATTTTTCTCCCTGTTAGAGTGTATAAATATTTGGCGTACAGTCTATTCCGAGACGTATTAATTGCTTTCGTAAACCTTAAATCTGACAGGGTCTTAATATTCTTTCCTATTCTTCTCGTATAAAATAGGGACCACGTTTTTATGTTTAAGCTTTTTTTCAATTTTCTTGTAAGCTGTAAGTACTCTTAAGTAGCAAGTAAAAAGCGGCTAACAAAGTTGTACAAAAATATTCACACAATAACACATATTTCCTTCTAACAATGATAAAGTTATATTTGTTCTTTTCTAAACAAAGTTACGAATTCATTCCGCACTTAGCTCTTTCTTTTATTTCTGTCATGACTTTTCGTATTTTCTTCTTCGTACTTTAGATAATATAAGGTCCAATCATGTTCTACGGCGTAGCATATTTTAGTTGCGAGAACAGCTACCTTGCCGCCTGAATAAAGTTTTGCGGGGACCATGGATGATTTGCAGAAGTAAAATGTTCCATGACGAACAGTTTTCGTGTAGGTATAACTGTGGATACATTAGCTACTCTGCAGCTAAACGATCCCAATGTAAAAGTTTGTTTCGGAACTACGATTCCCAGTAAACTAAGCGGGCGCGATATTATACCTTTAAGTGTATATTGCTGTGCGGTGCTCTGAGGTGCCAAAAGCGATTAATATTAAAGCAATTTAATTAATAGCAAGACCCCGACGTGTCGCTGCTTTTGAAACTCCACTTGAGGCGTAATACCAGTTGACACGTTTTAAATGCATCCGTCTACAATATTTCTCAATTTGTAGTTTATAACGCTGTGGAATATTATTAACATTAAAGCAATATGAACCATTAAATTCACGATATGAAATTTATTAAAATAAATTTTTCGTTAATACTATTTGTTCCTTATTTTGAGATAATTGATTAGACGTATTGAACGTTCGGTTTATTCTGGGTGGTCATAACGGTTGTAAAACAAAGAAACAGTTTTATAACAATGTTTATTAAAAAGTATGTGTACAATACACCTTTAGAACCTCTACATCATAAACATGGGCCTTTCGTGTCAAAATGAATATACCCGTCAACGATTGTTTTCCTGTATACCCTTGGCTGTTCCCTTGATGGGAGACAAAGATTATCTCCCAAGTGTAATTTTTAAAACCGCAGACTAAAAATAACTTGAGCTGATTTTTCTAGGAGAATGAAATTATTATATAATTGTTATATATTCCAAAGTAATATGTGCAGGAAATTCTTTTTTCTCGTGAAAAGCAGAAGCGAGGGCGCACCGGCGCTTCAAGGGCCATCGAGCGGAGAGCGCGCCAAGTCGCATGCGCCTCAAAGCAACTCTTTCCTTGCATTGTGTCGTGATCAAAAGCGCAAGAGACATCACCCCGTAAAAATGTTTTTACATAATTAAGATTTGTTTACATTATTCTATTACTTGATACAAATATCGTAATACAAATCTTTGAACCCTCAACTACGTCTTTTATGTCAAAAAATAGACATCCAAACTAAATTTCAGTTATTAATAATTAAATAAACTTACAAATATTTAAAACTTTTTGCTTTAAAACGTTTGCTTCCTTGAAGAAACGAATGAGGCCCAATATAATTAGACAAAATATAAGCTTAGTAAAATCCAAGAATCAGAAAAGGATGGTTCCTTGGAAGAAGTCAACCATTAATAATAATTAAGCAAAGTTTACTCCACTTCCGCCTTCGAATAACAAAAAGTGCTACTTCCGCCCCGATGAATCGTACCGGTATTTAAGCTCTACCTAACTAGTAAATGTCTTGAATTTTTAATTACTTTATTCAAAAAGGATTTTGAGGAAATAAATTCGGAGTTAAGTAATGAAAGTCTCATTTAACACTCGTTCCTGTGCTTTGCGCACCTCAGTGGGGCGACGTAACAATTTTCCGAGGTGAGTGGGGGGGGGGGCTGGGTAAAAGGTAGGAAGGGGGAGGGCGAGTTTCAGAGTATGAATGTGCAAAGCATAACGAAACGTAGGTAACTTACGTTGTCACGCTACCGCAGCGCGGCTAAAATGACGTCTGTTACCAGCGTATTTTAAGCGACATCTTCAAAACGAATATTTTGCAATGTAATAAAGCAAGTGTTTCGCAGTCAAATATAACTCAGGCAGAAATTATGATGATACTTTACATTTAATTTAAAACCTCATATTTCAGCTTACTTGAAAAACTTGGGACCTTTATGATATTTTGATGACTTGGGATTTTTGAGCTATGGGGACAATTTGATTATACCCATAGCCATAGCTATAACAATATTGTGTATATCATTGTTAAATATAATTAACCCTAGTGAGACAGTTTGCTCTTTCTATCAATACACATAAGAGTCTTAGACTCATTATTAGTTTCTGTAGTAATTACAAACACTGAAATGTAAAGGAAGTTATTTCAATATGCCCAGAAAATAGTCCCAGTAGACTGCATATTAACTAACACGCTATACGCATTAGAGACTATAAGTATTTGAGTATTATGAGGTTAGATACTATATTTAAAATGAACGAACCTTTATTTGCATCATGCATTGAAAACCCTGTAAGATTACTTGAAAATTCAGTTGCACTAAGGAAGGAAACTCTTTTTGGATGTCGTGAACAAGATTAAAGTAAAATCTACTAAGCAGTAAACAAATTTGCTTTCGGCTCAGATAACACGTTTTACTGAGCTTAACGTCTTTCCACAAATCTTAATTCAAACGGCAGCGGCATAAAATATCACGGCTACCTACCCTCCGATTGGACGAACATAGCTTTGAAAATTATTATTTGTGTGCGAGGCGAGGATGATTTTACAACCACACTCGATTTTCAATTCAAAACAATTACGAACTTTGCCCAGTGTTGTTGGCGCGAGAGGATTCTCATTGACGATCAAAAACTTCCTAATGCTTGACTTTCGGTTTGAAATCTGCAAATATATGGATCGTATATTTTACAAAGTGTAAAATTTACGATTCAATTGTAATTAATGATCTGCTGTTGCTGAACTTTTTCCCTCATTTTCATTCTCAAATATTTTAATGGTTAATACCACGGACCTGGTAATGCAGCGGTAATACAGAAAACTCGTTATGTAGTTACGTAAAATAAATAATATTATGCTTCAAAATAAAATATAATTATATTATAAAGCTTTATGAAATATGAAGTTTAAATACTACTGACATAGTGTATCATGTTAATGTTGTACGGTTCTGAATTACACTGAAAAAAACGAAATCGGCATCCTGCATTTTCTTTTTAATTACTGATCAAATGAGACTCTCAAATTGCCTTATAACGATGTCAGAACATATTATGACTGCTCAATTTTAATACCTGCTTCAGTTAATGACTGTACCAGAAGTATTACTCGTGATGAGACTGAATGTACGCCACAGATCGGTTAGATCCTTGTGCAACAATGAAATAGTAGCTCGACAATCATCAATACATTTGGTCCCCTATATTTTACATGTATAAAGAGCATCCTTATATACACCAGCCAGGTCAAAAAGCTAGCACAGGCCACGTTACTCATTTTATGTAATAAAACAATTTTATCAACTGGTTTTCTTTAAACGAAGCGTAAAGAAGCACCTTACGGCCGGTTTACACATACTCCGTTTTACTGTACCGTTTTATCGTGTACGTTTTTTTTCGTCGATGTCGTATATATTACTGTATACAGACTACTGTGCCATGTGTGAAGTCGCTCATACAACTACATACGCCATCGACGAAAAAAAACGTACACGATAAAACGGAACAGTAAAACGGAGACATGTGTGATCCGGCCGTTACGGGCCAGTACGGCAATGCCAACGGATAGAACGCCCCGGTGTTGCGTCCCTTGTCACGGCAGTTTTGGCTCCTCTTTTGCTTGCTACCAGCCTCAGTGGAGCCATTGCCTTGTATTGCTATATACAAATAATATTATGTTTTCTTTGTATTTATACATTGTGTTTAATTTGTGGCAGATATCGGACGATGATCGCATGTCACTGACGACGGCGGTGTCGGACGAAGAGGACCCCGGCGAGAGCGCGATGAATTCTCCGTACAAAGGAAAGCAGACCGGCGCGGCAGCCGCTTCCTTCAACTGCACCGGCGCTGTCAGGAAGGCTGGGTAAGTCTTTTTCATGCTATATCAGTTGGTAGACAGGCAGGCAGCCCAGCAGCCTCGGCGGATTATTACATTGAGGGACACTTTAACAGGAAGAGTCGCTTTATGTCCTGCCACACTGTAGGCTCATCAGATCTTCCAGCATTTATTTTGCTGATACACAGCCAGAGGTATTTTATAGTATAGTAGCAAACATGCATGCTCAACTGCATGATACGTTGCGATTAAATCACAAGATGGTAGCACGCCTCGATAGTATAGGTACCTACCTTCATCGGTGTACTAATATAATGAATATCTCGTTCTCTCCTGTGAGGACGACAATACGACAAACTGCATATTACCTACAAACAAATATTTAGTCAAACGGATGTCATATATTATCTTACTCATACTCTACCAACCATTTTTTGTTCTGTGGCGAGTTGCTTCCAGAGTAACCATTATTTAAAATTAATCATTGGTATGATTGGTTAATTAATGTTTAGTAAAATAATAAACTTTGATTGTGTAAATTAGGCTAGTAAGGAACTCTACTAATAATTTACCTTATATACATACAAGCAATAATTCACCAACGTTAATTCGTATTAAAGCAAAATCCCGTTCTTTTAATTACGTTATGTACCTTTTATTATTTCACTTTATTAAAATTACATACCGTAATTATAAATACAAATTTTGGTCTAGAACGAAGCAATATTATTAATGCGTATATACTTATTTACCGATTATTACGGGTGTATAATATTATGTAATTTGACGGACACATCATCCCCAGTGGTTCTTCCAAGAAACATCTAAGGCTCTTGTTTATCACATTACTGTGGGTTACGGCAGTGGCAAACTGAAGCATTCAGTAATGCTATAAAAGGGTTGGAACGAGCACAATTGAAACGATAAATCGTACAGAAAGCTATAAAAATTGGTCGCTGTAAAAGGTTACACCATAAAATTTTATAGTCAAAAATTAAAGCCGGTTAATTGTAATCTACACACCGCGATATTGACGTTACTGTACAAATATTTCCTATTTCAACATATAATATGACTACTAGCCTTTTTCCTGCGGGGACTATGCGATATATTATATTGTTTTGGGATTAACAGAAGCCTATGTTTCCCTCCAACGTCCAACAAACTCTATACCCAAAATCCCGTCCAGCCGTTTGTCTTTGCGATGTGAAAAAAGGACAAAAAATCAGCATTATCTCAGGATAAATAGTAGCCAATGTCCTTTCTTCAGTCTGTACCAAATCTCATCAAAATTTTAGATTCATTTATTCCGCAGTTTAGATTTGAAAGCGTAACAGACAGACTTACGCATTTATAACATCAATACGGAGTTTCATTGCACATACTGTGCTTTCATGGTAAATACTTCTTCAGAAATATTAAATATCCCTTTGTTGTCACATGGCTGCATTTTCGATTTGTAGAACTGTAAACAAAATGTTGAATAAAATTCTTGTGTAAGAAGGGTTCAAATAAATGTAAGTGAAACAAGAGCTGTAGGAAATAAAGGCGATGTCGTGTACCGTCAACGAGTTTCTGTTAGAAAAAGCTTACGGCGTCCTTTATGTTCCTTGAGGCTACAATTTCTCTTCCATGAATCCCAAATGACCGGAGGGAAATCTTAGCCATGACCCATTCAACGGGGTTGTAAAAAGTCAGGTAAGTATAAGGAGTCTAGGGGGGTGATACTTCAGCGAACTTTCACTTTTACGCTTAAATACTTTTTACTCAAACATGTTTGATGCTTAGAAAATTATGCTAAGGTTTGATGTTAATTATTGCGTTGCGAGATCATGTCAATTACATAGAGAAATTGGATCTGATTTAGCTGCTATTAACTAAGAAAGAGCTTTTGTTAAAATTTTGATTAAGTCTCACTTTCCCTGTAATTAATTTCCTATAACGGTGAAAATTATAAACGAGTCAGCGTTTCAGTAAAGTGTTAGTTCAGCGGTTGCCTAACTTTTAATAAATCAAGCTTAGCCCACCCGTGTTCATTCAGATTAGTGATTAATTTATGCATTAGGGGTAATACGAGTAAATGTACGCCATTAATTCTTTCTGATGATGAATCGTTATCCTCTTTACCTTACGCCCTGAACGAGGCCATTTCGTGAATAATGCAAAGATTTATGTATAAATTTTTTCACATGAACACGCACAAACATTTCTCACATATATATGAAAAAAATTATCAGTAGGAAACACTAAAGTTAATTTTCACCCAAAATTTTCCGCAAAATTTCACATTATTCCATTGCGTAAGCTTTATGCAGATTTTGTCCTTGTATACCAAAATATCAGTGAAAGCAGAGTACGTAACAAAAACTTATGAGTTCGATAAAATTATACATACAATTTATATATTACTGTTGCCAATACAATAATGCTGTAAATGCTGATGACAGTAAACTTTACTAAAAGAACGTAAGACGCAATATCATTTTTTCCAGAACGTAACATACGTTCTTTTTTTATCTTTATTAATATTAGAGTATATTTGAAATGCTCATGAAAATAATGGGTCAACGGGTCGCCTTACTTTTTATTTAGTAATTTAGATTAAATCACAAACTCTTAAGATACGATTAATATTGCTTGCAATTTTTAGCTGCTGTTTTTAGTTGTAAATTGTGTATTTCTAAAACAGTCTTTTAAACAAATTATACGTCTAATACCATAAGTTACAATGTACCCTGAATAAACTCATTCATTTCCTTCTTATACGCATTGACCATAGACTTAATAGATATGAATTCCATGTCTTTGACCGACAAAATGACATTTGTTGGCATATAAAAATGTCACAAAATTTACGAGTATAAAAATTTAAAATTATTTATTATTAGAAACATACAAAAGTACATGCAATAGCAACAAATTTAAATACATAATGTGCACACATTTACTATGTCTACAAGTGAATCATCAATTTCGACAATTTTCCGTGTAAGAACAGACTTCAAAGTGTCTAAAGAGAAGGGGCAAAAACGAAGTCCCACTCCAGTGAATGTTATTATTTGGGCGATGGAAATCCTTGGCAAAAGGACGCGTGGTGTTCCAATCCACAAAATACGGTCCCTCATAAAGAAACATTTCGTGCTGCCTTGCAGAAAAAGTGATGTCGACAAGAAAATCGACATGACCGTTATGTTCGCAGTTTACTTCGGCATCCTTGAGAAAGCAAATAATTTATTCTATCTCAAAAGGACGGACGTCTCGCTAAACGAATCAAAGTTAACGAGCTGATAGAAATTGTGTGATTTCTTTGTGATTTTGGTTTTGTCTAATAAACATTGTAAAATATGTTAAACAATTAATAAAAATCGTATTTGTTTGTATTTTCTGTTGTTTTCTTTTTTACTTTGTCGATTGAAATTTTACTTAACAAAAAATCATCAAGCGCATTAGCTTGTGCTATGGGTGCCAGACAATGTTCCTGTACTGGGCCGTCTAGGTGGGTACCACCGCAGTGCTAGATATTTTCCCGTGAAATAGAAGTGTGTCAAGCACTTCTGTGTTTCGGGTAAAGGGCACTGAAGCTAGTGAAATTACTTGGTATAACTGTCGTCCTCGGTGTAACGGGCGCAGGGCAGTGCCAGACAGTAACTGCTTAGTTACTGTTTGGCACTGAACTGTATAAGGGCAAACGTGGCGTTTACCATCAGATGTATGATCTGCATATTTCTCAACAAATTATTGTTAAGTTATACATGATTATTTTAATTTTAAATTAACAATGACTGTAAAATTGAGGGGCCTTAACTATTTTATAAGAGGATCCAAGAGGATCAGATAAGACTGGAAGCAAACGTTGTTACAATTGAAACATTAAATAATTTTATTAACCTTTTCAGCGCCAATGTCTGATATATCAGACAAACCATTTTCGTGCCTACCACGCCAATGTCTGATATATCAGACAAAAAAACATGATCAAGAAACGTTGTATTTTTACTTGCCTGAATGAGTTGAGTATAACCTAATAATTTTTTGGAATTTTTTTTTTAATGGTCGTGGCGTGTGGGGCACCATTTTCGGAAAAAAGCGTGGCGGGGAAAGTGTTAAAAACAATATGTTTTGAGTTGCTTGTTTAAATAATGTGTAACATATTATAAATTCGGAAAGCCGTTCCAGTGACCATCAGATAAATTTCATATTTTCAATAATTTTATAGTAATTAAATATAAATTAATTTTATACCTACTATTTA
Organism: Mecyna flavalis; assembly: GCA_949319885.1. NCBI lineage: Eukaryota > Metazoa > Arthropoda > Insecta > Lepidoptera > Crambidae > Mecyna > Mecyna flavalis. Next base: position 10,771,139 of record OX439430.1, read on the forward strand.
TACGTCCTAAATAACATATTGATATCACTTCCATAATTTATAAGTGTATTAACCTGTTAACGGTAGGCGTATATATTTTTATCATACATAATATACAATACAGTCACGCCTTTTTTCCCGCAGCCCAGGGTAAGGCAGAGACCAAATCCTTCCATTTGCTACGATCCTGGCTCACAACTTTTGCGTCCTCCACACTTATAAGTATTTTATCTACATCCATACCATAATATGTCTATTTTATAGTCAGGAGCGATGAGCAAACGCCCTCCATTTAGATATAAGTATCTGTGGCTGCATCGTAATGTTTTCATTTTAGTATCGGTAACCGATACTTTAATTACGTTCAAATTTCGAACGTCTTCTTAAAAAGTAAAAATTAATGGATTTGAAGCTAACATATGTAAGCAAAACATATTGATGTATTTTCAAAGGTACCAGGAGAGCATAACCGCAGCGTAACTATTCATTAAATCAAAGAGTTTGAAAGACGCGTGCTAGCCTAGCTTCCTGTTCTTCTCTGCTCTCCTGGTACTACGGATTATATTCCACGCGGTTTCACATCGATCCTGACTTTAAAATAGATATTTATCGTATGAATGAAGATAAAGTTATGTATGTGACTGTACATAATTAGGCATTAAAATACTCAACCACATTCGTATTTTAACCACTCAACGCCGAACCGGCACTCGGGTGCCGCATAACAATAGATTTTCTATTGTGTCTAGTAATCCGGGGCTAGAAGGATTAATGACTCTCATTATGCAACAGTCACATAAATAACTATTCATACATTTACGTCGGTTCAAGGTACTTCGGACCTGACCTGACGTATTTTAATCAGTTTAAAAATAATAATTAATCTGTATATTCTTTTGTCCGAACAGATTTTTGAGTGTGAAAAAGTGGTTGCTGCGTAAGAAACATCAGATCGAGCTTGCCCGCAAACGTGGTTGGAAAGGCTACTGGGTCTGCCTCAAAGGCACCACGCTTTTGTTCTACCCGTGCGACTCGCGCGAGGGCCGCTCCGTAGAGGCTGCGCCCAAGCACCTCATCATAGTGGACGGTGCCATCATGCAGCCAATACCAGAACACCCAAAACGCGATTACATTTTCTGCTTGAGCACTGCGTTTGGAGACGCCTATTTGTTCCAAGCGCCCTGCCAGGTGAGTTCTGTAGCTGTTATTTAACGCTAAAATACAAATCCTTTGTCACATTATATCGCTATTACTTAGAAAGGTACTTAGGGGAGCATTGTAAACTTAAATAGACGTATTTCCGTAGGTGGAACTGGAAAATTGGGTGAACAGTATACATAGTGCCTGCGCTGCGGCATTCGCGCGCCACCGCGGCAAAACTGGAACACTCCACCTGCTTCAGGAAGAAATATACCGCCTTGAGAAAGCCATCGAATCTGTAAGTACTAAACCATTCTAACGAAACAAAACGAAAACGCCTAAATAAAAACACAAATCTTAAATTTTGTTTTTATTATAAATATAAATAAACATTTTTCAACGAACACGAAGAAAAAAGCAACAAAATATAAGATATACAAAGAATCGTTTACCAAACAAAAAGGAGTAGCATGAAAAGGACGTAGGAGTTGGTTTGTAACACGCGTAGTTCGTTTTCCTCGTTATTAATAGTTATGCTCAGTCTCATCAACAACTATTCCGTTCATATGGACGAGAGCAGGAGATCATTAAGATCTTCACAAACAATTACAGCGCGGTTTAATAGAGTTGAGAATTGAAACCTGCTAAAACAAGAACATTTACTAAAATATTATGCATAGCTCGACCCTAACTGCTGCGCATCGCGCATCGGTCTGAACTAACAGAGGCATTGTTTGACTGGCACGAATCTCTAACTACCTTTGAAATCTCTTCGCAACGCTCGACTCTGTATCAGATAAGGGTCAGTTTTTAACAGCAGACAGATCTTCATTGCATGCTATAAACCTTCGAGTACAACGTAGCGAGGCGAAAAGCATTCCCCATTTATGCAGATAAATTTATTGCTTGTACCAAGCTCGTCGTGAATATGTTTACGGGCGAAAACTTCTTTCGCCCTCCCCTTCCTCACCAAAAATTGATGTCGCATCCACGTTCATTTTAATAAAATTTGCAAGTACAGCAGCAAAATAAGGTTTCGCTCCTTCAGAAATAGGATGGAAACAAAATTTGCATGATGTAGAATGTTATAGTTGCATAAGCAACGTTGGGATTAGATCAAACACACATCGATGACCAATTAATCTAACAAATAGGCGTGATAATCTCAGTGAAATAATTTATTCAGTCGTGATGTTATGCACAATGTTAACTTGCCTGATGTAATAGGAATGGAAGTAAACATCAAAGAATAAACTTTGCGCCAATTAGAAGAAGAATTAGATATCACATTAAAATTCAGTTATAATGTGTTTATCCTCAACCAATCACTTCTGATTAATTGAATTTTCTGTAAAAACGTTTATTTTTGAATCTATTATACTATTACTAGTATTTTATGTACTGTAATTATAAATCTTTTGTTTTAAAATTTATAATGACATCAAATTCATAGAAGGTGTGGGTCAATCTATGAGGGAGTTGACAGAGGTGAGATAAGGGCAACCGCCAAACTTAATTACGGTTACTTAGAAATTCCTCGATGCAGGGATTATTAAGGATGACCTGAATATTATTAACGACGCATATTTGAATAATTAATTTAAAGATAGGAATCTGAAAGGTGTTCGTATACAGTTGAATCTATAGGTTATACTTCATAAATAAATAACGTCTAAATTAACACTTTGTATTGTTATGAAAGAATTAATAATATTAAAATATAGGAAAAAAAAGATATAAGTGACTCTGCTTAGGTTTGTTATTGTTATCCATAATACTAACTTTTTAAAGTAGGTAGGTACTTGTTGACAAACGAATCAAAATAAAACCTGTCTAAGAAATAATTAGCATTGAAACTCTTTTAAATGAGTAATTTATTGTAATGTTCATGAATACAAAGTTACATGCATTATAGACAGATCTTAATATAGAATGTTCGAACCACTTGATTCTATCTTTTGCAGGCGTAATAAATAAAAACTTTAAAAAGTATATCCATTTTAATACTCAATGGCATAAGCTTAACATTATGTTTCTACCTAATGATATAGATTCCGAGAAACGCACATCAGTAACGGAAGCTTTGTTACACAAAGCGTTTAATTGTCTCCGGCATTGCTGTTCATTAAATGCACGTTACGCGTGTGTCTAAATTACATTCAGCTATGTATAGATACGAATAGACATCGTTCTGAGCAGGCGTTGTGCGGTCAGGAGCATTCCTCGTGTAAATCGCGCCAATTTCTGACCCGCACCGGGTGACCGCAGCACGCATCAAAGCCTTTGTGGCGGCCCATACCTACTACACATTCACCGCATACGAATACATGCCTCACCGACCGCGCTAACTACCCGCTGTAAATAAGGGAAACCGATACATGACCATGTACTCGCAGCAAATATTACAAACCGAACTTCGATGGCTAACAAAGTAACTTACAACAACCGAATATTAAACTGTAAAGGTAATTCAAAGTAGCGTAATTAAGGTGGAACACATGGACGTAGTTAGAAACAATCTATTTTATCACGCGCGATAGTTATCACAGGCAGGTAGGAGTACGCGCTTATTAATATTCATTGCAGACATCACCGCGCCCGTATTTGAGCGCCGGGACCGGGAATATTCAAAACAAGTTACACGCGTAACGCACGCTTGATCAATGTTTCATAGCGAATCAAAACTCAAACGTGTCAGCGATCAAAATGATTTTCGGTACGCAACGCTGTGTTAACTCTTTATTTTACAAATTAAAACACGATTTCAGTACATTTCATTTCGCAAAAGATGTGATTCATATAGGTACGGCATATAAAAGCGGAAATGCATTATCAAACATTAGTTCTTTTCACTTTAACCACTCAATCCCGAACCGGCACTCGGGTGCCGCGTAACAATAGATTTTCTATTGTGTCTGGTAATCCGGGGCTCGAAAGATTAAAATAAGAAAACAAACAAGAAACATTAAACATTAGTGGATGAGTTTTCATCGTTCAACTACACTTAATAATTGCTTAGAATCGTAAGGGAAAAGGAAACTGTTCACGAGGTCATGGTCGTCGTCAAAAGATTCTTCGATTCTTACTGAGGCTAAGACAATAGTGTCGCCGCGCCATCTCAAGTAAAAATTATTCCTAAAACCAATTATAACATGAATGCGGTGACCACAGGATCACAAGTTGAAGCACATGGCAGACCTGCAACAGTCCGTGGTGTCGGATCCGGAAACGCGCGCGCAGCTCGCCGTGCAGATGCTGCAGTGGGAGGAGAACCTGGAGCGGCTGCACTGCGAGCAGTTCCGCCTGCGCTGCTACATGGCGAGCCTGCAGAGCGGGGAGCTGCCCAACCCTAAGGTGAGTCTACAGTTTTAAGGTGATGTACAAGGCAATGTCCTAGGTGAGCGACAGGACGCGACAATTAGCAACGCGACACGATGCGACGTAAAGCGATAAACAATTCACTTGACTTGTCATTATGTCATCCGAGGCCCATGAGAGCGAAAAATGCGGCGGATTTTCTTTTTAGTTCAGTACTCTTTTAACTATAGGCAAGTATACTGCATTATTGTCGTTCACCTAGGACAACTAGTAACAGAGCGCGCAAAAGTTAGGCTTTGTCCCGGAAGGCCATTTCAACGCGCGATGCTCGTAGACGCAATGTATATTGAGCCCCAGTAGCTCGCCAACGCTCGTTTTGTGTTTGCGCGTATCGCCTTCCTGGACAAGGCCTTAGACTCGTGTATCACACGTGAATACAGACCACAGGGCAAGGTTAAAATTTTTGAAAAATATTTGAGTTCTGTAATACAATCGAATGGGAAGCTTGAAGTTTGCAAGTTCTCTAAAGTAATTAAAGCGGAACAGGCCCATAGAAACATTGTTGTTTGTTTAGTTAAAATACGATACAGACTTTTATTCAGAATTTGTACACATGTCTTTAAAATTATGATATTTCAAGTAGTTTTTGGTATTCGGTAGAAAATAGTTTAAACTACTTGATAAACTTTTTAAACAAAAGAAAACGAGACTACAAGAAAACATGGATCTATGATACGTTTATGCATAATTATTATAGCTTATTGTTGTTTGAAATACTTTTAAGTATTAAAATTTTATAATATCATAATATTAAACATGGAAAGGGAATATTATGATATTATGGATGTAGAAAAATAAAGCCTCCTCAAACGAGTTGCCAGTCTACGATTGTACGTTTATACATTCATCTCGGCTTTCCGACTTGTCCGTCATCTTATTTTTATCCCCGGTATGGCAGATAATCCTATCGGCTTTGACGACATTCGATATTGTTCGAATCGATAATTTATCACGTGGGAAGGGGGTGGGAGAAGCGTCAATCACCGAATGATTTCATCAGGGTTACTGAGAAAGGAAATTTGTGGTACCGCTATCAAATTGACAGTTCCGTTGACCTCTCAGCCGGGGCAGAATCTGTTACGTCACGCTACCCATGTCACTCAGGACATGTCATAAATGGTTTTCCAACACAGGAATAATGAATTTGTCTATGATTTTACGCGGAAGTAGATTTGATTAGCGGATATTGCAATATCCTCTCACATTTATCGTTGCTCTATAAAAGGAGTCATATGTTGTCGTTACGAAAATAACTCTGTATAAAGTTCTACTAGCGTTATGTGAGTATGTAGATACGCTTGAAGGTCAAGGGTACATTGTAGAATTTTGTCTTACTTATTTGATTAAGTTTTCTACTTAAAATAAATGCATAATGCGGTAATACGTACAGAATAACAATAATGTTTAGTCTGTAGTACGTATTACTGCATTATTAGTTTAATTTCGCGTTATAACAAATGTAGGTAATATTTTTCTTTTCAAAAGATAAAAAACCGGCCAAGTGCGAGTCGGACTCGCCCATGAAGGGTTCCGTAGCAGCAAGTATCATCATAATATAAAAGTTCTTGTAGTTCTTTGTAAGTTTGATCGACGTTTTTATATTTGAGTTGATTGAAAGGAAATTGAATGAGAGGAAAATTGCGGTTTACGATTTATGACGTTTAAAAAAAAACTAATTACTTGATCTCGTTCAAACCAATTTTCAATGAAAGTTTGCATGGCAATGTACATCATATATATTTTTTAGTTTTATCGTTCTCTTATTTTAGAAGTTAGAGGGGGGGTGACCAACATTTTACCACTTTGGAAGTGTCTCCCGCGCAAACTATTCCGTTTAGAAAAAAATGATGTAAGAAACCTTATTATCATTTTTAAAGACCTATCTATAGATACCCCACACGTAAGGGTTTGAAGAAAAATTTTTTTTTGAGTTTCAGTTCTAAGTATGGGAAGCCCCAAAAATTTATTAACTAATTACTTGATCTCGTTCAAACCAATTTTCAATGGAAGTTTGCATAATAATGTACATCATATATTTTTTTTAGATTTATCTTTCTCTTATTTTAGAAGTTACAGGGGGGGGGACCAACATTTTAACACTTTGGAAGGGTCTCTCGCGCAAACTATTCAGTTTAAAAAAAAATGATATAAGAAACCTTATTATCATTTTAAAAGACCTATCCATAGATACCCCACACGTAAGGATTGGATGAAAAAAAATTTTTTGAGTTTCAGTTCTAAGTATGGAGAGCCCCCAAAATTTATTATTATTTTTCTATTTTTGTATGAAAATCTTAATGCGGTTCACAGAATACATCTACTTACTCATTTTCAACAGTATAGCTCTTATAGTTTCGGTAAAAAGTGGCTGTGACATACGGACGGACAGACAGACAGACAGACAGACATGACGAATCCATAAGGGTTCCGTTTTTTGCCATTTGGCTACGGAACCCTAAAAAAACCAGCTTTTTGATAATGAAGACGATTTTTGTAATGTTATTTAAATACATCAGTTCATACAAATGGTTTGAGAAAGTTATTTTAGACAAACAACGCCAAAAGAGTGCATTGCTAAAAACTGGAGTCACTCTTTGTGATTAAATCGATTTATTCTTCTAAATTTTATAAAAAAAAAGAGCTCGAAAAGCTTCGGTTCAGCGAATTGAAATAGGCTTTAGCTTCCAATGCAATAAAATGTTTCCCTATATTGACTGGATTTCATTCGACTGAGGCCTCCATGCAAAAAGAGAATACAAAACAACAAGAAACCGTATTGGATGAGAAAACATCATACTATTATAGAGGATTGCTGTGTCATACATATACAAATATTAGGAATGCTTAAGCTGCTTGATGTCATTTTACGTTTCATATAAAAAAGGGGAACGAAACAAACCTCAATCGATACTTAGGTACATACATAATATTATATCGGTTGCGCGAGTCAAAAGGACATTATCCGCACAGCGTCATCTAGCCCGAAATTACACACAGCTTATAATATGGGTAAAGCCGGACAATTGAAGAACCATATATTTATAATTCAATTTTTTATAGATGCGTTCTATAGACAGTGGACACATTATTATAATGCACACAAATGTTTTTACTGTGCTGATATCGAATCCGTGGACTCTCGTGAAGATGACTTCTCAACAATTACACAAAATCGGTTCTCAAATGACTATGGACTTAACATAACTACATCCAATGCTTATGCTTAGTTTGGGGCTGGACGGCGCTTTGTCTAGTAACTTCAAAAAAAAAGAGGAGGAGGTTCTCAAGTTCTACTGTATTATATTTTCATATGTTGTTACCTTATAACTTTTTACTGGGCGAACTGATTTTGATAATTATTTTTTCGTTTGAAATCTTGACAATGTGATGGCGGCCTATTTTTAAAGAAGATCGGACAAGCAGTTTTTGAGTTAATTCTAATAATGTGTATTTCATTAACTTATTTTTATGTTCTTATTTTTAACCGACTTAAAAATTATTTGTTTGCAGTCGGTTTTTTTGGTGAAATTATATTGCTAAAATATCTGTTTGTCGTGCAGTCGCTGTTGACGCACGTATCCCGCGGCACGAAGAGCACGCTGAACAAGCTCGGCGTGTTCACCGTGTCGTCGTTCCACGCGTTCATCTGCGCGCGCTCGCCGTCGCTGCTCAACAACCTGCTGGCCGGCCGCGGCGCCACCAAACGCCGCGCGCCCAACCTCTCGCGCTCCAACTCCGGCTCCAGCAGACGCTCCATGCAGGTATGTCTGTATTTCTCTTAGGAAAAACGACGGGTTGCACTCCGGGAGTGCCGGCAGAAGTGAAAACTTGAATATTTTGATATTCGCCATGCTAGCGTCCCCTAGGAAAATTTCGCAAATTGGTACTTTTTGTTCAAGCGCTATCTATGAATTTGTGCGGGAACTTTCTCGCTGAGACATCACGTGTCCTGACGCGAGTTAAACATTTTGTACCCATACAAAAAAGTGTACAACGCCACTAAAGAAGTTTTCACTTCAAAAATGCTTTTGTCGATGGGCCTGTTAACTGTCAAAAGGCAGGCATCAGCTCAGCTCCTCCCTTTCAGATGTAAAGGGGACACCAGAGGACTTTAGTGGATAATGGAATGCTTTACTCTCGCCTTTTTTGCTGATGCCCGTGGCTTAGAGGTTTAGTGGGTAATCTTCTAAGGCATTTTCCTAGAAGTAGTGCTCTTTTCACGGCACCGGGAGCACCGCATACGGTTCTGTTCTGTGTTCTGTGTCCTCAGAGTTAGCGTGCGTAAAATATTTCACGCGTTAAAAAAAAGAAAATATCTGAAGCTCAGCAGCATTCTCTAGGGATTTGACGCAACTTGTAATTTTCGCCTAGCCTAGTTTCAACTTCGGCGTCCAATCTTTACGTTTAACTACATAGTACGCCCGAACGCCCGTGGACGTTACGCCCGTTTAATGGGTAAACTCCTGTGCCCACCCCGGGATTTGAACACATGGCTCCGTGCTTTGAAGTGCGTCTTACTACTAGCCACTGCAACGGGGAGGCAGTTCGCAAATTGTTGTGCACTCTGTTCAAAAGGCTTCCAAAATGTGCCCATCCTAATGAAACCTTTGCAAATATAGGTACCTTGCTTAAATAAAGTATTTCGTAAAGCAAGCATGCATCCACAAACACTTAATTGCACTTTGGACGGTAGAACACCTACAAAAGGAGGTCATGAAAATAATAACCACATTATTTATACCGCAAAGGCATTTATGGCGTCTTCAATCTTTATTTTCATGCACGCGACCTGACTACTAAATTTTCTATTATGTAGCAATGCTATGTAGCATCTCTTTAATCTGTGTTCGTAAATTCCTATAAAGGGTTTTCAGGTTTTCAGACACAACAACAGGTGAGACTATGTTACCCGTTGATAAATGGTTATATAAAAACATGCTATTTAATTAATACGGAAGTTTATAGTCCAACTCGCGCTAACGTGTTGTAGATACTAGTAGATAAACAAAATATTTATAATCCTATTCGCTGTACGTAATGTTAGACGAATAATTGGTTCAGTTCACTCGATTAACACATCACTATGGCCACCGCGTACGGTGCCCCGCACTAGTCGGGGAGTTTGACAGATAGATTTTGCCGCGCTTGCAATGTACAATGCCGAATATTGTAAAAGCATTAATAAGTTGTAATTATCAAGAGAAATGTATTTTATATCTAACAGTAATTACTGTACCGTGTAGAAACTTGCAAAACATGAGTCGCAGCTTGTTTGAATATTAAGGTTGTAACTAAAAATTCAGAGGGTCTTGCAAGCACTTTGGTCATAAACAGTAAACATTGATTAATAAATAAGTTTGGAACTTCTTTAATTTTGTTTAAGGTTAACTCAAGAAACTTTCCGGTTAAAAGGAGATTTGTTACATTTAGATCAAATTTAACCCAGATAAAGAAGTTAGCAAAATGTTCAATAAAATATACATAGGTTTTGATTTTAAAATGTTCTTCGTAGATATACATCATACATGTTTTCTTTGGTATTTCTTGATGTATAATTATTGTAAAACCTAAATCAACGTACATAATATTTCTATGAAATCAACAAACTGATATTATAAACAGGAAAAGTTAATCAGTGTAAAAAGCATATTCTGGGATATAAAATTAAAGGTTAACCAAAAACTACGGTTGTAAAGTATGAGGAAGCCGCTGGCACAGCTATACAATGAAAAAAAACAAATAAAGACAAGACCTACCACATGTTTTCCTATAAATGTTAATAAAGAGACGTTTTCAGTACATTGGCTTATACTGTACTTCCATTCTGGTTGTAGTGGATGATTTGCGTCTGCTATGGCCTAGTCGGCTTTAGGCGGCAATAGCGGTTAAATTCGTCAACATCCATAATCTCTCACCAGTGGCTCCACGAAGCTGCTATGCACGCAGCGGCCACACCCTGGAAACTGCGTCGACTCGCAGGCGAAACCTGGTAGAGGGGGCTTGTCGCTTAGGCGGGCAAGCTTACAGTGGATCCCTCCCACAGTGCATAAAGTCTGTCACGGCGAGGAAGGCAAACCAACGCAGATATGCACTGGACCTTGGCAGACTCGGCGTGGCAGCAAGGCAAGGTGGATGGCCTAGGGCGACGGTAGAGGGCTATAGAGACCGTCGGCCAGACACAGCATCTAACCCTTTCTCCGGTCGTAGCGGTTCTCCGTTCCATCGGGTGCAGGAAGGGAAGGACGAGTGTGTGCAACTACGTGTGCGCGAACGCAGATGCACCTAAATATCTCCTGCGCAACTGACTGTTTCCGATTTTGGACTCCGATGACGTCAAAGTCCTGCGGCGATGGGGTGAGGTAAAGAGGTCCGGTATGATGCAACCGGGCTTTGTCTGAATTCTGCACGTAGGCGGCTCCAGGGATGTTGTATTACGTCGTGGTCGTCTTTGCGCTAAAAATTGGGAACGATAGTGCGAATTCGGCAGCACCTGGGGTGACAAAGCAGCCCTATTTAGGGAAGCACTGCTTTCCTCGCTCAGCCGGGGAGAGGGCTAGAAAAGGTGCCCTAAAAAAAGCTCGTTCCCTCCAAGAGGTGGTAGTAGCCACGGCTGCCATTGCATCTTTTTATGACGTGGTCGAAAACGCAGTAAAAATACAACCATAAAAACATCTAACTTGACATTTGGTGCATGGAACGTGAGGACGCTACTTGATCGAGGTGGCAATGAATGTCCAGAGCGCAAAACTGCCATTGTTGCCCGTGAACTACGACGCTATAATGTAGAAGTGGCTGCACTGAGCGAAACTCATCTTGCCGATGAAGGAGAGCTTGAAGAAGCTGGTGGTGGGTACACTTTCTTCTGGAAAGGTACTGCTACAACGGAACACCGACGCTCTGGAGTGGGATTTGCCATCAAAAATCGTCTAGTCAAGAACCTTAGGGAGTATCCCGTACACATTTCAGACCGCGTTACCACATTGCGCCTTCACATGGAGAATGACAACTACCTTAATATTATCAGTGTCTATGCTCCAACACTAGACAAAACTGATGATATAAAGGATAAGTTTTACGAGGAACTCGCCACTTGTCTTGACAATATTCGTTCTAGAGAACAAATATTGTTACTAGGCGATTTCAATGCCAGAGTTGGTCGCGACTACGAGGCCTGGCCTGGGGTGTTGGGCAGACACGGAGTCGGCAACATGAACGGAAACGGACAGTTGCTGCTAAGTCTTTGTGCTCAATACGAACTCGCGATTACGAACACAATGTTCCGCCTTCCCGCTAAGCACAAGACCACGTGGATGCATCCGCGCTCCAAACACTGGCATCTAATAGATTATGCTATTGTGCGGCAGAGAGACTTTAATCAAGTCCAAGTTACCCGCGTTATGCGTGGTGCGCACTGTTGGACAGACCATAGGCTCGTTGTCACAAAGCTGCATCTCCGTCTTCGTCAGCCTCGAAGATCCAATGCCAAAAAGCTCAATCGTATTAATCTTGATAAGCTGGCGGATCTCGAGACAAGACAATTTTATACCAATGCCTTGGCTGAAAAATTAACACAATTAAAAGATAACACCGGAAATCTTGATTCTGTTTGGGATTCTTTGTCATCACAGATATTGGATACAGCTGCACTTGCTTTGGGTTTTAAGAACCGACGTAATGCAGACTGGTACGATGATAACGATGAAGTTCTCACGACGGCAATTCGGAAACACCGTGATCTATTAAGGCAGCAGTATAATGGGCGGGGTGGTAGTGCCGCGGAGCTCAAAGCAAGTAGCCTAGAGATTCGTCAGCTGACTCGGCAAATTAAAGACAAGTGGTGGCAAGAAAAGGCCCGTTTCATACAGGGGCTTTCGGATACCAATCAGCTTGGGGAATTTTATAGTGAGGTGCGGAAGTTGATCGGCACTTCATATCGCTGTAGAGTTCCTCTAAAGTCTGCAGATGGTGTGTTGCTAACTAGCAGGGAGGAAGTATTAAACCGTTGGGCCCAGCACTTCGACGCTTTGCTCAACGTGGATCGAGCAGTAGATTTGCATCATATTAACTTGATGACTCAACTTCCTACAGCTACGGAACTTGACGGGCCTTTATTGCGCGAAGAAATTGTCACTGCTATTAGACAACAGCAAAACAAACGTGCGGTAGGCATAGATCTCATACCAGGCGAGTTGTTGAAGTATGGGGGCGACGAGCTGCATACTGTTCTGTGGGAACTCTTTGTTCGTATGTGGGATGAGGAGCGCGTCCCGGACAGTTTTAAACTGTCCCGCATTATCCCCCTTTACAAAAATAAAGGTGACCGTTCTGAATGTGGTTCCTACAGGGGTATTTCGCTGATTTCAGCCCCTGGTAAGATCTTTGCCAGAGTCTTATTAAACCGCCTAAAAAGTCTTTCTGAGAAGATATTACCTGAGACCCAGTTTGGCTTCCGGCCTGACCGGGGCACATGTGAGGCAATCTTCTCCATTCGTCAACTACAAGAAAAAAGTAGAGAGCAGGGCCGTCAGCTGTACCTCTGCTTCGTTGACTTGGAGAAGGCTTTTGACAGTGTGCCTCGCGAAGCTCTCTGGGTGGTAATGCGGAAGTTGGGTTGCTCGGAGAAGTTTGTGAGGCTTACGAGACTCCTGCACGACGACATGCAATGCTGCGTCGCTATAGATGGTGAACAGTCAGAGTTTTTCCCGGTCACCTGTGGGGTGAAACAAGGGTGCGTTATAGCACCCACACTGTTTACTCTATACTTTGCGGTAGTAGTCAGGGAAGTCTTGCAGATGTCTTCTGAGGGTGTTCACATCCGCTTCCGTACAGATGGAAGTATCTTTAATTTGGCCAGGCTTAGGTCGTGTAAAAAGATTTCGTTTGCGGTAATTGCAGAAATCATGTATGCCGACGACCTGTGCTTTGTTGCGGAGTCCCCAGATGAACTTCAGCAGCTTATGTCACGTTTTCACCAGGCCTGCTGCAGATTCGGCTTAAAGATAAGCGTAAAAAAGACGGAAGTGATGTCTTTGGATATTCACGGTCAGGAGACTCTGCCCATAATACTTGGTGAGGACGTGCTGAAGCAAGTTGAGAGGTTTCGCTACCTGGGAAGCACTATAACCACCAAATGTGACCTTGATGCCGAAATAAATAGCCGGATTAGTGCTGCCGCGGCAGCTTTTGGTAAGCTTAATTCCAAGGTTTTCCGCTCGCATGATCTAAAACTGGCCACCAAAATCGCAGTCTACATGGCGATCGTGCTGCCAAGCCTCTTGTACTCCTCTGAAGCGTGGTGTGTGTACCGTCATCACATACGAACGTTAGATCGATTTCACCTAAAATGTCTACGTGCCATCATGAACATCAGATGGTCCGATCGCGTGCGTAACACAGAAGTCCTGCGACGAGCCAATGTTGGTGGCATTGAGTCGTACTTAATGCGTAGGCAACTTCGGTGGTGCGGACATGTATCACGTATGTCGGAGGATAGAGTGGCGAAACGCATCTTTTTTGGAGAGCTGAAGGAGGGCAAGCGGAAGAGGGGTGGCCAACTCCTCAGATATAAAGATGTTCTCAAACGACATTTGAAAAAGTGTAACATCAAGCCCTCTGAATGGCAGGACTTGGCGGCACAGCGTCCTGAATGGCGCGGGCACGTACAGAGACAAGTGCGTGTTTTTGAGGAGCAGCGTAAAGCTGACCTCGATGTCAGGCGAGATGACATAAAAGCCCGACAACCCGCCTCTATTCTATATAATTACATAGAAGGTAAACTCACTTGCACTCTTTGCAATCGGGTGTTTACCAATAAGATTGGCTACTCTAGCCATCTTCGGGCGCACCAGCGCCGTAATGATTAGGAGTCGAAGTAGTCGCCATGACCGAAATCGGTCGGACTTAATCATCATCACTTCCATTCTATTCAGATCACGTATATCACAACAGTCCTTATACACGGTTGAAGGGGATCACACGAAGCTCTGTAGTCGGTAAGGATGCATACAACGAACGCCTGCACGAAAACTAAATTGGTGTAAACAATTCGTGATTGAGAAAGCGCGTCACGTCCAGTAGCCCATCCAATCTGATTTGGGTTGCGCCGTGAAATCACGATTTGCAAGTAAGCTGCCATGACAAGCTTTGGATTAACAGAATTTTGCTTTAAAACGTGTATAAATTCTCGCTCGCATAATCAAAAACGTGATTAGAGGGGCGTATTATTAGTTCTTATCGGATATCGGTTTCTGGTTCTGATTTATAGACTTAAAACCTAAATGGAGACTAAAATCTCATTTATTAGCGTCTACATTCAGCATATAGTAGGCCTGGTGCACTAAATCTTACTGATTTATCAAGGGTTTTTATTAAGTTATTACTACTACTATAATACTAGTAATTACTATTTATGAAATATGATAAGTGCGAAAGTAACTTGTCTGTTACGTTTTGACGCCTAAACGACTAAATCAATCTTGATGAAATATGTTACAAAAATAGACTATCCCTAGAGATAACAACGACAAAAGTGTTTTTGTTTGTCCTACTTTCACCTCACAACGTTGCGACGGATCGACGTGATTTTTGGTATGAGGATAGTTTGGTAGTTGAAAAGAGGTTTTTTTTTCTTTTTAAATTAGTATATTTTAGCAAGTGGATAGTATATTTTACCTACAAAAACAAAAAATTACATTACGGACTCGGATGTCAAATTGTTTTACACATATTGTGTTCATTCACTCCAGATATTCTGTTTTACTTACCTCTTAACGAATTCTATCGAACGTGATGTTTCTTTCTTAGAAGAATCAATGGGATATCGGTAAACAAGAGTAAACTGAGATGCGAGAAAATAGTTAACGTCTCATATAGGGCTTTTTATGCGTAAAATTATTTAACGTTTTATAAAAATGTAGAATTTTATAGGATACAGACAGCTAAAGCCCTGTGTAGCTTTTGTAAAAAAGATATACAGTAGGTACAGATAAAGTCACCTGACATTACAGGAGGTGAATTTTACATTTAATAAACATTAATATGATTTCAGAATCTGGTTACATTATTTACTCTTGCTTTTAAATAAAATATCCATTACCTGTAAGAAGTAGGACGTTATCAATCCCGAATACCTGAGGCACATGTTGATAGTCCCTTGGGAAACCAACTGTAAAATCCGGGTATCGGAATTTCAGTCCCGAGATTGTCGGGATTTTGAAAAGTAATTCCATTCCTGATTGAAGTATTTCTTCGGGTTCCAGAAGGGCAAAAGTAATGAAATTAATATTTACGTTAGTATATTCTCACTTATTTTTTTAATAACTCCAATTTGGTAAGTGCTAATAGTTTATCACAAATATTGTATTTTTCCTAAATTTTTTTATATGGAAGCAGTCAGGATGACCTCACTCGACCTGATGGTAAGCGGAAGTGAGGTCCAAATATAAGGTTGACTGGCTCAATAGAACATAGTACCCATTGAGCCAGTCACCCTCACCCTGAAGGCCTGCTTAGATGCCGCTTCACGCCCCGCCTAAAAAGCCTAGGATTATAGGAGGAAGGAAACACGTGAGCCGAAAGGGCATTCCATGACCTAATGACACGCGGCAAAAAAGAGGAACTATACCTCTTGGTACGGGCCACCAGTGTCTGGATGGTACCAGTGATGGATGTGCCTTGTATAAGAGACAAAGCTGCACCGGAGTGAAAAATCGTCTCACTCTGTTCAGGATTCCGAGTTTACGGAAAGCTGTTCTGATGACGCTCTCGATATATTCCCGTTGGTTCAAGTTGCTACGAACATTGATGCCAAGGATGTTTAGGCTATCCGTGGGCTATCCAGTATTGGGAAGGGCGTGCTCTGAAGAGTGGGATAGGTGGTATTTTTTCTGATACCTATATGGAATTAATATTCTTATACTACTTACCTAATGTTCTAAGTTTATAATACATACGTATTCATAGAAGTCTTCATTGGTTTGATTTTCCACCTATGTATATTTTGATAATTTTATAGCAACTGGTACCTTCTCCGTACAAAGTACTCGCATCAAATCACGAAAATAGTATGGTAAAACGGTAGCAACAATGCTAAAGGACCTTAGCGTGGTCCCTAATCTGACACGAAAGTATTGTTGTCACGAAAAGACACTATTAATCTGCTGGATGGTACCGATTGCTAGTCATTAGGTCGCTCCCGTTACTTTAATGGAAGTAAGCTTAAGCTTATTAAGAGTAAAACGGATGTCGCTGTTTTCTCTTCCAATGAACATTGTCGTCCCCATTCCTAATTATTGCCGGCAGGCAAAACAAGATTTATGAGCTCCTAATTTTTAACTGCGATGTACGGTTTATGTTTTCAATTGTTATACGTGTCAATCAACTACATAGCAGAAGGCAACGTTGCGATTCCAAGGTTAAAAAAGTACCTACTTTTTGTCCATTTACATGTTAAATAAATAATTGTATTACAAGTTCTAAGCTACTTAATTTGAATACACAGCCGTATCAGATCTAAAGGCAACGAAACACTTTACATATTTATAAGCAGTACAAATCAACATACCCTGAACTGAATAAGTCAACATCCCAAAATCAATATCGATACAAAATTTCGTTTCCTGAATACCTTACTTACTTCTTATTTTCGGCATTTGATTTGAATAAATTGTTACTGTGTGAATTCAGCTGAAATAGATCTGAGAGCAATATAGTCCGATTATGTTAAATTATGCATCAAAACAAAACTGGTAGGCGCAGCGAACGCCCCGCCCGAGGGTGTTTAGGCCAAAGTGCTGGGCCGTCGAGCGCTCACGCAGAAATACTCCTATCAAATATTGTTCTGTTCTTAGTTTAACACAATAATTGTATTTAATTACGCCCTGTTACACCACCTGTTACATCTTAGACTTTTCGACTTGAATGCTTGTCTACAAACAGAAGTGAATATTCTTGTCAGATACAAGTAAAGACAGAACTTTCGCGGTGTAAACTCCAACAGTCATAGTAATGTTTTTTTTTACTTAAGTCAAATTTCAGTCAGTTTACTACTTCCTGAGTAGATTAACCCTCATAATTAATGAAATAGATTATCTCGTAAAATAGTTTCCAGAAGTTTCCGTAACATCAATTTCTCCACGAATTTATCAATGCCCACGCTAAACGAAAACGGCTTATTGTCAACTATGCTAAAGTCGTAACCCCTTTAAGCGAAGCATAAATTACGTAATCTACTAAAAATTCTGAACGAATTCCCGAGACGTACCAACCTCGTACTGATGAAAATGCCTAAAATCCACCAAACGGTATCATTTCTTCCGCTACACTCGAAACCAATATCACGATCGGTTAAGTTATACACTTACATAAAACACAGCTAAGCTATTTGGTACATGTTATACACAACATAGAAAAGATACATGTATTACTTTTGATAACAACGAAACTAAAAAAATATTCTTATTGTGAAAAAAACATAGCAATAATAACGGAAGAGTCATTATTTTTTATTCGTCGGATCAATTGTGTTATTTTCAACATTGCACCAATATGTTAGTTACAAAAAAGAATTCACCATTTGTTCAGAGACTTTCAACATATATTTTAACGCGTCGACAAAGTGGCGTTTTTGTTAAAAATCCAGCCACAAACATTATGCTGTTATATTTTAAAATGTCACTGTAAAAAGTGATAAAAATGTAGCTCTTTACTGAAAACAAAAATTGGAGCAGAAAATTTCTACCACCTCATAAAAAAGACGAATTTTCTTTGGGTCGTATATACAGACGTGGCGAAAAAATTACAAAATACATAATGTGTAACTTTAATTTTAATTTATAATTTACACTTACTTATATTTGACATGCCATTGAACTTAATTGGATTGCAAGAAGGGTAATTTACAATTATACTGTAAGCTGTCAAATCTTGTCTATTAGATCTGGGGTACAGTTACTAAATTTTGTCCATGTCCGGGCAGCAGGCATCAACTGTGACACTACGGCATAGTAGAAGGAGTATGCCGTAGGCTATCTCCGGAACAATCCGCGATATAAATGCCTACTATACTTTCCTGACTAAGGGTTGTCATTTCACATTTTAAATCTATACCGCGTAAGGGCGCTGCCACCATGGCGGATTGCAAGCGGACACGCAGCAACCACAGCCACGCGTGAAATTCCGCGTGACAGGCAGCCTCCTAAGTGGTGCCGCGGTGGCGAAAATTAAAGCCGTGACGCGCTAACCTTGTACGGTCTTAGCTCCTACTGGCGAAGTGAGAAATGACGAGATTTTGTATGCTTACGCGTCCGGCAACGCATGATGCTATATAGCGGCCACGTACACTACAGTCCGCCCGCAGTGCGTTTGTGTGATGATAACTTTCCACTATTTTAACTATAACTAATAATGTAACCTGACAGATGTCCCGGGACGACGGCGAGGCAGCCGTGCGCGTCTCGCTTCCGGAGGGCACCACGGCGACGGTCGGCGTGCGCGAGGGTATGTCCGTGGAGGAGTTCCTCGCGGCGGCGTGCGCGCGCCGCTCGCTCAACGCGCTCGAGCACTTCGTGCGCGTCAAGAAGCGTAGGGACATGGAGGACCATAACTACTTCGTGCCGCACCGCAGCGACCTTATTGAGACTTATGTGAGTATTGACATTGTATTGTATTATCTGTTTTTTTTTTCACCTCTTTTCAACAACGATTTTGTTTTCAAGGGTTTTGTCCTGCTCAAGGGTACGCTTTGCACAATAAGCCAAGATTTGACAAGGTCACTAATTACGTTTGAGCGACTACCATCTGACCTACTAACCTTTAAGAGGGGAACCAAACCAAAAGGACAATAGCTACACATTCATTCGATTCGATTTATATTCGACATAAAAAAAAATACAGGTGCCCGCCGAGCTATCGACCTTGCCCATGTGTAACAAGGCTCAAAACCACTTGGCTTCTACAGCTCCTCAGCTCTATCTCCACCAATATTATAAAAAAGTTGTCCAAATAAACAACAAAACAAAAATGTCTTTCGCTAAAAAAAGGCCAAATTGTTACAGCGTTTTTCAACATAAATCTGTGCCGTAGTAGTACTGTCGCAATTCGTACAAACTATGTAGCTTGGGTGTGTATCTTTTATACTGAATCTCTCACCACGGGGTAAGTGCTCATGAAAAACGTTTTTACTTTCAAATAAACACGTTACCCTTTCAGCATCCCAGCACTCATAAATGGGCTCATAACCATTTTGTAAGATATTGACGCTTATATTTTCATAAAAGGGGATAAGAAATTTTTACAAGTGGTTCTAGGAGTACCACACTCAACAAGAGTGATTCACTACTAGTTATGTTCAATTATTTCTCAATACTATTGTTTTTACATGCATTAGCTTAACGCGAATTATAATTAATATTACACTTTCAACTAATGGACATGAAAAAAAATAAGAAATCTGAACCAAAAAACAACTCATTAAAATGTTTACTCGCATAAACGAGCAACAAGTACTCGTAAAGCAATATTGACTTTCTGGTCTTGTATATTATGTATTTCAGGTATATAAGGGTGTATAATACGCAGTTTATATTTTTATACAGACGTCAAATTTTGATTGACATTTAGGGCCAGCCCTCTTTGAATGGACAAGGGTAGCATATATTTATCTCCATAAACAGGCAGCTATTACACCTGATATCTATTCCACATGATTGATTAGCTGATATAAATACCTCCAATAAAAAACAACACAAGTTGGAAAAGTTACCACATCTTACCACTCAAATAAAGTGAATTGACATGCGGTATCACTCTATAACTTTTCCTACATCAAGATACGTGAGTACGTATATGAACAATGAATAGTGAAATAATAATTATTATTGGTAAGAACACATCTCAGAGCAAGTAGTAAGTGGAAGATTTTATAATAATATTGTCGTCGGTCTGGAGACAAGAAGTGTAATTAAGTTAATGACGCTGCCTTGTAGACGGGCGAAATCCCAGTGGAGCGATTTCTTAAAAAAACTCACAGAATTTACATTTTATAGAGCAACCTGGAGACAAGGTATGTTTCACCGCAGTGCTTGTAAAATTTGAATATTAAGGATACGGGGCAGGACGTAGGGCAATGTTTTTAATTAAACACTCCCAAAGAACATTTGCGCAAGCAAGTCAATGTAAAAATATAAATGTTTTGTGACCGGGATTCGCGTGAGTAGGGTATGACAGCACGCACCTCTCCGTCACAGATTGTATATGCCACACTGCAGAGGGTTATCACAGAATTATGTCGCAGTTGCTCTGGCAACAACGAGTCCGGAATATAAAACACCTTCCTGGAAGTTATTTTTTACTTCATTTGTTAAGTAAATAAAAACTCTAATTTTGTTACTGCTCTGTTAGTGTTTTCGGAGAGGGTTCTCGCAATCTGTTGATTTCGCCGTACTATAATTTTATCGGGCAAAGAGATTTTAATCGAGATCTGGCAGAAGACAAGCTTTTTTAATTAACTTTAAAACGTTACTGATGAAGTAGTTGATTTAATTACGTGCTGACATCATGTAGGTACTTCAAACGTTACCTACTAAGTAGGTAATACATGATCACAAAACAAAAAATTAGTACATATTTGCTTTGTGTACATGATGTTACTGCCATATGAAGCGAGACGGGAGAGTTATTTTTGTTACGTTAAATGCCGCAAAACTTCAATCGGGATATCTTAAACACTATTTATCGCATATGTGACAACTCTGTGAACTCTAGCAGGTCACATGTAACCCCTCCGAACCTCTGCTACCGCAGGAACACGCTTAGTACAGTGCTACGCCATCCAGTATTTTATTATGTATATTTGTCTTCGACATCTTATTAAAGTTTAACGTTTGTAGTTTAACAGTGATGTACAACCCATAAACCGTTTATATGCATATTGTAACATTCAAGCAATGTTGGTTGTCATTTAACAATTTAATATTAAATGCACTACGACAATCATGTAAAATGACGACGAAGAACAAATAACACCGACGTGAATATTAAAAATGTCCACGACATACCTTTGTGTTTCCGTAGAACATGCAAAATATTAAAAATTTTAAATGTATCTCGCTTCTTACCAAGCAGCAGAGTCTCGTCTTGTTGTTATTATTTGACGAGAGTTTAAAATTGTCCCGTTAACTTCGCCGCAAAATGGCAATATTTCTCTTTAGCGGCGCGAAGTCGACCATTATGTTAGGGAGAATATGCCTAACTATGCGACGTAAACCCGTCGGAAGGCCGGGACCTAATCCCTATCATCAATTTTCGGCCTCCCTCGCACCATGTGGACAAACTGTCAGTTTATCTCTTCCAAGTGATCATGACTGTATATTTCACATTGCCCGCCGCTGTCCGCTGTCAACGAATCCCAACTCCACAATTCTATATAATTGTTCGATATAGGTACTGATGACCGCAGGGCCGTTCATTACTGTATAGGTATAGTCACAGGTATAGTCGCAACGTTATGGATATGGAGCGGGTTATTCTACCTGTGAAATTAAAGATAATTATTTTGATTGTAACTTACGTTTTCTTAAAGTATAAAAATGAACTTGAAATAGTATTTTTTCAAATACGAGTATACAAACACGTATATTAATATTTCTTCCTGATTTGAAATTACCCTAACATTTAGATTAAATATTGTGTGGATGGAAATTATTATGTTCTCTCCATTAGTTTACCTTGTAAAAGGTTTTTTGTTTGAAAAGGACTTCTTATGCCGTGAGCCATCAATTAATTAATTAGGAGGTAATTAGTTGTAAGGCACATAATACGTATTATTTTCACCCACAGGAAAGGTACATATAATTTATGATATGGGTAAAATACGGAAATGGGAAAAAATATTTGCTTAGAATAAGCACATTGCTATTCAAGTTTAGTATTATAATAACTAAACTATTAAAATTGTAATAATGTTATGCCCTACAGTATAGATCAAATTATATTAACATAAATGATACATCTAAAGTAAAATATCAGCCCATTATTTTTATTATCCCACTGCAAGGCATAGGCCGCCATCATTGAAATCAAGTCATCGTCACAATGATAGGTATTGGCTTAATTTTCACGTTTGCCAAATTAATATAGATTGGTGATCGGAAACCCGAGCTGTATTTGGAAAAACTGATAGAAAATTTGTTCGACACGGGGATTGACCCCGAACTTTGAGATCATGACCACGTGCATAAAGAGATCGAAGATATTTTCAATCGTAGAAAATCATATTCTACAATTGAAAAAACCTTGGTGTATCAAACCTGTCTATCAGTAATTCCTTGTCGAACAGTCATCGTACGCTAAGCCGGTTACAGGAAATTGGAATTTGTTATTGTATACAATTTCAAGCTAAACGAAAACAACAAAGCTAATTTCCTCCGAAGTTTCATTTTCAGCTTCGCGAGTGAGGATTTAAAATGTGATTGCTTTTCTGTAAAAAAACTGATTTCACCCACTAATGATGCCAGCGAAAGTAAAGCTTTGTACTAATTGGGGCCGCAAAAAAATGGATTGCATTCATTCCCAGCAGGAGTTTTATTAAAGGAGTTAATTAATGTAATTTGTGAACCATTTTTCCTCTTCCGGGGTCGCGCGTAAACCGTGTCATTCCAGTTGTTGTGCAAAATAGTAGCTCGTTAAAATTTAAATCGTAATCATCCATTTTTTAAATAGCTTTAAGATTGGTTGTATCATTCACCAGCAATGATGTACATAAATTAAGCTATTATTAGTTGAAGTAATACTAAAATAATAGGAAAACATCAGTGTTACTGATATCTAAATGATAAATTATGAAAAGTTAATATGACAGTGGTGAAACTGACCCTTTATAAATTGTTGTTGGTATGACGCGTTCTTAGCTATTAATACTAGTAACTATCTATGTAAAACATTAAATTCGTTCAATAATAACGGTAATCAAATGATTGTATATGGTACCTTATTAAAAATATAATGTAATTTGATGGTTTTAGTAAACTAAGCAGTATTCTAATTTCTATGACAAGTACACGCTGTCTAAGAACGTAAAATGATTTTTACGAAAACAGTCGACAACAAAAAAAAGATTTCTGTCTGTTCAGCCGTGTTTGTTTAGGGAAAAAAGTAAACAAATTTTGACAGACAGCTTGCGGATAACTGGATAAAAATATTTTAAATAAAAATATCAGATTCTGGTATTTCTTCATTCGAGCAAAACACTGAATAGATGGCAACGCCATCAGGTGCTCGTCTGCCAACTGAAGTGACATTTAAAAAAGTACAGGCATTTTTATTTCTTTATTTAAACTTTATTGCACAATCAAGAGGACATACATAAGGCGGACCTAATGCCAAATGGCATTCTCTGCCTGTCAACCTTTGGGCCAAGGAGACAAAAAATTGTGGGTAGTGTGGGTCTAAAAAGAGAAAATAATGCAGTGAACTATATAATTTACCGCATTATTTTTATTGCCATTGCATTGCCTGTAAAAAAATAATACGGAGTGTAACATATTGTCGATATTATCAATATGGGCACCCACTTACTTGGTTTAAAAACTATTTTCTGGTGTGATAATAAAAATCATGAGAACAATCCTTCTGACCGGACCGTAATACACACACACACTCATAAATCAATGTCACTCCGGAACTTCTTATTACATGAGGGAATTCTAATAATAAACTTCTTTTATAATATAAGTATAAAACAGTTTTACCCTGAACATAGTTCGCACGATTGATAGTGACAGTTTGTACAGCTAATGTAATGCATAAATAACTTCGCTTAAATCCCAACCAAATCTTAACTTTCGACATAAATGTCAATATAAACTGAATAGACTTCAATGCTTACGTCATCACAACGTGTTTATTTTTGGAACGATTATTTTCAAGCCCTCAAGCTAATTAGTTCCTTTGAAAATTGTAATAGTTTCCTGAGAGCGTGTTTACGTATGGATATAGCATCATAATCATGATGCGTACATTGCATGCGTACCGGCACGCTAACCTTTTTAATTTTTCCCGCAGTTGCATACGCACGAAGTGGTGGAGGTGTGTGCCAAGATCTTATACCAAGTTGAGCTACAACGCAACACACTGGAACAAATGTGGGGCTTCAGTGTGGAGGCCGAACTTATCGAGAATGCTGAGAGACAGGACGAGTTGTGTTGTTACGTCAGCCGAGTCGAGGACAAAAGCGTCGCCATGCAAAATGGTAAGTTCATTTTAAACACTCATATTTGTATGTAAATCCCCTCAAGTACAAGTATCAAGATGCAGGTCACGTGTTTTTCTTCAAGATGCGGAGGGCAAGAGCCAAGAAGCCACAAATACAAATAAAGTTTTAGCTTCGGAAATCTTCAACTGGTCCTATCACGAAATTAGCCTAATGCTACAAACTGACTACATCATGCGGTATACCTTATGGTTTTATGTTGAAAATTAGAAGTTTCACAAAAATTTGATATTTTTAGTCATTCTTTAAAATTGTATTAGTCTATATCTATCTATATCAAATGCCTACCTAAATGGTACACCGAACCACTTAAGATTTAAAAATATTTGAAGGCATAATAATAAAATATTTTTACATTATCATTTATGATAATTGATACTATGCCGTTCTCAGTGCGCACACTGCTTGACATTATAATATATCATCATCATCAGCCTATATACGTTCCCACTGCTGGGACACAGGCCTTATCTCAATTGTGAGATAGTGTGGGCCATACTCCGCCACGTTGGTTGGTGCGGGTTGACGGAGGGGTGCGTAAGGCAAGTCACCAACCTATCAGATTTGTCAGATGTTATCAAGCCGCCAAATGGCCTGTGACTAGGCTTGACGACTAATATCTACAATAGTAAACTAGCATTCCGCCCGCGGTTTCACCCGCGCGTAATCTCTTTTTTCAAATACCCCCCCTTCCCCCCACATTTCCGGGATCAAAAGTACCCTATGTCCACGGGAGATAATGTAGCTTTCCAACAGTGAAAGAATTATTCAAATCGGTTCAGTAGTTTTAAAATTGTTATTCCCGCGGGAATGAGACGTTTCCTGTAGGAATTTTAGAGCCGATGTCCTAATCCGGGGTATAAAATATATATACGTGTGCCAAATTTCATCTAAAGCCGTTCAGCCGTTTAGGCGTGATTAAGGAACAAACAAACATCCAACATCCAAACATCCAGACTTTCGCATTTATAATTATACATCGTTATCGCGCGGGCAGTTTCGGGGCGACGCGTGGATACTGATGAATAGGGTTGCCACGCATGGATCTTTTTTTTAAAATTATATTTGACCAATAAAAATATCGATTTTCAAATCGATATTATGCATTGAATCTATTTGTAATCCTAAATCTACCACTGACACAACAATGTTACCTTACGATTTTTGTCGGTTTCGATAACTTAACCAATTTTATGAAAATGTAATTTTTATCGTAATTACTAATTTATAGCTGTATGATGTCAATTTCTGACTTACTGGACTGAATCAACCCTCAGAGAAAGTGTTGCTAACTTAAACAACGCTTCTACACTACTTTGTCCCAATTTTGAATACAATATCAAAATAGAAATAATATTCTATTTATCCTCATAAGGTATTTATCCTCATAAGAAATATACATAACATGAAAGGCTTTAATTTAAAGAATAAAAAAACATGCAAATATTCTAATACTCGTTATATACGTGTGACAGCCCTTCGGTCATCTATGCGTCGCCCCCAAACTGCCCGCGCGATAACGATGTATATTTATAATATTAGTAAGATATCAGCCAGGACAAACAGCTAAACGTGCCTTCCGAAGTACGGAGACGCTCGTAATAAATGTCACTAAATGTGGCCAGAATGGTCACCCATCTATTAACCGATCGCGGCGTGGGTAGCTTGACTTTCGTAATCTCTAACGAACCACTGTCACAGCTGCGCCACGAGCGCCGATAAATTATATACGAAGTTAAATGTATTGTCGTCCCCGCTTTGTATAACGATATCCTAAATACGGATATCCTAGTCAGTTTTAACGCAATCTATTTCCAAATGGACGATCAGCCCGCTTAACTTTGACAAATGAAATCAACTAATCGTCTGACTGCACTCGTAATATGATTAGAAGTTTTACGAGCTTCGAAAGTTATCCGATACCGCATAGTCAGTGAAGTCGATCTCAGCAAATACCGGATTCACGTAAAAGAAAAATTAACGATTGATCTGTAATAGCTTGTGAAACTTTAGTTTGCTCTATAAACTCACTTGTTCATATAACTTTAAATTTTGTTTTATACTAAGTAAAATAGCACACATTAAAGACTCGAAAATCACAGGAGCAAATTTTGCCTACCATTCTACCTATATCGAAATAAAGATCTAAGTTTTACCTTACAATGCGTTCATCTGTAACCGCACTTAGTTTAGAGTCATAGTTAGTTTAAAAAATATCGATACATCTTCTAAGCTTGCCAATAATTGTTAGGGCGTACGTTTACGTAAACGTCTTTTGCCTTTTTGTAAAAAATAGAAAATCCAATATAAAAATCTATAATGAATATAAACAAAAGTTTGACGAGTAAAATTACTCCACTTTATCTCCGTGCTCGTGTAATCAATACGGTATCGATTCGCGTACCTGTTAGCTCTGGTGATTTTAATCTCTTTTGTTTCTTTTCACTCAGCGCTTAGGCGAGGTAAAAAGTAATCATTCCAGTAACAATTTGTTTTCTGTGCCAGGCATAATCAAAGGCGACGAGATAATGGTGATCAACGGAGCGATCGTATCTGACCTAGATATGATGTACTTAGAGAGCGTGCTGCAGGAAGAACTATCGCTAGTCATGATGATGAGGTAAGATTGCTCTTTTAACTTTATTCCTACCTGTTATTAAGTTTCGTCTTTCAACGCGAATCACAAACGTTAATAAACTAATTTGTACTTTGATTATTTAAACTAAAAAATCTCTTATTGATAAAACTTTATATTTAATTAAACCATATAAAGAATATTAGGAAATCAATTTGGAGACTTATTATGAACCTATAAGTTTAACCCCTTACTGCATGAATTATTAAAGAGATGTAATAAAAAATTATTATATGCGAATTCGTATTTATTTGGACTAACATAATACGATTATATAAAAAGAAAAAAATTAAAACCTATATTTTAGATTTTTTTAAACGACGCCATAAATGGCTTCGTATGCATTCTATTCAACGAATGTTTAGCCATATTTAGCTAAATCTGTGTACTAAATTTCATGAAAAACTACTCAATTTGTCATTGTAACATAAGAAAACATAACATTGCCCATATATTCTGGAAGAACTAAATTTCAGATAATAATAACATAACTGTTGAGTATTTTTCTTCCGTATTGGACAAAAGCTGATCCCATTTACACGTATGAAATCCCAAAATATGTCTGGTTGGGGACTTTCGAGAGGATATTGGTGGTACTATAGAGTCAGTAAAGTGTGCAGGAAAACTGCAGGTCTCAAAAACCTGTGGTTATGGTGCACGCCAAAACAAGATTCACGCACTTGTTACCAAACCAGCACACAAGGCCTAATTTTAATTTATTTACTACCGCAATTTTTTTCTTTCTAGCTTCCGCGTTTTTGCCTCTTTTCAGAAGGCATATTTGAATATAACACAAGATTGAGTCATACAGTTTCCAGAGAAAATAAGTATTTTTCAAAAGATTTTGAAGTAAGCCTGAATGCATACCAAGCCATATATGACCGGTACATATTTGACTCGAACGCATACGATACCAAATATGGCAAGTTAGAAAAAGTTACTAGAAAAAGACAAAAAACCAAAACCCTGCCAAAATCAAATCGTTTCCATATAGGGGAAGGTATAAAAAATGCGATTTTATTTTTTTCATAACTAATCCCACCGTTTTAGTATTTTTTATCTAATTACAAAAGTTACACTTTTTTCGTAGTACTTAGCCTGTGACACGCGCTTTAATCAACCTTAAGAATATCTGACAGACTACATTTATCATTTTACTATTTATATTCCTACGCACAGTGAAACGCTTAATACGATGCAAATTATTTTTTTTAGATTAAAATTATTAGTAGTCTATAAAAAAATCTTAAACTTGAGCATCCTTAAATGGCTTTGTATGCAGTAAGGGGTTAAAAAACTAAATCTACATTATACCTAGCGCATACAAACATGATAAAACTTAAATGTTCTTGATTTATTTCGAAGAATCAATTATAAATTCACTGTTCGTATTGACGTCGAACTCAAATAGGACAGGATATATTTTATTTAAATGTTAATGAGAATTGATCGATCGTCAACCAAGTTAACAGCGTCTGTTCATCAGTCGAGCCGCGCAGCGCATTCGTTACCATCAAATTAGAATAAATCGCGAAAGTGTTACGAGAAAAATGTCGGTTGGAAGCTGGGAACAGGAAGAAGGCCGCATGGCACCTAATAAAGCGGAAGTTGGAGCGTCGGGGCTCGGGGCAGAGCGGAGGTTGTTCATCGACATTTCCCGCCCTCATACACCTGACCTTTCGCGGCGCGACAAGTTTACCGAAGCGCTAGCTGCGACCTACATACTCCCTCGCCCTCAGCCGTGCCGCAGTGCTACCAACCAACCACCACATAAGAATAGATAATAACAACGTCCGACGAAAATGCGGGAGTTTTTAACGCAGGACATACACTACACTTTTGATGCGCCGAATTAATTTACGAGTTTTGTTCATAATTTTCAAATAAGGTCTAAAGTTATAATAACGAATACTAATTCTGTACATAATTAAAGTGTTAGAGTGTTATCGCATTACATCGTTTATTTCTACACATAAAACATTTTTTGTACCTATATCAGTTTAATAGCAGATCTTGTAACGATATTACGTTTACAACAGAGTGTTTATCATTTCTCAGATAATTACTACACTGTGTGACAGGGGGATAGGACCGCAATCAACAATTTTCTCCCTTAGGCAGTCTTTATACACAAAATTGGTTGTCGTTTAAGAGGGAAAACATTATTTGGCAATGTTATGTTAAAATCAATAACTATTTGTTGCGATTGCACAGATAGGACTTTACGTGAGTACAATAAAGTATGCCTCCCGTTTTTCTATTTAATAAAAACCAAAAAAAGACATAGCAGTAGAACAAAAAAGATTTGTAAATACGAATATGTACCACTGAAAACTCGCGTTTTATTTGAGAGAACGTCGAAACTGGTTACGTAAATACCCTTCAAGTATTTACGTATCCATTCGTTCGTAACATATTTTAGCTGAAAAATCCGATGCTGTTTCAAAGTTTTATTATATTGAAATACTTTTTAATCATTCGAACTATTTGCTTCCATATAATGGAAATACATTCAATAGTATTACGATTTCACCGAAAGCAGTATCCACAAAACTAATTAAACCAAGGAAAGGTAAATGAATAGAAAATACGTATTTGTATTTACGCAGTTCCAGAAAATTCTTGTGAAAAATATCTTACTGAGCGGTGAAGTACGTTGCACAGTACAACATTTCGAATTTCCCGTTGCAGGAATTGTTTTTCCGTTAGCATTGTTTTCCGGAATACTGGAATTTTCGCGAGAGCTATATTTAATCCTGAATATAATCATTACGGTGGACAGGTGACACGGTTTAGTTGCCAGAGGATGGCAACACTAGCTCAGCGCGTCCATTGTGAGCGGCCGCAATTGAGCCTCTCGAGTTAGCAAGCGCGTGAATTAATGTTCTCCAACAAATGTCATCTCGAAACAAGCACTCGTGCCGCGATATTATTGTTGTTTTGAGTTGATTCATCTTTCCGTTCATACGATAAAACCGTTCCGGTTTAAGACGCCCGCCTTCATTGTCTCGTTACGGCAGTGAAGTTAAGTTTGCGAGAATAATTAAGGTGATGCTAATATCTCGGAGTTTTGCCCTCATCGTTGAGACAAAAGGCGAAGTTGTCTAAATCTATTCATAATGTTGAGACAGCGTATTATGTGTAGAATATATCACTCGAATCTCGTTGAAAGCCTTATCATTGATGCTGCAGTTGCCAATGCGGTATTTTTCTTTTATTTGGCGTCACGTTTCTCCTTGAAAGCTAAACAAAACATAAGCTCATTTGTGCTTACATTCGAACACTGGAGATTTCTTTGTGCAAACTGTACGTGAATACGCTCACCCATTCGTTTCACAGAAAAAGTGCCAAAGATTTTCCTCCCTCCCGGTTTTTATTCCCCCGGCTCGGAAGTGATCAATTCGTGTCATAGTATCTTCATTTAGGTCGTACATGCCTAATACATTAACAACTGTTTGCCATCAAGGGCACCCGCCCTGTTATTTGGCTGCCACAAATAAGTTACTTTTCTTACTTTGGGAGCTATGTATTTATTAATCAAACACAATTAGCAGAAGCAGTGTTCCATTTTGTACAAAGTAAATATGTCGCAGTAAGATAGATAAAGCAGTAATATATTTATATACCTAGGGACATAATTATATAACGTAACATAGTTATACAGAAGCGATTCATTACTATCTTACAGTCACAATCTAGTAACATGGTTATCATTTTTTTTAACCACTCAATCCCGAACCGGCACTCGGGTGCCGCGTAACAATAGATTTTCTATTGTGTCTGGTAATCCGGGGCTTGAAAGATTAAACACCTATTCCCCAAATTAACGAAAGATATGTATTTTAAATTAAGAAATGTTACAATAATTAGTTAACAATTATTTCACTAAACTTAATCTAGTAATAAAATTATATCACTGAACTTGAACGGTATCATAATTATATTCCTAGTAAGATAGTAATGAATCACTTCCGCATAACTATGATACGGCATATAATTATAACCCTAGGGATATAACTATATTACGGCTTTATCTATCTTACTGCGACAAATATGATATGAACATGACATGACATTGTATCTATCAAAACTTGAAAGTGTTGATTGAACGGTTTTAAAAAATACCGTTTCAAAGCTATGTAGATTTTATTTTATATTCATGAAAGAAAAACATCAAATTATACTGAAAAAATCCATTAAGTTTATATAACAGCGAGTATTACTAAGTGCACAGTTGCTAAAAGCTTAAATAATCACAACCGCGATTATAGTTGTGCGATTATTTTCTCCAAGCCCGGAATACAAACGGTAATAACATCATACTTTCATGATTAAAACAAACGAAGTTTACTTTTGTGTTTATTTATTTATTTTAAAAGTTACTAACAGCATCATAGCACACAGTAAAAAATTTGTTACCAAATGTATGGAATAACACAGTATTATCTCGACCTGTTTCTTAGTAAAGAGATTTTGTTTGAGTCTAAATGCGGCGACACATAGATACTAATCGCACACATATAAAAGCCGCGCGCGGTGCGTTTGTATGATGATAACCTACTATGTACTCTTTTTACTAGTCGTTAATTTTCATCCATCAACAATGTCGTCACATTGTATCGGTTTCAACACCAGTCTGATTCTAGTTTCGGTCCCATTATGGTGTGAAACAATATCTCTCTCGTATTCAGATTTTCCGAACATAGATCCAGTTTGTATTGACTAATCCGCACTGGGCGTGTTTTGGTTGATTACGTACATTCCCACTAAGTTACAATTCCGCGTATTACCTATGCAAAACTAGGTCATACGAAATGGTGAGGTTTTAGGTTATGTATTGTAACCTTAATTCCGTATTCATCAATTAATGATGATGTATGGCTAGTGGAAAACAGATAAACATCAGTAGTTGTATATTTAGATTCAAGTAAAGCTGTTCATAGTCCAACCCTGCCCTCGCAAATGTATTAATTAAACACTGTATATGACACTGTATAGACATGAAAATCTCACGATTTTATATTTATAAAACATTAGATTAACAAGAGGAAAATTATCAAACTTTTCCCTGGATCTTACTTTCATAATGCGAGTTTTTGTTCGTTACACAATTCGGAACATAATAAAAGATTATTGACGAACAAATATTAGCAAGTCGGAAGATTAAATTTTAATACGGTTCTGAGTAATACTTGTGTATCTGTTATACTTGACAAATGCTACGGCGTAGTACGTGTGCTACGAAGTTGAACAGTTGATCTTCGATCTCGGTAATTTAATACAATCGTAACATTAATGATACGTTCTACGGCTTGGTTTCTGAATATTCGTTATAGCACTCTAAATAACCCTATTAATAGTATACAATTATTTTTATAAACCCTTCTATAAATAGTTTAGAAATACCAGCCAAAAATATTTGATGGGTCTTTTCCCGGTAAAAAGATAAAGGCGTAATACATTTAAACGTATTTTATAAAAGTATATATTACATAATCATTCATACTAAAGCAGTAATAGTATATCATACAATAAGGCGGTATTCCCACTGCGCCGCGCTCCGTCGCATATCATGCGGGCTTATAGTAAGAATCTCCCACGCGGGATTGTTTTCAGTGTGTGGTCAAAGGCGTGTTTTCCTCCTCACTCCGCGACAGAGCGCGTTGCAGTGGGTAGATCGCCTTAGGCTCTTTTATTTGTAATAGAGCAAGTACTAATGATCGAATGAAACAGGTCATCACGCACGGAGCCGCCGGAGTTGTCGGGAATGATGCGCGCAGCCACTGACGACATCATCGACTCTCTGGTGTGCCCGCCGCCGCCCAGCGAGCCGCCTGTCATCTCCGATGACATGATCTCAGGGCTCATCGTGCCTGCTCCAGCTTGGAGTGAGTACATTCATAACACAAACACTTAATATTTTTGTTAACTTTGTTCACCTGTATGACATCATGGGGGTGAGCGAAGTGGACTTTTTATGACCACGGAATCATTTTGTGTAAGTGAAGCAATTCGGGGGTGTCCTTTGTGTAACAGATGAGTTGTTATATTATATAAGATCAGTGTGGTACATAGGCACACAGGCCTGATCCACTGAGTGATACTCATCCAGGGAGCATCGCTCAATATGATGCCAACACTTTAGGCTCCTTTGATCTTTCCACATTATTATCATATTTACAACAATACTTTATATTTATTCCACTTTTTCGCCTAGATGACATCGTTAAGGTCATCAAAGTGCGATTTTATCAAAAATGCTCGTAGTCATTTTGAAAAGTCTGCTTCACTTACTCGCGTTTTAATATTTTAGAAAGTGGTATTCGCGAGGAAGGTACATAATATTTACATTAGTATAATTTCGTCTGCTTTGTGTACTCATTATAAGATGGACTCATCGTCTTGAAAGGATCGCAATATAATTCGATTATTCACCCATTAAACGGTTTTCACACCCGTCGCTAGTCAAAGGAATCAACTTGTTTGACATTGAAGGAAAATATGAGGAATAAGCACACTGTTCATTGTTGACTAACTGTAAAATGGAGCACGTAATGAAATGGAATGATCATGAAACAGAGGAGTCATAACATTGGTAACAGTAATAGCAATTAGTATAAACAAAGCATCCTTGCAATCTTGATAACGACCAATATAATTTGATTTAGTGTAGTATTTGATTTTGTGTCGTTAATTTTTCATTAGTCATGTCATAGCAAGGCAATTCAATAGTTCAATATAGATATTCAATACCTTTCAACGCTGAGTAGAATTTGACAGTATAATAATGTTTTGTCCTAAATTCCCATTTCAATAATTTACCTTGTACCGGACCATATTCATATGTGCCTATCTAAATTCAATCTGTAGGTACGCAGATATTCCACTATCTAGGTGATATGCGCCGAGTTACCAAATACTGTTAGCTTTTGCAGACAGATTGTATTATTCATTCGATTGTAAACTCGATTCATTACGAAACGGCAGGTATCAATGAAACGCCCGTCACGCACAGCAGTCGGGCCAATAGGGTTATAACCCTCTTCGTTACGAATAATATTTTATTTACCGATTTACTTTGGATGCTGAATTGATAGCTAGTGATGTGAAGCGTATTCTAAGAACTTTTTTAATGCATATATTCATAAATATTTTCTGTTGTTTTCTTTAGCTTTGTTAGTGAAATTTAATAAGCGTCTACAACAAATTTATTGCTAGCTCGCTCAATGGACGCGATACAAATTTTCTAGAATTACATCAAGTATTTAGGCAAAATTATTTATAGAGTATATTATACAGCACGAGAGAGGAGGACATAAATTTTCAATTGATAAATCTATTCACCACACAAAGTTCACTTACAGCATTTACTTATATTTTTACTTATATTTATTTACCATGTAATTGACGTTTTTATAAGAAGTTTTTACGTTAGTATCATTAAAATCGCATAGTATTCTTTTACATTAAATGTAATAGCACTAATGAATATTTTGAAGAGAAATTGTTTATGAAAAACTCTTATAAAAAGCAATCCAAAAAATGGTTTACGGCTACTTAGACGTTATGAATGAACTTTTCTTGTTCTTTGTGAAAGCCTCTTTAGTAACGAATGTCTTGACTAAAAATAGTCAACGTAATTCATTAGGTGACTTCCGTTTTCAATGTCCCCGTCCTACTGCCCTCGTTGCTGCGAAGATGACTTAACGAAACGCTTTAAACGTGTTCTCTATACATCTTCACACCACATTTACGTCAATGAAATACTCAAATAACGATACTGCTGGGTCATAGTGCTACTCTATTGAAAATGACGTGATTTATAACCAAGCTTCATTAGTCAACCTCAAAAAGTTTCAATACATTCAAAAGCTCTATCTACCTCTTTTTACGGAAAAATAAAAGTAGTTTATATTCGATATTAACAAGCCACACTTAATCTCTGAATTTTATATTACTTGGCATCGTTTTCTATCCACCCTAGAGTCTACATTGAATCGGAGTTGTGGCTGTCAGCCAGTTATATTTTGTGCATTGCGAGGTACAAAATATCAGTCCCGCTCTGCGGACTATCGATCTTAGCTGCGTACACAATATACATAACAAGGCTTCGTATCGTGCGTTCGTTATTACACTCAGCTTTTATGATCACCGCAGACGCTCCAGAAGCGACAACATCTCTCACAATTAAAATAAGGATATTTTGTAACCAACTCCACTGACGTTATTTGTGATGCTCGACTTCGCTTATATTAAACATTTCGCACAGCCGTAGCCTCTAGTGTGTGAAGCCAAACCGTTCTCGCGTTTATTAACTCTGACTTCGCGAATTCTTTATTGACATGTAGATTCGTATTGCGTGTCATTCAAACCAATCTTCACGTCATGTTGACGACAACCTGAATATAATAAACCAAACTTACAAACATTTGGTTCAGACAATAGAATAAAACATAATGCAAAATGAAAATTGTTGACTTTTTTTACGTCGTATTGTGCAAATGTGTAACAATTTAGCCGCACAGAATAAACAATTACTTAGCAAAATGGTTGCCTGCTATATAAATTTTGCCCAAACAATGTCATGCCGAGCTTTCCTTAAGATATAAATAATTTAGACTAATTTCTTTACAATGCTTTTTCCTTTTTGTCTTCATTATTTCTGGCAGGCAGTTGTACTCTGTAATTCGTTATTTACAGCCAACAGTGTGGAAATCGCTGTGGTCTTGAAAGTCCGGAGTGATATATGTCAGCAGTCACACTCGTGCAACATGAGAGGCAATTATGCCGACGTATTGAGTCGACATGTAGTTGTTGTTTGTTTTATGCGAACCCATATGTGACGAGTATCGGCTCGGCCCGAGCGGCTGGGAACAATGACGCCCCTCTCCCGCAAACACGTTATTTATTATGACATTCTCACCTAACGAGACGCCTGTTTTTCCCCTAATGACGCATACTCAATATGTGACCCGAAAATGCTTTCATTTTGTTCATTTCACTTCATATTTCATTTTGTTGTCAACAGGATTGTTTCAGTACCCATTATTTAGGTTGTATGATGTTTTATTTGAAGTATATGAGTTTGTCTCAATTTTTTTTATTGCTACAATACGAAACTGCCTTGTGCAACACATCAAAATAGTAACTAATTAATGATTCCTTTTTGTTCACAAACAAAAATGTCAAACATATTATATTAAAAACAAAACAATTTCTTTTCATTTTTTACCTTTTTACCATTGCCTTTTACTAATACTTTTATATGACTTTTAAAATATATAACTGTTACCGGCCAAACCCGATTTCAGGATAAACTAGTTTGGCAGGCCAAACTATGTAGTTTGAACTAAGGGCACAGAATATCTATGGGGGAATTCGACTCGGATGGATATAGGTTAGAAGGCTAAGACGGGCGCGAAGCAAAGCGAAACTCCCGCCTTAGCCTTCATGGTTATTTTTTTTAAAGCCTAATAACCTTTTTTGTTTTCATTATATTATTATATTCTATGTTGACTTAAAAACAGTTTGGCCTAGGCCAAACTAGTTTGTCCTGAAATCGGGTTTGGCCGGTAACATAACCATTTCTTTGTAAGAAAAACATAAATATACTTCCTAAATTCCTATGTACAAGGGACATTCAATAATGTAAGGGACATTTAGACATGATGTAAGAGTACTTTCTCAAGCCATAGAGTGGAATATTTTTGGATTTTTTTCTGCCTCCATATGAATATAGATCACGTCATGACTTGGTTACATAATAATCCGCACGACTAAAAGCAAAATAAACTGAATAAGTAATAATTCGAGAGTGGCTAGAGAATTTCAGGAATTATGATGTCGCGAACTTTCTGAACATTTGTTGTGCCACAATCTAAAGATCAGTAGTATACTTGAACGACATATTTAATGTCATTTTCAGTCCCGTTACCATCTGGTAGAATTCATAAACACGGGCGTTAAAAGAATGGACCGTAGGCTTTTTATTTTGATATGATGAGACACCCATAAAATATAAGCGAGATAGTAACTAAGATAGTCATTCTGCTTAAATGTACTTCTTCTTTCTGTGAATTTCAATTTGTGCATTTTATTTGTTCAGAAGAGGTTTTAAAAATTAACTCAAATCTCATAAATTACAGTTGAAAATATGAAGCTTAATCTTTTACAAACAGCAAATCACACGATTCACACACAAAAGCTGCCAATTCCATAATTATAACTTTATTCGAATTCAATTGAAGGTCCGTTAAATTAACTACTTGAATTTTACTTTCAGAGTCTAGCTACTTTCGAACTTTGCTGGTTCGAGAAAATATTTAACTAAAAAGAAAAAATGTAGTTGAATAAAGTGTTGTGCTAATTTTAAAACAGAAATACCCGTCCTTCAAATAAAGGCCGTGACCCAACCCGGGGCTGTTTGCCCTCGCCCGATGTTGACTAACCGCGACCAAAAACTCATTGTGTGACTTCTTGTCATAAAACGACCTACGCGAAAGTTTCTCCATCAGTGTTGTTATTCTTCGGATGATATTGAAAACTCTTCTTTATAATTCAGTTCTATTGGAAACTTATAAGGCCCATAATGGATACGTTATTAAGTCATATGGGTCACGAAAAACTTGAGTCGAGTCTTATTGCTTTCAAGTATTTAATTGTGCGCTTGCGTATGAAGAATTTTTTACATTCATATGTGTTTCCTACCCAAGGGTTCTTATGGCTAAGAAGTAAATTATGCTTTTATATCATTTTAAAAGTATAATATCATAGAAAATTATTTAATATTGTTTGTTGCACAATTTTCTTACTGATTGTAAAACAAAATTAATAGAATCATGACATATAAATTACATTATAACGATATGTATGTAATTATAACTACTAATTATAGCTACATACACGTATGTATATCATTACTGAAATTACCATCAACCATAGTTACCAATATATAGTTATTTATTGACCTCATCGTGAACCTTTAAGGAAAACATTCAAACAGCATTCTAAAATAATCCTTAAAAATGGTGATTCCACAAACGTCACCCACACCTTAAAGTATAACTCTCTGAAATAAAATTGTCTGGAATGCACCCGCTGGTAATTCCCGTGAAAATAGCTTCTCGTAGACATGTGCAGTCGATTCCGTTTCATATAAGATGAGATGTCTCCTAGCAGACATGTAATCTCTGCGTTGGCTATCGCAATCTGTATTGATAGTCGGTTTGTTACGCTATCGGCAGTAATATCAAATGGGGTGACGTCTAGTGATCGTTCGCGACGGTAATCTTTACAAGAATAGCAGACATTTTAGTAATACGCTATCGAATAGGTAAAAATACTAATTTATATTACTTGTGGTTGAATATTCTTAAAAACAAATGAGTAGTCACGGTATGGCCTTATTCAACGGTACGACGACATAAAACAATATTTTTTAACATCGTGTGCAATCTTTATGTCTGTATTAACATATTTCTATATTTTATATATAGCATACAAGGTTTTATGCTGATACATATAATATTATTATAATCGAGTCCCAAAATGACGATCCAAAGCCGATAAAGGTTTCTTTTTTAGAAATATTATTCCTATCTTAAACATTTGAATGTTGATAGGGCACATCTCCCTATCAACTTTTATGAACTTCCAATCCTCTCAGATATTATTTTATCCTATATATTGGATGCTGCATTACTTGGTGCTTGATATTATTTTAGGATCTTTGAATTAATTTTCTTTGATAAAATTGATTGCATCGATCTGACTTTTTGTCGGATATTGGTAACTACTAAGTCCTTAAGTGCTGACTATAAAATATTTCCAATCATAACTATATCGGTCTGTCCGCTGTAATTTAGGTGTTGGAACCAATACGCTATTTTACATAACACAAATTGTTTTTTAGATTAACAGAGGTTTACAAATTAACTTAGAACATCCAGTGATTTTTTTTTTGTTTTTTACATTAAAGCTAAGACTAAGCTACACTCAGCCAAAGAACTCAAATTTCAATATTAATGTATTAAGTAAAATGTATGAAATAATAATGAAGAAATATTTTTGTCCAGGTAAAGAACTATACAGCCCGGAGACAGATGCTCATGGCGGTGATTCAGTGAACACAGGTCCTCCGAAAGTCAGCTCCCGAACCAACTCTTTTGAGATCGAGAACTTATTGAAGGTACTGTACAGAATAATATATTATATAGGTACTAACATTTACATCATTACAGGATTACAGGTTTGCCTTTTCAAAAGGCAACAAATAATTCTTCTTTTTAAAGGAAATCGAACTAATGTTAAAACGCAAATTTTTAACACAATTTACTTTAAGTAATATATATGTAAATAGAAAGATCAAATAAATTAATATCTAGGTCAAGCATTGTGTGAGGCTGGGGACGCATTGGTCCCTAAAATATATGTAAGAAATGGTTTTGTAATAGGAAAGCGGTTATCAAATACGAAGAACATTCTTGCATGGCGATTGAGTTTTTTGTTGGACACTTTACGAATGTAATGTTTGCATATTATTATTACAGATGTGTACATATAAATATGTAGTTATAAATGCTTTGTTACAAACGTGTAGCGCACAAAATTACGAATAGTTAAAAAAAATTGCATAAATCTTTAAACTTAAACTTACCAACATGCAAATTTTACTTTCCTTGAAATCCATTTTAAAGATTCGAATGAGATGGAGATCACAAAATGAAAAATTACATCATGGAATATTCTTTGTAATCCCACAAGTTTGCATGTAACGACCTAATAATATAAACGAGATTGCTATCCTCCTACATGCACGACCGCGACTTAATTCCGGATTCAATTATCCATTTCTCAGAGACCATTCCACGTTTTATTCCCTTACGATACCCGCATGGTAATGTCTCTCTTGAAAATAATAATCGTCTCTGGTGAATCAAATGGGGTACGCACAATTTAATACCGCCCTATTATTGTACCTGTCCTGTAGATCGTATCCAATCTCCTTTGTGGGCACCCATAAAGACAAAACGTTTATCAGAACCCTTTTGTCTGCCTTAACCTCACTTTGTGTCTAACCCAGGACAAATGTTTTTAATTGCTTCAGGCTTCCGACCGGCTTCTTTAAATAATTAAAGACTTTATAGCCGAAATTTTGGAAATATTATAACAGTTATTATTTATTAAGTTATTTTCTGAAACTGTTGTAAATCACCTGTTTTATTTGTAAAAACGTTGCTGACCTTGAATTATAATAAGGGTTAGTCCCGAGATCCCAAGCCATCACGCATGGATATCACGTGTGAGCTTAATGAATGTCGTGTTGTGGTTGAGTGAAAGCGATCGGTCATTTAGTACTCGTGATCACGTACATTTTATTACAAGGGGTACAGTAAAATTTATTTTAAATCGTTCAATTAAAGACTAAATATATTAAAATAAAGGTATTAACCATTTATAAAATAAATAACCCTTCTAAAAGCATAGTCTATCTATATTGCACAACATTTCGTGGCTATGAATTATAGTAGATAATATATTGTACTAATTGGTAATTGTTAATTAACGTTAGCTTATCTCTCTATCAATTTTAATAAAAATTAAGCGCAAAAGTGTATGTGCGTGCATAACTTCAAAACGACTGCAACTAATTTAGAAATTCTACTTTTGTTATCATCACAACAAGGTTTCGAACTATTAATCTTAATTAGTCCGTTAACGCGAACTTTGATTTCCAAAATATCTATCCAACTAATCAAAAACTATGTAAAAGTTTCCCTTACTTTTCCCACGTAGAGTGCAGAACAGGTGACCGGGTGGTGCCGGTCCCCGGCGGACACCCGCCGCGGGAGCCCCACCGGCAGCGTGGTTAGTGCGGCTGCAGGGACACCCTCACGGCACCTATCCGATGCTGACAAACTCAAGAAAGTACTACTCGAACTCGTCGACACTGAACGCGCCTACGTCAAGGTTTGTTGCACTATTTTAATCAACTTTAATCTTTAAAGATCCATACTTTTGCTCTTCTTGTCCTATAGCTGGCCTATATGAGGATTACCAGTTTCGCCATTTAAGGGGGGGTGGGAGTACATAAAAGAGGCATAGACCGACAAACTTATCTGTTCCGGTGGCGGCGTCGCTACTGTCTATTTAGAACTGTCATTAAATATCGTTTTTGCATTGTATTTCACGTAGTTCCAATTTTGGCCACCGGAACAGATAAGTTTGTAGGTCTGTATTATGCGACGTCCAAATATGGCGCCGCGCTCGCACATTTCGTAGTTTTTTAAACATAGTAAACGAGACACTAATTTTATCAAGTCAAACTCTGCGAATTTATCTGTAAATATTTAGTGGCTATAATTGAGTGAAAATTCAAATGTTAATTGGCAGGAGCTTAGACATAAAATACGAAAATCGTTAAAAAAAGGGGTAACTTTGGGATTTTTTTCTATCGAGTGAAGTTTATAAAAACATGTAATTGAATGCGATTTTAACTAGATCAGATCCTTAACTGATACATATATTTTTTTTAGAATTGAAAACACTGATTTGTATGTCTCAGGTGGCTTTTAATCCAATTAAGCAATCTAAAAATTTAGGCAATATCATTGTCATGATTTCTTACCGTTCGCATGAAAATTATGAAAAAAAATTACAATATTATTCTATTAAAATTTAAATCTCAAAAAGGTTTATCGTTTTTTAAGGAAAAACATAAAATTGCTGGATCATCAAACGGGCAGAAAATGTCCCTTTAGTTAGACGATAAATCATTCCACCAATCCGTGCACCTGTTACTTCCACTGATTAACTACCTGGGTTTTTTTAAAAACGGAGATAATGTATTTATTAACTTTGTTCATCATGAATCCTTTGATATTTTCCTGGTTAAAAATAATGAATTAAAAAGTTGACATTTTTCCTGTAGCGATCAAAGACGATTTACTCGGTAAAACTGGATTATTTTATTAAAAAGGGCCATAACTTATGATTTTATATTTTACTACAGATAAAATCGTTAAT
This sequence comes from Mecyna flavalis, assembly GCA_949319885.1. Taxonomy (NCBI): domain Eukaryota; kingdom Metazoa; phylum Arthropoda; class Insecta; order Lepidoptera; family Crambidae; genus Mecyna; species Mecyna flavalis. The sequence goes on from OX439430.1 coordinate 10,813,561, forward strand.
TCCTAACTGAATTGAGTTAAGTATGTTTAAATCCATTCAACATAAAACTTATATTAATAGAGTAATCGCACAGATTTAAGCTCTAGGTTGTCCGCACAATCCCCTTTTACTTAAGAATGTGGCTCTACAAGTAGCTCGTTGAAAGCGCAGTCCGGCTGCTAATACCGCAGCCAAGACATTTCTGTCCGAGTCTGCATTAAAGGAATTGTCTATAATCCATCCAACCGAGCTAGCTTCACAAGTCTCAGTTTGCTGAACGTGTCTAAATTAAAGTGAATATCAAGTCTTATAACAAGATATCACGTAGGTATAGGAGAAAATCTGCAACCGTCTTCGAAAATTCTAGCAGAATTTCCTGACCTGTGTCTAGATTTCACCGAAGTGTTCAATATATTAGAGTTTCTGCTAACTACCTTGAACACTGTAGAGTTAACAACGTCGAAACACATTACACATAGTTTCGAACTATCAGCGCCGGTAACAGTACGAGACTAAACTTCAAGTCAGGTGGGAAGACAATGAAATGCAACCGAAACAAATCTGTAGATAAATTAATTTTGATGAACGTCGCAATCCAAATAAATATTCATTGAGCTGAAAAGTTCTGATGGATTTATAAAACGTATTTAAAACTTCGTAAAACCCAAGGAAAACTGGTCGCACCTGCGTAGCGATCTACCATTTGTGGATTAGAATATTCATATTTAATTTATTAATCCCGAAAACGGGTTGAGTGAAGTCGACGGTTACAGGCGAGCCTTCGTGATGAATCATTCTTGTTTGCATTTGCTGATTGAAAAGTGTATCCGGTTTCCTTTTAAAAACAACATTCGAAAGTCATAATATTGTTCGTTTTTATCCATTGTTTCTTTTATTTCGTAATTTCAGCAACTCTGGTTTTTTAATTCAAGCTAAACGAGATTCTTTTTGACTTTGCAGCACCTAAATAACTTATTAGAGAACTACTTGGAACCGTTGAAAAGGGAAACTTTTTTATCAAATGCCGAGATCAACGCCCTATTTGGAAACATTCAGGAGATAGTCACTTTCCAAAGACAGTTCTTACAAAACTTAGAAGAAGCGCTTGAGGCTGAACCAAACTTCCACCACTTTGAATTTTCGAATCAATTTAAGGTAAGTGTTTTGCTTGTCACATACACGGAAATGGTCGTTCATTTCACCTGTTACAAAACAGTCGTAACGATGGTTAATGTTTTCAGAACGTGCTTTTCGCAGTTGGCAACGCATTCCTGTATTATGTTAACCACTTTAAACTATATAGCTCTTTCTGTGCTAGTCACAGTAAGGCACAAAAAGTTCTGCATCCTAGTAAGTAGTACATATATGATTATCTTTAATATAAATGTTTTTTATATTACTATGATACTCTAACATACTTATCATACGTCTACAGATGAAGGAAACCAAGCGTTACAAGAATTTTTAGCGGCTAGGAATCCAAAACAGCAACACTCTTCTACGTTGGAGTCATACTTAATTAAGCCAATTCAGCGGATATTAAAATATCCATTATTGTTGCAACAACTTAGAAATTTGACTGATGCTAATTCTGAAGAACACCTTCATTTAGTTGGTAAGTTTTGCGTCTAAATTATCAACAAAATTTTAATGGTAATATACAAAACTGCGAATTTAATTCAACAATGTATTCAAACGTTTCATACAGAGGCCCTAAAGGGAATGGAGAAGGTTGCTGAACATATAAATGAGATGCAACGAATACATGAAGAATATGGTGCTATCTTTGATCACTTGTTTAGACAACACCAAAAGTCCTGCAAGCAACCAATAGATTTAAGTCCTGGTATGTACCTAAATTACTCAAAAAATTCTCGCTGACTTATTGTTTTGTTTTTTCAAATTTACTCAATTCGCTTGTTCTTTTCAGGTGATTTGTTATACTACGGAGGGGTAGAATGGTTAAATATTTCAGACTTTTTAGGAAAAATAAAGAAAGGATTGGAATTGCATGCCATGTGCTTTGTATTTAAATCAGCCGTTGTCTTCCTTTGCAAAGAAAGACTGAGACAAAAGAAAAAGTTGATGGTAAGTAGTCTATACATACTATTTGAATATAATATGCAGGTACAAAACTAAATTGAGATCGTTAACAATCACTGCGTAATTGTCTTCAACTTGGGTTGATGGATTTCAAAGAGGTTGAAACTTCTCTGTTTTATACATTTATTATAATGCCTTATTAACGAATCGTTCGCGGTAATTGAACAACTTTCGGTCTTGAACTTTCTGAAACTCGCTAAAAGTAATTCCAATTTTGAAGAAAAACATTAAACCAGATATTCTTTTATGAATAGAAAGTTTTATTCACGAGTCCGACTCGACTGGTGGTACCTAGCCACGAGTTATACTTGTCACTGTCTCCGCTTTTCTTCAAAAACAATTGTTATGGCGAGTTTTATTCGTGGTTCCAACAACACAAAGAATATTTTTACTTAAAATGTCCCCAGATAGATATTTTGCATAATTATAAGACAGTACAGCAAAACGAATCTGTATCTAAAGATAAAGTAATACTTATATGACCAATTTGTATTGGATTAATCGATACGAGTGCACGAGTGGCGTCATGATTAGAGTGTGTGCTCCAATTGCTATTATTTCTCAACTCATAATATGCTCATACTGTTTTCAAAGTCAAAGTCAAAGCATTTATTTGCAAAGAATAGGTACAAAATAATGATCTTATATTATACTCTCGTGCCAGTTGCAGAGAGATACATTTTCTACTGGTAATAACTTTAAAACAACTTATTTGTGTAGGGGGTATCGTCTAAAAACAACTCGAACGAAGTGGAAATCATCCGGTACCAGGTGCTAATCCCAGTGACCGAGGTGCAAGTGCGAGCCTCATCTGCTAAAGACATGGACAGCCACTTCTTATGGGAACTAATCCACCTGCGAAGTCAACTACAACGCCGCTCGGAGAAGGTCTACGTATTGTCTAACAGGTAATTATCTGCTACAATAATGACTTATTGTTCAGTGTGTGTATTTACAGAATAATGTACGAGATTGCCTCATTTCCGTTTGACGTCCTCTTTGAAGCAGGGACTAAACGTATGCATCCAAAGCTTTGTAGATACGGATTTAATTCCGTATTTCAAGTAACATGCATTGCCCTAGTTAGAGATGATTGTGTAGCAGTCTTATTGACATTCCGCCCGCCGCTGCGATCTCGTGTACTTTCTTTATCGCAAGGCAATCTGTTTTGCCATTAAAACTTTCATACCTAACTTTTCTAAGCGCCAATTTTCTTAAATTTAGAAAACACTTTGGTTGCTATTTTGACTCAAACGACAAGTATCTAATTACATTTTTCAAAAGTTAAATCATGGTTCTGCGAGTTTAGTTTACCTTAAAAATTGGCCAACTTCATTTTCTTTAATTTCTTCATATATAAATAGATAGCTCATTTATCATCATTTCGTAAAGTTGACTGGACAACTTCAACTTTCGATAACTTCGGTAACAAATCGATGGAATTTTTTCCGTTATAAAATTAAAAAGATAAAGTCTGCTTCTTCATCTCTTCTGAAATCGTATATTGACACTTATAATAAAATTTAAAACACAGTAAGCTATAATAGATACAATACGATTTACTTATTAATAACTCACGCCGTTTATTCAATTTTGAAATAAAACTTCGGGATATTTTGATAAAGCTTAGAATAATTTACATTAATCAAGTTATTTCGTACCAAATATTAACCGGTTCTATTTTTGACATTGAATAAATACGTAAAGTAGGTATGGACTTTGTTAGCTCGCTCGGAAACCTTTTGATTATACAATCTATCGGTCTATCCGATAAAATCTTCCTTTGGTTTTGATATTACACCCCAGAGCGTAGGCGACGTCATTTTCCGTCATAAATGTGGGCCGATAGCAAGCTCAACAAACTTTCGAACAGTAATTTGAAGTCAAGCTCCATAGTTTGACTAGTAAACTACATAGTTTGTTGTTAGAAAACGACGAAATTGCTTCACATAATCGATGTAAAGGATGTGTACTTTATGATAAAGACAAAAGTATGTACATATATTTAGTTACTTCACTTGTTGTTTTCATTACTAATATTAGAATATTAGGTGAGCTTGTATTGCTAATCAATGTTCGAAATGAATGTTCAATGGCTATAGGTACGATATGAAAAGGCCTGAAAGTTTTAAATATTAAAAAGTCGTTTTTACCTTATCGTCACGATTTTTGTTTCAATGTTTATCAGTAATTTTCTACAAAAACAAAACAATGTCATACAAAATGTTGTATAAGTAGGTACTTAAATAAAATTTTACGTGTTAGTTCATTTTAGATGATACAATCTTGTTTTTTTTCATAATCCAGAATTTTTTTCAAGCTGTATGATATTTTATTTTATATTATTTTAATGGTGATGAATAAGATATTTGAATATACCTAGGCATTTGCTTAAAAGCAACGAAGATACGATCTTTATTAAACATTTAAAATTAATCATTCCCTTTGGAATTGAGTTCACTTTTATTGTGAAAGTAAAGATTTCTTTCCTAAGTCGTCAAGACAGCATTATTAGGCTGATTTTTTCATTATATTAATTGGAAGGTGTATAAAGGTATTAATATTTATCGCATATTCTGTCCAAGCAGCACGGCGGACTTCCGCAACGCGTTCTTGAAGACGATCCGGCAGATCATCCGCGAGTCGGTGCGCAACATGTCGCTTCCGACGACGCGCCCTGCGCCGGCGCCGCCGCGCGCGCCGCACACGCTCGACCGTGACAGAGAGAGGCCCAAACACCAGGTAACATACGATACTTTAAATGCAATTACAGCTGTATTAAGTAGTTTTAAGAAATTGTTAACAGTAAACCAATATTTTAAATAGTTATCTACACAATTCTTTTTTCATTCTTACAAAGCTACCTGTGATAATCCTATTTTTTTATTAAATTCAAAGAATTACTCAAGTCACCAAAGTGTATATACTTAGGTACGTAGTAAATAATATTTATAACGTCTGTTTTACTGATTCTAGGTTCAAGTAATGCAAGGCTCCCAAACTCTTGGCAAGACGAAAAAGCCCAAAACGAGCGGTCAGCGGTTATCTGCAGGCAACATTGAGGTATTAATATACAGTATTTAAAGTATTTTTATGTTACTTACTATAATTTTGTCAATCAGAGGCTATTCACAAGTGTATTCCACAGGTCGGCGACCTCTCTCGTGAAAATTCACAGGACGCAGAAGAACCACCCCCGCCGCCTCCTTTGGACGAACCCGCATTCCGGCATAGAAGTAAAACCCTAGGTGACACAGTCGGTTAGTTGCACCATTTGCTAATAACATTCACATTAATCATCTAATTTCAATGTTATGTAAAATCATACTAATGAAAATGCTAAATCCTACTAACATTAACTACTATGAGTGTTTGCTAATGTACCTATTTTTTGTGATGGGTGTACCCTAGTAGTTGTAACATGCCCCTCACCTAACTGTGTACGTGTGTGACGCATGACTAACACGGCCCCGCTCCGCCACGACAGAAGCTAGCGTGAAGCGCGCGCCGCCGCCGCCGCCACCCGACACCGACAAGTCCGACCCGGGCTCCAAGTCCGAGGGCGAGGACGAGCCGCCCCAGCCGCCTGCCAAACGAGGGTTAGGCAGAACTCCCAACCACCTCACGCTAAGGTACCAACATATGTATGGGTTACCGCTACAAACTAACACACCATACCTACACCAACGCTGATTGGCACCAGATTCCTCACATTCTTTCGAACGAACTCTAAATTCGCGTAGGTTTGCTTGTTTTACTCATACATATGTCATCTCTTATAAGGTAGTATTGTTTGCAAGCAATGCGAGCTTACCAGTGTTATATGTTTACAGCACGACGTCGACGCTGAGCGCCGGCAGCACGGGCAGCCAGGCTCGACTCATCCAGTCCTCGCACCAACCCACCAATTACCAACCGACGATGGTCAAGGAGCTAGGTAAGCAAGAATCACAGTCCCTTAAGTCTTCTCCGGAGAAAAAATCTTCCAGCAGCCAAGAAAAAAAGATCAAAGTCATCCGGTCGTGCAGTGGCAGCAGCATCAACAGAGACAAGTCGCCCAACAGATCCATAGAACGAATGTCACCTGAGAGGGATCGAGTCAGCAAAGTTATCGTTTGTAAATCTCCCAATAAGTCGAGTCTTAAACAAACCAAGACTATTCACCGGTCGCCAAGAGGCAGTTTTGACCAATCAAAGTCTCCGCGTGGGTCTATCGATAAGTCTCGATCTCCACAACAAAGTTTCGATGGATCACGGTCTCCACGGGGAAGCATAATGAAGTCTAGAGAAAATAGTGTTGATAGATCTAAATCGCCAAAACCCGCCCCTAAAAAAGGGATAATGCGAACACCACAGGCTAGTTTCGATAGGTCACCGTGCAAATCGCCTAACGTAAGTCGTCGACCATCCAAGTCTAGCGGCGAAAAATTGGCGAGGCTCGGCACCAATTCTCTAGATAGAATGACACATTACTCCCAACTAGCTAAAGCTGAGGATAAAGCTATAAGAATGGGAATCGTGGTATCCAAGTCTACAGAGTCAATTGCTAAGGCTATTGAGCACCCTACCTGTGTTCAATGCTACCTCTCCGGGAAGAAACAGAGTAAAACCTCCTAGCATAAGGGGAAGGGCAAGTCCCCCAAATCTAGAAGAAAAACGTTGACATCTCACTCGCACAGAACTACATCGTCTGACCGCAGCAGTATTGAGACACTCGATGACATGACCCACGACCGCAACCTTTGCTCTGTTCCCGCTCGGCATGCCGAAAGAAGCGAATTCGATCAGATACATGTCTAATTAATACTAAATTGATGTTTGCGTTTAATTTTGGCATATCTTTTTTAACCGGTGAGAGAGAAATGTCAAAAAGATCAGACATTATAGACTAAATGTCTAAATGCGCCTATGCTAAAAGGAATTGATTAGTGACAAAAATACTTGACGGAGGACAATTGTTTTAAATTATCGTTTAAATTGCATTAATAGTTTATATTAATTGATAAGTTATTTCTTCTAGAATAATTTAGTGTACAATATAGTTAATTTCTCATTATTTTGAATAGACCTAATAAGGGTAGGATATTTGCCTGCAGTTTACGTTGCCCGACACCTTTGACCCAGATGACCTATAAGACCACGTTTCATATCTTTATATCGCTATTGAACGCTTTCAATATGTTAGTATTAAGTAAATTGAATGAATTAGTAGTCAACTATCTTTTGCCTAGCTTCTTTAGTTGCAGTATATTTTAATGCACAAAGCTTTACCTCTACCTCCTAGACTTAAAACTTTATGGCGATTTAATAAATATTATCGCGAATTAAGTTCTGGAGAACGACATAAATTAGTGCAAGGCGAAAATCCTATTCCTTATTGGAAATAGGAAAGGATTCATTGTATATTTGATTTTAAAATGAAGGTTTAATTATGGTCACCAAAACGTTCAAACTATGTATACGTTAAAAAGAATTAAAATACCTGTACCTGTACCTGTTTTCAAATCAAGTCTTAATGAATCCAATATCCGAATGTAGGGTATTGTACTCAGTATAGATTAATCACACAACTTAATAACTTAGCTGTGTAAAATCATAATTAGATGGAACAACCATATTGCGTATTAATTACTCGTAAAAACTCTAATTTTAGATAATCCAAGTGCTAAGTGTTATATAATAATGGCTGTGGAATTGTACTGATGTTAATCCTAAATCACTTTCGTAATAGTATTTCTCTTTTTAATTTCATTGACTGTTATTATTATACATACACCCCGATAGAATAATATAACTATTATTACGTACTTAGATGGCCATGGATTTGTACCATTAAGTCTTCCATTTCAAAATACCTATATTGTTAATGATACTATATTATATTTATTTGTCACGAAACATTCTTCTTCATCTGCTCAATAGGGTTAAGTTAATCTGTTTACAACGCGCAATTATTTCCACCACAAAAAAATATAATATTAAATGTACACGTACCTGCATTTATAACGGTATAATAGTTAGTGCTTAGCATTGGGATTACATTCAATGATTGCTCTAAACATTTTTATTGCAAATGGTTGCCATATAGCGCCAATACTTGTGCGAGTCAGATTATAAAAAATTCAGAAATTACATAAAGTAAACGTAACTAAATAAATGGCATTATAGTTAATTCAGCAATGTAACGGTCTTTGATGTATTCCTTCAGCAGTCTTTGAACTGCATGATTAATGGCTAATAGTAATATAAAGTATAATTAAAATAGTCTATCGATCTGTATGCATGATGCTATAAACAATATTACATAGATTTAAAATAATATACGCTAAATCGTTTAAATAGGCTAACCATAATACACACACTTAAAATAAACATGTAATAACCACATATATCTATAGAATAATGTAGAAAAAAAAATTCTTTGCTCACGTAGTGCTTATATTAGGTGTGCACTAATTCTCTGTGGATTTAGGTAATGCACTCAACTATAAACTTACTTACACCTTCGATCGAACACTGAGTCGTCGTTCAGTGCACATAGGTACGTAATGTAATAGTGTAGGCAAGTAGCGATCGACGGTAGCGGTACAGAATGAGCGCTCCCTCCGCTTGAATGTTCGATGAGCACGTTGCGCGCGCGGCGCGGACGCGGCCGCCGGCGCCCGCCCTCCTGCTGCCGGCTCCTCGGTCGCACGATTTCTACTGGTACCTTAGTGCGGGCTTCAACATTACAATACCTACAAAGTTTCTCAGCTTCTTCTCCTTCAAAACTGATAGTTTGCTTATAACAACTAAACATACTCACTCAGATGAGTTAAGAATACCATTAGGTACTCAAACTTACTATCAGTTTGCCTAAGCTGACGAAAACGTTTGTAGCTATCGTAGTATTGAAACTCACCCTAAATGTACGAGGCGTCGGACTTCCGACGACGTTCATCAAACATTCAACTCTTTGCTCGCGCGCTCGCGACATCCTGGCGAATCGGTTGAGTGCAAACCGCCACCATTCCAAATTGCTTCGAGATCCGACCACGATTGAATTTATAAAGAGTTCGGTGTTTGGTGTGTTGTAGGATCGCCGGTGTGGAAACCGCGCGACATGAGCGAGGGAGGCGGGGGCGCGCCGGCCGCGCCCGCGCCGCCCGCGCCCACCACGCTGCCGCGCTCGCAGCGCCCCGCGCCGCGCGCGCACCTCTCCGCCAGCCGCAAGTCGCTCGCGCCCGACCACCGCCATTAGCCGCCCGCCCGCTACACACGGCCTGTATCGCACACGCCACGCCACGCCCGCACGCCGCGCTCCGTGCACAGGCTGCGTCTGACCTTCAGATTTCATACATCGAGCCAGTCTAGTATACGTGCCGGCAAACTTTTTGACCATCAGTCGACGGAGTGGGGGAAAGTTCGTGCATGTGCACTTACGCGTGACCAAAAGCGCGTGCGAATCTCCCGTAGCCCGCATGCTTGTCAAAATTCCTGTTCTGCGCATTCCACACCCGATAGTCAAGAAGTTTGCCGGGGCCTTTACACCGACCCACTTGATCTCACGTTCACCCTCGACGTGGTTATGAATGTACCGATTCAATTTACCATTTTAATTGAAGACCTTTTGTTGTATGAAATCGATTGTTATAAGCACAACTTCTTACGCTACACATATCAGTGCTCCTAGATGAGCATATTCTCCGTGTATCAGTTTCGATGTGTCAAGATTGAGAGAACGCGAGTCCGTTGTGTTTGTGACGTTGATGTCATTGAAGTGGATAATGTGGTTGTGGATACAAGCTTGTGTCAGCCGGTGCGACCGCCCTGACCCACTGACATTCGAGTCGCCCCTCGCTTGGACGACTGTCACCCGGAGTCCGGAGTGCCTGCTCGCGGCCCCTCCTCGTGCCCTATCCTAAAGCTTCGCTGAAAGCCGACCGCGATGTGATGAGATGAGTTACCTTATATTGGTTCACTTTGATGCTCGAACTTTGTTTATAAAGCTCAAAACGTTTAGATAAATCTGTCCGTTGTCCCTCGAAGCTCAATGGCTTACGACCTATAATATTTAGTTTCCCGGACGTTATAGCGTGCGGATCTATTAAAGAGGTACCTATACGTTTATAAGACTATCAATATTATGACACTTTGGCATTGCCGATTGTATTAGTAGTCCAGTATCTTCTGAGATTCTGAAGAACCTATCACTATATATTATTAATAAATTTCCTTTAGGCGCATTTGGTCCAATTCGCGGTTGGGCCAATTCATGTTATTCGCGGTTGGTCCAATTCGCAGTTAGTCCAATTCTCGGTTGGTCCAATTCGCGATTGGGCCAATTCGCGGTTGGTCCAATAAAAAGTGTATTTCCAAAATTAAACAAAATAACATTTTTTTGTATATAATGTACTATATATATTCATCTACATATTACAAATAATCTGAGCACATATTGTAATGTTTGTGTTACCGGCGAAACCCGATTTCAGGACAAACTAGTTTTGCCTAGGCTTAACTAATTTAAGATAACATAGAATATTATCATAAAAGGTTTTCAGGGTTTAAAAAAAAAATAACCACGAAGGCTAAGGCGGGAGCTCCGCTTCGCTTCGCTCCCGCCTTAGCCTTCTAACCTATATCCATCCGAGTCGATTTCCTTAGATTATGAAATTATCATAGATGATTTTCAGAAACACCTTGCAAACTAGAAAACATTACCTATTTTGGCCCAACTGCGAATTGGGCCAACTGCGAATTGGACCAACTGCGAATTGGCCCAACCGCGAATTGGACCAAGTGCGAATTGGTCATTTTTTTTTACGTTTGGCCAACTGCGAATTGGACCAAATGCGCCTAAACCATTGATTTATAGCGATTGTCAAAATAACAGAAGTCTTAACTAAAGTAGAACAGACGGAGTCTGTAACGAGTATAAGTGTTGTTTCCCGTGTACAGTCAGTGTTTGAATGCCAGGTTCCAATGAAATTCATGTGCCACAACCGTAATGCACAATGTTCTTCCAAATCTATGTAAAAACATAACTTCTGCCACCTGTTGAAATTGCATTTAAGTTGACAAATATTTAATTTTATTTATAAAACCCCGACCTATAGGTATGGATTTCCCAAATACAGGTCTATTAATAATTATATTTAAATGACAATATCAATAGTAAAATTTAAAGAGAACAGGATATAAAGGAATAATTGTAACATAGTTGTTTCAGTTATAGTGCTTACATTTTCCAAATCTATACTAATCACTAAAGACGTAACAAATGTTTTTAATTAATGTAAGTACTAATAAATTGTGACCGTTATGAAATACAAACACATTTTTACTTTCGTATACCTACGTGTCTAACATTTTTTACTTTATTGTATACAAGTACCAAATTCAATGTTGGCAAGATGTCACACACACTTATGAATATTAAATAATATGACAATAGCGACTTCTTCCCCATTACGGCTTTAGTATTAGATAGATACCCCATTGTTAACTAATAATTTTGACCCATCAAAGGATGACGGTTTACCCGTTACATGCAATTATTTAGAAATACGTATGGGTTAAAATCATTGGTCAATCATTATTTAATTTAAAATTACTGAAACTACTATACATTATTTATTTTATTAATTTACGAAACTATTTATTATAAACGCTCGAATTAATGTTACCTTTGTGCCAAATTAGGTATCCTCTACACCTGTGCTTGTTAATACTCATCAACAAAATATACTGAATAAATATATCGTGAGAGTAGGTAGCTGTAATGTATTTAAGTTTCATTTCGTCATGTTGGCAATGCAATACTCACTACCCTATAGTTCAAATGCACTCACCCTATGGACAAGTACACTAGGTAGTTTTGATAATAATTTCTCTTCGTGATCAAGTTCTATCATAGGCTAGGCGAATGATATAACATGTATCCTACACGTTTGTGTTTATGGTTTACCGGAAGATATATTATAGTTAAATAATTGTTTTGTTACAAGTAGTGTTGTGTGTGTTGTCTGAGATCACGGTGAACTTGTGAATTGAATTATTATTCATGTTCAGTAAATCATGTTTCGGCATTAATATGTTGAATACAAATATATTCAATTTATGACATTCACTATCTTCACTAGAATGTGATTTAAATCTGTTTTCTGTGCGTGTATTTTTGTTAATTTATAAGAATTATATTTAAATTATTTTTAAATTACTTAGCAATAAGAGTTAAGGCAGTTGTTTTCTTTGTATCCCCTGCCATTCGGTTATGTTATCAATTTTTGATGCACAGGGGTTACTCAAACTACATTTCAGGCGTACCTTACCTTAATGACTAATAACCTAACATCATTGGATCGTAGGAAACTGGGAATAGACCGTCGAATTTGCTAAATGTAGTTTCTAAAATTGGAGAAAACAATTTTAATAAATTCATTGATTTCTTAAATTGCAGGGATAGCTACACGTAAAATCATATTATTATTATTATAATGACAGCTGCCTGGAACATTTCACTGAATAAGAAACGAGCTTTCAATTCATGAGGTTACTGCGTTCTCATCAACAATACTCTACGAGCATTTTACTGTAAACTGGAATATTATTATATTTAATATTTCTATGATATTAAAATTATCTAGAATTTGCAATTATTTATTATTGTGACCACACACATATATATGAATACCGGAAATAAAAAAGGGTGTAAGTGCCAAAAAATTCGACACTTATTTTATCCCAGAAATGTATTCTATGTGCCATCGCCAATAACTTAAAATAAGAAAAACTCCACATTTTGTTTTTGGCACTTACACCCTTTTTTATTTCCGGTATTCATATATTACATATATATTGAATTTTACGTATTGTTTGAAAGATTGATTTGTGATTTATCGAAATAAAACCTGTTTATTAATATACATATGTTAAAATATTCGAATTTAATAATTACGAACTTATACAATCGATTTATAGATATTATTATACTAAGAAAATATAATTAATAAAATGAATAAACAAATATGAGTGAAAAGTGAAATGAAGGATGAGCTCATTAATTGCGATTGTATTTCATACTTCAATGACATTTGAAAGTAAAGTAGGGAAATGAATGAATATTTAGAAAGACTTATTGAAGTAAAATACGAAGGTAACTAATGTTATAATAAGTATTGAACTTTTATAATTTCACGTTGTATTATTTGCGACTTGCGTTGATTTAAAAGTTGAGTTTATTGTCTTCAATGTATGATATAGTTAAAATTTAAAAATAAACTTTCCTGTAAAATATGTTGGTAAAGAAATGGTCAAACTACTTTACGTTCAGCGCATTCGCCTAACGTTTTTAAACCGACGTTTACAAAATATATTAATTATTTTAATTAGTATGAAATGAGTTATCATTAGACTTAATAGGTATCGCTAAATTAAAGTTACCTCTTCCAGGACAAGTTTCATATGGATAATAAATATAAATAACAACCAAACGTTTCAAGACTAAGATTAATGCAACATTTAGGTTCCACTTAAATATCAAATGCCTAAATTAAAAGTGCCTTCACAATGTTTTGGACGTAAAGAGTACAGGAGACATCCAAAACGTTTGTACGAGGGTGACGCGCTACTTGCAGTAGTTTGACAACTCTTTTTACCGAAATTAATACTGAATCTTAGTGTCCTTTAGTGGCTTCCAACACGTTTAGTATAATTTACTAATTGATGTATGTATTATTGTTTTCCTATGTATCAATATGTTACATTTTTGTGACACATATGGAACTTACTTTTTATTGCTTATGAATAAACATAAAATAAAATGACGTCTCTTTTTCATTGTCTGTGCTATAAGTACAGATATCCTTTTTTATTATCCAAGGTTTTTTTAACCTACCGTGAAAATAGGTACCTACCTTGCTATCAGTTAAATCGCCGTTGGCGGATATCACAGTTTGCATACAAAGTAGCAAAACCCGGAGTGGGTTCGATTCCCGTCTTGGAGCTGGTTAATGGGACTTTTTCTGTATTCGGTCGGCTAGCAATATTAATTTAGGAGCCAATGTACTTGAAAATCAAACAGAGTCTAAAGTCTGAAAGCGCATTATGGGATGCTTCATGATTAAATTTTCCTCCATAGAATAGTCCGCAGTGGCTACTCACTATCGGCTATTCCCATTTATTACCACTTATAAGCATAGAAAATTAAATAACTTAATTCTCTGTGATAACCATGCGAGTACTAATGGTATAAATTAGGTCTGTCTGTTACGCTTTTGCGCCTCACGTAATTCCTCCTAATTCAATCGTGATGTCTTTACGTAAGCTTGTTTTCTAAATTGGTGAAGTGTGAGTGCTTAAAGATTGGTGCATTTATTTCGTAATACATGGTTTTTATTTAAGGTTCCTTTGCATACCTACCTAACTTCACAAATAAACAAGTAAGTATAAGATAAATAATAATTGTTATCTTTAATTTTTGCTTTAAGTTCATTGTTGTAACCGTTTGATTCAAAAAAGCTTTCATCATTTAGACAGGTACGTTTATTTTTATAGGATAAATAGGAGGTAGGTAGAACCAGCCAACCTACCTTCTATATAACTTAACCATCTATTATTATCAAATGTGTTAGTTTAAAATATGAAGAAATTACAGTCAACTACAATAGTTTTTTTTTTTTGAAAGAAAGAAAGAAAGAAACATTTATTAGCCATCACACATTGCAATTATTAACATACACAAGAAAAAATTAAAGGTAAACATTAACAAAAATATAAAAATAATAGCAGATGGCCAATTGGATCCGCCTCAGCTTGAGCTGCCACGTCATTGGTTACAATGACGCGACAGCGCTGGTATTCTGGCGGAGCCAGAGTGACTATTTTTAAGATTGAATTTTAAAACACAATTATAAACAAAACATAATTTACAAAACAAAATTTAAATTACAAAATAAAACACACATATTATTACAAAAACAAAAACCAAAAGAAAACAAAAGTAAAAGTGAACACAAAAAACACAACAAAAAGAAAAAATTAAAATAGAAGAAATACATACGAATAACAAAAACAAACAAATGACCGAGGTTCAATATTTTTAACAAAAACGGGGAACATACATTTTTGGAATCTTATAAATCAATTGCTGCTCAAACTAACCATGTATTCAACGCAGTCCAAGTCGTGGGCCCCAGCTAGTAGAAATATAAGAAGGCTATTTATATTAATGCTTTGTTATAGTATTTCAAAAGCAATCAGTTGGCCAGGTTGGTTTTAATCAGCAATTTAGCAGCTATGTTATAGACCCCAAATCATCATTCCAATCGTAGCCTGTGAAAGAATTACATATGAATATAGGTACAATAATTATTATGTCTAAAAGTCCTTCTACGATTAACCAAATGCAAGATTTATTATAGCGTACAAGTGAGTGCGAAAGCAAAGATGCACTTCAAAGAACAATGCCCATTTTTGGCCAACCCGTAGACAGTAAAATAAATAAAATCTGAATTTTGCAATAAATTACTTTTAAATTAATTTGATTTTTGATAGTTACTAGAAGTCCGCCAGAACTTTAATTATTTTTATGACTTAAAAATTGTTTAATTAATAAATCACTTCCGCCTTACAAAATGTTGTCAGTATCTAACATTACAATCGATTTCGTAATCGAGTCAATCCTGTATTCGATTGAACTTTTTTTTACTCTTTATAATTATAAAGCAACTCTGCAATAATCATTGTTACATTTTATTAATGTAATTACTTATTTATTACAAAAATAAACTTAAAGCTTTTTCTAAAACTGTAATAAAAATAATTCCTTTTAATTATTAATATCGCGATCTATATCGATAATCGGTATTATATTTCATTTATTCAAAATGCAACACTGGCAATTATTTTTGTCATTGACATTATGACAGTCAATCTTCATCATGAAGTGTCATTCGAAAATTGTCAAAATACGAGGAAATAGTTTTCTCTGTCTACGGTGGTCTATGGAGGAAATCAAAAGCGAATGATGACGATTGACTGACAATATTAGTCACTCAACGAAAAGAATAGTACAGTCAAGAGCTCGTCAGACGTAACCTGAGGACGTAACACTTTGAACTTTGTAGGTACCACTCTTATGTCAGGGGCATAAGTGCTATTATCGAACTGCAAGTTTTAACCGTGATGTGCTGTTGACCGTACATATACGTCATTTTGTGCTGCGGAAAAGTGCGGAAATAATAATATTCATTGCACTGTTTATTGAATTCATAAAAATAATAAAAGAGCCGGTAGACTTCTAGTAAATACCAAAAATTTAATTAATTAAAAAGTTATTTATTGCAAAATTCAGTTTTTATTTATTTTACTGTCCACAGTTGGCCAAAAGTTGTAGGGCTCATGGGCATTGTTCCTTCTACTACCTATTCTCTATTAAGTACCTACTCTCTAATAATGCATTTGCAGAACAGCCTCTGAACAATCCGTTGCATCTACTTCTATTCTATTTTTTTATTTTTTACTCTATAATCACTCATCATCATAGTCATAATTAAATTATGAATCATGTTTAACAATAGCGTAAGTGACCAATTTTGAGCTTAATGTAATTTAGAAACCTTTTAACTTGTACCCTGCAAGTTAGTTTTTTTTAATGCCATGATATAATTAATCCTATTCTTGATCCTAGCTTTAAGTAGATTTATTTGATGATAATTTCAACTTAATTGAACAGGGAATATAAAAAGGAATAACAATAAAACAATATCTTTAGTATATGTGTTTATTAAATCGTACATCGACGTCGATAAATCAAACATATCAGTGTTTCCGGATCCGAAACCTTAAAATTTGCTAATAAAACAGTTGATCTAGATTGATATGAGTGAAACATTCAAAATATAATTAAGTATTTACAAGGTTAATAATAATTATTATATCTAGATAGGTACATAATAAATTTTGTCATTTTCATAATTTTGTTCAGTACTTTACTGTCTCAACAAATTTACATAATACTTAATATGCATCTAAATTTTGTTGGCCTAATCCTTAATCCAAGTGAAAAGGTTTCAATTTTAGAATTTTGTCGCTTGATACACTAATAAATAAAATAAAATAAATCAATTCAAACTTTTAAAATATATATAAATAATTATGTCTTATATTGCTATGACTTCGAAATGTGTGTTCACTCCTGATGAGAAAAGAAATATATTCACTCCTATTTAGTGTAAGAAAATATGGCGTAATTCAATATTCCTAGTTCACTAGGGTTTTAGAAATACGCACACTATTAAGAAGAAATTACAATAACTTAACAGGAAGCATACAATGTAAAGTTTCTTAAGAGAGATTAAAATGTAGAGATGAAACTGTGACGTATTCGATCGGGAAGCTCTATTAGTGGAATATCTAGACGACAATCATAATTTTATAAATTACGGTCTTTACATCTTTCTACAGTAAATTATGTTCCTAGTACTTAAACGAATAACAATAGGACTATCTAGGGAGATGTATATCGTATATACATGTAATGTGGCACAGACTACTTTACTTTATTATCGTAATAACCAAGTGTGGCTTGGGTCATGGACGGCTGGTCTGTCGTCGTGCGCGGGCGCCGTGGAGCACGGGCGTCCCCACTTCGGAAGGACCAGCTCAAAATAACTTTACTTTGGTGATGAATACTTTAGAATCTACATATACGGAAGAATCGTTAACAGTGATTAATTTAGACGTTTACTTTTGACTAGACGTTACAATTAACTTACGAAAATCTAATAAATCAAATTTACCATATGTTATAAAGAAACCTAGAATAAAATCACTATAACACTCAAAGGAAACCGACTACTTTAGAATGATACAGACACTTGCGTAGAACACAAGTGCACACCACAATTATTTTAAATATATTTATAAATATGTTTGTATGTTATCAACCGTAAAGGTCATTATTAAATAACTTTCATTAGGTTTATTACATTATCTAATATTAATTAAATACTCGGTTCAAAAGAAGTTTCATTACGCTATTATATTATGGTGTTTCGTCAAATTATGCTAGAATAAAATTCATCCATCCTAATTTCATATCATATTAATACGTAAGGCACTCCATTAATTTTGCTGCTTTTTTTGTCGAAAGAGATCGAAAATACTGACACACACAGAATTTCTTCTATAAAAATGAAGACCATTGGAAGTTATTGGTAAATTCACGCACCGCACTTTATAAGACATGATCTAACTATTCAAGCTCAAATAAATTAATTTATATAATATAGACATACACATTCATTAGCTTGTAATATTATAATTAAAAGATACTCACACTTTAATCAAGGTAACTTCAAACTGAATTCTTGACATGACTGTTTTGATTGATATGAAAGTTATTGAAGTTTACTTCTTTGGTAAGTATTCGATATAAGTATTTGGTATTCAATAATACCATTGAAATATATTTCGTTGAAATTAACATAAGTAATTAAAAAATGAAAAATAACATCCCTTAATTACCTTTGGAGAATGTTAGACTCCATGTTACATGTATTTTACGGTGAGACAAAAATAACTTAATAATAATACAAACATTATCCAAATTAAATCATATTATGTAATGATAACATCGAGGGTTAATTTGAAAACCTACAAACACAATTTAGGTATCACAGTTACAACTAATAATAAAATCATGATATTAGGTAGGTACCTACTATACTTCATGGTGTAATTAATAACACATTTTAGATCATCTATACATGTAACAAACAACTTAACATTTTCTAATGGTTAACATATTTCCAATCTTAATAAAGTTATGTTGGTGTTGTATTGACTAACTGTACAGTTCGTGGGACTTTGTATTTTGTAGTATTGTTTACGTTGTGATTCTATGAAAATAAAATCGCAACAAACACTTTTACATCGACATTGTTGGACCCCTAAATATTTAATTAAAAAGCCATTTTATTCATAAGTAATCTCTTTAAAAATTTTATCAAATTTAACTACCTAAAATACCTACAAACATGACTTGGTTTCATTACTTCCTGAAAAATTTCGAATGTTTATATTACTCCGCGCGGCGTCTGTGGAGCCCCGTAGCAAATGTGAAGAATGCAAGACTAAGTACATTGGGAAAACTTGCACAGTATAATCATAAATTCTCAGGAATATTAGTTCTTGCAAAATTTTTGTTTCTACAAGTTTAGAAGGTACGAGCTTTCGACTTTAACGAGCTTTAAGTACTCCGTCAGATTGTTAAAATTGAGTTCTGAGGGTACTATTTACTCATCTTTTATATACCTACACCTATGCAATTAAGAGGTACCTAGTGTAGTGATAGCAAGATAAGGAAACTACAGTAGATTTCATAATTGACCTAAATGCATTTATCAGGTCCTTTATTAAATCTGTCCCTCAACAAGTTTCTGATTTTATAATTTATATAATCTATTAATGTTTTGACAATTACCCGTATGTGATTGTACAAAATGTTCGTTGAGGTGTTATTGCGTGTACTTGCTCGCGACAAGGTGGTGTATATTTTTCTAAACGTTGGTCCCTATAATCGCTATTGTAATGTAGTGCTCCACAGGGCGGCGCGGCGGCGACCGGGTTCTCCGAATAAAGGCACATTGAGTCATGATTCATATTGTTATCCTATGCAATGCAGTACCAACATTCCCACACCTTCCAATTCACACTTCTCTTTAAGATCGCTCTAAAACTAGTTAAAAGGATTAACTAATTAATAATATTCTACTTTATAATGTATATAAATTAAATGTCACACCACTATTCATCCGATCGAAACTTTTTCATACACATTAGCAAATTTTGGTATCACATCCTAAAGTTCTAACATCGAACTTCGTAGCTACTCTTTTGGCAACATGGTGGTGGAACTAAAAATTGTCTAATTATCTAAGGCGGTTTCGCCTGGAATTAGAGCTAGGGCGAAGACTACGGTCAATAGTTGTCTTCGCATTTGATTTCCCGCGAGGCGGGTTGGGAGGACCACTGCGGCTCGGGCGGCGCGTCCCAGTCGGCGAAGGGCTCATACGGGAAGTCGGCCTCCTCTAGCGCCACCTCGGCGCGGCTGAACGCCTCTGCGAACTTGCCGATCTCGGTGGAGCCGAAGGCCTGTTGGAAGGCGGGCAGCGGCACCACGGGTGGCCGCTTCTCCTCCACCGGCGAGCGCTTGGGTTCTGCGTAGAAGCGGTCCCGAGGCGCACGCGCAGCCTCCACGATGGGACTCGCGGCCGGCGTCTCCGGAGGAACTCCGGGTCGAGTTCCACTTTCCCCGTTGTAAGGCTCGTCGTAAGCTCTATAAGGTGTTGATCTACCGTCTTGTAAGCAAGGTTGATTCTGGGCAGGAAGATGAGGACCCTGAAAGGGTGAGAATCAAGTTATAGTAAAGTCATTAAAGTATTGAGTATATAAATGAAGTGTAATTAGAAATTTACCTTTAAAGACCGGCAGTCTGCAGGGTAGCGCATGTGTTCCCGTGAGCAGGAGCTGCGGGCGGCCCAGGCGCCGCCGACCGAGTTGCCTCCCCAGCCTCCGCCGCCCAGGGCACCCATCTGAAAACACATTAACAACAATTATATAAGGCTAATCTTTACGCAATAATCAAATTTCGAATCAATCATATTTGACAAGTGTATTAAAATTTAAAAAATATTTATTAAATCTTCATCAGTTTCAAATAAGTTAAACGAACTGTATAACTGCGTACCTACAGAACTTTAATTGAATGAACCGACTCACCTGATAGTGAGGCCACATTTGTGGCTCGCAATATGCGGGGCCGCGCCCTGTTATCCCACATTCTAATGGAGGCTGAAATTAAAACAAACATTATTAACAACGTGACAGTAACAAAAGTAAGAAATTGACTGGGATAGCGCCATTTATAAGAAAACAGGAAGTCCTGACAATTATAACACGATGAAAAAATCGTTCTAACCTTTCATAAATGATGCGCTAATGTACAAGTAACTTTTTTATTGTACAGAATTTTTTTTTTTAATTTTGGGACATTTTTACAAAAGGACATTTTTATTTTATATTAATTATACATTTGGTAAATAATTAGGATTTACCATCCTGTACTTTCAAGAAGAGTATTAGCGATATGAAAAGATATCCAGATTTTTAAACTAGCTAAAATTAATCTCCATCCTGTTGGCGTAAAAAGTAAAAGCGTAAAAAATCTCGTTACACAGCGAGAATAAACGTCATTACTAGTCTATACGCATACAAGAAACAACATCGCATCGTCACTGGGTCGCAACAAGAGCGCCGCGCGGGCCGCTGAAACAGGTCGTGTCAATACGGCGATTCCTTACGCGAGTATATCATTGATTAGGTGCCGTCGATGGCGCGAAACGTGTGTTCGCGCGTATCGATTCAGACTGTAAGCGAGACGCGCCACTGGACGAGGGCTTAGGGCTGCGCTACACTAGACGGAAATTGACGGATTTTCCGCATCGGTAGACCAAGATTTATAAATTTTATCGGCTCCTAGTTGCTACACTCATGGAAGATACTTTTTGCGATTTTATGTTGACTTTTCAAGGTCGTTAAATGCTGCGAGCATAGTGTATAATAAAAGTTTTCTGTAGATAAATTCAAACTGTTAACAAGAACTTTACCTAATCTACTCAATTTCTCACAAGTGTAGTGGTGGTGATATATTAACAATATCCGCGGGCCGGACTGCTAAAACAGTTCATGTCGATACGGCGTTCCCTTACGCGAGTACTCGTATATCATTGAATGGGTGCGAAACGTGTGTTCGCGCGTATTGATTCTCCTCGCCTCGCCTCTGGACGAGGCTCTAGGGCTGCGCTACACTTGACGGATATTGACGGATTTTCCACGTTGGAAAACTAAGGGAGGTAAGGTAAGGTTTTAATTTCAATGTCAATTTTTTGTGATTTTGTGCTAACTGTATAGGTCGATACTCAATTTTATTTTAACTGTCAATTCACAATAATATACATAAGAAGTAATAACCTGCCTCAGTGCAGTGCATTTCAGCATTTACCTACTTATTTCTTTGACAAATACAACTCTAGTAGATATTTCATCGCTGAACGGGCACACTACGCGGATGATCGGTCGTTCCATCACGGTGTCATTTTCGATCAATAACTTGTATTGGCGCCCGACGTGGTAGATCCGCGACGTAATTTTCGTCAAGTGTTGTGGTGGCCTTACTGCGATGCCACCGAAGCTTCCGACGATACATCTATTAGTCTGCGCGACTTGACCGAGACCACAGTTTTACAAATAATGTAATACTGTGCCGAGACGGTAGGGAAATATCTTACTTTCGCCCTTACACTTTTACTTTTAGTGTATTTGGAGGCATGTAAACTTATGATTAAAAATCTGAAACGCTTAATCTTTCTAAGTTTGTGTTATAGCCCTGTGCATAAACAAGTTCTAATTTGTAAATATGAGTGTAGTTTGTAAAAAATAAAATTTTCGATTTTGATTTAAAAGCTTTCCTTAGCTAAGCCTATCAAGAATATCACGTATGATTGAAACATTTCCAAGGACTTAACCTATAACCCTCAATCATTATAGGACACAACAAGTGAAGTTTATACTAACTCTGGATATCAATTTATAATAATAATTATAATCATTGCTGATTACTAAAAGTAATACTGGATGACTCGAATCCCAAATCGACAAGTTCAGTTTAACCAACTAGCTATAGTAATAATTACACCAATCAATCATCACTATAAATATAACATGACGGCAACAATGACGGTATTTGAACAGAATATAAATAAACGCACATTTAGTATACTCGGTGAAATTGAAACGCTTGTGAAAGAATGTAAAGTTTAATCAACGCAGATATTCAACAAATTGAAAAGGTGTAAAAACAAATCTACATAAAAATATCAATATTGTTTGCGCAATGCAATGTGTGAAACATGTATTATGGTGTGTCTATGCTTACGAAGCGAGCACGAGCGGCGCACGAGCGGAGCACGAGTCGAACCGTTCTGCTCGCGTGACAAGTGTGGACGCACTTACGAGCCTGCCACGAGCCTACGACGATCTCTCCTCGAACATAGTTTCAGCCTAAATATCGAAAAACCGGCACGCGGTGCGAGACAAAAAATTGTGTAGTTCTATCTCTTTCTTTTACGTAGTCTATCCGTATCGCCCTCTTTTTCTTGTGTGAATGCGATAGATACTATCAATTTGTATGCAATTTGTCTATAGTTTTCTCTGTCTACGGGCGGAGCACAGTCGAGCACGAAACGAATGCTCGAAGCGCGCTCGTTCGAGGCTCCAAGTCCGTCCACAGTACACGAATTTTGGATCGGCTCGTGCTCCGCTCGTGCGCCGCTCGTGTTCGCTTCGTAAGCATAGACGCACCATTAAAAATACGGTATACATATGCACTAAAAAAAATATGTATGCGTGTATCGATTACCATTGCGAGACGCAACTGCAAACCACATGGCAGGGGCACAGAACATATACTACCAGGGGTTCCCCTACCGAGTGTGCCTAGTGATGTACAAGCCTCGAGGCGTCCAATTATTATTATTGCCTACTATTATAGATCGTAGTAATTTACAGGGTTCACTTTGTTTGCATAAAACTCGATGACTCGGGAAGTCTTTTTCAGGGCTTTATCTGCGCTCGAGTCTCTTTCTGGGCATGAGATGTTTTCTTAGCTAAGTTTTTTTTTTGTTAAGTTATTTTGATTTTATCAATTTACTTTTATACACATTTATATATAATTAATGTACTTTGTATTATTATTTAGAATAAAATTTTAAATTCCTCTTTTAAAGACTCAAACTCTTTTGAAGCCTTAAGGCGTGGCTCAGAGGTCACGTCTCATCTAGGCTGGGGTCTATGAGCCTACCGAGCTCAATAAGTCCTGTCGATCCGCTTCGACCCTGCAAAATTAGAGCTCGAAGCCGAGGCGTCGACCTCGAGAAGTATGTACATCACTACGCGTGCCGGTGTCTTCCTAAAGATAACCGTCTCTACAAGTACCAAGGGCGGACGAGAGGCTGAAACCAAGTCGTCCTCCAACGGAGAGAGAGGTCATTGAAACAGAACTTAAACGGCTAAATTCGCGATTTCTTAAGCCGCCGTTTTTATACGACATCTTAACAGCAAGAAGGAAAGAATACCTGTAGAAAGTAGGTAAAACTTTTAAACTTATATCAATTGCAATTTAAAAAATATTTTTATTTTGTATACTTTTATATGACTACTATTTGATATGATGACATTTTAACTTAGGCTTAAAAAAGAACTAGCAAATTATCTATTTGGCTATGAAATGTTTTAAACACACTTTGTCAAGTTTTTGAAGAATATCTTAAACATTGCTCAGTAGCCCGTGAAACTATAAAATAAAGCTCATAAATTAGATAAGGAAGTTTTGCGATGATAAATTCAGTCTAGCATAATATATTCGTAGTAAATTATAAACTTTATGCCATGGACTAAAATTATTTGCGCACTGAATGTAACAGTAAATAAAAAACAAGAGAAAAGTTGTGGTCATGACAAGTCACGTGGGCTTTAGCTATACAGTGGATTTCATGGGGAATGATATTCAGTAAACATTTATTAAGGCCGAGTTCAAACCTACGTTTTTAGGATCTCTTATTAAGCTAAGAATAATACCTAAGTTTAATAGGTCGACGTGACTTGAATCCTAGAACACATCGAGCCACTAAATGTTACATGTGTTGACTAAGTGCCATAAAAATTGCCGTTTTCATTCAGTATATTATGTTATATTTGGACCACAAAATAAATAAAAATGTAGGTAGTGAGTGAAGACGTGGGCGGAGGCTTGTATACCCATAACGTGGTCGCGCATATTGATTGTCAGAGGCGAGGCGTAGGCTTCCCTTGTCGATGTGACTCAAACCACGAATAACCTTTTCCAGTCAGACTAACGTATTTTTGCAATATTCCTATCAAACCTTTCAAATAGTTGAATTATTTTCAAAAAAGAGAAAAAAATTATGTAGTTAACTGTTTGTCAGTTAAAGTTAGTTTTAATAAAGACTAAATTTAAATAGTATGGTGTTTGTAGGTACATTAACCGTGAAAAAACTTAGTTATAACTCTGCAGAACAGAAAGTCGTATAAACGTGATTGCGGATATCGATTCAGAGTGTAAGCGAAACGCGTCGCGGCTAGGGCTTCCACCGAGGCCCCTGTAAGCCGACTTCCGACGGATCGGAAAACATCTAAAACATCTGCACTGTGTTGTAAGAGGATTTTTCGTAATATTCATTACTTATTCCTTGTGACAGTTGTGACTTATTTCAGTATAAGTATATTTACATGTTACTTTAACTCATTAAATACAGAAGTCGTCGAACTAAGTATTACTTATACGTCAAAAACATCATATATTCATATATATTGGTCTAAAATAATAGAAAATATAGAATAATCTAGAAAACATAATAAGCAAAGTAACCTTACAAAAAAAGACTAGAATTTATTACAATATGCGAATGGAAAATAATGTAATAAATACATTTCTCCATTATTTTACAATTTCATAAGATGTTTCCTATCCTAAACAAAGAAAATCAATCTATTTCTAGCCAGATTGTAAAATGCTAAACAGTGTATATTATATCTATCTATCTCTCTAAATCCTCATAACAATTTTTGTTTTCCTAGTATTTTTTAATAAACCCGGATGTAGGACATTACAAATATTTTGAGAGTGTTAAAATGTATAATACCAAACTGACCCATCTTCTTTTATTGTTCAAGAATAACTGGACACATAATATAAGTATAAATGATCCTTATGCACTTGCACAATTACACGAGCCACGGCAGTAAAGCCGACTGGCATTGTTTGTTTTGGTTTAGCGGGACTGTCTGCATTTGTTTGCTTAATTTATTTAAATGTCTTAACGCTGGTTGCACTCACCGTTGTGAAAATAACAAAACTACGGACTAAGGGGCGAATTGCGACAATTAACTGCAAAATATAGAAAGCATTTACGCGACGATTGTATAATTTTTAACAAGCACATTTTGTATTTTATATGCTAGTGAACAGACTACATAATATGTGAATTTAATTTCTTAAATATAAAAGGGTGTAAGTGTGGGTGGGTGTATTAAAGGGTGTATGGTGAAATCATGTGGAATTTGTGATTTGCGTAAAGAAAAAAAGTAACAAGGCGTTCCAATTCATAACGTTTGTTGTCCATCAACTTATTTTATTTAGGTATAGTTATTATTTTCAGTGGTATTTTCAAATTCTCATACCCATTTGTTTTAATTACATGTGTAAGTTATAAGTTTGTATGTATGCCAAATTTTGTAATAAATAGTCCTTACAAACACACTTGGTAAGTATTATTATTTACAAGATAACGTAAAACATTTCCAAAAAAAGTAACAAGAATAACTAGGACAGCAGAATCCATCCCTATGTCACACATTCCATAGTCAACAATCAAGCAATGTGAAATTTCAAGGCAGCAGAGAAATATTGTAAGCGCTATCAGTATTCATAGTGCGGATGACGTTCAGCGCTTGGCGGCGATCAATGCCCGTCACCCGCCAGCGGCTGTGGAACGCTGCGGCAATCAATCTACTAATATCACTAATATCGAACTTACACTATCACAATATTATGAAAAATCCTTTGCATAAAAGCAACTCTTTTTGAACATCCATCCATCTTCACATACACACATTCGTGTTAATAATATTGGCAAGACAAATCTAAAAATAGGAAATCGAATAACTACGTTAGCAGAATTCATCACTTTGTCCCACATCCCACAGTCAGCAATATACTATAGCCATGTGAAGTTTCAAGGCGTCAAAGAAATGCTCGTCACTTCGTCAAATCGGTTGAGGAACGTCGATCAATGTACCAATATAATCACTAATATCGAACTTGCATTATCGCAATATTAACGTAAGTGACGACCAATAGAGTGTAATGATTGATGTCGGGTAACCAGAGACCGCAGTTTCAATTTACGCATGGTACTAACGAGTACAAAGTTTTATGAACGACTGTCGAGAGAAAATAATCAAAATTATCTTTGGCCTTATTATTTGGTAATTAAGTGATTGAGATTTGAAATATTTCAAAAATCAAACGTAAAATTTTACAAAACCTACTTAAACAAATGAAATATCTCAACTAAATAATATTAAGTAATGATTTTTCAGTAAATGGTTTAACCATTGAAATGTTGTTTTTTATAATATGTATAATTAAGTAAATATAAAGAGTAATAAGTCCTCATTTCTCAGAGAGCACGTGACATATATTACGACTCTCGATAAAATAAACAAAGTCGTTCGCAACCTTTTTTTTTTTATTACGTGGCGCATGTCACAATTTTTTTAGAATATAGAAACTACACGACATCTTAATAATAAACATTTATTTTTAAATGATTAATTGACGTTTGTGGTTTGGTTTCGCACGATGCAAAAACAGTTCAAAACTTTGTCAAGCCCGGAAAAACGTTAGCTTAACTCAAGGTATACTTGTATCTGTGGTGTCAGTGTGATAAGTTGAGCGAAGGTGCAAGGCGCAAGGGCGGCAGACGGATGACGTTAGCGGTGCGCGATCGATGCCCGTCACTGCAGGCTGCAGCTACCCGCTGACTAACTTCGTATTCGTGGAGATGACCATGATTTACTTAGAAAAGATATTAATATGTGTTTTAAAGAAGTGGATTGTTAAAAAAAATGTTTTATGATTGATGTGATAAGTAACGATTTTCGAAGACCATTATGTATTGTCTACTTTCCCCAAAATGTTTTTCTAAGTACCTAAATCTCAACCAAAAGTTTCACAAAAGTATTTATGTACTAATTAACTATTTAAAATATGGGGCTATGCAGCTAACTAACTTTCATGCCATGTTAACTCTCTACATATAGCGTCAGAACATCCAAAAATAAACATCACCAAAAGCGATCGCAAAAAAAATTGTCAAGTTATAAATAAGTTTGAATCTTCTAACCTTCAACTTTAGATATAACTCCCAAAACATGTGTTATCGGATAACGTCCATAAAAGGCCAAACACATCCCCATAAATATTCCGTAAAAGCTTTCAAACACGTTATAAATAAATCATAACATCACACGGCTGACCTTTCCGCGACCAATAACAATTCGCGTTTTGCCCTCGCGCAGAAACTTTCGTATTGAAACGTATCAGTTCCCGAAGTTCGTTTGGTAGTAACTTCGTTACTCCAATTTGCCGTAGCGGCAAACAGGTTGCGCTACGTGCTACGCGCTACGATTGCCAGCTACGAGACACTGAATAAAAAAGTTTACTTTTGTTGTTATGAAGAGACTGATTACTACTTCATTACGGGTACTTTAGTATATGTTCTGTGTTACGGGGGAATTTTCAATTAGTACGTACGTTTTACGAATAAACGAATAGCAATGAAATACGATTAAAGTAAAGGGCCGGTTACACCATTGCTAGGTACAATTTTTCTCATCTTTCAAAAAAAGACTGCTAAAGAAGCACTGTTGTTTGACATAATTATAAATTATCACGAACTTATCTGCTTATGGTAAAACTGGCACTAAATTTAAAAAAATATGAGTTACTTTTGTACTCAGTGGTTTTTGTGTCGCAAAAAAACAAAATATATTTTTAAAGCTATTCTTTACATTTTTCCATTTCACGAACATTCAGTACTGTTTCACCATTGCAACCACACCGATTAGTCAGTCAGTCAAGCACCCCGCTATCATAAAGACTGTGTGCCATTCGATAAGCAAGTTAATTATCCTGTACCGATTTTGCTATTATTGTCATTTTTATGATAAGCACATTTTGCATTTCTAGTTACCACTATATTAGTAACGTGGGGATGAAATGTCATGTACGTTATAAATAAATTAACAAAAAGTAGGAGAGTCCCACATAACATTGGTGTTTTGGGCAACACCCACAAAAAACAAGATTTTAATGGAGAAATAATTGTTAAAAAAGGAGCATTTGTTTTGTGTTTATTCGTTACAAAAAATCAAACAAAGAGAATATTATAGTTCAATTACGTAAGTTCCAAAAGTAAAACTAGCATGCGCTTGCGACCAACACACCATTCATTCAGTAAGATAGTCCTCCAAATACGCAGACAAACGCAGATGTTTCAATAAGACAGCTCACAATCAGAGTTCCCATCCATACATCAGGGCGATTAGCAGTCGTTTCGAGTGACTGAACTTTGTCGAGTCGTTAACCTCACTCGGACGCGTCCGCGATTTCAGAACCTCAAAAAGTACCTATTTGTAACACAACCTGTACCGTATTCGTGTTATAAACAAAATTTTAGATTAATCTCGACGATAAAATTCATGGCTATTTACAACTGAATGTATTATAAAGACGTGGCTAGACTGTTATCGTTTGTCTTTTGTTTACGATGCTATAAAATATTTGCGAAGTAATCAAAAACTTTTTTCATTGAAATAAATTTTCTAGGCTGTATGGCCGTACAGTCACGACTAAGAAGAGTATTTAATCTCTAATTTCTATTTTATTTTGTGACAATGTTTACCGTTTTAAGATCTGTTAACAAAATAATGTAAAAAGGAAATCAGATATAGGTACGTAACGTAAAGTCAGGCCGCGGATACGTTAGTTACGCGGCTCGCACAGCGGAGCGAACTATCGAGCGACGAGCGCCCACGTGACTTATCGATCAGCGCACCCACGACACTCGGAAAAATCAACCGCTGACAGCTTTCATAGGGCACCTCCACCTCTCAGGGCCGCCGCCCGCCGCGCCCCACTCCCCGCCCTCATTAGCGCCTTTGTGCCGCTCACTTGTCTTGTAATATGACGCCGTAATGATACCACTTTCGACTCGATTATTTGTCAACCTTCTCTGTGGTTAAGTGTCTTGCTACGTCGATAATGAATGGCGGTCGGAAGTGCACACTTGTATTATTAGAATTGATTAGTTTCACACGTCATATAACGTGGCAGTTTATTAATAACCCACAACAGGGAAGGCTTCGAAAATTAAGATGAGGTCATTGTTATATCTATGAGTAATTCGTATAATCTGGTATTTAGTAATCACAATCAACAAATTACCTATTGGCAAGAGCAAATCTGTGAGAAAACAAAAAACATAAAAACAATAATCTGAAAACCTAAAACCTAATTCAATTGGTCAAAAAACCGTGACCCCAACCTAGCATGACTAAAACGAGGCTGTATACGCGAGAATGTCTAATAAAAGTAACGTAATCGTTAATTAAAAGAAACAAGTTATATTTCCTTAAGAAGATTTCATGGTTAAAGAAATGTTCATTAAAGTGTTAAATTTAGTCTGTTACTAAGTCACAGAATATATACTAAAGTAACTAAGTCTCAATCACTCCCAAACAATCATAAATTGAGCAATACATAACGCACACAAATCACTTAATAGATGTCGGTGAAATCCTAAACGACGCGCCTTATAGTCAGTGATAAACTTTCTGCGAACATTTTCAAGTTGAATGCTGAATGAAAATCATTTCAATCGTTCAAATGTAAGGAGCGTTCGCACCGTATCCAAACTTTTGCTTCGATTGGAATTTAGACTTTATTCGGATTGCGTATGATTGATAATGCGGTACAAGCTAGCCACACAGGCGGCCGACACTGTCCTGTGACACTGACCTACATAATTTAAACTGGCCTTTTCACTCAGCGTATTATAATCGTAATTCGTAATGGAGTAAAGTTTCAGCTAATGTCCTTATCTTTCTTTACGCTCTTCTTATTATCTTAGATACTGAATATCTAAGCGTATAAAAAGTTATTGTAATGATTAATTTTACTTAAATTGATAAAAGTTTGTTACTAAAATAATGAAAATATGATGAAAACATACTTAAAACTACCACCATTAGCAACAAAACCATTTACGCTTTTAAAGCGCTTTTGCGAAATTAAAAAAAACATTTGTTTACAAATTATTTGTCGGAGTAACAAAAGAAGGGATAAATCAAATGATATTTAAATAAATCATTGTTTAAATCACATTAAGTCGTAATCACAACTGGCTCTGTCTTTACTGTTGCCCTAAAATCTGACTTGAATTTTATTGCGCATCAAATCCGACTTTTGCTCTAAGATATTATCTTTTACGATATCGTCTTTATTGTAAGTCGTATTCTAAGTGATATAATCTTCTCTTAAAGTTTTGAAGTGAATAATCTCGGAAGTTGAACCGACGTAATAGTTTTGCCCAAGTTTTCATCAAATGAATTCTTTAAGATAACTGAAACCTTTTTTTTCGGAAAGCTGATGACTACAGCTACTTTTTTTGCGATAGTCCATAAACTGTCATAAAATTAATACTACAGCATTAACGGAATAGTTTATTTGTTCAGAATAAATATATTCGCACAAGGCCTTGTCACTTTTGCTCTGTACGTGCCTCTAATGCCCCTACGAAATGAGCCCTGGCCCTTCCGAATCTGTTAACGTATGAGTTTCAATATGTTGACATTTTTAATGAGTAGCATCAAGCCCCTGCCTCATTACGAGTTATTATTGAAATGTATAAGGCCTATGTCACAGAAAACATAGGGCTTGGAAACGTTGTCAATATTGACATTTCCATACTATCTGAATGGATACGGTAGCCGGCGACGTCGCCATGGCGTCCTAATGAGTCAGGGCTCTTAGTGTAAAAAAAAAGTAAGTTAGTAAATAAAAAACTATTGTTATTAAATAATAAATAAATAAGCATATGTACTCACCGTGGGCGGGTGCGGCAGATGTTGCGGAGGGCCGAGCGGTCGCTCGCGGCGCGCCAAGGCGCGACGCACGCGCGTCTCTTTCGACGCGTACGCGCCGTAATCTGCACACAAACAACTTACATCACATACATTGATCTAAGTCACTACCAAATGCTTACTAAATCAGGTGTGTCGTAGCGATGTTAAATCTTTTAGTCATTTTAATCAGTGGAATTTGCCTACTACATTAAAATCAAAAATTCACCAAAACCAGCATGGGTGGAACTTTTCCTCCCTTCAAAGACCTTAGCAAAAACTGAAAAATCTATCCCTGTAGCTCTAATTTCTCACGTCAAATATTTTTGAATGACTGAGTTGTTTAATAAAATTAGACAGTCTAGTTTCTTCAACCCCTTATCAGAAAAAGATGCTATAACTATCACCTAAATGGAAATATGTTATTCATGAGTATAAGATTATGAATAATGCATTCTATTCCTTACTTAATGAAAGTATTATCAACCAGTTATTATTAGAGGAATTGCAATGAAATCATTTCATCAATAATATTAAATATAATTTCCATGTAAATTTTGAAAAATCAAACATCTCAAATATTTGATCCCTCTTAATGGATGTACGGGTGTGATGATTTGTTTATTTGTATCTTTAAGAGCCAATGTATCGCAAATGTAAAGATATGAGAGAATGGTAGTCATATATTATTGTAAACATCATGAAACAAACAAACAGTCTCTACATTGTTAAAGCAACGACGTTTGTTAACTGGAATATAATAACTTTGATTAATCAAGCTATCTGTTAAGAAAATATAGGGTATTATTCTGTAGGAATAGTTAGTAAATAAGTATCTTGAATTATAACGCGTCAAAATTATTTTGCCCTAAGCCCTAATTAATTATATTTTTTTGGAAAATGATGCTTTTATATAAAGAAGACAAATAAGTCCTCTACGTTGACGTTGATCACTCGCAACCACACGCATAGAATAAAATGTTTACTATTCTAATATAATGTTTGTTTTATAATGATATTATCAATTTTATTGATGGTAGATAGTAGTCATTCAACCCTGAATATTTACCCCATAAAGAATCTAGTTCATTAATTACAAAACATAGAGTTGCTTGTAATGGTGTCAATGTCTAAATAAAAATAACTCGACATGACAGTTTATTGTTATTTCCAGTGCAAAGTTGTTTACAATCGATTCACTCATCAGGGCCTGGCCGGGATACGTCAGCGAGTGTAATTAAGGCACTGTCACAGACAGACGCAAACAATACCTAACTACACTCCGAACAGGTTAAATGTGTGCTACGTTTACTCACTGCAATTGACAGCTAAACGTATCATTACAAGTATATTTTATTTGAAACGACCGATTGATCAACTATTTACTGTTATTATCTATTAATAGCTGATATAAAATTCAAATGTTTGCTTTTCAGACTAACCTTACGTCTGATGAAAAGTGGATATAAGGTTCAATTATTAGATCGTTACGTACAATTGTATGAAAAAGTAGCTCAGCATTTCTGCCAAAATCCATTATTATTATTGTAATAAGACCGCATGACAGCTTAAATGTGTTTTTGAAACTGTCGACTCTACCCCAAAAAAATTGAAATGATACTTGCTGTTTTTAAGGGCAACATAATTTAAGGCGACATACGAAAGCATTCAGCTTTTAAACCATTAAAGGACGACTTAGTTAACACATAAACACAAAAATATCCAAAGTTAAAAAGTTAAGTGATAAAAATTTACAAACCATAAATTTTAAGGGGAATATCGTAAAAAATCCTCTTAATATTACATCCAACGTTTCGTATTTGCATAATCTTTTCCCCTAATTACATGAGGGAGAATAAAATCATTTAATCTCGAATCTGACTGAAACATCTCGCAGTTAGAACGAAACTCAGAATAAACAACCGTGGTGAGGGCATTTGCATGTTGTTATTGAAAAATGTTAAAAGATTTCCCTCACTTCTCACCTCTCGCCTCCTTAACGCCTTCCTCGAGACGAAATTAAAATACAAATTGTTATCTGTCGCGTGAAATTGTGCGAAAAACTCCATTTCCATATTCATTAATCGGTGACCTGACGAGTGGCGCCTGTCCCGGAAGCAAGATTGCACTTCAATATTACAGCATTGCCAACCATCAGTTTTAACTAATGTTGATCTTTAGTCGACTATCGCTTAACTAACGATAGTCGTCTATTGCTAAAGATTATCGATAAGTAGGATGGATGCTCTCGATCACATCAAGAGTATCAATAGTGTCGAAACTATTGGCTCTAATAGTATCGATACTATCGTAGAGCCAACATAATATGTTCCGATAGTTCTACTATTGATAGTTTTTCATTATCTATAGTTTTACAAGCTATCTACACTATCGATAGTATTTATGATTTATACTATGATATTATCGACAGTATCGATAGTGGTGCTTAAAACTATCACACGTGCGCAACGCTAACTTCTATATAGCATAGGTATAATACAGCTGCTGTGAAAATAGTTTACATACGCGGGTCCTACACAGATTACTTTATTAATTGTCAAAAAGCGACACAAAGTTTCCAGACTTAAGTACTTTCATAAATTTGTCCCGAAGACGCTGTTAGGTTAGATTAAATTCAATCAGTTTTTCTCCGCTTTTACTTCAGTGAGCTTATCACTAAATATTTCGGTTAGTAAAATTCTTACTGATATTAAATTATAAGTAACTCCGTCTATGTGTCTCTATCTGTTACGCTTTTACGCCTGTACCGCTGAACCGATTTGGATGAAATACCCTCATTTCCTTGTTTTATAAGAATAACAAATAAAACAATATAATTACCTTTATGTAACCAAAACCGTGAGGTATAAAGCCCAAATGAAAAAGATTTAGTACCAATACCTCGTACGCAAATATCCTCATGTTAAAATACAAGAGATTTAACAATGATTATGTCGCCTTGTTAATAAATGATTCGTGCGTGTGTGCATGACCCGTTTTCCTTATCGACTGAAACTCGCCTGCTAATTAATATCATTAGCGATCGCGAACTAGTATATTTCACGTAGCATACAATAGGAATTTCGCAGTGAATCGCAACGCGGGCGGTAGTACCCCGGTCAATATGTAGAGTGGCGAGAGGGCGATCAATCGTGTTGCGGCGAGGGGGCGGCAACCACCTGTGGAGCCCTCCCCCCCTTCGACACGTGACGTCGACGCCGAGAAATCCACCCAAACGTAAACATTAATTCTTACTTCATTCTTCATTGTTCAGATTGTCGCTCGCGCCACGCGCGCATTCCGATCTCTGGCGTATTGGTAAACAAATTTGAGACGCGGCCGCGCGCGCCTCACCTCCGCAAACTAGTGCGGCTCATGTAATTTAATTATGCTCAAGGAATTAGGCCTGCGGTGGATGCCTACCCTTATTACATACTGACCGACCGCTTCATTAACATTTTCCGCTATTCCCCAAGAAATGTAACCTGTTAACTTCATTTTCCGACCATGTAGACCGTAATTATGAGTTATGAATAATTAAAGCAGCCCTTAAGAAAATAGTAATAAAGTTAGCCCATTTCGAAAATAAAGAACGACAGAATACGCATGCAATAACCGAAAGTGATGAAATAATCTGTAATTAGCCGATCATTCAAATCGAATTACAAGATCATTAACGTTGAGAAAGGGAATTTCCTAAACCACTACAAGATTGAAATTACCAAATTTCGTTGATTTCTTGACTAAAATACGTAACAAGCGAATGTAAGAGGCAATAAGTCATATTATTTTAATTAAAAGAAACAAAACTCTACATAGGTGTTCCATTAAGATCGTCCTAAAGGATTTATTTTAATAATTAAATAATTCTAACACCGAGTTATTTGACTCATTTGAAATAAAAAAAACTTATTAAAACAAGACGATATAAATATAGTTTAATCACAATCTAATTCTACACCATAGAATTACTAATATATATAAATATTCATATTTTCACATGTCAACTCCGTAATATAGATTGTATCATGTAGGTAAACCTCTGCATCACGTTCCTTTTGTAGTTCGTAGCATTAAAGTGACTCCGAAAGTAATAAACAAAGTTTCCGATAAAGATTACGTCGACACGTACCTAGAGATAACGCGTTCCTTGGTCGTGTTTGAATTTCTGATCAAGGCGAAGCGATAGCTGCAATTTCTTAGTAAAAGTGATACCCACCCATAGGCAAAACATGTTCAGTGTGATGAGGATGATGCGCGGGGTAGTCGTAGCGGTAGTACCGCGCGTAGGGGTCGTGCGCGTGCGGCGCGTAGTAGTGCGCGTAGGGCGCGTAGGGCAGCGGCGCGTACGGCGCGTAGCCCTCCCAGCCGGCGCCCGCGCCCGCGCCGTACTGCCCGTGCGCGCGGTACTCCCCGTAGTTGCAGCAGTCCATGGCCCGGCCCTACGCGCCTGCCAGCGCGCCCGCCCGCCCTGGCCATAGTGGCCATCCTCGCCCCGCCGCGCACACCCGCATCACAGCACCAGCACCGGACCCTGGCCTCAACTACCCTGCAGCATCACGACCTCGCTCTCTCCGCGACCATGCTCCGCGAACTCTAATCGAAACTCCAAAACAAACTGTCAGTGCAGAGTTCCGTCCGACGAGTCGCGATCGAGCGCAGTTTCGCGGCGGGAATCGGGCGCGAGTGCGACGTTAGTTAGCGAAAAGAGGTCGTTCGAGTTTGCCGGCGACGGCGAGAGATTCGATGGAGTGGCGGGGCGCGGGCCGCGGGGGAGGGGCGACGCCCGCTCGCCGGCGGCTCGGCGCAGCGCGGCGCTCGACGGACGCCGACTGAAGGCGCCTTGGAATCGATACGCCGCCGCCGCCGCCGCCCGCCGCCCGCCGCTGCCCGTCGCCCGCCGCCCGAGCGCCCGCCGCCGCCGCCCGCCGCGCCGCTACCTGCGCCCGTATTGCGCGCGAACTTTGTCTTCCCCGACGGAATTTTATATTTAGAACCATGGTGAAACGATTGATCGATACTTTGCACTATTAATTAATACACACTTTCACTCAACTTCAAATAAGGATTGAATAAATACATTCGATCGACAAAATATTGCACAGCCTGCGACGGCCCTACTCGGCGGTTTGACCGGACGGAGTTCGTAATTCAAAAGTATTTGCGGGTGATGCAACTTTTGAATCGGCAGACGTAACTTTTTTGCATTAGGGGCGTAGTGATGACTCTAGGAAGGAAGGCGATATAGCGGGTAGTTACGAAGTTTTATCGAATTGCGCGTGGGCGGCAGTGACCCATATCGCCGTAGTCATGTGGCGCAAGCCCGCGCCCTTCGTCCTTCGCACCATTACACCTTCCCGCGAACTTTTTAATCATTTACATACACTAACTAAGGCGTTTTCATCCTTCAGGCTTGAATGCCATACACGTTTTACCATGAACTTAAGGAAGTAAAGTCAAACAGTTTTATTATTTGGTAACCAGTTTAATCCAAAAATACAAAATAATAACATGACTTGAAATCGAAATATTTCGAAATAAATAGGTAAATAATATAACAATTTTGCCATCAAAATAAAATTATTAAAACATATATTTATTTAACGTTCCTGATAAAATTTATATACCTTAGTAACACAAAACAAATATACATATATCGATATAATTTTATGTAATTTTAATTAAATGTAATAATATTGCTTATCTCATTTATAAGTGAACAAATATGTAGATATTTATTGCATAATTACATAAGTAAGTTCTTATGAGAAATAAAGTTCTTTAAACCTAACAAATAGTGTACATAATATTTTTAACCTTTGAAAGATATTTACTACCTAAGTCTTGTCTTAGTTAACACAAATGTTAGTAGAGCGAAGCAGATCGCATAGCAGCGCGTAGTGATAACCCCGCCAGCTTCACATTTCTATCGAGATGCTCTATTGCATTTCAAACGTAAGTCAACCCGGGGTCCTCAAATATTGTATTGTAGGACAACAATATATCTTGAACAAATGTTAAACATGACTAACAATACTATCTCAACAGCTCATCTGTTAGCGTTTAAAAATATAATCTTTGTACGTTGTTACTACTTCAATAGAGATAAAAAGTTGTACTCTACACTCTACTTTGTACAAGTAACAAATTGCTACTTAATTGTAATTGAACTACAAACTAATAAAGTTTGGAGAAATGTTACAATACATAGTTATTTCAGTTTAGTGTACATGAAAGGGTACATTTACATCACTTCAATCCAAAAACCGGCCTGCTTTTCAACTTGTCAAGTTCCCGTTCGGAAGGAGAAGCGCGCGCCTGCGCTCCGCAATGAATGGTCCCACGAACGATTACTGACACATACCCGCGGCTGATAACTCAAAAACTGTCAAAAACAGTTCAACAAACAATATTATAGTGGTCGCTTTAGGTTACTTGTCGACCCTTCTCAAGGATGTCTAATAATCACTTCAAAATATACTAGAGACATCTAATTTTCATTAATATTTAATTTTTCCTCTGTTTAAATGTAAGTATGTTTACATCAAATACAAGAAATCTTCATGTTTCGATAAATGCAAAGAAGTATTTTTGACAGAATGTTTTTAGCTACAATCTACAATCATTCGATTAATGCAATTAAATTAATTTATGAAGCCGATTTTGTCTAAAGTTTGAGGATGTCATAGGTGTAACTTTAATATAATTTGTTTGTTGGTATTTATCGTAATACAATTAAGAATTTATATTATGTATTTCATTATTGATGGAACTAATTTACTACTCGTAGCTAGGAATATCTAAACTACAAATATTTAAACAAATGTGCAGTGAATATGATTGCATTTAGTTTTGCTAGGTCACTATATTTAGAATAAATAAATAAATAAATACATGTCCAAAAATAAGAATTCAAAATAGTACTTAATTTTACTTTGCCCATGTACATAAAAAATTAAAACTTTCGTTTTGTATCGCTGAAATGTAAATACCTAAGAACAATAAATCCAAAGACCCTAAATCGCAAACATGCATAATTATTATGAAATATTTTAGACTTTGACAGCAGACTATTTTTAACTTCTGCCTTGATATTTATTTTACTCACGATTGAATAAGCGGTATAAAGTTAACTTTGCAAATGACAGTATTAATTTGCTATAATACATGTTTCAATTTGCTGGTAACAGTTCGTAGA
The DNA here is from genome assembly GCA_949319885.1 of Mecyna flavalis. Taxonomy (NCBI): domain Eukaryota; kingdom Metazoa; phylum Arthropoda; class Insecta; order Lepidoptera; family Crambidae; genus Mecyna; species Mecyna flavalis. Next base: position 10,852,649 of record OX439430.1, read on the forward strand.
ATATTCGAAAATAATCAAGCTAGTAAAGTTCAATAGGATAAAAAAGAGAATAGTTCCTGACTTCTGACTTTTGTAAGGGTAGTTTATGAAAATTTTCAGAAAATATGAAAAACAAAAAAAAATATCAGGTTTAATTTTTTATGGACCTCCAAGTAGTTACTAAGTTAGTCCACTTTCATGATTTAGGGTTTCATTTGTTTCAGTGTTTAATATAATTTTCGTAAATCACGAATAATGTGTCGAGATTGTCGTCAACATTCGATCATTATACATAAGTAATGAGGTGATACAGCAATGAGCTATTTGAATTTCAATTAACTGTTCACAAGATAATTGGGTATTAGCGTTAATTATCCGTGGTCTATGTACTCGTAATATACAACAAAAGCATATTTATATGCATAAATAATTAGCTTATGTTTTGTGTAAAATATGAGCTTAGTCACAAAATAATGCAGATTTAATAATGAAAGCCAACTCGTTTATATAAAAAATGTTTTATAAAATAGTATTTCAGTGTTGCTAGTCGAGTAGGTATCCTATATGAGACTATACTTTAAATACTTAAGAAAATCATTTTTCTTCATAAACACGCTTTAAGAATATTCGCGGATATATCTTCGTGATTTCACATACCACCATTTTTGTATCAGTTATATTGACATCATAGAAGAGTAAAGTAAAGCATACACATACGGTATGTGACATACCCAATGAAGTAAACGTTATTACTGTTACCATTTTCTACGTTCTAAGTGATCGAAAGTTGATTATACGAAATTGTGGTCCATATAGAAGCCCGACCTTATAATCATAAAACCTAAGTGAAATGAAAGCGACGATCGATACCTGCCACTACATCTGTCTATGTCCTTGGCACAAACGAGAACATGAAGTGTTTCCCGAAAGCCGGGGTGTCAGACCGAATCGATAAAGGTTCCAACAGAAAGTCAATTAGGCTAAAATGACCTGCTAATAGTTTATCGCGTAAGTTCAGTTCGGTTGTTACTTAGTACCATCTGTGGTGAACGTGTCCCTATAAGTGTTCTAATGTGTAGCGGAGAAGCCTGGCGCGGGTTATCATGCAGATTGCGGCGAATCAATAGGGGCGCCTCGGCCACTGACGGCGGATGACGATCAATAGCGTCCCAGCGGAGCTGTCTCCGCATTAAGGGGCTTCCTCGAACGCCCTTACACCTACCACAACCTACCTACGCTTCGTACGCGGCACAATGCAACCCACCCACACACGCCCGGTGCAAAACGTCTAGCGGGCGTTGCATTTTGAATTGCCCATATGACGTCCCATTCAAGACGGAGTGGCCAATTAGTGTTACAATATTTGTTAAACTCTAGTTTATTTTATGAAATTTTTTAGTCAGTCTTTTTAATAAAAATTCAAATACTCGTAACGTAAGTTATTGTTGTATGTAGTCATTCTTCTAGTTTTACAACTGCAAATAATCTTCAAGGTTAGTCAAAACAAAATATATTTTAAAATGGGTGCGACTATTAAATTTTATATTTACATAATGCATAAATGCATTTTATATTTTTTGAAGGACCGATAACCTTATGGTAATGGTTTCCCAATAGAACTATCTCTAGGGTCTATTTTGCTTTTAAAAGATATGGGTTTTGAACTCTACACACCTACCTACTTACTAGGACAAAAATTCTAACATATAAATTATAATAAAACGTTGTTTTGTTTTCAAAAAAATTCTAACATATAAATATTATAATATAACGTTGTTTTGTTTTTGTCGTTGAACAAGTAAATTAAAACACGTCCTGTGTTCGTTAACTAACATTGATTAGAATCATTTCTATTTTTCGGCATTAATTTATCTTTATTTTGAAAATAAAACACAATTTTAACCTAATTAGATTAGAAATCTCCTTTGACATCACTTCTTTATTTTGCGTGTTTATAATTCCGGTAATTTAAGTAATTGGTTGCATTTAAACTTTATTTATATTAAACTAATTTGTAATAATGTCGTTAGTTTAGTTACATCGAAATTCAAATCAATCACAAAATAACATTTCAATGAGATATCAAATAACTAGTTTAGGCAAATATTCAGTTTGAGCAGAATCTCGCGGATTAGGTATTTGGCAATAGACAGACATCTCGCGAATTCTTAGTTGCTTCCTCCGAATGATCGATTCGTCTAAAGGAAGGTACTACGTAGATTAAAAATAGAACTTGATACACTACACACACCAGTGTAACAAGCTCTATTTTCTAACCCAGGACTTCGATATCAAGTGATAGAAAGTTACGTTTGATAATCGTATCACGTGATATCGAAGTCCTGGGTTCAATTCCTGATTTAGGCAAAAGTGTCGGATTTTTATAAACACCTGTGTAGTAGTAGGTACGAGTATGGTCGAGCATTTTATGTACCGGGCTGAGGTTTGGGTGCATTTTAGGTTCCATTCGAGGTCAGGTCAAAATTTGTTACAGGTTTTTGGAACACAGCTCGGATTTGTGATCACTGATCACCGATCCGCATTTGGTAAGCGTGGTAATTGCTCCAGTCATCGACATGGTGATATGATATGTTTTTAATTATAGCGGCCTTTGCCCTGCCTGCAGTGGGACATATAATAGCCAGATACTTTAGTTTTTACACTGTAGTAGATAAATATTACTGCATGCAGGCGCTCTCCACTTAAGCATCGATTGGTGCAGATAGTCGCTCGCTGTTCATATAGGTAACGTGTGTATTGCCTAAGGTATCGGTTCAGCCTTTTATTTCCGTAAACAAGTACTTAGCAATGGCAACCCTGACCTGTTTATTAAGTTTTCAAGATTTTTTTATGAATAAAAGGATGTAAGTTAACTGAGGTCTAAGGAACTGTGGAACTCCTGTTTTTGTTGCAAGCCGACACAAGACGTTTTTATAACTTTGTAAATAAAATTTTTATGATATTTAAATGTATGTGTCCCCTTATATATTGTTTGCATGTAAAAGATCGTTTTTAGCATTAATGATATTAGGTAGGTATAACTATCTACTGAGGCAGTTTGGAATACTTAATCTTATTTTCTTGATGTAATTCCATATTACACCGAAGGATAAAGCTATGAAGAAACCATAGCGACCTTGACTTCGAATATTTACCCGTTCCCTTTCCAATTCTGAGCAATTTATTAAATTATAGTCGAACGGTGAAACCTCTATGAATAGAGCAATACACTTGCTAAACAATTATCAGCCAACTTAATATCCCACTGCAGGGCAGAGGCCACTGAAATCAAGTTATCGTCACAATGATGGGTACTAACTCAATCACCACTCTTGCTAAATGCTGATTGGTGGTGGTGATCACATCAAACCCAAACTGTGTTCAAAAAAATCGACACAAATTTTGACTGAACTGGATTGAACCCACGACCTTAAGATCATGGCCCGGTGCACTTACTAAAACCATTATACCATCGAAGCGTTGTGTCCGTTCTACAAGTACCTATTAGTACCTAGCATTTGAAAAACATGCCAAGTTTAGGTAATTTTTTGCTGTTTTCATTAGGTTTTGACCATTTTATACTTTCTAACCGTCCAAAAACCCCTGAGTTTGTCACAAAAGTGAACAAAAAACAAGGTTCTAAACGTGTCAATTGACGTTTTACAGCTATATGGCTCTCTTGCCCTGCATTTTTTTGCCAATTCAACAATTATTGTTCTTATGGTGCGTCTATGCTTACGAAGCGAGCACGAGCGGCGCACGAGCGGAGCACGAGTCGAACCGTTCTGCTCGCGTGACTAGTGTGGACGCACTTACGAGCCTGCCACGAGCCTACGACGATCTCTCCTCGAACATAGTTTCAGCCTAAATATCGAAAAACCGGCACGCGGTGCGAGACAAAAAATTGTGTAGTTCTATCTCTTTCTTTTACGTGGTCTATCCGTATCGCCCTCTTTTTCTTGTGTGAATGCGATAGATACTATCAATTTGTATGCAATTTGTCTATAGTTTTCTCTGTCTACGGGCGGAGCACAGTCGAGCACGAAACGAATGCTCGAAGCGCGCTCGTTCGAGGCTCCAAGTCCGTCCACAGTACACGAATTTTGGATCGGCTCGTGCTCCGCTCGTGCGCCGCTCGTGTTCGCTTCGTAAGCATAGACGCACCATTACATGTATGATCCATACATATTATATTTCTCTTAATAACGAAATAAGTAGAAATTGCAATACCTACTGACCCACGAGCCCAAATCATTTCCTCAAGAAATATAGACTAGACATAGTAAATAGACAACGAACGTCTATTGACGTCTTTCGCCAAAGCCTTCTGTGTCGTGCGTTATTTACAACTATGCTCAACCTACCAAGGCCACTCTGAAAGATTTCGCCGATAATCTCCGCGAGAGCTCTTATCGGTCGTCGGAATATGAGTAAGTAGGTACTTAGGTACCTACTCAGATTTAAGTAGTGCGGTGAAATGGTGGATTTGAAACTGCTGGCGCTTGAAGCGATGGATCCTTTAACACGAAACTAAAAAGTAAAGAGTACGGAAAAATAGAGAATCAACTCTTCAGGCTTAGGTTCATTCTGTAATGTAGCTGAGCCGCTCTGGTATAAAATCCGGAGGTCGGTCGGTGGTCAGACTTTTTCGAGGCCTATTGGTGACACACGTGTGCGATGCTACCTTAATAAGTACCTATCCACTAAAAGTGAATTCGAGTGGACTGCGTCTGCCAATTGAAATATCAAATATCATCAAAAAAAAGAAAGTTCAACAATACTTTATATAAAAAATCATATTGTTTATTACATTTGCTTTTATTAATTTATTAATATGAAGATAATTATTTAGTTATACATAATATATAATCAGCACTCCCTGCCCAGATGTACCTAGGTACTTAAGTGCTTGTTGTGTCCAATGTTAGGTACTTCCACCAGACACACGTAACCGGTAATACCTTTTCCTCGCTAATCAAAAGTGTAGGTGTGCCGTGTCGATAACAAAAAGCGTCTACGTCTGCGCAACGCCTAAAGTTTCTCAAAATCATTTATGAAACCATTAAATCTTACCACAATATAGACTCACGCGTTTAATACTTTTGGTAACTAAGTGAGAAAGTATTGCTGCAAAAGGGAAGCAAAGTAAGGTCGTGTTATTTAAAGAACTGTGGGCACCTACACAATAACTTTTGCCCAACCAGTTAATTTCGAATTTCTTCTAAGGTTTCCAACCCATACAATCAGAATACAGTGGCAACAAATTATAGCTTTCCTTGTAGTAGGTAACTAAAGTTTGAGCGTGGGTAGGTAAGGCTTTGTAAAAACAACTGTGTAGACAGGGTTCATGATAAAAATAATTTTAATGGTTTAGAAATAACACACTAGAATATTTCATTAGACTTTGTCGCGATTTAATTTGGGGTTAGCTTGAACCTTGATCATGAAACCTTGGAATATCTTAGATGTCTTCTTCTTGTATTTTGGAGTACCTAACCGTCAAAATATCCCCTAGAAAACTAAACCAGAAAATCCTAACTATAGTTTTTGAATGTACCTATATACCTACAAACGTTCCCGCCTATAGCATGTTTTATTTATAGGATTTCTGAGCCTGGCTAGCTTCTACCCTACAGGTGAAATCTGTCGTTAAAATAGCTCCGGTTGTTTACCGACAATCGACAATATTAATGTGGAAGCCATCACAATTAAAATCTAAGGCTCGAAGATCAGGCTACGCTTCTGTGGAAGGAGCGCATTGGGTAACGATTTCTAGTTAGGATGCGTGCATTTACAAAAAAAATAATTATTATAGTTAGGTAAGTATATCTATCTATATTCTACTAATTTTCAAATTCGCGAACAGAACGCCCGCTATCAAAGTAGCGTTCAACAAAATTACTTTGAACTCTCCTACTAAAGTCATTCATCTCATCCATCAGCAACCGAGCTCTGACCTCGGCGCAATACTTTCTCAAGGATTTGTTTCTGCATCTTTGTATGTCCTAAGCAGTCTCTACTGACTCACTCGATATACCTATTATGCTGGCCATACACCATCCTTCCTATCGTCAAGTCGGCATGACGCGATCGATTGGATCAAGCCGAATTGACCATGTGTGGGCGTGGATTGGCATGACAACTCTGGTTCATTAATGTTTTATTTTAATTATTTTATTCTTAAGTTTCTTGAAACTTTATTTTTGAAAAAAAGTGCGGAGTTTATTAAGTTCAAAAGATAAATAGTATGAAGTACCTACCCACATTGTACCGTACGCGTATTCCTAATAATGACGTCATTACGCGTTAGCTTACGTAAGCTAACCAGGGCACTGTTTGATCCAATGCAATAATCCCACATTTAGAAAAAGACAACAGAATAGCTACTTAGCTACATTTTGTTAAACAAAATGTGTTACTAAGAGCAGCTCAGATCTTAATTTACACAGATACATGATTTCTTACTAAACACTTTATCACTTTGTTAGTTATATACTCGTACTTAGATATGGAACACAGTAAATTTTTAATAAAAGTCTAAATAAGAAGCTTAAATGTTTTATTCATTCATAACATAATTTAAACTGTAAATCTTGTAAAATTCAGAATAAAATGTTCAACAATTCATTATATTAACGTAAATATATTAATTAATAATAAAATAACTACAAATAGAACTATCATGTAAATCTAAACTTCCATTATTTCAAAAATAATTTTATGTTCCCTTACACAAATAGTATAATTTATCAATTTTAACTAATGGCATTCGACACATCGGAGTTGATCAACAAATTCCTATAAAAAAAATAATTTGAGATATGTAACAAAGTAAAATTATTAATCACTACTTGGAGACTAATAGTAATCTAATAAAAAAGTAATTAAACTATAAAAAATTTCGGTAACTTACAAAGTAAATTTTAACTATTTTGATAACTTACTCGTATATTAAATAACTGATTTTGGCACAATTCACCAAAATAATATCATATTTTTTTAAATCGTTTTTCTGCCATATAAATACGACTTACAACAGAGTTACCTATTAGGACTTGGGCACAATTATTTATCACACTCCTAAATAAAAATGAAACCATATTTTATACATCCTACTCAGATGTAGATTTTCGGGTTCTCATCCCCAAAAATCGTCTGATAGTTGTTTTTTTTTTTTTTTTGTTAATTTAAAGTTGTTTAAATTAATTTAAAAACAATGTAGAACATCCCATAAAAAACGTTAAATTTTGTTCATGCCTAGTTCACATACTTAGCTCATATTCGATAGTAGGTAAGTTCAATTCAGTTTCAGTATTGTAAGGTAATGAAGAGCCTTAGATCGAAAAAATGTAAATATATTTTCCTCTGCACCATTGATTAAAAAACGCCCACTTCCATTATTTTTATGAACTGTTAATAAAGATCATAAAGTAAAAACAAATGATAAAACTATTACTGGTTGCTGTGACAAAGACTTAGCTGCCATAATAAAATTATAAACCATAACAATAATATTTTGTATGTCTGATGTATCAACCAATACATCCAATACAGTCATTTCCAGATTTTAATTTATAGTCACAATTTCTTTTATAGCACCGACCAGGTAAAAAGCCTGCTAATCCTAAGATTATTCAACATGTCTTGCACCAAATTCTGGTGTAAATAACATAACTAACAATAATAAAAAGCATAATCATTATCCTAAAACACATGTTACATGCATTTATATCAACGCACGCAAATATAAATATATTAGAAATAAGAAAAAATTAAATATTTTTAAATAGTTGTTTGAATCTTTCAATTAAATTTTCAGTCAGTATCACAATGGAACATTTTTCATTCATTGTATTCTATGTCATGTATGTTGAACTTATTATCCAAGTAGCAAAACATACAGCACATGTTTTTACTAAATTTAAAAATTACAATATTTTCAATTAGCATTCCAGTTTGCTATTTCATAAGTTTGATAGTTATATCACTTCATAGACATAAATAACTTTTCCCACAAGGCACATTTTTATTCCACCATAACAGTCAATTTCAAAGGCAATAACAAGAAATAAGGCACATCTTAATACCAAAACGGTTACATTAGTTTCGTTGTCCATGACTTGACCACATATGTTCTTTAAATGTCTCACGCATTGTGAATGACCTGGGACAAAGGTAGCAACATAATCTGTTTGTCAAGTCTGAGTGCATTAATCTTACATGGTACTTAAGTGCTGATTGGTTTGAATATTTCATTCCACAATGAGGACAATCCCCACAGATAGCTGCATGATTTGATTGCTGATGGGAAACACCTTGAGATGTAGAAGCACCAGCTCCCAGTACTGGGACAGCAGACATTCCGGCCAATAGGAGTAAAGCTTGAGATTGTTCTTGAGAGTATGAATTTTCAGTATCTGTGCCATCTTGGTGTTCTGACAATAACACTTCAGGCTCATATTCGATGTCCGATTTAGGCGATTGTTTTTCTGGTTTCACCAACATTTCGTCAGAAGCAATTGTTTTTAAAGGACTCTTAGAGGCAGCATTTGTAAAGTTTATGGTGTCAGTGTTACCATCCTTTGACCTGGTTGTAAGTGTGTCCACATTTGTTCCTTTCTTTGCTGTACTGTTAGCAATGACATCAGCTTTAGCTGGATTTATTCCTAAAAAAAAATAAACAATATTTTATCAAATGAAAAAACATTGTGATTGATTACTATCTGTTACAACCAATGACGTTGAATATACAACTAGACACCCAATCTCTAAGAAAAATTCCTCAAAAAACGTCCGAGTGGCTGTGACACTGATGACATTAACACATTCTTTCAAATTAACATCTTATCTCGTGGCATTTAGTGTTTAATGTCAATTGTATACAACTAAACGAAAACTCTGCCCAATAGTCGGGTGGGCAGACTTTTGCTTCGGACAATATTTGAGCGTGATTGTGAGTCTAGTTTTTTAATTGAACGCCATTGGTTACAACTAGGGAATGCAATCTCGATCTCGCGAGATCTCGTTTTTGCGAGATCTCGGCCTTTTTTTGCGAGATTGAATCTCGGTCGAAAACAGGACGAGATCTCGCGAGATTAACGAGATTGCACTCGAGCACAAAAACCTCTTCGAAGCCCGAACTGACACGGTCGGACTTGCGATCTGTCGGTTTCGTTTGGTGCGGGTGAGGCGGCAGCTTGAGAAAGTGGTCTTGGGAGGAGGTGTCTCTCAGTTTCGTTCGTGTCGGGCGTGCAACAATGAGGCTCAAACAATATTTGAGCCTTGATCATCGAAGGAGGATTGCTTGCCTCTCTGTCTTTTACAGACTCCACTTTGGCGAGTGTTTTTCTCAACTGCATAACTACTTTCGCCAGCTCCGTTCTATCACTGAACGACTAGACTGAGAGACTCCATCAGTATGCAATCGAGAGAGAGTCAAGACCACGAACTAAGCAATTTGCTTCGTCTTTTTTGATACGGACTGCGCGGGAGTGGAACTCTCTGCCTGGGTCAGTCTTTCCTACCTATCCATTATAACTTGGGGCTCTTCAAGGCCAGAATTAACGGGCTTTTTCTGAGCAAGTGCGCTCTATTGTAGACCGCATAGTTGTTTAACATCAGGCAACTGTGTGGTCAAGTGCTGGCTTAGTTCAAACATTAAAAAATATATATTGAAAAAAAATCGTAAAAATAAAAACTGGTTTCTGATGTTTACGCGGTTACTACACATTAAATAAAACAATGTAACTTAAATGGATAAAAACTCGCGATATATTCTACATTTTAAATTTAAAACCCGACGTTTTGACCACTTTTCAACAGTCGTAATCTCGGATTTTAAATGTAGAATTTGTCGCTAGTTTATATCCGTTTTAAGTTGTTTTATTTCGTGAAAATAAATGTTTATCTTATAATACTTATGATTTTTATTATAATTTTATCCTTATGTAATCAAATATTGTGATTATTTGCAAAAAAACACGCAAAACTGCCAATCTCGCGAGATCTCGATTTTAGCGAGATCTCGCAGCACTGATATTCATAATCTCGCGAGATCTCGCTTGAGCCCTAATCTCGCGAGATTTGCATTCCCTAGTTACAACAGATTATACTTTTAACATTGTTTACCTTGTAGTAAGGATCTGGCAAGCATACTATTTTCATAATCTGGAAGACTTTCATCATTTTCAGAGTTAATATTGAGAGGAGGCACTGGAGAATTATTTTCTTCAATCCGTTCAGTTTTAATTATTACTGGAATGTTCTCCCCTTGAGAATTGATCTGAAATGTAATTCATAAACAAATTACTTATATTATTGTGCCCTTAAAAATAGGATATTGAAGACTTATCGTTAAGAAAGGTTAATTATAAACAATTATAATTTGTGCTTCAATTACCTGAACAGACATTGAATTTTTGCCGTTAGTGGTAACAGTAGGATGTTCATTTTTGTTTTCAGATTTCTTTTCCACATTATTTTCAGGTACAAACACAGAGTTATCTGATTTTGTCATTTGTGGTAAGTTATTTCTATTATAAATATCACATGTTTCTAATATTTTGCTCTTTTTAGGACCATCTCCAATGGTAACATCATTGGGTTTGTCTGATGTACTGCTTCGTCTCTTCTTCAAGGCAGGAAGTTTAGTTTCCTTGTGACCTCCGGCAAAATGAGATTTTGGTGATATTGTTAACTGTGTGTACAGTTTGTTGGATGGGTTAGGAGACGTAAAGTTTTCTTTCTGTAAAATAACAGGTATAACTTATGTAAAAAAAGTCAATGCATTGACACATAATAAAAATGTGTTGTTAGATTAGTTGTAGACTTCATCTCTAAATAATTACGTAAATTAAATTAATCAATATTTTTGTAAATTTTTAACCACTCAACGCCGAACCGGCACTCGGGTGCCGCATAACAATAGATTTTCTATTGTGTCTAGTAATCCGGGGCTAGAAGGATTAAAGCTCACTTTATTATGAGTCAAAGTAGTTAAAATAGTTCGTAAAAAAAATATTTTGCCTAATGTTTATAAGGGTTTATTTCTAGTAAAATAAATGTTAGTAGTCTATTCACCTGTTGTGTAACTCCAGTTAGGCCTTTGACTTGCAATAATGCTGCTGTGTGGAGAAAAGAAGATAATTTGCTCTCCTCAATGAATACCTCGCCTTGGTACATGTATGATAGAAGACTGACAATATCATCTGCGGACACATCCTTTAGAATTATCACTGGATGCTGGCATGGATTCTCCTGAAATTCAAATTTAAAACATATTATTAGAATATTAATATGTTATTATACAAAAATAATAAAGTGTTTGTAAATCACAAGGCACTCTCTTTCTTAAGTTAAGAAATAACAGGTACATTATCAGTATTCTACATAAAAGGGTGAATTAATTTCCACTACAATATACAATGTAATTTGACAGAACTGTTAATAAAACATTTATTATTTGTTTACTAAAACAATATGGTTCAATCAATAGAACATAAAAGTATTTTACATATCCAATTATTATTCAGACCATGATATAAAGTGGCAAAAATTTATTACTCTTATTTTATTATACAAGCTATAGTTATTAAATTGAACTCTCTAAAAGTAACTTGAATACACTGACCTACTCTTTCAAGGACACAAACAATAACAAATCATTTAAAACATAATCCTTTAACATTATAGATGATATAACATAAACAAAATTTTATATTTATAAACTAGAATTTTTGAAGACAAGAAATGTTAGACATTAAACTTTTTTAAATAATTATGCTACAGCACTGAACTTCTTGGGAAAGTGTGACTGAAGTGCAATAAAAGTGTGTGCATCAACAAGTATTAGATTCTCGTAAATGTAAGTACAAGAACGAAGGTTATTTAATGTCCCCAGTCATTCACCTTGAACACATTCCTGAAGTACGGACTGCACGCGGACAGTATGACTTTGTGGGCCTTGATGTTTCTGCCTTCGCAAGTGAGTGTAACGTCCACCAAATCCTCTGAACACTTTAACGAATCTAAAGCACTGACTATATTTGTTTGGAAATTGTTCCAACGTAAACAAAACTGATCTGCCATTACTACGTATTCTGCTGAAATACCTGCAAAAATAAACTTTTTACTCAATCTACTTTTTGACAGCAAACTTGAAAACGCACTATTACAACAGCGAATAATGAACTTAACACACCTCTTCAGTTTTACACATTACAATGTCAGAAAACATTAGACCTTTAGTCAATTATAACAGTTAAAATATTAATCTAAACTGATAGTAAAATGCATAAAAATGCAATGCATGACCTCCATTGACACTTTCTTTCACTTCTGTATGCTGTGTGCATTTGTGTGTGTGGGTATGTCAGTCGGTGCCAGTGCCAGTTTATGTCTATGGTTTTTTGTTTATGGCCAGTGTATTACTTTATAGACCGACAAACTTATCTGTTCCGGTGGCCAAAATTGGAACTACGTAAAATGCAATACAAAAACGATATAAATGACAGTATTAAATAGACAGTAGCGACGCCGCCACCGGAACAGATAAGTTTGTCGGTCTATACTCTATGGTTTATGGTGTGAAGAGTAGAGATGGGCAAAGTGTTTCTGCCCGGCAGGTAAGAGTGGGAAGATTCCCGGCATTTTGGGAATCTTCCTTATTTGCCCGAATAAATGTCCAATCACTGGGCATTTATAAATACCGATGAATAACAGTTGGTAGTCATTCAATAGGCTTACGACCTGGTAGAAATGATTGTTTAAAAAATCATATTAGTCATTTTAGGCACCCATACATATAAATACAGGCTATCATATCTATATAAATAAAAGAGGGGACTGACTAACTGACAATCAACGCCCAGCCCAAACTACAAGCATAATTAAATAAAACTACTAGCATAATTTATCCAACAAAACATGATGAGATGGTCCCCGAGCACAGTCGATCCAGTTAGGAGGAAGATCTTAAATATACTTTTATCACGTCGGGGTCGCCACTATAGGAGATCTAAAGCTTCCTTAAAAGTGAAAGATCCCCTTGTGGGGAATGAATTACCAAAAACATCTTTTTTTTTTTAAACTGACACCTAACCTAAAATCTACTTCCCGAACTCCATGACTACAACTTTTAAAATGACGGAGTGAAGAGTGCTTGTTGAATGCCGCTTGAACCGCTATAGAGTAACGCACACTGTGGAGGCAGACCATCGTTGTAAGGTCGGTTTAAAACGAATCAAACCATGCCGTTGAAAACCAAAATTTTGGTTTAAAACCGTTTAAAACGGTGTTTTACGGTTTTTATGGTTAGAAACAGTGTTTTTTTAATATGAACTCAGAATGGATTAGATTATCGAATTCGCCATGCAATGCAACGGAGTACCAAACTGTGTATTTTCATGTTTATCAGATTTTTTACTATGATACTATTACTGATATCGACAAACAACCAAACTATATCACATACATTGAGCTGATCCCAAAGTTAGTGTAAAAGAGCACATGACGTGTGTTACGAGTATCAAAAATAACGAAGTTACCACAAATTGGTACCTTATTACATATTATACTTAGACACAGAACAAACACAAATCTTTATCACCTAAATGTTTTCGCATAGTCATAGAACTCATAGAGCATGCTGCATGCCAAACAATTAATATGTCCTTTGTTTAAAATCAGTTTTATTAGAGGTCCTCAATCGTTCAGTGTAGCTCGATAGAAGAATCGATTATTTACGAATCGAAGTTTTAACATTCGTTTTAGGTAAGACTACGCCTCTAGAAATGTCACTGCGACACCTGTCGCAGAGATCATCCAAAACTTAACAAACCATAAATCTATGGTTTTTGCATTGCAAAACTATAGACCGACAAACTTATCTGTTCCGGTGGCGGCATCGCTACTGTCTATTTAGAACTGTCATTAAATATCGTTTTTGCATTGCATTTCACGTAGTTCCAATTTTGGCCACCAGAACAGATAAGTTTGTAGGTCTGTATTTTGGCCACCGGAACCTTAGAGTAGAACATATTATTATGGAGATGCCCTATTGATCTATACAAAAAATTGCTTATATGAATATACATCGAATCGACACTTGCCTTACAAATATATACTTATCTCTTTTCATCTAAGTGATTGTTGCGTATGAAAAAAGAGACAGATATCTTTGCATTGTACCCATTTTGGCAACACTTTTTAGTGACGTCACACAGTTTTTGACGCGTGCCGGTTTCGCCATATTAAGTTCCAGCTAGTGATGTTACAAAATATTTTTAAGTATCGATACGTTTTAGATAGTTATATTCTGCAATGGTATATTTCTGCAGATTTCCTGTAAGTGAAATATAAACGAGAAACGAGCAACATAAACTATTACTTGCTCAGTGTATAAACTCAGAGGGGGGACTAAACAGGCGATACCGGCACGCTTCAAAAAAATGTGACGTCACTCAAAAGTGTTGCCAAAATGGATACAATATTATGTCTCTTTTTTCATACGCAACAATCACTTAGTTGAAAAGAGACAAGTATATGTATATTTATAATGAAAGTGTCGATTCGATGTATATTTGTATAAGCAATATTTTGTACAGATCTATGTATTTGTTTTAATAGGGCGTCTTTATTTATGTTTCAGTATTTTCAGTACTCAGAGGGCAATTCATATTAACCATGTGAAGTTGAAATTTCCATAATAATATATATAACTAACCTATTGTTATATTAAGGCACTGCATCATCATTATTTTGTGATAGGAAAATAAGAAACTATTTATAGATTTCTAACAAAATATGTGCATTTATGATCGACACGTAAACTTGTATCGATAAATATATCGATATATAATATTTGTTGCACTACGGTCGGGCGCTATCATTGGTGGCGCCATTTTGTGTTCCAACTTTAGGTATACACGTTTTGTACCTACTTAGGGCATCTCCATGTGTTCTACTCTAAGACCGGAACAGATAAGTTTGTCGTAGAGTTGCCCAACTATCGATAGTTTCGCTATCGATAGTTGACCTTGAAAAATAGTAACAATATCGATAGTGCTATCGATAGTATCGATACTATCGATACTATCGATATTACAAATTAACCAATACTATTGATCGGAAGCAAGACTATCGATAGTATCGATACTATTACATTTCAATACTATCGATAGTATCGATTGTTTTTTATCAATACTATCGATACTATCGAAAGTATTGTGACACTGGCAACCAACGGCGTACTCCATGGAGCGATACAGAAAAATAAAACATTGTTTAAAATTTGACGGATTAGGCGAGTGCTGGAAAATAATTGAGGGATTGGTAGGTTGGACGTTGAGTTAGGAAGACATGAGAAAAATATAAGTCTTGGAATATAAGGATATTTTATTTTATCTACCACCAACCTATCGCATATGGTGGAGGCGCGATTCTAGCATAGTTTAGGGAAAGTGATAGGGACAGTACGCGGCGAAATAATATTCGCGATCGTTATAACAGCAGAATAGGATAATTTTGCTTAATGTTGTAGAGAATTTACCAAGAAGATTCAAGATGTCGGCAAAATTCAATGGAATACGAGGGGATGTGGAAGACTTCTTGCAAGAGTTTGAAGTCATAGCTAGCATTAAATCGTGGAAAAAAGGCAGAAATAACCGAAGATAAAATTTTTATAAAGCAGTTCATAAAAAGTGTAAGACCAGAAATAAAACAATTATTTATTTCTAAGGTGTGTTCGAGCAAAGGTGAATTAAAAGCGGCTGTGCAACAAGTAAGTGAAATAGAAACGGAATCTCGATCCGAGAGGTACCAGTTGGCGATGCCATCTGAAAACTACGTTCTTCCATCGAGAAATCATGGGCAAGGTGATGAGTCTAGCCCTAGTGCGTCGCTTCGTACAAGGGAAGACACATCTGCTGCTGTTGAGACTCATAGATCGACATACACCACACCATCTACTGGGTTTCCTCAGCAAGGAAGATCATTTTCTTCGCGCTATAATTTTCGAAGTGTAAATAGACCGGATTATCATCAGGCGAGTAATCAACGATCAGATTATCGTCGGTTGAATAATCAACGACCTGTGGAACTGAGCGGAGCGTCACGCCCTGGAGGACGGCAGGATGCTGTTGCATCTTCCACGGGATAATCGCACCCAAACGAGCAGCATCGTCGCTAGGTAGAGGGGGTGAAGCGGCGATGACCATTCCAACCCCCAAATCTGATGGCAATGCTGGAGGAGTACCGCACCTGAAGATACTCATCAAGGAGACAACGTTGCATGCATTGGTGGATACCGGAGCATCGGTGTCTTGTATTCCTTTGTCAAACGTTAAGCAGTTAGGGTTCAATCATGTTGAGGTTGCTGGTACTAAGTTACGTTCGTTTGGTGGTTCATTTGTGAAGGTGGTAGGATTTTTATCGTTGTCATTTTTTATTGAAGGTTCAGAGTTTATGCATAATTTTTTTGTAATTGAGGGCATGGAAGTTTGTCCAATATTGGGACAAGACTTCTTGAGAAATTATGGTGCGATTATTAATTTTGTGAAAAATTGTATCACTTTGAAAGACAACGTCACAGCATTCTTTTTTCCACAGCCAAACGTAGACAAAGACTCTGACACAACTCTGACTTTTGTTTCGAATGAAGAGGACGAAGTACGATTTTTCGAAGAAGTTCGATTGAATAAAAATGAATATATATATTTTATGAATCTTCTGGAAGAAAACAAAAGAAAATTATTTTCAGATTTTAAGGTATCCAAACCGGTTGATGTATGCTTTAACATTAATCCAGGCTTACCAGAGAAACAGCGTGAGGATTTAAATAATTTATTGATGAGGTATAGGACATCTTTTTCGTTTTCAACGAAAGAACTTGGTAGGTATTCTGAGTCGTATGTCCTAGTTCAAACTTTGGATGAAGAACCAGTTCATAAACCGCCATATAGGGTTTCATTGAAACAGAGGTGTCTTATTGAAGAACAAGTGAAGGAGATGTTGGAGAATGGGGTCATCCAGGAGTCACGAAGTCCGTACGCGTCACCTGTGGTGTTAGTGAACAAGCCCGATGGATCGGTTAGGTTTTGTGTTGACTATCGTGCGTTGAATAAGAAGGTGAAGGTGGACTCTTATCCGATACCTCGTGTAGACGATTTGTTAGGTTATTTAGAAGGGGCATGTTATTTCGCAGATATCGATATGAATTCCGGGTATTGGCAATTAAGCTTAGGTGAAGGAAAAGAAAAAACGGCTTTTATCACGCATTGTGGGTTATTTGAGTTCAATGTTCTACCGTTCGGGTTGAAGACAAGTCAGGCTGTATTTCAGAGAGTCATGGATAAAGTTCTTGCAGGACTTAAGTATAGGTGTGCGATTGTCTATGTTGACAATATTTTAGTATTTGCGAAGACATATGAGGAATTTGTGATGGCTTTGGAGTCAGTCCTTAAGAGGTTGCAGGAGGCGAATCTCACACTGAAGCCGTCGAAGTGTAAATTTGGTTATAAAGAGGTTATTGTTTTAGGACACAAGGTTTCAGCGAAAGGAATTGGACCAGACCCAGATAAAGTCACTGCAATGAGGGTGGTTAGGCCGCCAAATGATTTAAAAGGGTTAAGGTCGGTGTTAGGTTTATTTTCTTATTATAGAAAGTTTATAGATAACTTTTCGCTGTTGGCGTTACCGATGACAAACCTATTAAAGAAAGGAGTGAAATTTCATTGGGGTGAAGAGCAGCAGTTGGCGTTTGAGGCATTGAAAAGTCATATGTGTAATGGTTCAGTGTTAGCATATTTTTCATCGGATGAAGGAGTTGTTACAAGGTTGTTTGTAGATGCGAGTGATAGGGCTGTCGGTGCATGTTTAATGCAGGGAAGGGAGAATATGAGACCGATAGCATATGCCTCTAGGAAATTGTCGGCAGCAGAAGAGAGGTATGCGATTACGGAGAAGGAATGTTTAGCGCTCATTTGGGCTATTAATTATTTTAAACACTATTTGTGGGGTCAAAAATTCCAGGTAGTGACGGATCATAAAGCGTTGATATGGTTACGCAGTAATAGGGAACATGCAGGAAGGCTTGCTAGGTGGGCGTTAGCAATCCAAGCGTGGGATTTTGATATTGTCTATTGTAAAGGTAAGGAAAATGTGGTAGCGGATTTTTTGAGTAGGAATCCGTTGTGTGAAGGTGAACCGGCTGGGTTACAAAAGTTAGAACAAGAAGATGGTTTGCAGGTGTATGCGTTGGATATTCCTGATATACAACAGCATCAAGCAAGAGACGAGTTTTGTTCTTACATGATAGCTAGAATACAGGGTCGTGATAATTCTAATAATTTTTGTATGATTAATGAAATTTTGTATAAACGGGTAAGGAGGCAGGATGGTTCAGATGGGGAGTTATTAGTTTTGCCAAGGTCACTTTTTGAAAGATGCTTGCAGGAGTTGCATGATGATGTATGGACGGGTGGCCATTTGGGAGTGTATAAAACGTATGCGAGGTTCAAAGATAGGTATTTCATGAAAGGAGCTGAGAAAGAGGTTGAAAGATATGTAAAGTCTTGTCTATTATGTCAAGAACGAAAAAAATGTTTGAAAGTTGCCCCGTTGACGTCTGTCATTGTTGACGAAATTTTTGAAAAAATCGGCGTCGATGTATTGGGTCCGATTAAACGGTCTAGCAGTGGAAATAAATATATAATTGTGGCAATTGATTATGTGTCGAAGTACGTTGTTGCCAAAGCAGTACCCAAGGTAACTGGTGAAGTTATAGCTAGGTTTTTGAGGGAAGAAATCTATTGCAGATTCGGAGCTGTAAAGGAAATAATCACGGATAGGGGCTCTGTGTTTACGTCCAGAGTAGTAGCTGAGGTAGTGAGGAGGTATGGGAGTTTGTTAAGGCATTCAAGTGTTTTACATCCGCAGGGAAATGCGCTTGTCGAACGTCAGATTCGCACATTGTTGGACATGTTGTCGAAATATGTGAGTGAGGATCAGTCTAATTGGTGTAATCATTTACAGGATTTATTATACGCTTATAATACTAGTAAGCATGCATCAACTGGTATGGCACCGTACGTACTAGTTTTTGGACAAGAACCGAAGATTCGATCAGACATTTTATTGAGTCGGAATGTGAACA
Source organism: Mecyna flavalis (assembly GCA_949319885.1). Classification (NCBI taxonomy): domain Eukaryota; kingdom Metazoa; phylum Arthropoda; class Insecta; order Lepidoptera; family Crambidae; genus Mecyna; species Mecyna flavalis. Next base: position 10,871,778 of record OX439430.1, read on the forward strand.
ACATAGTGTCTGTGGAACAGAAATGTGAGTTTAAGAGACGAATTACCCGTTTGGCTGTTGAAAATATAAGAGATGCGCAGAGGACTCAAAAACGTAATTATGATAAGAAAGCTAAGCAAGTTGGTTTTAATGAGGGTGAGTTGATAATGTTATATACTCCTATTAGGCGTGTAGGCAGAACATTTAAATTATTGCGTTTATTTAAAGGTCCATACATAGTGGTAAGAAGGTTGAATAATTTGAATTATTTAGTCAGGAAATATAATAATAATCGGAGTAGATTGCAATTAGTTCATGTGAACAGGATGAAAAAGTTCTTTAGTAGGAGCCAATTGTGAATATGAATTTTATCTTTGTTTGTATATTTGTATATATGTAGTGTTTTGTAAATATTAATATAATAAATGTGTTTCATATGGAGCGCTACTGCTGTGAAGTTGTGGAAAATAGAAGTTTGTTACTGGAGGAGCTGTGCTACCCTCCGAGATACAAGTTCAATATGGAGTGCAACATCGCAGCACGTCTTTGATGAAGAAGGGCCGTTTTTATAAAGGTGTATCGCTGCTGTGTAAGGTGTTCGAATGTTTAAGCATGGTTGTGATAATTTCTCTGACGACAATCCTTCGTTTCCTATAAGGAGGAGGAGGGGATTTAGTTGGTCTCCAGCTGTTGGATGAAGTTATTACTGGTGGTGTTTGTGATTGCAGAGGAGGATTGACACAGTGACCCTGTCTCTCCCATAGGGAAGAAGGGGATGGTCGAATAGATCATCAACTGTGTTGGTGGGTTAGGCAGAGGATAGTTGGATAGGCTATCAACTCTGATGGTTAATTTAAATTTTTTTAGCTTATGCAAGGGTTGTAAAGGGAGGTGTTGATCAATCGGCCCATACTCATGACGTATCCCGTGTTGCGATGTGCCCTTTGATTTATAGAATTAATGGTTGTGTAAAGCTGAGATTAGGGATATCAGATAGGTTTAGTTAGGTAGCGTATATGCCATCGGTAGGCTTTTTGTTGGGTTTTTGCCTAACGAACCCATCGCAGAGGTGAGACTTCGTGTTGATCATTATTTGAAATTTAAGTTTTTGAATTTTATATTAATCATGGACTTTGGCTGTAGAGTTATGTTTTTTTTTGTTTGCGTTTTATTATTGACTTGCCTCTATCATGGGTGGCTTTTTAGTAAAAGGCATGGCATATAAGATATCCTAACACTGTCTTTAAAGAAAAAAAAATTGTTCTCTGATTCAAGGGCTTCAAGTGGAGAAGGTCGTTGGAAGCAGAACCACTGCGGTAGCCAGGGGACGGTCATCAATGAACTTTGATGACTGAAGTTGAACCATAGGCATCTCTCCTGGGCAGTGCCTCGACCCTCAACGGAGCGGCGGGGAGATGTGACACTGGCAACCAACGGCGTACTCCATGGAGCGATACAGAAAAATAAAACATTGTTTAAAATTTGACGGATTAGGCGAGTGCTGGAAAATAATTGAGGGATTGGTAGGTTGGACGTTGAGTTAGGAAGACATGAGAAAAATATAAGTCTTGGAATATAAGGATATTTTATTTTATCTACCACCAACCTATCGCAGTATTGATGTAAAAAATCATAAAAACTATCAATACAAAACAAAACAATCATAGAGACTTACATAGGATACTTTGATGGAGGAAGGGGGATAGGAGGGGGGAAGGGTGATAAGATTGATATGGGGGGATAGGACGGGGATAGGATCTTCCCCCTCCTACACCCCTTCCCCTCCCCTCCTATCCCCCTTTCCCTCCTATCCCCCTTCCCCGTCCTATCCCCCATTGTCCCATCCCATCCCATCCCCTTCCCCCATTAAAATGTCCTATGTCAGTCTCCTGGGTCTAAGCTACCCCTCCACCAATTTTCAGACAAATCGGTTCATCCGTTCTTGAGTTATAAAAAATGTAACTACGCTTTAAATGAGAAACGATACTATTGGCGTTTATTCAACTATCGATAGTGTAATACTATCGATAGTTTTTTAAACTATCGATAGTATCGATAGTTTTTATGATTTAATACATCAATACTATCGATAGTATCGATAGTATTGATAAAAAACAATCGATACTATCGATACTATCGATAGTATTGTAATGTAATAGTATCGATACTATCGATAGTATTGCTTCCGATCAATAGTATTTTTTCATTTGTAATATCGATAGTATCGATACTATTGTTATGACGTCAACTATCGATAGACTATCGATAGACTATCGATAGTGGACTATCGTTGGGCAACTCTAGTTTGTCGGTTTATTTATAGTCTGTGATGCCAATGTATATTTTCTTTCTGACAGATGTCAAGAGTCACTGTCATCGTGATTTTTGTTTTTCGAAGTTCGATTGGAAACCGGGGAAACCAACCAGAGAAAACCGTGAGATCTAATAAATTCTAGAAACTTGGAGAAAAGTAACAGACTCAATTGATCGCATTAAAAACTTGGAACGTATTATTTCATCGAAAACATGGCTAAGGATCCAGAAAGGTTTGATTCTATGCTTTTAGCTATGGCTCAACAACACGAGGGTGGTGTAAAAGATGTAAGTACAAAGAAAATAATGTGTTTTGTTCTTGAATAAATAATTTAACGCAAAAATTATTTACAATGGCTTTAATTGGTAAAAATTATATTAAAATTCTATTATAATTTATCTGAAATCTGAAGTGTTGTCTCTTCACATGTTGCTAAGCGTATTTTCACATTTTAATTGGGCTAGCTTTGTTCAATTTATTTTACTACGGCTGTAGTGTATTGAAATCTACAGACCATTTACAACTTACCACAATGGTTTCATTTTCCAGCTTTTGAAGACGATTGTGAGCTTTCTCGCCCGAAAAACGGATTTTTTCACTGGGGGTAAAGAAGGAGATTGGGAGCAAGTAAGTGTTTATATTAAAAGCTAACCCCAATGATATTATAATAAAAAAGAGGTAGATAGGTTATGTCAGTACTGAAACGAAGTCAAAAATTGTCCAAGTAAGGCATGTTAAGCCGTTGCTCCTGGTTTTAAGTAGTTCTGGTTTCTCTTGTAAGGGTTACGGAGGTCAGACGGCAATGGCTCCATTGTAATAACCAGGCTTGTCAAATCTAGGAAAATAGTCGATGCCATCGGGAATACGCTGAGATGATGATGATGAGTGGTTACTTAAATTTGTCTCAAAAATGAATAATACCAAATAAAAAATTTCATTATATGAAAACCTGTGAAGTGTCATATTTTAAAGATTTTGGTGAGGCATTCGGTGTAATGGTGGAGCAGTTGGCTAAGTAATGTTTATTCGTTATCTGGCACCCATAGCACAAGCTAATGCTTAGTTTGGGGTTAGATGGCGCTGTGTGAACAATGTCCAGAGATATTCATTTATTTATATAATCAACCAGCAGACCAGTAGGAAGACCAAAACCTTCATTGCCCTTTACTGATTTGATTTCACCCCATAACCTGGTAATAATTTATTCAATTATTATTAGTAACTTTTCATTCTCCATTATCTGGTGCAATGGAAAATATCAAATGGGAGTTGGTGTCAGTAACAAGTTTTTATTAACATTCACCATTTTATCTGGCAATATGTTACAGGTGGTGAAAGATACTTTTTACGAATTTGCTAAAAAAGCAACAGAAGAAGCACAAAGAATCAAAAGGGAGAAAGAAGAGGCAGATAAAAGACTGAAAGAAATCCAGCAACGCAAGGAGCAAGAGCGACTAGCACAAGACTTTGAACCGGCCTCTGTGGTTGAGCTCACTGATGTGGAAGCTGATAAAATGCAAGAGGAAATTGATAAAGATAAAACTATAAGTAAGTGTATCATTAGTATGCCATTCTTACTGTTTATCTAAATTACCAAGATAGACTCATACTTTCTGAATGTTTCAATCATGTAGGCAAATGTCAAGAAATGTTTACCATTGAAAAAAACTTTATGCCTATCCTTAAGTGGACGAAATAGGCTGCAATTAGAATATACTCACATTATTTAACTTGTGAAACCTTTAAAAGATGTTTCTGTGCTAGGTTTAATATTATTGAAGCCACTGATATTTTTAACAATAGATTTTTTTTTCCATAGTGATTGGGGTTTAAATGTGACTACTGAATGTTAGACTACTGATAAGAAGATAGAAAGAAACAATAAATCAAGCATGAGAAAAAATTGGCTATGATTCAAATTATTAGTCATCAATGCAGCAATGTCATCTTTAATAAAGGATGACATTGCAAAACCTAATCAGTTGCTTGTAGAATCTCATACCTGTAATCAATACAATAAAACCTTAATACAAGTAATTAACAGAATTTCAATAACTCTATTATTAATTCAGAACATAGGAATTAGATCTTTAAATTATGTTCTCTAATCATACTGTTTAAGGATTTGCTTATAAAATTTAAATTAAAATCTAATGCCAGTGTTAATTCCATAATTATGTTGTTTATATAAATAGAAGAAGAAGATGGCAGTGGCGATGGTGCTAACAAGGACGCAGAAATGGCTGAGGCCCCAGACGATGATGATGACCCAAAAGAGAAGGGCAAATTGAAGCCTAATTCTGGCAATGGATGTGACCTTGAACATTACAGATGGACTCAAACATTAGAGGAAGTTGAGGTAAGTCTGAACTTTGGTCTTTAATCAATGATTATAATTTTATAGTCATAATAACAGTATAATAGAATTAACAAAAGTATGAATCATTATTTTTAATTAGGATTAAAATTATTGTCTTAACCACTCAACGCCGAACCGGCACTCGGGTGCCGCATAACAATAGATTTTCTATTGTGTCTGGTGTTCCGGGGCTAGAAGGATTAAGAAAACTATTTTAGAATACAAAGGACCATGCAAAGGAGCGTCCCCACCCACCAACAGATTTCAAACGTATCTCTATTTATACCTCTTGCCGTACTGATCTTTTTTTTGTATGACGACATCCGACAGCCGTAGGAATGAGGATTTCACGCAAATCGTATTTGAATGTAGTATTTTTCAAGTATTTTTTTTTGTCACAGTTAATTGTGAAAATAATGTGCAGGCGATCAAGAGTAACCCCCTGGCCTAAATAAAAGTGTTCAATCAAAATATAATCTTAAAAAATATTTTACAGTCGAGTCTACTTGAAGCTAGACACTTACAGCGCAATTCTGAATCTTAGGCGTGCGGCATAAGCACGGTTTTATTGTTTTTGAATACCCTGTAATTTTTTGGATAAAAAATGGTTATTTGTCTTGTTGGAATTACATAATAATATTGAAACCAGTGCCAAGTCTGTTGGTGGGTGGGGACAGAGCCCATACAACTCCTGCATTGTCCTTTATTAAATTTCTGCAACGATTTACTAATGATTTGCTTTCTACATGTATTGTACAGTCAACAGCACATCACGGTATACACTTGCAGTTCGATAATAGCGCTTATGCCCCCGACATAAGAGCGGTACAAAGTCCAAAGTGTTACGTCTGACGTGCTGTTGACTGTACTATTACTTTTGTTATCTGAACAAACAAATTACAGTACAGGTGTCCGATTAATGATTCCTAAGACTTGTACACTCGTGGTTACACTCATATTTATATGAAGATGAATCAAAGTATTATTTGAGTCTAAGACATTACTTGAATAAGTTTTTATACAATGAATGAGCTGTCAGAAGTAATTATAGTATTATTCTTGCCAAAGTATTCTTACCTTTGATAGTTCTTTACCTTATTCAAAAACATTGTTTATTGTAAAAAAACAATAACTTAGATCATGTCTTATACTCAAGTAATCGCTTGACTAGTCTATAGATACAAGTGTTAGTGTGTTTACTGCTTTTACTGTATTTATGCCAGAATGAATAAAAAAAACACAGGGACAATAAATTGAGTCTTTGGTGTCGATTTTGTACGGTCAACAGCACATCACGGTTAAAATTTGTGGACACATTAAGTTGCTTCCTAGCACATGTACTCTGCCTGCGCCTTTGTATCGTTATTTGTATTGACATGATCCTTTGTATTGACATTATTATTTATTGTGACATAAATTAATTTTGTGATGTAAAATTTTTAAATTTGTAATTTTTAATTTGTAATATTTTTTTAAAAAAGGCAAAACTGTTGAGTTTCTTGCGGCACTTCTTTCCTCAACAGGCCATTGACGTCGAAGTGCTGGTAGGGAAAAAAAAGATTGACGTGTAAAAGTATTTTTTAAAAATCTATTTGCAGAATAAATTATTTTATTTTTATTTATTTATTAACACTTGCAGTTCGATAATAGCACTTATGCCCCCGACATAAGAAAATTTGCGGCCATTGAACCGCGTATTCGGACGTAGTCGCCTTCTCAACCGCAACATTTATACATTTTGAATTGACTTTGTCCAATCGAAGGAAGGAACAACAATTAGAGGGGCTAGGGACGAATTTTAAACACACAAAGGAAGAAAGTACAATTTTAATTAAGTATTAATTTATCACAGTTCTTCTGTAGCACAGTTTTACAAAAAAATGGAAATTATTTTTATAGACTGCATAATTTTCACAAATAAAATTTAACGTCAACCTTAGCTACAAATTCACCAGAAAGTAATTAACCTCAAAGATGCATATTTTCATGTAGTAGGTATAAACGAAAATATGCAACTTTTACTATTTAGCAAATATTTTTACTTAGAATGTTTTGCGTAGATATGTATATAAATGAACATTCTTAAGTTTATGAATAACCACAGATGAATAACACATCATTCTAACATTGTAAATTATTAACTAATGTCAGTAGTACTTGGTTGTGGTATAAGTGTAATTATATTTTTTCTAAACAACTGTAATGCTATTAAAAGCATTTTGATAGTGAAAAAATCGAAGGATATCTGAAAAAATATTTTTTGAATTTATACTCCAAAGTGCATAAACCTATTGCTTTCATCAAGAGCAATCATTAACTTAGTTCTTAAGAACATAGCCTTCATTCATACATTTAAACCTTCAGCTTTTGGATTGGTACAAAAATATTCTTTAAAATGCATTATTACTGATTTTACGGACTAAAAAATGATAACTGGGTTCATATTATATTGCACTAATTTCTTAATATCTATTTACCTATTTAATAATGAAGTACCATTAACTTAACATCTAACAATTTTACTAAATTGTTATTAACTACACTAGTGTTGCCCAAATGCAAGAACAAGACGAGACTTAGCCAGTCTTGGTCTTGGTCTTGCGCCAATACACCTGGTCTTGGTCTTGGTCTTGGTCTTGCGTCAATACACCTGGTCTTGGTCTTGGTCTTGGTCTTGCGCTCCCAGTCTTGGTCTTGGTCTTGGTCTTGCAGCAAGAGTCTTGCAAGTCTTGCAAGTCTTGCAATTACCTATTAGTCTATTACTATTTATTAAAGTTTACTTTAAATCTTAGAAAAACGTATTAGAATTGGAACATTGTGAGCTTGAATTAACATAGCCATAGTAAAGATCAAGCAGATTAATAAATAACTGAAGATTTGATAAGAAATTCGAAAAATCAACTGACCTTTATGTCGTTTTCCATGGAAGTAACTGTTTCTTAATAAACACGTGCGCGTGTATCATAACCATGTACTTTCGAAAAGCGGCAAATTTCTTTGAGAAGTAAGTACAAAACCTTTGATGCCGCATTATCAAAGTGCCGATGGTTAAAACATAACTATGCATGCACTCAGTTTGATTTTAATAGATATTTTTTTATTCGCTATGTTTATGGTATTAGTCGTAATGCGCATAGGTCCAGTTTTTCATATTCTTTGATACAGTTTTTTGCGTCTCATAGAATTCCTAAGCGTACCTACCTATACACCGAACTGTTACACCTAACTACTCAGTGAAATAGCGCTAAGTCCTAGCTGCAAGACGCAAGAGTCTTGCAGGCTATGTCTTGTTCTTGCTCAAGTCTTGCACGGTGAGTCTTGGTCTTGGTCTTGCTAAAAATACGCGGTCTTGTTCTTGGTCTTGGTCTTGCAAAAACGCAAGAACAAGACCAAGACTGCAAGACCAAGACTGAATTTGGGCAACACTAAACTACACACATATTTCACAATTTTTTATTATAAGTTACGATTACTATTTTTATTACATTAACATTACTTAAACGTTTAAAATAATTAAAGAATAAATATATAATCCAATTAACTAATACTTGTAGTGCGGGATGTTCCTTAATTCTTCAGTTAGGAATATTTATACATTCCTGTCTCCTTGCGCATTCGCACTGTAACAAAAAATGTGAAGTTAAAATATAATATTATGATAAAAATAATAGGGGAATTATAAAACGAGCGACTAAGAAATAACTTAGCGACTGCTGATGAGATACTGTTTTAATGACTTGAGCGGTATTAATTTGAGTGAGCGACAAATTAACTAAATTTATGACGAATATTGATTAATAATAAAATCCAGAATGAGCTTATAAAAATTCACCCAATTCAGGTATTAAAATTACTAAGTGAGCGACTAAATTACTAAGTGAGCGACTATTTGCTATCACAAAAATAAGAAAACAAGAACGATCGGAGATGGAAATCGACTCGGATGGATATAGGTTAGAAGTAGAACGCCTTAGCCTTCGTGGTTATTTTTTTTAACACCAATCCCCCTATTTACTTACAAAAATTCATTTGAGTGACTTGGAACATTCATTTGAGTTACTTGAAATGCAAGTATGCACAGAAACGAATGGTACCATTCGTTGCTGTGCATACTTGTATTTTGGGTGGCTCAGGTGAGTATTTTGAGTCGCTCAAATGAATGTTTGTAAGTCGTTGTTTTGTTTATTTATCGTCCCTCGCAGTCAGTCGCTCACTTAGGAATTCTGTAAGTTAAATTCATTATTTTTGTCACTTAAAACTTTAATTTCCAGTCACTCGTTTAAATACTACCCAAAATAATATGGTTGATGAACTGACAAAAACTAGCCTTGGCCCATATGAATGTAACCCTGCCCTATGCGCCACGGGTTGTGTGTTTGAATCCCACCCAAGACAAATGTGAACATTTGTGTTTGTTATGTATCTGGATGTTCATTTGTAGTTAGCCAGATTTGTATCAAAAATATACTCGTCTTAATTTTCACAACCTTTAAAAAGTATACATAGCTTAGAGGTTAAAGTAATTTATAATATCTTATTTCGACCTGTCTGACATTAATAATAAATTATAAGTAAAATGACTTTATAACATTCAATCATATAATATCTGGTTTCAAAGCAACTCTAGTATGATTAGATCTTCACTAGAAGTTTTTGTTTTTGGCTCAAGCGAATGGATAAACTTGAAGTGTCTGTAATGTCAAAACAAAATATTTTTATCAAATTCACGTACATACTTTTAATAAAACTATATTATATAATTATAACCTTTTTAAGTCTGTTTATACCTGTTTGGTAGACCTGTTAATATTCGAATTATTCGAAACGAACGCGATATTGTTATTAACCTTTTCCACGCCAATGTCTGATATATCAGACAAACCATTTTCGTGCCCACCACGCCAATGTCTGATATATCAGACAAAAAAACATGATCAAGAAACGTTGTATTTTTACTTGCCTGAATGAGTTGAGTATAACCTAATAATTTTTTGGAATTTTTTTTTTAATGGTCGTGGCGTTTGGGGCACCATTTTCGGAAAAAAGCGTGGCGGGGAAAGGATTAACTAATACGCGGACGAAATCGTAGGCAAAGTTAGTACCTACATATTTGCTAAATTAAAAACATATTTCAAATACTTACTCTCAACGAAGCAAATAGCTGCCAATATGCAAGCGGAGAACAAGATCGTCATCGAGATAACGAGGACGGTGACCTGGTGGGATTTGTCGCAGCAACAGGATTTAGGTTCTTTGCCGGTGCGATGTTTCGTAAAACCATTCACGACTGTGAAGTGGGTGGAACTGGCCACCGACGCTGCGTCTTCCCCGCTCGCCGATCCTCGTTTCACGCCATTCCAGAAACCGTCTGCAGGGTCTCGCGTTTCTTCGGGAATGGCCACCACAGCTTCCGAAATGCCTCCTTTGAGCCCGTAACTACCTAACTTCGGATGATATCCGTAATCTTCCTGCGTCGTCGTATTTCTACCGTGCATGCGCGCTAGGTGGGCAGCATTCAGCAAAAATGACCCTGACGATACGCTCTGCAAAAAAAGAAATACGTCGGTTATTTTCTGCATTCAATTTGGATCTTGTTGGATGCTTTAACACAATTTCTCCGATTATGGAATTGAAGTAATATGTTATTATTTAATCGAATTTCAAGAGTCATTGTATGTCCCACTGTTCTCATAACGCTCACGCGTCCGCACCATATTTGCACGTGTTACGTCATACTTGACCAAGTTAAACAAGAGCGTTGGGTCATAATACTTTCATAAAAGGTCACGAGTACGAGGTTTATAGTTCATTTTCTAGTAGAGAAGAAATAGATCCCTGTTAACGATAAAAGGTGATCAATAATAATTTTAATAGTTTCAGTGATTGTTTTTGCAACTATTAATTAAGCAAAAAATCATTTATTGACGTTTTAATACAAAGTCATTACCGAACATATTTAGCGCAATACGTAAGCTATCCATCATAATAACATAGGAGTAGATCAAAGAACTGACAAGTAGATCCTGTAGCGGACACATGGATATTAATTGGTTTCTTGACCAAGTCCATTATCATCATCACCTAATTCGTCAACAAAAAGTTGATGACAAAAAACGGTATTTGTTGATGGAAGATCTTCAAACTCGACAAAGGCGTGAAAAAGTTTTGGGGCGGAGTGGTTTTTTGTGAGTGTAATAATAATCTTCAATTGAGATGATTTTCGTCATTAAAAGAATGTGAAGTCATACATGAGTGCTGTGGTTGCTTGAGGACCCTTGGCTGGAGGCGGACCCGCCTCGAGAGCGCGAGTCGCTGATGCTCCCGCTAGTCGTACTGCCCGACAGCGATGGCCGCGGTATGTGCCACTCGGGCGATGAGATCTGAAAATAGTTCCACACATTACATAAAGCAGGCACGCCTTCCTATCAAAAACATAATACGCGACTAGTGGAAAAGAGTACACAAATATTTTACTTCATTGCACGTAGCTCTTGAGTTTGAACAACTTCGGTCAATATTTGATGATAATTTTGAATTCAAATTTACCTCTTCCTGTAGTACCAAAAATCATACATAACGCTATTGAACTAAACGATTTGGAATTTCACAAGTTGATAATTTATTACGTACGCATACCTACTACGAAGTAATCTCAAATCTAATTTAAAAGTAAACATACAAACTCAAATGTTACAGTTTACATTAATTTAATTTAATTGCATGTTAGTATAAAGTTATGATTAACATGGCTTCAACAAATTATCATTTATTTACCTTTTAAATGATTATGGATTATTTCGTCGCTACCTTCGTTCACATCATTATGTAGTCAACTAATGCTCGGATCGAGTCCTTGTTTGTTAGTTTATCAACATAGCAATATGTATGCTTCGTTAAATGGACGTCAAGTAATAAATTCTCTAGATTTTCCTACTAAATCTAAATAACTTTATCGTTAAAATTTTAAATACCAAGTATATCAATAGCGTAGGACGTCATAGCGATATTCTATGAGATCAGTAACCGCAGTGTTCTAAGCGTAAATTGTTTTAAACTCAAGAAGATGCGATTGCAAATAACTTAAATGTAACTTTTGTTCTGTGGTTATGCCTAAATATAGGTAAGATAAATATGACTGGTTTCGGAATGGGTCTAATCTTTGTGATTGATTTGTCTGATTTATCAGACATAATTACTTGTGATTGAATTATTTATTGGAATCCATTAAGTAGTTCGCATGCTCTGTAATTTACAAATTGTGATGTATGTCTAAATAATTATCATTAGGGTAGGTACGCGACAAAAAATAGACAATTTACAAAATACAGTCCTTTTTTTTAGAACAAAGACATTAATCAAATCTTTTGAGTGGTCATCCTTTTTGTTAACGGCTTTTTGTAACGACAAACAAAACACATGTCATTTAACTTACTTTGAAAACATGTCAGACGACTGTTTGGAAAAACTTATCCTTTGTATTGCAACGTTGCAAAATTAGTTCACGCTTATTTACGAGTCGAGAGGTTTTGTTGATTTACTTGCGACTCGCGGCTTAAAAACCTACTTATGATTTTGTTGTTGTGTAACAACACTCCTGTGGTGGGTGTTACCGAATGCGCGCGGAAATTACTGCAAACTCTTCCTTGTCGCATCACATCTGCAGATATTATTGCAGTCATCTTGATATCATGTCCGTTTTCATCGAGCTTACGTAACTGAAGTAATTCTATACAATGATTTGATACGATGTCGTGCCAAGATGTTCTTATGGTTAATATTTCGCAATGTAATTATTAAATCACAAGACAACGTTAAAGTGGTACCTACTAATTGCTTTGCGTATGAATTCGTCGACGACCCAATTAGACTATTTTTTTAAAACATCGTTAATGTGCGAATCTATGTAGTTCTTTCATGTGCTAGTGAACTGCTATGATGAATAGAAATAAAAAATACAACTTCTGCAAATTAGTTTTAATAAAAACTATTTCTCAAGTGAAATTTTACATATTATTTAATTTGTTACCTGTCACTTCTCTTACATACTCAACCACATCTCAACGTTGGTATGATGCGCCCATAAATAAATAGTAAAACATTACATGTCGGAACTAAAGAATTTAACGCCTCTAATGTTCGTACGTAACATGTAAGTACCTATTGAATTTTTAAATAAATGATTATAATCAAATATTAAAACTGATTGACTTAATTGCTTCTCGTGATCGTCTGGGCAATAATGTAAACATCTCAAAGTTATACATTACCTATTCGTTGCAATACAAAAACCTTGTATGCTTTTGTGCGTCTCAATTGGAACAACCAGGGTCAATTTGCTCTTCTGGTATTTTAATTACAAGCACGTTAAAGCTCTTGTAATTTATGAGCCCTTTAACATTATTTTAATAGGTGTTAATAATAAGAAAACCAATATGAACGTTTTAATAAGTATTCCTACCACTTAGCTGTTATTGCTCCCTTCGAATCAATATCTATTAATAAATTGATAAGTCATAATAGTTATTGCTATGAGAACATCGAATATTTAGGACTCCAGAATATCGCAACAATCACTAGAATCCTTGAAAGTCTGACAGACTGACTCATTTCATTTTGTAATACTTATTACCTGAAACTGTATTGTCTTGGTCGCTTCGAATAAATTTATACTAGTATAGTTGCATAATAAAAAGTATAATTGATTTGGAATTATTTGATACGTATTAATAAATGACTTGTAATAAATTTAAATGCGTGTAAAGACAGAAATATCAAAAATCCAGATTTTATTTGTCGTTCAACAGTGCTATTAATTTAGAAAACCCTTATTAGATTTTCCCAAAACCAAATTTCTGTTAAGCGTTTCTATGGAAGAAAGGAACCTATGCAAATTTGATGCTTGTCTAGCTTTAAAATTGTATGCTCAGCGATTATTATTGTAAATCAATCCGAGGTATGTTATTTTAAAAAAAATATTCGTAGAAAATGAAAGGTTTTTAGAAGATTCAATGCATCTTGCTAATACATTCATATTAGGTAGTGCATGTTATATTGGCTACTCATTTAACGGGACTAAAGTCTATGTTTCATCAATTACATTTTTAGGTCAAGTTTTGTTCAGAGTCCGATTGATTTTGTCAGATACGGTGTTCAAGGTTCGTGTTCTCTTTATTTGCGGTCTCGTTTCGTTGGCCTCTGACGCAATACATCTTAGTTTTGCTCTCGGTTCCATGGTCCTCTTTGTTATTTGATAACGTGATGGATAGGCGTTTTGGACATCAGTAGCGTAATACATTTCTTTTATAGCATTCGCAAGGCCGCTTTGTTTACTTATTTTTAGACTTTGTAAACCGCGTATGTGCTTTTACATACAGAAAATACGACGTGTGGTCATGTTGCTTTGCGTTCGCGGTATGTACTTAAAGGGGATTGCCAGACAGCCATAGTAACTTAGGCCCAGAGTGCACAACATATTCAATCACATGAATGAAATCTAAATATTCGTACTTGATTTGTCGCCTTCTTCTTTTTTCAGTATAAGTTGGGAAAACATTTATAAATAATTAAGTATTTCAACGATTTTTTCCTTTACATGATGTTTACATGTCACTTCTGATGTTTGATAATAAATAAGAAATTGTTCCGAAACAGTTTATTTTTAATTACGTTTTTCGATATAGCGGTAAATATTTTATAAAGTGTTAAATAATATTATTAAAGACCAATGAATAAATGTATATTTATGAATAATGATAAATTGTTTTAAAACTACCTTTTATAATATTAATAATTATTAAATAACACTATTAAATAACACTATTAAATATTTACCGCTTTAACGAAAAACGTAAATTAATTTCGGACCAATACTTTTTTTTCTTTTTTCTTGGCACTGCACGGTTTGTGCATCGGCCACTGACATTGATCATTTATTTTTATTCTTCTTGTTGGTTGGTCCGAAATTAATTACGTTTTTCGATATAGCGGTAACCATTTTATAGTGTGAAATAATAATAATTATAAAAAGTAGTTTTATACTAATTTATCATTAATAAATAAATATACATTTATTAATTTGTCTTTAATAATATTATTTAACAATTTATAAAATATTTTCCGCTCTATCGATTAACGCAATATAAAAACATAAGTTTCGGACCGGTATACAACGTTGTTTACAACGTCAGTAGTGAAATGTAAAGGATACATACTCGTTGAAATATTAAATAATTTATAAATGTTTTTCCCGACTTTTACTGAAAAAAGAAAAACGCGAAAAATCAAGTACGAATATTTAGATTTCATTCATGAAATTGAATATGTTGTGCACTCTGGGCCTATTTTCGGCGTTTCCCTTTAAAGTCATTTTCTTACCTTCCACCCAAACTCTTTGAGATTGGTTTGGTTTTTTGGTGATAGTATAATTATGTAGTTACATATTAGTTAGGTATATTTTTTAAATAGTGTACGTTAACAATTATACTGATTTTTATTTAATCAGTAGATCGACAGTTTTTACCGGACAAGAGTAATAAGGCCGATGAATTAGATAGTGTGTGTGTCATGAAAATGTTTCGACGTATTTTGCAGCCGCCAAACGCCGCGGGTATCCGAAGCCGGAGTGAGCGCAAGTTGCAAAATTATTTCGCCAAATGAGCAGAACCGGTTCCTTAGTTTGTTACACAGATATCTTGATCGCATGCAGAGTGCACTAGCACTTTCGCTGTCTCTGTGAGAACTTGCCATAGGAATGTAATACAGTTGTTATAATAAGATTGGAGATAAACTGGGAGTTTTGGATTAATGTTAAACTCGTTTGCCTATCTTGATGTGGAAATCAAATTGGGATAGCTTCCGTGCACTGCCTCTAATTGATTCATTAAAAGCTGTAAAACTTAACCTGACTGATGGATGTATCTAATTACCCAATTTAAATTTAAGAAGATAAGTTCATTCCTCTTTTTGTCTTTGAGCGTCTATCTCAGAATTATGATCATGAACTCAGGCTTTTGTGTTTCGTCGAATGTCAGAAATAAAAGAATAATAATCGCGGTACGAGGCTGAGCAGTTTCTTTTGTCTACGAACATTCTATGAATGAATAAAAATCTGTGAGAACTCGGCCAATCTACTCAAGTTTACTATTTTGTGATGTGGAAACGGCTGTTACGGCGTTACTGAGAATTAGCCAATTTAAGTGAGATTATTTCGTTTGCGTCGTTCAAAATTTTGTGGTCGGCGTTTTATTAGGGTAGGAACACCGGTTTGCGACCACTTAAGCGACTTGTTGACTTCAGAGTTGATTTCTATCATGATGCTGTACGTCAAGATTTTCCAAAAAATTAACATTTGATCTTACAATAGTCAAGTTTTATAAAACCTAACGTTTATAAACGTAGCAGTGATACATAATTTTAAAAAATGAATTATTCGTAAAACTAGCAAAAACACCGGTTATCGGCCGTTTGGCCCAGTTATCGACCACCTGTGCACCGGTTATCGACCACCTAATTTACGGTAGAAAAATGAGTCTTATTCAATAGCCATAGGGTATATTATAGTATGAAAGTGAAACAGTGAATGAAATAAAAAAAGCGGTATAATTTTACTCTCTTTTGCGACCTAAAAATACAATTGAGTAACCAAAAGGTCATATTTTGTTGATTTCTTTTGATTTGGAACACGATCGAAAAGCCTATCCTATAATAAAGTGGATCTTAGAACTCCGTTCTGCCGGCATGCTTCTCTGTAGGGCAAAGGCCTCCATCCTTGAAATCAAGTTATCGTTACAATTATGGGTACTGGCTTAATCACCACGCTTGCCAAATGCGGATTGGTGATCACAAACCCGAGCAGTGTCCGAAAAAACCGACACAAAGTTAGCTCGACCCGGGAATTGAACCCAGTACCCCGCGATCTCGGCCCGGTACTTAAACCACTAGACCATCGAGGCGCGAAAAAACAAAAACACAAACAAAAAATGTAACAAACAGAAATAAATTAAATGTTTAGTATTTATCGGGTGCGTTTAATTTCCTAGTTCAAATAAAGTTTTATTTATTACTAATTACGTTTCTCTCTTCTCTTCTATCTTTTTTAAATTATCTTACTAGCCTTCCGCCTGCGGTTTCACACGCGCGTAATCCCTTTTTTCAGATATCCCCCCCCTTCCCCCCACATTTCCGGAATCAATTATAGTACCCTATGTTGACCGGGGATAGTGTAGCTTTCCAACAGTGATAGAATTATTCAAATCGGTTCAGTAGTTATTGTTATTCCCACAGGAATAAGACGTTTCCCGTAGGAATTTTATAGCCTTATGTCCTATTCCGGGTTATAAACTATACGTGTGCCAAATTTCATCTAAATCCGTTCAGCCGTTTAAGTGTGATTGAGTAACAAACATCCAAACATCTAACCATCCAAATTTCCAAACATCCAGACTATCGCATTTATAATATTATATTATATACATACATATACATAATACATACATATATAGTAGGAAGTAGGATTTTTTTGAACGGCCTGAAAACAGGTACAATTTTACCAGTTATCGACTGCCTGTTAAAGACGGCAGTTAACAGGGTTTGTTTTCACCGGTTGTCGGCCGCTAAACTTTTGGTATTTTTAAAGGTCATTATCTTTGAAACTATGAGGTATACTGGCGGTCGGAAACTGGTTGTCAAGTCACAAATTCCTAGCTGTTCCCAAATGTAAATGAATCTATGTTGGTGCATTTAAGGTTTCCGCAATGTAGGCAAAGAAAAATGACGTAAATAAACCAGTTTTCCGACCACCCGGTCGGAAACTAGATTTTGATATGAATCGATAACCTATTGCCCGACCACCAAATATATTACAAATTATGAAATGTTTGGTGAGTTTGGGCACTTGAATATTGAAATTAAACATCTTATCCTACACACAAACCAAATCAAACCCCTATAAAATAATAGTAACACTCAAAATCTAACATTTGAAAATCGATCCACCTGCAATTATTTTTGCTAAATTTGTCACGTGTCAACACACCAAATTTTGAAATGGCGACTGAGGGCTCAGTTCGCAAATTATAAAGTCATGCTGTTGGATTAAGAACCGTGGAGTTTGTCCAGGTCGACTGGCGCGAAATTAGAAATGAGCTGTCTATAGTCTATCTATTATTCAAAAAAACGTGTGAAGTGGTCGGAAACTGGTGCTGGCCGGCAAACCGGTGTCACTACCCTACACAATTACTAAAATTTTGTGACGACGTGTCGGATGTTAATGAAAAAAATCTCGTTTTCGTGTGAGTGCTGAGTTTAAAGACCGAGCACTACAGACATAAAAAGGCTGGCATTAGAGACAATTTTAGTACTGACAACAGAAAATGCAGGCTTTCAATTCATATGTATCAACTATCATCGTATTACAAGATTCTTATTAACTAGCCTTGAATTTAATGTATTCAATTAAATCCTACACATGGATTCAAGCGCTCTGATTTTCCGGCAGTTGCATTAGTTACGTTTATGATGTTTACATATAGGTTTTTGCATTTTACAGGTTATACCTATCGTCCGTCTTACACTCAGTATTTAAAAAAAAAAAAACTTTTTAACATAATATTATACATATAAATAAACTTAAACACCCAGACCGATACAAACAGACATGTTATGCACAACATATAAACTTAAACACCCAGACCGATACAAACAGGCATGTCATGCACACAAATTTTTGTACTGTGCGGGATCGAACCCGCGACCTCTTGCTTGGTGTAATAGCCGATTTCAACTATTACACCAAATAGCTCGTCTAACTTTGTACGGATATAATATAGACTGGCTAGCTTAGATTAAATGAAAATAGCGGAAGATACGACACGTTCATAGAAATTGTCAACTGAAAACGGGTATGATGCACAACTGCAACGATATTGAAGGACAGAGACGCCAATTTTTTGACATTTACGTGCATGGATACAAAACAACTGCCGTGAGCGTGGAATTAGGCGAAGAGAACCTGATTTACGCGTTCCAAGCGCTAGAGGCGAGTCACCTGTCTTCCGCTATTTTTATTAATCTAAGCTGGTTAGTCTATATTATGCTAGATCGAGTCCTAGGCTCATTATGCACCAGCCCGCGCGGTGAGCCACGTGCGCCGGTAGCGGATGTGTGCCCACATGAATCAGTGTTTAATTGCTATCAACACGTGTATAGGGCACGTTTGAGGACCCCGTGATACTTACTTAGTATCGTGTAAATTTGTCATTACTGCGTTTATTGTTGTACTCGTAGCACAATGGATAAAATACCTCAGTTGATACGTTTGTCCTGATGTAATTTTTAATAGAGGTATTGTTCAATTTATCACATATTGCCCATATACTGACTTGTTAACCGATACGCCCGAATGCTTGACATATTTTTCGCGGCATGGTAATTATTTCTCCTTCTCATTAGGTAATGAATATTACTTACCTAAATTATAATTTATGCATAAGGATAAAGGCCACCATTTCGATGCCCGTCATTTTTGCCAAAATGTCGGTTGTTTACATAACGTTTGTAAGTAATAAATATCCAACTTAAAAATTAAATCAATAACCTGTTATGATTTTAGGTCTGTTAAATTTTTTGTACAAAATAATAATAATTTTGCTAATGGGTAGATTACGAAAACCGAATGGATATCCTAATCATAATTCAAGAATGCCTGCTTTAAATATATTTTTACCAATGCCTTTTATGGGAGTTGGCAAAACTCTATCGAAAACTTGTATACAAACACAGATCGGCCGAACAATTAAAACCGCTAGGTTACCTACATGTAGGGCTATTAAAGTATGAAGTAAACGTGTTGATTGACATGTTTCATTACATGTGGTACAGCACGTGATTGAGTGCAATACATCTGCATATAATTATTATGTGTACGTTCACGTAACTCGGTAAAGTAGAGCTATTGTGTCTATGAGTGCAATTAATGATCAATTCATATTAAAATTAAATACGGCACACCTTGATAGTTACATCCAATGATATTATTTTAAACACGAAAGCAGACACTGTTGTCAATGCTCCTGGACTAGAAAACGGCCAAGTGGCCACTTTTGCAATATCTCTGGTATTTTTTTACATTAGGCCTTTCCAAACTTAAACTTCAAAATTATGTTAATTATTGCAATAGAAGATAAAATAAATTAATAAACATACCGTGAGTAGTTTATGGTGTGCAACAAGCAAAAAAGGTACCTTTTGAAAAAAGTTGTAACTGGTCGGACTAGACACAAAACAAAATTAATTAAAAAAACTATAGCAGAGAATAATCAAAAATAGCAATAAAATCAAATAAAAAACGTTCGATGACATAATCGCAGCGATATTCAAGCTAAGATCATCGTTGGGTATACCGTCCGACCTTGACCCCTTATTTTTAAACGATCAGATAATACTTATATAAAGTCTTGTTTTTCTGTACTTAATTTAAATCAATTCCCATGAAAAATATTGCCGTAATTAATTCATCATTCTTTATCAAACTCGAGTAATAGAGAAACTTGTTATGTTATATCATATAAACAATTAATCTGATTTATTATTGGCGTCCTTTTGAAGTCCTATTCGATTGTTTTGAATGGTGAAAATATTAAACATTGCATATTCGGGTATGCTATTGTCGCACATCACACATGCAACTTGTAAGTTACCGTCCTACTTTCATAATTCACTTGGACCATCGCATATTTGCAATCGATTGACTCATGCGATGTCACATTATAAACGACATTCAATAAACGGCCAATGACTTTTAATTTTTATTGTAGTATTTTTTATATATAGCTGTTTCATACATCACTAATCTTTTGTGATCGACACGCCTACTCTATAGTTCCTTATCAAGCCCTGACTCTTTCCTAAAGAGTATTAATTCTTGGAAGGGATGCTTGGCTTTCTTTGGATCTAGAATATGCTTCCCTAGAAGTAAGCTACATTTATACATGAATGGTATGCAATTCGTTTCGTGACTAAGTTCAGAGGTGTTTCGTCACATGTTTTTTTTTTTTTTTTTTTTTTTTTTGTGTTTAATAATCGTGCGATCGGCTTAAAGGGCCTTTAGCAGATTTGGTGTAGGGATGTTATGACGTGAGGGACCTGTTCCTCCAGTGAGGAATCAATCCCTTATTCAGTAGGGCTTGTTAATGTACAATCCCAAATATGTTTCCTTTTCAGCCTTCTGACATTCATTGGGTTGCATAATGCTGTTGCTAGGTTGTTAGAATGCGCTTTTATACGGTCTTTGTAAGCTTTTGCTCTGCGTTCCACTTCTTCCTTAACAGTTGTCATCTCTGTATGCTCATGCAACTCGCTGATTTTGATGAATAGAGGTGCATTCGTTGCCATTTTGAGTGCTTTGTTCTGAAACCGTTGTATGATCTCCACATTCGAACCTTTTGCTGATCCCCATAGTTCAATGCCATAGGTCCATACCGGCCTAATTATGGTTTTATAAATAAGTATTTTATTTTCCATGGTGACATGTGATCTTCTTCCCATTAACCAGTTTAGTTTTCTCAATAACATATTTAATTCATCGCGCTTTTTACTAATATGGGTTTTCCATGTTTGTCTTCGGTCCAGGTGCATGCCCAGATATCTAACAGTGTCTTGTTGCGGTAGGATATCGTTGCCAAGTTTGACTGGTGGGCAGTTGTTTTTTCTTAATGTAAAAGTTATGTGCACCGATTTGCTGGAGCTGGATTTTATGCGCCACTTTTCCATCCATGTATGGATTTTGTTCAGGTGATTCTGCAGCATTAAGGAGGCTATACTGGCATTTTCATGATTGCAAAGTGCAGCTGTGTCGTCAGCGAATGTGGCGGATAATATGTTACTTGTTGTGGGTATGTCTGCAGTGTACAAGAGATAGAGAATAGGCCCAAGTATAGAGCCTTGCGGAACCCCAGCCTCTATGTTTTGAAGAGTAGAGTAGGTGCCATTAACTTTTACTCTGAACATTCTGTCTTCCAGGTAGGATTTCAAGAGCAAGTAGAAGTTATGTGGAAGGTAGTTCTTTATTTTATAAAGTAGGCCTAAGTGCCAGACCTTATCGAATGCCTGTTGTATATCAAGGAAGACTGCAGAACAATACAGCTTTTTTTCCAGAGCTTCTCTTATTTTCTCGACAACACGATGAACTTGCTCTGTAGTGGAATGGCCAGTTCTAAAACCGAACTGATGTTCAGGGATTACCTCATTTCCTTTCAGTGCACTTGTGATCCTTCGTAGGATAATCTTCTCAAACAATTTCGACAGTACTGGCAGAAGACTAATTGGTCTATAAGAAGACACCAGATGTTGAGGTTTCCCAGGCTTCGGGATCATGATTATCTCAGAAATTTTCCATATCATTGGGACATATCCAACCCTAATAATGGCATTAAAAAGGTGCGTTATGCCGACTATCGCTTTCTTGGGAAGCTGTTGTAGTAGTTCAGCTGTTATCAGACAGTAACCCGGAGCTTTATTTAGCTTCATGGCTTTTATTTCTCTATGAACTTCGCGAGGTGAGCAGCTTTCCATTGGTAAGCTCAGTTGGAGACTAGTTTTTAAGTATTCTTGAATTTCATTTTCAGTTTCTACATCGCCACTATTCGGAGAGAAAACGTCTCGCAGGTACTGTCCAAATGCCTCTGCCCGTTCCTTGTCAGTTCTAGCCCAGGTGTTGTTCATGTTTTTGATCGGATGTTGTGCGACCTGAGGGGCCACTTTACTACTTTTTACTGCTTTCCAGAGGGAATATTCATTTTTTGTTTGGGGGTTCAGGCTTGCCAGTTTGTTCTGCAGGGTTTCTTCTTCGATTTGTTTTAGGTACCTTTTTAAGTCAGCTGCTGCTCTATTAAACGCTCTTTTGTCTTGAGGGTGTCGACTGCAATGCCAAACTCTTCTAAGGCGTCTTTTTTCCAAGATCCGTGTTTTAATGTCATGGGGTACATTTTTATTGCCTTGTTTGGATGTGCCAGGTGGTGTAGATTTCCATGCAGCGATTTGCAGGAGGTTTGTCAAGTATTTTGCAGTTTCGTCACATGTGTGACAGAATTTGCACCTACAGTCTGTTCACCATAAGTTGTCCCCTAGCCGCTTTGATACTATAGTTTTTCAAAACTGTCAATCTGTTGTTGTCAGATTAACAAAGCGTTAAGCTCTGTTTGTTTGGTGATATTAATAAAATAAATCAATCCAAAAGTATTTAGCAGTGCAAGGGAGCTTGTGTTGAAGGTGCGGGAATAATATTGCGAAAAAGAAAAACCGTAGGCAATGCTGCCAATATAACGGCTAGGGGACAACTTATCGTAAACGGACTATATTCGATTCAGGCAGACGCGCGCAGACTTATTGTATTTATTTCTTGTTTAGAAATACAGGAGCAGGTACAGAAATCTCTCTCAAATACTTCTTAAACCCTGTATGCTTAACGCGGTTCCGTGTAAGCGAATACTTTGGAAGTTAATTGAGATATTTAATCCTACTATTTCGACCGATGCGTGTACATTATGACGTTATTGCTGCAAAAAGTCCATAATTATCCGTCCCGCATTATGGGTTTTTATTAAATAAAAAATGCGGATACTTATGCTTCATGCATAATTATATTGATTTAAGTTTATTACGTCAACGTATGTACCGAAGGTGTCATTATTCTTCGAGATAAATGAACTGTGACCAACTAAGTTGATCCAGTTAGCGCCATAGGTAAAACAGGTGCATGGTTGTGAAACATGTTCGGTTCAACGAGACGGTCTAGTTATGCAAGAGCTGTAATCTTTACGAATCAACAGTCGATGCATGCGCAGCGTGTCTATAACGGTTCATTGAAATTACGGAACTCATTAGACCAAGCTTGAGCACGCTTCTAAATCATATGGTTAGTATGTTACCGTTTGTCAAACCTCTACAACCGAAAGAGTTACATAATGACTATGCAACGATTACATCTCATACCTCTGTTAATTATGATTCATTTAGTAAAATAATCCGTTTTCCCTTTCAACGTTGTTCCAAAGCGGTCTATTGTTAATGCTTTATTGAAAGATGTAACTCTTCAAATCTTCAGCTTTGCGAAGACGCCACGCCTCCACGCCAACTTTCATAACTTCAAACAATGACTGCTACACTTACCTACTATGATAATCAGTTAACGACCGACCAGACTGTTCTCCTTAATTTAGAAGAGAAAGCGTACCTTCCCCGTGGACAGTTCTTCTCGGAATACTTTCGGATGTGCAAATGTCACAATGGATAACGGGATGAACGATTGCGATACTTTTGATTTCACGCCTCTCGTTATTCAACGACTTATTTTTAGCCATTGTATGATAAATTTTGTGATTATGTTGAGATTCGGGCACTATTATGTCAGCCTTTTTTCATGATGACTTCTACACGTCTCCAGATGTACTGACTAGATTGTGTCTATGACTGAAAGAAAATCTTTTGTCAAACCTTATTAAATGCCACCTTTGTTTGTAAGTGGACCTCGTTAAAATACAAATGGACAATAAGCACTGTCGAAAGTGCATTTCAAAATTTGTATAATGATTCATATGATATATCGTCTCTTTCTGGAGTTAGATTGGCATCGAGACATGGCTTTGAGCGTCCAATTATCATATTTTATACGCGATTGCATGAGGACGCCGCAGCATAACTCATTGTTCACGCTGGTCACAAACTGCTTATGGACGTCCTTGAACTCAATTGGTTGTATTTATGAAGCTAACGGGAATCGTGTCAATGCAAATTGCTGTGGAAGCTGTTTGACTACTGACTGACAATGAGCTGACGTGCGATCTCGTATGTAATTGATATAAATGAGTTTTATAAATAATAGAATTTTAAATATTGCATCATAATATTGAAGCTAGTATGAAGTTGTTTCCATAATAAATACACGAATGTAAATACATAGTCAAGTTTCGTTAAACTTTACATTGGACTTTGAAATACAAACGTTTATTTGGTTCTCTATTCTAAGAGTATATGTGGTTGTGCAACTTTCCGGAAAAATTACTTATGTTTAATTAATAGTTGCTTCTTCTTAAATCCATTTGATCATCGTGTATTTTTAAGCTATTAACTTTTAATAACACCCATGCTAAAGTGGTATGTTTCGTTAGAAAAAGTGGCCGTGAAATAGGTTAGCCGGATTCTTCATACTTCATCCACGTTGTGATGACATCATATTCTGACGTCTGCAATTTGCTGTTATGCTACTACGTGGGCTATCGTGCTCGTGAACAAATTATTTTTTTGTTTGGTGAACAAAAGAGTACACACTTGTAAGATTAATGTGCATACTACGGACAGGTACAGTAATTTTGATTGATAAAATCCTTAACACTCCTTGTATATTAAGAATAAAAAACATTCAGAAGTAAGGTTTAAAAAAATTCATTGCATACTTCTTGTGGTCTTGTCATAAATTTCATCAAGTCAATCAATCAACCACAAAGGAATTTACTGTCGTCACTAAAAAAAGTGTAGGTACTTACGTTTTCTATGTCGGAATACTCACGACTAATCTCGTCATTACATTACCTTGAGGTATGAGTCTTTGAAAATGGTACACTGCAGACAGAGTAACCGTTTCCTGGCTATCATGTTGACAAAGGACACATCTTGTATATATTACCTACGTTAATAATATATATGTACTTTACCTGTACATTCATACAATATCTATGTAATTCTAAAGGAAACCATACCATCATAATTTATTACTTTCTTTAATTCTTTATTTATTACTCTATTTTAAACTTGTACTATTGCATAACCAAATCCAGATTAGGAGGTCATTGTCAAACGAAGGATAGGTAAATGAGGCTGGTTGACGTCAAGAAAGTTTGAAATGAATGTAAAAGTTGTAAAAACCGAGTTTCGGTTGTCAACAACGGTGTCTAACGCTACATGCAGCTATATCATTATAATAATGAAATGTGTGTCCTTGTTAAATGTTAAGACCGGTCGCTTTATGGGGTTTGCGATTTAACGATGACACTGTTTCCGACTAAAATCAAGATCCAAAAAACTATATGAATATTCTAAATATTGTAAAACAAACATAAGGTGACTCATTGCCATTTCTTTTAATCTGTAAAAATACTGAACGACCTTTAGCCATACAAAATACAAATGAATAAAGCGTTCGCTCAGTGGCGCGAAAAATTTTGTTTACCAATTTCGTAATTCAAAACTTGTTCGATTGCGATAGTCACCGAATTTTTAATAGACGATGAGATAAAAGTAAATTCTTCATTTACTGGCAGTATTGGGAGTTCCCAAAAAAACATATCTTTCGGTGAACTTAATACATGATTCTTTTCTGAATGCACCGCGTATGTACAATACATACGACTGTCAAGTACTTAAAAAAATCACTGTGAAGTGCCACATAATGACGCGGTTAATTCAATGGGGTTTTTTCCTGGCCGCTGTGTAGCGACTAAATATAAATAGTGTCACGTTTGTACTTTTGTTCAATAGTTCCGTTTGCGTCTGGGAAATCCTTCTCCTCAATGGCCACCAGGATCTCAGGAACACGTTTTATTTGTGTAAAAACTCATCAGTTCAATGAAGATAATTTATTTTTAACCAAAAGAGAAATCAATTAACTACGAGCACGAGACCCGATATCTATATACCTAAAGTATTAGTTATTAAAGATAAATAATTATTGTTTTGATAAATTGTACTAAGTAACGTGAAACTGATGATTGCATTTTTTTTTAATTTATGTAGGTATGCGCTATAATTTGTTATATGATTGATCATCCTGTTGCAGTGTAAGGTTTTCTTATGTGAATTTAGCTTTGACGTAATAGCTGAGACTTAAGTTGCCTGTAAATGGAAGAATCGCATTAATTAATCAATAATTGTTCGCGTATTAATTGTAATTATATATATGCGAAGATACAAACGATTCTTTATTGTTTGAGCGCAAGTTAGAACTAGCAGTAGGCCGTAAGATATTATGATAAAATCCTAACTCAATGCACCTTTACGCCTCGGTGACCTGATACCAGAGTAACTCTTGCAGTACAGATTATTTGATTGACCATAAAATTGTTACGTCACTGCGTATGAATATTTTTACGCGGTTTTATTTTGTGACAAAATAACGCTTACAACATGAAAATCTTTTATACTTTCAAATTAACTATTATGTTCATTGAAATTGATGCTATTTCATAAAACACAATTTAGATTCAAATCAAGTCTAATGGTCGTGTGACACTGCAAGTTGGACAGACCACCTATTTATTACTATTGTGCAATAATTTACCATGCATTGACTTAAAAAATATATTTTTGCGTGACATTAAACTAATACAGTGGATTTTTTTTAATTTAAATTTACTATTGGGTGTCTAAGTTTAGAAGATATATTTAATTTGGCCTAGATTCACGACTTTCGCGCTCTTATCAATATTTGTAGAAGTCATTTTACTAGATACATTAAAAAACATAATTATAGAAGTTTAATGAGAATGATAAAATAAACTTATTTCCAGCCTAGCCCAGCCTAAAAACTTTAAATTATGATAATAAAATATAAAAATACTAATTTCTATTTAATCAGAAATGCATAACAAATTGTGTTTTGCTTGTATAACAACAAAAATCTTACTATAATGGCGATGTGATGTGACATAACTGTACTTAATGACAAAGCCCCTCTCTTGCATCAAACATTTGTTTGTAGAACATGTATAAGTAATGCCTTCACGTTTCCTCGTGTTAACCTTTCACCACTTGAGTATTTGGCTTATCTTATCTACCGGGGTCGTGGTAGTTAGATTTTTCATAAACCGTTAATTGATGGAGAGTGAGATAAGAGAATGTGGTACCGCAATTTTGTGAATCACCTTTTTTAAAGGGTCAGCGAATCTGACATGACACGCAGTTACGCACTTAGAGGTTGCTGGTTTTATCATAACACCGATAGAAAGGTTGCTGATGTCATCATAACACTGATAGAAAAGTTGCTAATTTAATCCTTTTACCCATAGTGCAAAATATGCGTTTTTTTTGATTGCGTGTTCTTAAAATAAATCTGCATATTTACAAAAATAGCTTTCTTCAATTGTCGCGATTTAGCACTAAGAAAAAAGTCTAATGCTTATTACTCCTAAAATTAATTAAAAGGCGATGTGAATGTATGTAGTTCAATCTTTTGTCTACGCAAATCACGCCTCCACACATATGCATGTACATTCGCTGCTTTTTACTAAAGGACAAATTAATAGCTGTCATAGATACGGAGCACGTTTGCTTCCTTGCAGTTGATTTTGGTTGAATGCAGCGCGGTCAGACCGGCTGGATGCGCGCTAAGTCCGGGTATTGTGAAATGTGAAGGCCACGAGTCGAGGGCAACTTTACTTGTCAGTCCCTGTGCCATTTAGCTTCGTACCTAAGCGAGAGCCCTGCCCGCTCGACTACACTTGCTTTCGAAATTAATCTCGTGTCCGTCAAACTGGATTCGGTATCTTATACATTGTTTTGCTTTTTCAAAACCAGGGGCGTTGGCTTGAAGGCCTTGAAAGAAACGATAATGCCAGGTTTATTTTTTTCGGAACTTAATGCGTTTTCAGGCTTGTTCGACTCGTCCAGACAAAGCAACAGGTTCTGTAAACTGTTCTTTTTATGATATTCTTTAAGAAGGCGATGACAACAGCTGATTCGTCGTAGTTTTTCTTTTGATTACAAACAGTACACTTATATCACCATAAAGCATTAGAGGCCCTTTCAATATTTACTGTATAAACACTTAAAAATGTATGAGAAGTCGAGGACAATAGTCATGAGTACGATAGTTTTTCTTTTGGTCTCGAATACAACGAGACTCTTCACACTAGTTTTTATCACATTTTTGCCAATATCCCTTCCGTATACTTAACCTTCTAACATTTTAAGATAAAATGACATATCAATTTACGAGTTACGCAGTACCTCGCAGTACCAACATACTAAAAATTATATGTAAATAAGCGTTAGGTGTAATTTACAGCTAAAATTACCTGTTTCTATTGCTGTTGGATATACAGTCAAAATTTGAGTCTAATTAATATGGTTGAGGCAAAACTGCCTATTATATATTTCATAAATCTCATCACAGTAAAACTACCAAAAAAATATTGAATTTAAATAGAAGAAATTGGAGGTTAATTTAAATTTACTATTGGAAAAAGGGATTCAAACAAAAGACATCAACGCGTGCACATTCAAAGTATTATAATTTAATTGGGGTTCGGCATCCAAATTATAAAATAAGTGTAATAAACCCTATTTTATGAATAATGACTACGTTGCAATATCTTATTATTAGAAGCCAATAGAAATAAAGCGAAATTCAACCCAACAAACAACAATTTTCGTCACATAATGATTTAGAAGCATCATTATTTCTGCAAGATCTATCGACGAAATGATTCGATTGCTTTACGAATTCGGAGGATTCAGGCGACTGGGACCAAATAAAACTGGGACCGCGGTCCCAGTTACCTGATAACATTTTTGAATCGGTCGACTGGGACCATATACCTAATTTCCTTTAATGTACAGTTAACAGAAAAATCAAGTTATAACTCAGGATTTTATTTTATTTAGTATTACGGTCAAGTATTTTTGAAGTGAAAACTTCTTTAGCGGCGTTGTACACTTTTTTATGGGGAAAAAATTTTAAACTCGCGACAGATTAGTAAGATTGATTCGCCATGCTCGTCGAAGTTATAGGCGCCCAGAAACACCAAAGAGTTTAAGTCACACGGAATATCTAATGGCGGAGTAGAATTTCATGGAAATAAAAGCGAGTGATGCAAAACTTATATTCGAAGTACCAGGCGCCCATAAGTACCGAAGAGTAATCACACGCAATATTTCATCCTAAAATGGCAGCGTGGTGAATAAAATTTATGTAAAATAAAAGCGAAGTGATGCAAAACTTCTATTTGAAGTACCAGGCGCCCATAAACACCAAAGAGTAGATCGAAAATTCGTAAGACGGATGGAGAGTACAGATCGTTCACGATAAGAAGTCCTCTAGCCCCTATATTGGTACTACTGTTTTTCAATACTTTAAATCTGTTTTTTGACAGATTTACAAAGCGTAGGCAATGCTGCCAATATAGCGGCTAAAGGACAACTTATGGTGAACAGACTGGTCAGTATGGATTTGTCATAAAAGTGACATTCGGTTGCTAAGTAACATCGTTATGAGGAGATGATTGTCATTGCAAATAAATATTCCACCACGATATGTGCATCTTCTGACTTTATTATAAATATATAATTATGAGTAATGAGTACTTACTTTATGGTGTATAAAGTTAAGAGACATTAAGACTGATTTTTATATTATTGTTTTGAGGAGATTTCTGTTGAATGTTTACTTAGAATTACTAGTTAAGTAGAAATATGAGCCAACGTGATTTTCAAAACATAATTAAGACTGTTATATTGTTTATGTAGGTAATACAAAAACTAACTTATGTATCTTTGCAAAAATTAACTTTGTTTTATTTGTGACACCTTTTCTGCTAACTGTACTAAATCTTGTATTTCAACAATGGATTTGTGGTTAAAATTACGGGTGGTCCCACTCGCCTGACGAAATAAACAAATAAAAACTAATCAGGCAACTGGGACCGCGGTCCCAGTTATATAGTGGTCCCAGTCGCCTGAATCCTCTTCGTTGGTCGACACAATTTGCACCTCTTGAGTTCCGCTCCTGCACATTTCTGACATATTGCGTTTGTTTGCAAATATCTTAAAACTTGACAGTCTTAAAATTAATCGCATATATTAATTATATTTGAACCTTTGAATTTAAAACATTTTATTTATTGATTAACATTCACAGAAAAGATACTTTCTGAAATTGTGCTCGAAGCATGTTCATACTTTGAACTACTTTTCTATACAGATGCTGATAAAGATGCTATACCTATTAATTCTCATCATCTTTATAATAATCAGCCATATGGCGTCCACTGCTTAACATACGCCTCCCCCCATTGACCTTCACAATAGCTGATCTAAAGCAAGCCGTATCCACTGTATCCCGGCTATCCACGTAAGGTCGTATGTATTCAGATATAAAAGCATAAATTATCTTTAAAAATAATGTGGGATGCACAGTTGGTATCCAAACTGACGCAAAGGTCAAAATAAATTGTCAAATGCGCCACAAAGCTAGTGATATACAGAATTAATGATTCAATAAAACTTGTAACTATTAAGAGTCCAGAAAAGGACAGGACAGGGTATTAAGTGTCTATAAATATGAGCATATAGGTGTTAACAGGTCTTAAATATATAAAGAAGTCCTGAATCACCAAAGAAGAACAACCAAGATTCTATGATTGTATCAATTAATACATATGCTAAAAATATTAATTAAATATTCCAAAAATATTTCAATAAATTGGGCCAGACCTGTTTTGTGGAGCCATCACGAGACGCGGATCCTGGTCGAAGATCCACCGCCAAAATACATAACAAGATTTGTTTTGAAACGACATTCCGCGATGGACGTTAATTTACGATGGTACCGCAGATGCACATTGAAATATATGAATAATTCAAACTGATCCTAAATGTTAAATATTTTGTTATAAATTTGAAGTCAAACTGTGCCTAAGTTCCGTACGTTGTTGTTCTTTTAAGGGCGTTTAAGAATCACAAATTGTGTAACGGACATCAAGACTATACGATAAGCTGCAATAAACTATTATTGTGGCTTGTGAGAGCCCCAAAAAGAGTTCTGGTTACGGTGAATAAAATTTACCATGGGACGTAAAGCGTTTGCATTGCCAAAAAAACAAAATAAGAAAAAAAAGACACGAAATTCTGCCCCCGTATGATTAAAAAAAACTCATTTGACACCTTTTTTTTATTCGGAAGCTGTCTAGTTACCAATTTTATAATCTCAATCAGTGCTTTTGGACTACTTTAACTGGAGGATTCAGGCGACTGGGACCAAATAAAACTGGGACCGCGGTCCCAGTTACCTGATAACATTTTTGAATCGGTCGACTGGGACCATATACCTAATTTCCTTTAATGTACAGTTAACAGAAAAATCAAGTTATAACTCAGGATTTTATTTTATTTAGTATTACGGTCAAGTATTTTTGAAGTGAAAACTTCTGACTACACTTTTTTTATGGGGAAAAAATGTTAAACTCGCGACAGATAAGTAAGATTGATTCGCCATGCTCGTCGAAGTTATAGGCGCCCAGAAACACCAAAGAGAAGTCACACGGAATATCTAATGGCGGAGTAGAATTTCATGGAAATAAAAGCGAGTGATGCAAAACTTCTATTTGAAGTACCAGGCGCCCATAAGTACCGAAGAGTCATCACACGGAATATTTCATCCTAAAATGGCAGCGTGGTGAATAAAATTCAAGTAAAATAAAAGCGAAGTGATGCAAAACTTCTATTTGAAGTACCAGGCGCCCATAAACACCAAAGAGTAGATCGAAAATTCGTAAGACGGATGGAGAGTAGACAGGCGGTGCGGCGTTGTGTCAGTATGGATTTGTCATAAAAGTGACATTCGGTTGCTAAGTAACATTGTTATGAGGAGATGATTGCCATTGCAAATAAATATTACATCACGATATGTGCATCTTCTGACTTTATTATAAATATACATATAATAGGAGTAATGAGTACTTACTTTATGGTGTATAAAGTTAAGAGACATTAAGACTGATTTTTATATTATTGTTTTGAGGAGATTTCTGTTGAATGTTTACTTAGAATTACTAGTTAAGTAGGCATATGAGCCAACGTGATTTTTAAAACATAATTAAGACTGTTATACTGTTTAAGAACATAGGTAATACAAAAACTAACTTACCTTTGCAAAAATTAACTTTGTTTTATTTGTGACACCTTTTCTGCTAACTGTACTAAATCTTGTATTTCAACAATGGATTTGTGGTTAAAATTACGGGTGGTCCCACTCGCCTGACGAAATAAACAAATAAAAACTAATCAGGCAACTGGGACCGCGGTCCCAGTTATATAGTGGTCCCAGTCGCCTGAATCCTCTTTAACTGAAGGATAGAATAATGCAAAAAATTACCTACATCTTAGATTTTCAAATTAGAAATAACAATCTAAATAGTCCTGGAAATTGGGACGGATGAATTTAAAACATTAAGTAAATTTTACCTGTTGAGATAACAAGGCATGTTATTACATCAAAAAATGAAAGTTATATTCAATGTTTGTTTGGTTTTGGTTCATAGATTACTCGAGGACCCACTAGTCGCTGTTTTCAGTACGAGCTTTAACTGTGTGCTTACGCAATGTCGCAGTTTTGATAGCTTCTATTTCTAATTATACATATTAGGAAAATATTTTTTTACTATGATATTTGAATTTATTTCGTTTCCTTAGAGATTTTTTTAACCTTTCTCAACTATTGTTAGGCTGCAAAGTCAAACCACGCAGAGATTTAAAAAAAATGAAAGAAGAGGGAATTAATTCTAAGTTGTTAACATCGGTCGTATGGATCTTGCAAAGACGATGCTGACTATCCCGATTCACGATTAATAAGAAACCTGTTTTTAAAGATTTTATCATGATTAACAAAAAAGAAAAACTTAAACAATTCGTTACAAAAAAGAACTGTTGCTATGTATTTTCAGTTTTTCTGTATTAAAAAACTATTGTTATGAAATTTACATTAATAATTATTTTTTAAAGTGAATTAAGCTTGACAACCGCTATCGGTTTTTCTTCTGGATGTGACTACACATCACCCATTGGGCCTTTATAAAGAATGTTTGATTAATAACCTTGTACCTAACCACGAATATTTGAATATACCTGCTGATTAATGCTTTTTGTTTTCTAAACGTTTGTCAGCTGTTTGGTAATTTAATATGGAAAAATAGTTTTGGGGAAATTGACAGAGCAGAATGGTTTATTGATTACAGTACTTTTTACAAAGCCAGGTATTGACTACATACTATGTTAGTAAAACTTATAACTACTGTTAGTATAGTATGGAGTTGTATTTCTTTAAGTATTAAAATAGTATTAATTCCTTGTAATGAGCCAATCTAGGCATCTTCATGTCTCATTTAGTCAGGCGGTCTAGGTCCTTTGAAGTTGTAAAAAAATACTAACACACCTATAGTGGAAGTCATTTTCTTTCAATATTTGTACAATATTATATTTTATGTCATTTTAAAAATATTGATATTATAAAAATATAAATTAGGCCGTCGGAAATAGACAAAATAAGGGGCTAAATTCGAAAAGCGTGATGTAGTTCTGCATTTTTGGTATGTTGTATGGGTCCGTTAGAGTAATGTGATTTCAAATTTGCAACTTCGAAAAACTTGTGGAAACTGAGAAAATCGAGAAAATCTTCGAAATTTTGGGACTTTTTTATCTATTTGCTCTCCAGGGCCAAAACTATGCATTTTTTGTGAACAATGTTCTCTACACTCATAAACTGTATTAAAGTACCTACAACTGGAGGCCAATCACAGCTCTATTGGCTTCAAAGGAGTCAAGCTATGGCACTTCGAAGATGACCAATATTTTTTGAAAATAGAAAATTTCAGGTTTTACTTACTTATTTTTCGAATAATTGGCAAAACCACTAGATTCACGAAGAAAGGTCACTGAAAATATTTTGTAGTACATTTATTAAACTTTTATTAACGCCCAAAACGAAATCTGTGAGACTAGTAGTTCACTCAAAAAATCTAATAGAAGGTAAAATGGGTTAGAGACAAAATAGGCCGTCGTATAAAGACATTAAATTCGCAAAGCGTGATGTAGTTCTGCATTTTTGGTATGTTGTAAGGGTCCAGTAGGGTAGTATGAATTCGAATTTGCAACTTCGGAAAACCTGTGGAAACTGAGAAAATCGAGAAAATCTTCGAAATTTTGGGACTTTTTTTACTATTTGCTCTCCAGGGCCAAAACTATGCTTTTATTGCGAATGATGTTTTTACACTTATAAACTGTATCTAATTACTTGTAAATTGAGTCTAATAACAGCGCTATTGTCTCTTTAGGAGCCAAGCTATGGCACTTTGAAGATGACCAATATTTGTCGAAATAAGAAATTTTCAGGATACTCCCACTTATTTCGTGAAATATTGGCAAAACCACTTGGCCTATGAAGAAAGGTCACTGAAAATATTTTTTAGTACATTTATTTAACTTTTATTTGAGCCTAAAAGCACCGCTATTGACTTCATAGGAGCCAAGCTATGGCACTTTGAAGATGACCAATATTTGTCGAAATAAGAAATTTTCAAGATACTCCCACTTATTTCGTGAAATATTGGCAAACCTACTTGGCCTATGAAGAAAAGTCACTGAAAATATTTTGTAGTACATTTATTTAACTTTTATTAGAGCACAAAATGAAGTCTGTGAGGCTAGCTGTTCCCTCACAATCTCAAAAAAAACGAAAAGAAGGTAAAATGGGTTATAGAAACAAAAGACTATTATATTGGGTAATTGGAAATTAGACAGGAATGTTATAAATAGTAATGGATGGAGGTCATTTGCGATAGTTTAGGCTCGCTTGAAGTTTGATTTGGAATCTAATTTCTAGGAAAAACATAAAATCAATGATGATTAACCGAAAAAACTGCGACTGTCTAAAAATGAAACCCTGCAAATGCAAAAAGGAATGTAGAGGGGCATGCAGTCAGATCGCAAATGACCTCCACCCACTACTATGTATAAAATTCCTGTCTAATTTCCAATTACCCAATATAATAGTCTTTTGTTTCTATAACCCATTTACCTTCTTTTCGTTTTTTTGAGATTGTGAGGGAACAGCTAGTCCCACAGACTTCGTTTTGTGCTTTAATAAAAGTTAAATAAATGTACTACAAAATATTTTCAGTGACCTTTCTTCAAAGGCCAAGTGGTTTTGCCAATATTTCACGAAATAAGTGGGAGTATCCTGAAAATTTCTTATTTCATCAAATATTGGTCATCTTAAAAGTGCCACAGCTTGGCTGCTATGGAGTCAATAGCGTTGCTATTAGGCTTAAATTGCAAGTAATTTAATACAGTTTATAAGTGTAGAAAACATCATTCGCAATAAAAGCATAGTTTTGGCCCTGGCGAGCAAATAGTAAAAAAAGTCCCAAAATTTCGAAGATTTTTTCGATTTTCTCGGTTTCCACAGGTTTTCCGAAGTTGCAAATTGGAATTCACACTACCCTAATAGACCCATACAACATATCAAAAATGCAGAACTACATCACACTTTTCGAATTAAATGTCTATTTCCGACGGCCTAAATATTCTTTACTCATTAGCAAAAACAAATTCTTCAGTTACTTTTAATTATAAAATTTAATTGTGGTTTCATTCATCAAAACGCATCAATTACATTGACTGTTTGTTGTTATTTACATTTCTAATCGTATAAATTAAATATGAATAGGCATTGTTGTCATTGAGGAATTCTTTTGTTTTGCTATTTTGCCTAATTAATGGCCATTGGTGAAGTCCGTCGCCTGTAATAATCATCATGCATCACTCACCGTGCTTTTGGTATCCATTGTTAAGTTGCTACCACCTCCACGCTTATTGTTATGTTCTTTAGCTCACTATTATTACGTCACAGAACACTGCATTCACTCGGTCCACATGTCTAGCAGTTGGCTCGTCAGCTGTGTTCGAGTTAGCCTCTCTCGCCCTCTCCGTGGCCGGCCGTCGCGAGACGCGCCTGATCCAAGCGGCAAAGCGACTAGAGTCGTACTGAGAGTGTTGCAACAATCGCCAAGGTTTATATATGAGGTTGCACGTCGCCGTTTAATATATACCGAATTTACACTTTTTAATCGAATTAAATAATATTAATATAATATTTTCATGACTTAAAGTGACCATGATATTAAATTCCACTGTCATGATTTAAGAATTTTCTCGGAAAACTTATTTGCATTCATAATATTCGATCGCATGTAAAGAAATATTACTCATCGTGATTTAAAATGAACTTATTAGTACGGTTGAATGTTAACAATATATTTTAAATGAAGAAGAGCTCGTATGATAAAAAAAGTAAATTAATATTTTTAAACCCGACTACAAAAGATGCACTACCGGCCAATAATTTTGCGCGAATATACCTTTTGATTCCAAGATTCGACGGCACAATGCCGATATTTAATATTAAATGTGTATCAACAAAACCTGCAATCTTTAAAATGGCCTAATTTTGCGAACGGAGCGAACCTAGTCGCGCCCTGGTTCGACCGCGCGTATACAATGCAGTGGACAATGATAGGCAATCTACAGGAAAACTATAAAGAAGCAATACAGAAGCTCTGTCACGTTACACACGATTTTCATGACGTGTCTCCCGTCGAGCGCTTGCGCAACTCTGCGAGGACATGCCGTCCGCTCTTGGAATTACATTACAGGACTCCTTGCCTTGGGAAATTGTAAGGAAAAGAAAATCAACCGGACCTTAAGCTAATAGTATGAAATGGTCGCGTCATCACAAATCGACCGATTAATTACATTGACGTTAAATTAACTCATCTTAGATGTATTTTAAATGAGGGAAATATTAGAAGAAAAATTATGCAAAATACTTCGACTAATGATCATTTACCATGTTTATATAATCATTAGTATCATCAGTACATCTTATGATTTTCATTAACGACAACATGACGTTGATTATAGCGTCGGACTGATTAAGATTTTAATAATTACAAGTTATTGTTTGATGAGAATTAACTACATAAGGCATATATTACGATATTTCACAAAGGCAATATAAATATCGTAATACAAAATATAATCTATAACGGTTTTTTTGTTAGCCTTTTTGATCCCACTGCTGAGCAAAACCCCCTTTTCTTCTGTCCGCCACTTCCCCTCCCTATAACGTTTATATAGGAAAAAAGAAAAATAAGAAGATTTTCTAAGTCACTTAATGGGAAACAAAATACAAAATCTCTTCCAAGTAGTTGTACATTAATGTAGGTTCAGTGATATTTAGAGTTGTTTCTTAATGCTCTTTTCAAATAAGCAGATAGTTGTTAACGTGAAACTCGGTGCTTGTTACATGGGGTGTATAGTTAAGCACTTACAAAATAATGTTAACCACAGATTATTCTAAGTTCAGTGGAATGTTTTCGACTCATAAATAGTAACTGTATTATTCCATGGCCCTGGGTTAAAAATTAAATAAGGGCCAAAACTTATTAACTTAGATGTGGTAGAATTTTTCATTTCATGGCAACGACACTACCAGCCGCGTTACCAATGTTTTGAGAAGTCAAAAAGTGCATTTTATTAACTGGTCAAGTGGTCAACAGAGACATTCTCAAAGAGGGTTAGGAACCGGTCCTCGATAAAATAGAAACTTGGTTTAGTACATATGTTACCAAAAGTATTTAACGTCTACCACCGTCTACGGGGAAAAGTAGGCAAATATGATAATAGACAATTAATGTAATATGGTTCTAGATGTATTTCTAGTACAGAAGCCAGTCTCTACAGTCCATTTAGTGTTAACATCATTCACATTTAAAAAAAAAACAGAGAGAAAAACCTAATTATTTATATGTTTTGGATTTGACCCAATAGACCCCGGGTGCTTTCTGTTTTCTTGAAATGAAATTAAGTTGCGACAAAACAAAATATTTTCGATGGCTATTTTTTACGGACTCCCAAGTGAGTCACAAAGTCTATGTATGCATTCGGCATACTTTGCGAGGACATATTGTTTAGTCTGTTATGTAGATTAGTTTTTCTTTATTCTTCAATGGCAATAGAAATAATGTTGGTGAACTCATAAATCAATGCCGACTAAAATCATATAAAAAGTATCTTATTATTCTGTTCTGTGCATAATGTTAAAAAATATTCAGTCCGGAGTGTGGAGGATTCAGGCGACTGGGACCAAATAAAACTGGGACCGCGGTCCCAGTTACCTGATAACATTTTTGAATCGGTCGACTGGGACCATATACCTAATTTCCTTTAATGTACAGTTAACAGAAAAATCAAGTTATAACTCAGGATTTTATTTTATTTAGTATTACGGTCAAGTATTTTTGAAGTGAAAACTTCTGACTACACTTTTTTTATGGGGAAAAAATGTTAAACTCGCGACAGATTAGTAAGATTGATTCGCCATGCTCGTCGAAGTTATAGGCGCCCAGAACGCCAAAGAGAAGTCACACGGAATATCTAATGGCGGAGTAGAATTTCATGGAAATAAAAGCGAGTGATGCAAAACTTCTATTTGAAGTACCAGGCGCCCATAAGTGCCGAAGAGTAATCACACGGAATATTTCATCCTAAAATGGCAGCGTGGTGAATAAAATTCATGTAAAATAAAAGCGAAGTGATGCAAAACTTCTATTTGAAGTACCAGGCGCCCATAAACACCAAAGAGTAGATCGAAAATTCGTAAGACGGATGGAGAGTAGACAGGCGGTGCGGGGTTGTGTCAGTGTGGATTTGTCATAAAAGTGACATTCGGTTGCTAAGTAACATTGTTATGAGGAGATGATTGTCATTGCAAATAAATATTACACCACGATATGTGCATCTTCTGACTTTATTATAAATATATGATAGGAGTAATGAGTACTTACTTTATGGTGTATAAAGTTAAGAGACATTAAGACTGATTTTTATATTATTGTTTTGAGGAGATTTCTGTTGAATGTTTACTTAGAATTACTAGTTAAGTAGGCATATGAGCCAACGTCATTTTTAAAACATAATTAAGACTGTTATACTGTTTAAGTAGGTAATACAAAAACTAACTTACCTTTGCAAAAATTAACTTTGTTTTATTTGTGACACCTTTTCTGCTAACTGTACTAAATCTTGTATTTCAACAATGGATTTGTGGTTAAAATTACGGGTGGTCCCACTCGCCTGACGAAATAAACAAATAAAAACTAATCAGGCAACTGGGACCGCGGTCCCAGTTATATAGTGGTCCCAGTCGCCTGAATCCTCGGAGTGTGGAAGTCGGCGGTGCAAAATACCTGCCTCTGAAAGCACGTAAAGCTGTTGGTTGGCTAATCGTAATCTGAAACATTTTGGAATTTCTATATTATAACAGTGGCTTCATATAAATAAATATAGATGAATATATTTAACAAAATACACAAATAATTACGTAGGTACATACAAAATACGCACATTATTGGTATTTATAGAAGCGTTTGTTTATTCTCCTATTACCACTGTTTGGTGTGTACACACAAAACTGTTTGACAGGTGTTGATACCTACTACCGTTTTATATAAAAAATTGTGGATGGTATTTTTATACTAA
The DNA here is from genome assembly GCA_949319885.1 of Mecyna flavalis. Lineage (NCBI taxonomy): Eukaryota > Metazoa > Arthropoda > Insecta > Lepidoptera > Crambidae > Mecyna > Mecyna flavalis. The sequence goes on from OX439430.1 coordinate 10,911,788, forward strand.
CACCCATAGGTACTCACTGTCTCATATTTTATGCGAATACGCGGTATGTATGATAGCTATTAGCTGTCTAGTTTATAATACGAATAGTTAATTTATTTTAAATTGCCCTCTGAAATATTGCACGGTTCTCCAATTCAATTGACTATTACCGATTACAAAGATGGGTCATCTTACCTTTTAACTAATCGTATTACCCAATCAACAATTGAATTTATGTACAAGTTTCTTATTTTTATAACACGTCAGTAATTCCGTAATTTCGAGATTTAATTGCTAAAGATTTTTTTGTATGTTTTAACAATTAAAACACCGTTTGGATTTAAAGAAAAACATAAAAAGGTAAATGCCGTCATCTCTTCAATCAGTAAATAAGGAAACTAGCGTATTTAAAACGCCTACATGCATAATAGTCATAATATTTAGGTGTTGTAACGTTAGCAACTAAACTATGAAGCTTCTGTATTCTTAGGATATGCCATCATGGATTTCAAATTATCTGTTACATTATATATAAATTTTAATTTTTTGCTTTCAGATTATAAGGAAGAATTATTAATTGTTTTTTCCTTAGATTTGAATTTTTCGAAGTTTAAATATAATTTAGTGTATGATTGGTCAAGCCTAGAAATTGTTTCGATTCGTCAAGCGGTATTTTACCTACATCCATTTTTATTTTAAATTCGTCAAATACTAACATGTAAACGCTCTAAAATATATGCTGGCCCTAAAAAAAGGATTTTATTGTCCTAATAAGTGAGTTCAGTAATTATATTTAAATACGCATGATTTTGACTTCGATTTACCCGCCATGACCATGACATCTCTACGGATGTTAATTCACACAGTTTACTCTAGAGTCCATTGGTTTCGTAATTTTTTATGTAATTAGTTTTCCAGTGGGGACTAGCAAACGATGAAATAGTTCATTCACCTGAGGTTTTTTATTAAATGGTTTACTCTCTGACTCATTTCGTTTAGCGATGATTATAAAAGTTTTTCTTGTTTACTTTTTTGTACTTACAGTAAACGGTCTTTCATATTTTTACGTTAGTTGAAAATTGTCTAATAATAACAGTTACGATGGAAAAATCTTTTAGCCCACACACATCCGCCCTTTGTAGTAAAAAATGAAGAGTTTATTTAATTGTGATACCATTATAGCTCGATAGATTCAACTACATAGTTTCCAGATATATTTAATCTTTGAATATGTAAGCCCAAACGACCATTCGTCGTCTACAGATTCGTCGATTGATTACTTATCAGGTGTGGTAGTAATAAAATCCGAGCCAAGTATCCTACTAAATATTATAAAGGCGAAATAAAGATAGTGTGAATTCCCGCGGGATAACGTCTTATAGTTCACGCGGGCGAAGCCGTGGCGGAAGGCTAGTAATACATATTTTCTATAATGTCGCAGTACTCATTATTATACTATGATAATGTTAAGGATTTGATATCGCTTAGAAAAATTGTTTTACATCTCTTTAGGGCAACCTCGCGGTTGCTCTATATAGAGCATGACATTTGCATTTCTATTCGTCTGTACGGCATTAATGAATAAATCTTTGTGATTTAGCTTCCGTATGATCTTTAAGAGCGATTGACGTTCAATAAATGCCCATGTTATGCAAAATTAAAACTAGCTCTAATTATTATAGAAGCATTAATCAGGCGGCGCGATAGATCCTATTACGAACAGTTTTTTGCTTTGGCAAATCGTTTATAGTGTGTCGATCTAATTGATGAAATATGTGAAGATTTACATCATCGCTCGATCGTCATATCCTTATTCTTAATTAACTGCGGGCTCTCCCCTCGATATGCTAAATTAGAAAAATACGAGCACTATTTAAATTTCCCGTATAAATGTGAAAAACAACATACATATAAAATGAATATTTAACATAACGGACGGTTGTATTGAAAAATCCAAATGAGCGCTTAAGTCATCATAAATTGCACCCGAACTTACTCCACTAGTAGAAATTCTGGCTGTTATTCCATATTCTACACTAGCTTTACCTGTTTCTAAAATAACCTTTTATACATTTTTATAAACATTAACAATGTAATTTTTAAAATATCATTCGACGAGATGAATCAATCTATACAAGTCTGCAATAAAATAGTTATTTTTTTAAACTGATGTATTAAAATTGGGATTGGACCTAAAACGTTAATCTGGACTAAACAATATTTACGCAACTTTACAAGTTTTTTTTATTATATATATTTGGAATACTGTGATTCCATTAGAACGTAGTCGTAACTTGCGTGTAACCGTGTGAAGGTATTATAGCACATGCCTCTAGCACCTCGCCATTGCTACAAGGTTCTTATAAGAAGTTATTCGTTAGAGCAACAAAAGATTGGGGGCTTGCTTAATTTCTCAGTCGCACGCACGGTTCAGCTTAATTGGAACGTAATTATATCATCAACTTGCTATAATATTATTGCCTTGCCAAACCGTCTGCATCCTCCCACATGCATTTAAAATCTAAAACGTCTTATGACTAAATTAGCGATCCCTTATAATGAATTCTCAAAGTCCGGTGCCTGGTCAAATTGTTTTAGTAATATCACCTTTAGACAACTCGAGTAGAACCGGATTTATAGATATATAATGTTTTTACTAAAGAATAAACATAGTTTCTTGTGCGAATTAAAGCTGTGATAACTTTGGCGGACTCTAATGACCGCAAAAGTGTAAAGAAGAAAAATAATATATTTTTTAATAAAGATAAACAGGGTACGTTTTGTTTGCGTAATACCGTAACCCAAGTTTTTTATGAATCTACTAAAGAGTTGGTGAGTCTCACACCTAAAATACTTTGTGATTTTTACTACTTATTTTTCTCTTTATTTTCATCTTGTGCCAAAGGCATCACAAAGTCTTGGCGTACGTTACCCTAGGCACGCACCGAGCTTACAGCAGGTAGGCAAGTTAATAAAGTGATCGTTAAAATGCGATAGGATTCTTCTATGAAGGCCGAAGTTGTTCAATTCGCCAGTAGCCTTATTTTCTAAAAATATATGGTGTCTTTGCCATTTTAATTTAAAAAGAAATTTTTCCATTTTTTTTTTAATCAATATGAATTAGTTTTAACTCAGCCCGTCAATTACACGCTGGAAGTGTTGCACTGCTTTTTATTCCAGTACTAGCCTTCCGCCCGCGGTTTCACCCACGCGTAATCTCTTGTTTCAAATATCCCCCCTTCCCCCACATTTCCAGGATCAAAAGTACCCTATGTTCACCGGGGATAGTGTAGCATTCCATTTCCAACAGTGAAAGAATTATTCCAATCGGTTCAGTAGTTTCAAAATTGTTATTCCCGCGGGAATGAGACGTTTCCCGTAGGCTATGTCCCGTTTTATAGCCTATGTCCTATTCCGGGTTATGAACTATACGTGTGCCAAATTTTATCTAAATCCGTTCAGCCGTTTAGGCGTGATTGAGTAACAAACATCCAAACATCTAAATATCCAAACATCCAGACTTTACAACATTAGTGGGATAGCATTTATAATATTAGTGGGATATAAACAAACGTTGATAATAAAAATAAGTTGGCGCCAACATCTCTGAATAATTAATTTATACATACATATGGGTTCATTCATATGGAACTATCTCGAATGTTAAAAATGTCATTCAAACAGGTATACTCGAAACTATTTTTCGGAGTTATTGTCCTGTTTAGCGGTATTTCGAATACCGAAGTTTGTAAACTTCCGGAGGTCTACGGGACGAAAAGTTGAAGAAGACTAAAGAAAAAATGTGAAAAAATGTTGTTTTTCTTTCCCGTTTTCTCTTTTTCATTGACGAACACTTCACCAGAAAGCTCAAGATCGTCCATGCGTTGCAATTAAGGCTATAAGCTTCTTTTAGTTTAGATATTTTCTTTTCAAGCTATGCGTTAGTACATATTCTTAAAAAAAAGGTTTTTGCAAAAGAAAATAAATAAGTAAATAAACTCAGATGACCTTGACATCACATTAGTGAAGATGGTCCCAAAAGGCGAAGTGCGATTTAATTCTCGGTCAAGTAAATTCGGCCGGATCTGACTTTTAAGTAGGAGTTGCCTTAATTTCAAACTTGGTGATTAATATGCATTGTTATGTGTGTCGCATTGAACTTTATGTCTTTATGATTATAATAGTGGTTGTTTACAAGTTTTATTTATTAAATAAATGCATATTATTTTAATAAATAATAATATTTTAACTACTTAAGGTATAATAATCCTCACATTTTCAGCCATATTAGTGTTTATTAACTGCAATCATGATAAAACCATAAAAATGATTTTGTTTTTTTATATTTAATAATGAATAATTAATTACTTTCTTAAACCAGTTTTATTCTTACAATTAATGAGTTATATGAACTTTCCTCCGAGCACCCTGAAGGTAGCAAATCAAGTGGTAGATTAATTTGATAGAATCAAGTCAATAAAAGTTATTGCTTTAAAATATAAATTGTGTTGTTAAACGTACATTTAATGAATAAATTTTTAAGGTTCTAAGGTCCCTAAGTTCTTTTTTAAGGTTTCCTTTACCGTTAATTAATCCTGCTTATTTATCTGTCAGTTACTAATGCTATATTTTTTTCGAAAATGCATTTAAGTAATCTGACAAATACGTTTTTAGAGAATTATCTAACAGCAGAGTAACTGATTCTATATATTCCAAATAAGCCTATCAAAATCCACTGCTGGACATAGGCCTCTCCAAACGCTCGCCTGTTAGATCGATCCAGGCCAAAATTCATACAAAATAAAAATAACAATAACCAATTACAGATGCCAATAAACTCTTAATCAGAGATCAATAAAGGCATGACGTAGGCTGACCGGTCTTTCCTCGAAGCAGGTTATCTTAAAAATTGATAAGATATCAAGGAAAGAAAATTCATTAAATACATACATATAATATGTAAATATGCCCAAAAGAACACCAAACAGTTCTATAGTGAATTCAAATAAATAAATAAATAGCTCTTTGTATGAGACTGAAGAGAAATAAAAAAAAAGTCGTATCCTATTAAAATTTTGATATAATTGTTTTTGTATAGGTATGTAAAATTTATTTCACGTACCTTTGCTTTCATTTATCCTTAAAACATTTTTTTATTATTTGGTAGAACTTATAGTTTTTTGTCTCTAAAATTATAGAAGCACAATCAGGAAAACAATTTAATTTTAACCTATTCAACGTGTATCTTTTAGTGTCTTACATAAAGCCACTTTTAGACCAGCCACTTCTCACTACGATGAATTTCATCTGCTGTTTTATCTGACTATCCCGAAAAATAATATCACATCATTCAACCATGAAGCTTTATAAATTAAACGTACATAAATAAATGGTGGGAAGGAGGCTTATTTGACTCAGTTTTTATTATAATTATTGAATGTTATTCCGATAAGTGAGAATTGCAGAAGCATAATTTTAAGATAATCTTCGTTGTTAACCCTGGTTTTATAACACGATGTGAGCATATTCAAATTTATTAGATAAAACATGTATCCTTGAGGTTATACAGGGTGTTCGGAAGAACGTTGAACATACGACAATGGGGGGTAGTTGGGGTGGTCTGTTAACTAACTAGCTCAAAAGATTTCACCTAGGTCTCAAGATTTTTTTTAATTATTTTTTTTTATAAATTTCTATAATTTTTCGGTTTTGTACCTTTAAACCCGTCTAACTTTTTTTTTAATGACCAGATCCAAATAATTTTTTCAGTATTGGAATCTTAGTGATTGGTAGGTCCCTTTAAATAAAAAGTTGGAAATTGCACATTGCTAGAAACAAAGTTATGGGCCCTCAAACATAAAATAAGAGTTGAAACAAATTTTGAATCTCAACTTCGCGTAGCATTTAAAAAATAAATAAAAGGGATGGATGATTTCTGATTTGTTAAAAACATCTCCAAAGTGTAAGCTTTCTAACGATATGTCGTTTGTTTTGATATCTTTTTTGTTACCAAAATTATTCGATGTTTTTTACCCAGGCGGACCATTTTGACGAAAATCTACATATGTGAAAACTTAAATGTTTTGCAAAATTTGTCAATGCAAAGGTCAAAATAACGAATTACTGGGATAGTGACATAAAGCAGGTAGATTTTTTCTCACTCTTGCACAAATATCGACTATCTTTTCTCTCTTTTTGTCTTTTTTCCCTTTGTTACTGAGTTGTCAGCTTGTTTTGTGTGTATGTGTGTCCTTTGTTGCAAATAAATTGTTTATCTATCTATCTTCCACTCTGTGTGGAATGCGCGGAACAGGCGACTCAGTGTAAGTGACAGAACCAAAGAGGACAGAACTCTTAGTCGAGACTTAACTGCCTCAGCGATCATACGTGCCCTTTGTGCCTACTCTTGTTACAGTTATCTTTGTTTTGTATTATTGTTATCAGTTGTTTTGTTATTTCTGTTACGTTTGTTAATCGGTAAAATGACTTCATTTACCAATGAGGAATATGCGGACATTTTAATGGCATATGGAAGAGGTTAACTCCAATGCGCGTGAAGGACGTAGAATTTATCAAGAACGAAGATAACTGTAACAAGAGTAGGCACAAAGGGCACGTATGATCGCAGAGACAGTTAGGTCTTGACTAAGAGTTCTGATACTTACACTGTGTCGCCTGTTCGGAAAGCGAAAGAGAGGGAAGATACGATGTAAATGTACTAGAGTGAAACAATATTATTATTACCTTTTCGGGAAGCGTCACTCGCCGCGCATTCCACACAGAGTGGAAGATAGATAGATAAACAATTTATTTGCAACAAAGGACACACATACACACAAAACAAGCTGACAACTCAGTAACAAAGGGAAAAAAGACAAAAAGAGAGAAAAGATAGCCTTTATGTGTGCAAGAGTGAGAAAAAATCTACATTCTTTATGTCACTATCCCACTAATTTGTTATTTTGACCTTTGCATTGACAAATTTCGCAAAACATTTAAGTTTTCACTTATGTAGATTTTCGTCGAAATGGTCCGCCTGGGTAGAAAACATCGAATAATTTTGGTTACAAAACAGATATCAAAACAAACGACATATCGTTAGAAAGCTCACACTTTGGAGATGTTTTTAACAAATCAGAAGTCATCCATCCCTTTTATTTATTTTTTAAATGCTACGCGAAGTTGAGATTCAAAATTTGTTTTAACTCTTATTTTATGTTTGAGGGCCCATAACTTTGTTTCTAGCAATGTGCAATTTCCAACTTTTTATTTAAAGGGACCTACCAATCACTAAAATTCCAATACTGAAAAAATTATTTGGATCTGGTCATTAAAAAAAAGGTTAGACGGGTTTAAAGGTACAAAACCGAAAAATTATAGAAATTTATAAAAAAAAATAATTAAAAAAAATCTTGAGACCTAGGTGAAATCTTTTGAGCTAGTTAGTTAACAGACCACCCCAACTACCCCCCATTATCGTATGTTCAACGTTAATACAAATATATTAGAAAAAATTCAATTTGTCCAGGTATCAGGCGGGACTCGAACCCACGTCCCTCGCTGTCCGGGCGAGTGCACTACCAACTATGCTACCGAGACCTTAGTGGACCCGTTGAATTTCTTCTAGTATTGATTTACGCTACGAGCGAGGGACGTGGGTTCGAGTCCCGCCTGATACCTGGACAAATTGAATTTTTTCTAATATATTTGTATTACTATCGCCATTAAGCAGGCAATATGCTTTAAAAAATTATAATAAAAAATAATGTAAAAATAATCTCTTCTCAAAGATTGGTAAATACTTGTAAAAGTATTCCATTCGGATGTTGTAAGTAGTAATTACTGCAACGTTGAAGAGATGGCGCTGCCGTAGCGTAAATCAATACTAGAAGAAATTCAACGGGTCCACTAAGGTCTCGGTAGCATAGTTGGTAGTGCACTCGCCCGGACAGCGAGGGACGTGGGTTCGAGTCCCGCCTGATACCTGGACAAATTGAATTTTTTCTAATATATTTGTATTACTATCGCCATTAAGCAGGCAATATGCTTTAAAAAATTATAATAAAAAATAATGTTCAACGTTCTTCCGAACACCCTGTATGTTATTTTCGCTTGTATTATACGGCGTAGAATGGGCCCGTGGCGTGATATGGCTATATAACCGGCCGGTTATATAGCCATATCACGCCACGGGCCGGCCTGTACCGGTGCTGTACCGGTGGCCGGCCTGTACGTTCGATTAATGGATCATCACAACCTGAATGATTTGTCGCAAGCTAACATGTAATTGAACCAAATTTAGCAAGTGCTGTAGATAGTTCCTGTCAGTCAGTTGTAATGAAGCTATTCGATTGGAGAAGTAATACGTTTGGTGAGAGTACTAGAGGTAATTTTCCCTCTTCAGACCCTTCCCTTATTTTTTTCTCAAAAAGACTGACAATAGATCTGAGACCCCTAGGCAATGGTGGCCTCGGACGTCATGACAACTTATCATCAGGTGTCGCTCCTGCATGGTCTAGTAGTCAGTCCTAGATTACTACCAATAGGAAATACGATTAGCAGTAGTAAGTTTGTGGTGCTGTCGTTAGATCTCTACAACGCTTGCAAAGGACCATTGGTGGAAATTACTTCATACACAGTCAGTATTAAACTGTTCTGGTTCCACTAAAATGTTTGCAACAGCTGTGCAGCTGTGAAGTCAATAGATCGAAACTATGGATTATACTAAAATCCATAGTTTCGATCTATTGACTTCATGCATATTATTAAGCGACGTTTGAACCTATTTACAGCTACCACTGCTCTAGATCGATCTTCGATTTATGGATTTTACGATTATAATAATAATTTCTTTCTGTGTCGGAAATGTTTACAAGGATGTAGCTAGCAGCATCACAGTATTTATAATGAAGGCGTCCGTTAGATGGACGTTCCATCTGAATCGCGAATACTTTTAACGACCGCCACAAATTGATAATTATCCTTTCGCTCGTATCTCAAAGCTTAATTATTCCTTCATCATTGCGTTCTAAATACTTTAACCAAATCTTTTTATTTTCTGGCGCAGTGCACTAATTTTGATTTCAAATAAGTCAATCACAATGCTTGCGATTTCTGAAAACGCTGGAAAGTTAATATTTGTTACTATTATTTCTGATGTTTTTAATTCCGTATGAGGAAATTTGCATCTTATGCTTCTAAGAAACATATCCAATAATCTATAATTGAGGACAAATTCTTGATCATAATTTATTAGGTAGCATTTGGACAAAAATAAAAAAATGAAAATTAGTTACTTTATAAATGGGTGTAGGTATATTGTGTGCGTTTGTCTATCATCAAGAGTCCAGTATCCGGGACCAATATTTTCCGATACAGGTGGGGAAAAGCTTTTGGTAACACATCCGGGTGTACTGTTGACCGACCATAAATGTGCTTAGCTATTTGCGATCGTGACATGATCTGATTTTTGTGATTCTTACGATACTTATATAATTTTGCTTTGTTTGCGGCTAGATAGCAATTTGTGAAAATTGGCTCAGGATATACGAGTAATTGTTATTTGAAAACATTTAATGGATATCATGACGTGTTGTGGCTTTGCTGTGGTTTGTTCGAGTAGATTTTAAGTAGGATGTATTCAATGCAGTCTTACAACCATGCGGATGCGGTTTGAACTCGTTAATGTTATATTTTACTGCGATATTATTAGAGACTAACGATCTGTCCTGGCTTTGAACACGTGCAATTTGCTAATTTAAAACTCTTATTAGATACTCACGTTACATTATAAACTCATGTTACGTCTTTTCCAAATATCATCTTTGAAGTCTTAGAACTTTTGGCGTGCATTTATGATAAAGTCAGGATGAACAATACAATATATTCATGATAAGCTTAGGTATATCGTTGAAGAACGTGTCACGAACTCTGCCGTACGTTCGGTTAATCAACAAGTTCGCTTAATATAATAGTGACCTGTGCTCATTAACGCGTAGATCTGTCGTTTTAATTAGTCACAAATTGTATCGGTCCAGTCCGGTTGAGACGCAGTTGGTATGTTCAGATCGTCCTTGCCAGGAATGCGAGGTCATCACGCCTCCGTGGTCGCTCGCGTTCTTTCGTCGCGGTCCTCTTGTGAAACATAATTGTTGTTGTTTTAGAATCATTCATTCCGTATTCCGTGCATGTAATTATAATGTCAGTTAGCGGTTGCTGTCTATTGATGAGAGCGTCACAGGTGCACATTAGCACTTGCCTGCCATATTAAACCATTTAAACTTGCATATTGTTGCGTAAAAATTATGAAATAACCACTGGCAAAGTGATAAGAGTCTTATTGTTACGAAACTGAGCATAAGTACAGAGGAAAATTGAATAAATCCGAATGGACCAATTCATGATACAAAATATTCAGATCGTTAAAATATATTATTAAAATAAATCACAGTCCTTATATAATTATTCATTTTTCATAACACAAAATCCAAATGTTATGGTAATTCCGAATTTATTATTGGCTTATCAGTTCTTTGACTAGTTTTAGTTTGTTGTTTTTTTTTTATAAAGAATGTGAACCAAATGCCGCGATCGATTTTAATGACATGTGGTACGGAAAACAAGTCTACTGCCCAAAAGAAGGCTTTGAAAAAGGATCTTGAGTGCAGCCGAATAAAAAAAAACATTGTTCCGTGAATTTTGGCTTGTTGTTGTTATTGTGAGATTGTCTGGTGGTCAATATATTATTTTAAGATGGTTTTCTGCGATCGCGGTATTTGCCCTGCAGTGGGATATTCATTATACACTCGACCGACTTTACTTTTTTTACGCTATTATAGATATGAGTAAGATGACGGTGCTTTCTTTGGTCAAAATAAATCCATGTTTTTTGTTTATCCTAATTTAAATGTTTATCGTGGTTTTGATTTTTACTTCGCCGATAATACACTTATCGTACATATCTTAGAAAGGTTTGATCTCTAGGTACTACCTCTTCGATGCAACAATCACACCGTCACACGTCATACTTTCCAATAACGTCTACATGTATTTCATTGTCAAAGTATAATTACTTCATTAGTATTTGCAAAACGCTCCAATTTTAATGCCGCAATAAAACAAAACAAAAAGATTAAGTTTTTGATATAAAAGATACAGACCTGTATGCTTACGTTGATTGTTTACAACGTTTTAAAGCTAGGTATATAAAAAAAATTATCTCCGGACATTATTTACACAGCGCCATCTAGCCCCAAACTAAGCATTAGCTTGTGCTTTGGGTGCTAGAAAACGGATAAGGGTCGTTCTTTTTTTTAACCTACAATTTGATTTAACTTTAGCTCAATTTCGAAAAATAAAATATTAATCTTTTTGGGGGGTATATATATATTTTCTGATAGCAGAATTCCTATTCTATCTGAAAAAGTTGTTGGCCACGAAGTTTACAGATATTTGTACAATTTTCAGGACTTGAAAGATAGACACGACGAAAAAAATTACAACTTCGTCACGAAATCTTTTATTTTATTCTCTCGAATTGTCTTCGTCAAATAACTTGTTGTTTTGTAATACACTAATTAGCTAAAAGAACTCTTAGAAACCGTATTAAAATAATACATTTGTATTTAAAAAACATGTTTTATTCATGATCTCTTATCGTTCTGTCACATTTTCTGCTAATATAAAGTATGTTTTTGCTGTAAATCAATTTTTACTATCATTTACAAATAAATATTAATATCACTGATGGAAATATCAGCAACTATTAAAAAGAAAAAAAACCTATGCTGCACTTGTTGTAACAAAATAAATAAACGACCGAAACAATTTTCCTAGCAGGAGACAATACCGTGACAGAGTAATTATTCTAGAGATATCAGGCTGCATTTTGGAATGAAACAAGTTTATTTATCAGAAATCATTAGTTTTCTTTTAAATCTTTATCAGTCTTCAACATTGTCATATAAAATAACATGAGATTCAACTAAGATAAATTAAATTAACCCATTTGGACCTAGGTACCGTACCACATGTGGTACAGTGACTTTAAAAAATTCTATTAACTTACCTAAGTAATAATTCGTATTTATTTTTAATGTAAAATTAAGTTTGGATTGTTTTCTTTAGGTGATAAGTTTTTCAAGTGCGTTTTTCTAAGCTAATTTGATAATATCTTCTAATATGCGCGGAACGGAACCAAAAAAATATTGTCAATGTGTTATTTATTTATTTAGGGTACACTGTAGCTGACGTAAATTCGGGCGAAGAAGGTGCTGAAAAATAAATAATTTGCGAGTTGCTCCGTGTTTGCTTAGAGCATCTGCAGAGTTTTCTGCATCAGGCTCTGGCTCCGATGGAAGTGCAGCAGACCCAAAGATTGAAGATGGGCATGGGTCAACTAAATCACAAGTCTTTGAAAAAACGCATGATTTTTTATTGTCAGTAATGCATTATGCATGCATGCATACCCTGGATCGCGTGGTGCTGGGGAGAAGCGACAATACCACCCGACCGAGGGTCACCCGTCACCATAAAAATGTGACGGAGTGTTCATGTGACGAAGTGGTAATAATGTGTTGCAAAGTCTATAACACTTAAAGGTTTACAAAGAATATATATTTTTCACGTTGGTAATAAAATATTTGTTATAACGTAAGAGCAGACAACAAAAAGTAACAATTATAATTATATTTTGAATCAATTACTTACGTGACAAAGTGGTAGCCGAATAAACACACGCACCCCCCACCACAGCGTTCGGGCGAATGACACGCTGTGGCTGCATCACAGAGGGGAAATCGTAGCAAGGGGAGAGTGGGGTTGAGACCTCCAATCGCAGGCAACAAAGACGAGCAACTCATACGCGAATTTCGAAGGACAACCCACGTGACAGAATTTACGAATTAAAACTTTAGGTAGTGGAAGACAAGAACTTGATATTTTTTAAATATTTCATTAAAAGTGACAAAAAATAATGGTTGGTATTACATTATAGGAAATATATTTAGGAGTTATAGGATATTTTTACATTTTGTGCCATCATATATTTTTTTAGTTTTATTATGGATTATACGCTAGCCGAGGCTGCGGGAGACAACTGTGATTTGTATGAAATACAGTTCTGTCACGCGGATTTACGACTCTGTAACGTACTTTTTACAGTGAAATTATTTAAAACATTTATTATTTAATCGTGCACAGTCATTAATGTTTAGTACAGTGCCTGTAAAAATACAATTAACAAAAAACTAATGGTAATTTCCTTGTTTTTTTTTTCACTGAGCGGTGAAGACACCTTTTTGTAGGTTAAAAAGAAGAACGACCCATAAACATTACATATATACTTTTTTTTGTAAATACATAATAATATTATACATAGAAACACCCAGACCGATACAAACAGACATGTTCTGTTCATGCACACACATGTCTGTACCGTGCGGGGATCGAACCCGCGACCTCAATATATGTAAACAAGGTTTATTTATTGTAGAAAACGTCATAGTAAAATAAAATAAAATGTGAAAACACTTAAATCGCAGCTTAGGCAAAGAAAATTCTCAAAGTATTCGTAACTTATTAATGTTGGCTGCTTTTAAAGAGTCCGGTTTTTAATCATCCAGAAAAAGAGACCATGCTATAATCCCTTATTTGAAGGCAGCTGAAACATGACCGTAACTAGTAGAGATCCGTTATATTTGCCCGTCCTTCAAAAGATCAGACTCATTTAAGATAAGACGTAATTACTATGGTATGCAGCTGAAAAGTAACTTCCATAATTTAAAAAAAATTGAGAAAATTTAAGCATCATAAATACAATTTATCCATGTTGTTACAAAATATACAAGTGCAAATTTCGTCAGGACATAAGCCAAATTTTTTAGATCAACAGTTCCATGTTCAGTCACCGCGGCTTGTGAAATACATACATTCAAGGTGAAGTGCTTATACGTCACACCTGGTATTTATTTACAAGATCGTGACGCAGTGTAATTGTCGCGTAACGTTCCGCTTTGATCTTATTGAATTGTTCAAAATGGACGTTAACCTTTAGAAACTGTATCAGAATCATTGCGCGAAACTCGCTCAATTCCTGATGGATGACATCCGCCTACGCAAATCGCCAATTAAATACTACTCGTAAGTTATGAAGTAAATGGTTCAAAATAGCTTTGAAATGTACTATTACTAGTAATGAAAGTGAACTTAAGCACGGTGACGTATTGTATTTTACGTTGAAACTACTTAGGTTCAATTAGCAATTACCTTTGAAAATGTCAGTTGCAGCCTAGTCGTGGTAATCATAATTAATCATAAAAAATAATTTTGTGCCTATTTACAAGTTAGTATGAGATGATTCAAGGAAATCATTATAAATTTCCGTAATACATTGGAAGATGCAGCGAAGATTGTTCACTTATGAACTTATGAAAAATGGTATTCATAGAGGATAATAATTACTGCATTTACGATTATTACATTGTTATAATATATCATTGGAATGTCAATTAATGATGTTGCAACATAATAGGCTTGATTCCCACTAAAATTGAAAAATTGGTGCCTAAATACACTCAAAGCATTTTAACTTGGTAATTGTCCATTACACGCCAAACTGGCGCATAAGTGTAGATGAAAGTAATTTAGTTAAGAACTTAAACAATTTTGCAAGGATATTTTAAAGATGATCCTTATATGTAGAACAACTTCCGCGTTGAAATGTTACGATTAGAGAATAATATAAAGTTATTGCAGATACGATTACTATTTTATAGCTATAGCATTAGAATGTCAATTAATAATGTAATCTCTTTTCAAATTATGGTGATTAAATTCACCCAAACCATTATCCATACTATATGGAGTATACTTGTAAAATGAAAAAGGTAAATGCTGTCGCGTCTAGTCTTACAGATTTCTTAGAATATAAAGCGCCCAATATATTATTTTTTTTATTTTACAGTAAAGATTATACAGTTTTAAGGCAAACAACTTCGATCCTATTGATCTATCTATAAAATGACTAATATTGTAGGAAATGTAATAGCTTACGCTTAATTCCCATTTAATTCTAAACGGTTTAATGCGAACCGTGCATTTCCGGTTCTCGCATTGAATCTACATTTTTATGTAAATAAATACATTTGTTTTACATTAATCGAGCATTGCTTTGTCTGCAGCTCCGCGTGCCGTTGCGGCAAGTGCTGCGGCCTCGCGACCTGACCGTGGTCATTGGCAAGAAGCACCTGAAGGTCGGCGTCAAAGGTCAGCCGCTGATCATCGACGGCGAGCTCGATGCCGACGTGAAGCTCGAGGAGTCCACGTGGGTACTGCAGGATGGACGCAACCTACTCGTCAATTTGGAAAAGGTACTAACTTACTCATACGGCGTGATTACTTGGGCAGAATATATTTTTTTTATTTTATTTAAATTGGTTTACCAACATAAAGAAACAGCTGACACATTTTAGTTTTATGTAAGAATATTATGTAAGTATTTCTAAAAATCGTTGAGAAGTCTGCTAATGCACCAGAGGTCGCGGGTTCGATCCCTGCACGGTACAAGCATTTGTATGCACAACATAGTACGATGTATTTACAAAAAAGTATATTAATATATTAATCCGTTATCTGACACCTATAACCATGTAAAGCTTAGTTGAGGCTAGATGGTGCTGTGTGAGTAAATTCCTAAGATAATAAATGTTAATTCTTTATCTTGTCATTGTAGTTAAAATGACATTTCTAAGTTATATTCAAAATATCACAAAACACAGTAATACAATTGAGGCATAAAAACTTAGATTTATATTTTTTCATGCGAAATATCTGCCTTAACATAAACGAGATATAAGTGGTTGTAAAATAAAGAATGTCGGGCCTTATAATTTGCACTTAAACAAACAAAGAAACATCAATTACTGTAAAGCTTAACTGGCATAATAATAGCATAGGTAATAGAGGTTCGACGTTCCATGCAGGCCGAGAGACTTCAGTCAGTCATTACCCAAATACATAAATATGCATATTCATCTGTAGTCGGCCCTCATTCAAAAACTACGTGACGTACCAAGAAGCCATGTTGCATATTGCAAATGAGACTTTTTTTGTATAATGTCATAAATAAACCTTGTAACACTTTTCTAAAATAGCTTAGTATAATTATTTTAAACGTAACTTTGTTATTACATGAAATGAAGTTCTTGTAGATACCCATTAAAGTTAATGATCAATTTGCCGTTGCTTGTAACAATGTTGTTCGTTATCGTTGCAGGTGAACAAAATGAACTGGTGGAGCAGGCTAGTCACAACGGACCCCGAGATATCGACGAGAAAAATCAATCCAGGTAAAATACATTTTGTAATTCACAAAATTACCATAAAACTTATAAACATCTTACACTTGCTAAGTTTTAAAATACAAACACGAACCCCTTTAAGTAGTCAGTAACCTCAAAAAAGAGTTGCAATAAACATGTTTTGTACTTTATGGTTATGATAAATTATTAAGGAGCAACGTAAAGTGGTGAATATCTGCATTTAATTTTGAAAGAGACATAAAACCGAAACATCACGAATATTCCATATGTTTTGTTGTGTATCTGTTTCACTGGTATGCCAAATTTTAATATACCTATAAACGAATTTATAATGCTAATGTTATGCAGTATTATGCAATCTATTGATAAAGGACGTATGAATAATTGTTATGTTTATATTCGTCTTGATTACTTCCAGAGCCTTCAAAACTTTCCGATTTAGACGGCGAGACCCGTGGACTTGTAGAGAAAATGATGTATGACCAGAGGCAGAAGGAAATGGGTTTGCCGACTAGTGATGAACAAAAGAAACAAGATGTGCTTAAAAAGTAAGTAAATTGTCATCCATTAACAAGCTATGCCGTTTAAATCCATGACTCTTTCTATCTTAGGTTAATTAATAACACGCACTAGGGGTATTCAAAAATTTGCACGAGCTATTTTAAAATCAAAAACATTTTAATTTTTAAATTATGTAGTAGGTATTCTGAAGATCGTATCGCTGTGAGGTTGTGCATCTCTTTAAAATTTGCAACCTTGATAGACAGTATAAATATTTAAATTATCCTGTTACCATGTGCCAAAGTCTTACACGCCATTATCCATTAGTTACAGCTATTCAAGTTTACGGTGAATTGTATTTAGTTATTAACGGTTATAAAAACAAACTGGAAAAAGAATTGTAAATTTTTATATGTATCATAATATTATAAAGTCTTATCTATCTTGGTATATTCAATTTTTAATTTAGAGTTTTTTTGTTTACACATAAGTATCTTTGATATAATCTTTTTGGAAATGACGCGATTGATAGGCACTTGAACTTGCATTTTTCTTTGGCGCTGCACGCTGTCCAGTCTGTCGCTGTGTAAATTAGTTCTCATTTGTGTTGTAAGTGACGAATGAGAGAGATAAATCTAATATTGTACTCATTAATTGTTGCAGATTCATGGAACAACATCCCGAGATGGATTTCTCTAAATGCAAATTTAATTAATACAATCTTTAATTATGTATTGATTCTTTAAATTAAGTAATTAATTATATAAGTTACTCATAATTTTATTTTACACGTAATAATCTGCTGTGTCAAACATTCTCAATTATATTGTTTTCATTACATAGATTTGTGATTTTAAGTATTACTGTGAGTAAAGCTTTATTACAAGAGTGCTGTAACCAGTAAAGAAGTTTAGTAGGTAGTTGTGTAAGACATGTATCTTGCACCTGTTGCACTGAACAGCATTTTTTCATGTATTTCCGTATGACTTAACGGTAACAATTAAATAAATACGAGTATACATGTTTTCTTTGTTTTATTTATTCAAAATTATTGGTACAGGTCCTGGCAAACATCTTCAAATCGGCTTGAATTTTGAGCTGCATGCGCGCTATTGGTAATTGGCAAGTGCACATGCGCGAATTTTCCCCCACTCCGTTTTCCAAGTTTGCTGGCACCTACTAGGTACCTAGGACTGGCTTCTTACAAATGTAAAGGTCGAAGGATCTTTCTCAACGCGCAACTTTTTATTTTTAGGTGCCTATTCACCTTTTCGTGGAACAACGGTGATAAAAACATCTTGAGGAATTGAAGCCATCTTAGATTTAAGTATAGCGTTGGCTTATACTGGACTAACGGCCTTGACAGAACAGATAGCGGAGGCAAAACGGACAATGGACTAATTTTATTTTTTTTGTTGACGCTTAGGAAACGCTGCGTCATCATATCTGTGACCGAAAAGGGGGAGGGGTTTACCCACTAAAACCTACCGCGATATCCCCTCGCTGCTGTATTTAGAAGTGTCTTGAGGCTCCCGAGAACCATAGACTGCCATTAAGTATCTTTTACTTGACAAGTATCTGTATACGGGCGGCATTCCCGCCAAGCCAAAGGTGCGCCAATTGCATAAGGGGCAAGCTCCGCCCCCATTCAATACAAAAGACGCGAAATGCAGTTGGATTTAGGGCGCTTTCAATTTAGACTTTTCGTGTCGGACGGCTGCGGTACGGTAGCCGCCATAGGTAGCCGCGCGTTTGTCGCACCGCGTACGAACGGTCCGGTCGTTAATTTTCATACAAAACACTGGGTGATATCACCCAGGTGATCAAAGTGGAATAGACCGCCAACAGCACGGTTGACGTCTTGCTGTGGACGTCAACCTTGCTGTTGCCGCACCGCGTGTTTTGTATGAAAATTGTGCAAGCAAAAGCACAGCAAACGTGCGTTCGCGGTACGGACGCCGTACTAGGATGCTCAAGTAGTTTCACTGCTGGAAAAGTTAAGGATTGGCTGGGTACGAGATCATAGAATGTCTCGTTCCATACAACAAAAAATAAATATATTTTCAGCCAAATTATTAGTTTTTTAAAAAAAAATTGAAAATGAAAATTAAAATTTATGTATTTGCTAGGAACAGGTTTTTATGAGATGGTCAGTTATAATAACAAAGATCCTTGATCCGCTATATAAATCACAGCATGCAAACATTTTCTTAACAATAAAATAAAATAATTATCTGACATTATTAGTAAGTACGGCCCGGTAACTTAACTACATTTAAGTAGTCACTTACACAGTAAATGTTTTTCCCTAATAGCCAAGAATGCAAAACCTTTTTTTTTTTATTGGCATGAGCTTTATTTCTGTTGGCAACTTATTAAAGACTAGCGGGCGCCTGCGGTTTCACCCCCGTGGTTCCCGTTCCCGTGGGAATTGATCAAAATCCTTTCTTAGCGGATGCGAACATCTACCTGCATGCCAAATTTCAGCCCGATCCGTCCATTGGTTTGAGCTGTGCGTTGATATCTATCTATGTCAGTCAGTCAGTCAGTCACCTTTGAGTTTTATATATGTATATATATAGATTTTTATAGCCATAGCATAGCAATTTTTTTGAAACAATGCCGTTTTATGCCCTAGTGAAAACTAACCTATCCGGATTTCTGGTGTTTCTTGGGTAAACATCGACAGATCGACAGCTTTTTTAAATAGGTGTGGGTGTTGTTTTACAAAACATGACATTTCATAAATATACAGTGCTGGCAATGGTAGATAGAATACTTACCTAGTTCTATAAACAATGGCTTGCGTTTTGCAACTCTGTAATGGATGAGCCATACATATTGCCCTAATACATTTTTTTTGTGTAATAAAAACCTTGCAACAATCCACACCATGGCCCCACAGAATAACACCATATCTGAGAACCGAACCTAAGTACATACTGTAATTAGCTCAATGACTGTAATGACCTTTTTTAATACAAATGTTAAGATCTAACGATTGGTATAATAAAAAAGTACAATTATTAGAATAAAAATACTCTAAGTCACTCAAATAGTTGTTTTGACCCACTGTGTGACCGGGTGACGGTCCGCATAACACTAAAACCAGCCTTAATGTGGTAGAAATAAAGGTAATGTCAGACTGGTAGTAACAACTTAGATAAGTATGTACGGTCAACAGGCACAGCACATCACGGTTAACACTTGCAGTTCGATAATAGCACTTATGCCCCCGACATAAGAGTGGTACAAAGTCCAAAGTATTACGTCCTAAAGTCACAAAGGTCCAGTCAGCGTAGCCACGCTTAGTTGCGACACGCCTGCCCCGCCCACTTCGCACTTCCATAATTTTTCTGTTCCGCGGTGGTGTCAATTCACAAGCAATGGCTTTAATGTATAATAATTAGAAAATAGCTTAAAAAATTAATTTAACCACAGACATAAATCCACGGCATAAATCCGTGTTTTTAAGTTCTACAAGGTTCTACATTTCGGACTGAGTTTCGGACCGCAAAGTTTAAGACAGCTGTCAAATTACATTTTGAAGGTTGACATTTTTTTACGTAAACTTTGTTGACGTCGCGGGCGAGCACGTTTGTTTTACACAAAATTTACGGAAAAACATTGGTCGAAAACAGTAATAATATTGTTGATGAATGGGATTAAATTATACTGAGTGCATACAGACATAGTGAAAGATGGTCCGGACAGTTTTTTCACCTGAATATTGCTTGCAATACTTGGAACAGTATGCGTCGAAGGAAATTTTTGTCATCGGTTTGATTTTGGGACAGGTAATATTTATAATTGGGATTCAGAATGTGCTGGTCTTGAAAAATTTAAGGATTGATGTGATGTAAGCATAAATATTTGTTTAACTTGCAGACTACAAATGCCAGAGAAAATGTAATTCATTTGGCACGGACACCTGAGGAAAAAGGTTCCGATACTGCGTCTGAAGCCAGCTATGTCTCAGATAAGTCAGAAGGTGTTAAGAACCTGCTGACCGTGTCGGAGGCCTGGGTGGCTGATCATGCTAAACACGTCACTCGAATGTTGCCTGGAGGCATGTTTGTTCAAGGTTCGACTTTCTAATTAAGTTTCATTAACCTTCAAACTTTTCCACATTATTAATTTTATGTTACATAACCACTAATTTTGTTGACTAAGCACAATGTGTTTTTTTAAAAATTACAGTATTATCGTGTTATCTCATCTTGGTCCAAATAAATTTCATACATGCTCAATGCAAGAAATTGTTTAACTTAAGTTTAACTGTTAATGCAATACAACATTTTACTGTTTTAATTTAATGTATTCTTAAATTTAGATATCCTAAAAGCATTGACAAGAATAGAGTTGGATATACATTTATAAATCCTGTCTTATGCAAAATTAAAACCAATGAAAAATGATAATGATATGATTTCAGGTATCTTTGTGACAAGCGATGAAGATATTTTTGATGACCCAAATCACTTCAGTAAAGTTAGAAACATTATCAACTATGTTTACAAGTCTCTGAATGTTAATCAGTACATGTATGGAAACTGCCCATACACAAATGAAAGGCTTGTGTTACACATGTCCACGAATACAAAAGTTCTCACTTGTAAGTCAATTGAAGTTGGGACTCCTATGAAAAATGCTGTGATGAGACCAGTAGAGTGGAAGTTCCTTCCAAAAGCCCAGCAGTGGCAAAGGTTGGACTGCTATTACGAGTTTGATGAAGTATATCCAGTCATTGTAAAGAAAAGTGGCATATCTGTAAAACATCAATTTCAGGTAATTATATTTCACATTATTCTTTGAGATATTCATATTAAGTTCTTTCAACGGAAGCCAAAAATTACCATACCATAGACATTCTTATCCAACTACTTAAAATGAATTCAAAAATTGATAATCAGTTTTAAAATTTGGAAATCATTTCTGTACTTCTTGTTTGTTAAATTTTGTTTTAAGTGTAGGGTCACAGTCTTACTGTTAGTATTTATTTATGAAAGTAAATACTAATGAACAAATTTGTTGCAGCAAATATTAGAATCAGCCCAAAAGACTATTGAGTCAAGTGTGATGTTCATAGATGGAGAGCTCAAGGATGGTTCAGAAGCATTGGAGCAGTTGATTAAAAAGAAGAAACCTAAAAATAATGCTAAAGGAACACAGCAAGACCTCCCTAAATCTATGCATGTGTCATTGTTTGTACCCTTTGTAAGTATTTGTGTATGCAGTCAAGCAAAAAGTATCTCTACATAGGGATTAAAATTTATTAAAACCTTATTTGCTACAGTTCACTGTTCTCAGTCCTGTAATATTTGATTATTTGGCCTTCTTTGTGTATACTTTATCAACTGTGCTGGCTTCCACATGAATATTGCGTAACACTGTCATAGTTATTATGGCAAGAGATTTTATGTGTGGGAGCTAGCCAGCTTAACTTTGAGAAATTTCAGGTTTAGTAAGTTACAAGTTTTAAAGCTAAACAAGTTTATTTTTTAAATTTCAGGAAAATTCTATGCCAGAGACTGTTGAATATCTAGAATGTGATGGGAGTATTCACTTTAGCGGTGTTGTATCATCCAGTGTCTTTATGTGTCCAAAAGGGACAATAAGTGAGGCTATAACGGCTGTTAAACAAGATATCATCAGGTCCCTTGCCTCTCGGTTCACAATGCATTGTGATGCCTTGATTGATGATAATTTGTTGCCAGAAGGTGAGTTTCAGCAATCAAATATGAACTTAGTTTCGCTGCCCAGAAGAAGAATAAAAATATTAATTTCATGCATATAATTTTTTGTTGTTGTTTGGAGGTGCACTCTTTGTATTTATGTTACTTAAAAACCTAGATCTAATCTTGGAACTGACCAAATATTACTATCAAGTAGGTTTATTGTTGCTTATTTCCGGATTTAGCTGTTCATAACATAAGTAATATTTAAAAAAATAACTGTATTAAACTGTCAATTCGTTCATTAGTTTTTGTGTTAAAAAATCGCATTCAGCCAATCCTCAGAAACTTCCGCATTTTTAATATTAGTAGCTGCTAAGGCTGCAATGAGTATACATATTTTTAATTTTAATTAAATGTGATTTAATTTATCATTTCCAGAAAAGGTTTGTTTTAACGAACCACCACGCAGAGTGCTTGTGCCAGTCGGCTCGCTTTATTTATGTGACTACCTGTTCCCTGGTGAGGCCCCTGCTGAGGCTTTACTGTCAGTGAGGGAGCTGTTAGACCTGCAAATCACTGAGGCTGATGTTGTCTGTGATGTTGAGACACCTGCCGGTAAGAATTGTTGTATTATCTTATCTGCTACCAATGATATTCTATGATATGCTAATGGATAACATGCTATGTGTGCTATGTTCATAGTACGGGTACTTTGATTAAAAACTGACTTCACAATGCTTTCTGTTAAGTCAAATTTACTCCCATAGGTAGGCCTAAGTGTTGTCAATGTCTTCTTTTATGACAAATGACTATGTTTTAAAGCTAATTTACTAACCAAAGTTATATTGATATTTAGTAGAATTACTTTGTGTGCTCATATTCATTTATTCATTTAACTTCCAGATACTTCAGAGTTTGATGCATTAGACAGGGATGCAAGCAGTGAGGAATTGCTGGCCACACCACAAGAAGCCAGCCAATTTATGTATATCACTGGAATATCCTTTGCAATGCTAGTACTGATTGTATCGATAATCATACATTATTATGACAGTATCAAGGAAGTTATTGGAAAACTGTTGTATAGGTCTTAAATTTTCGATTTTTTATGGTGTTGTGATTCTGTCATCTCCAAGACCCTCTCTGCATTTACAATTGAGAAGACTTTTTGGTCTAAATTTATGCACAGTCAACCTAAAATTTAAAATCGGGAAGGGATAAATTCAGATTTTCTTAAAAATTTTAGGAAGATAATATGGGTTGGTTGGTAACACGTTGGTAAGCATAACTATCGGCATTTAAATAGTTTTTTTTTTTAAATATACTAAACACAATTTAAAAAAAAAACACATGTAACATGTAATTTTAAAAACAATAATATGTTTTCATGATGTAATGTAGGTAATTATGAAATGTATTGCGAGATGATGAGGAGAAACTGTATCCCTTCATTTGGCCAAATTACTTTTCGTCAAATTTCACTTTGCAAAAAACTTATCGCATATGTTTCATTTCGCAAATGGACCTTTGGCAACTGTATATTTCGCACATACTTCATTTGGTCAAATTATCTTTTGGCAAACTTTCACTTAGTCAAGTTTTATTTGGTCAAATGTTAATATAGCAAATGATTCATTTTGCAAATTTTCATATTCCAAAAAAATATTTGGTCAAATTTTTGACAATCCAGATCGTCAATATTATGTAGGTAGTAGCTTATTAAAATAAACCGGTATTTCATCTTCAGGCAAATAGCTGAGTGCTAACAAACACTTTGCTTGTTTATTAAAAGTCATGTCTGATGCGTATTTTTTTGCACAACCCTGGGCTTGAATTTTCCTAAAGTATAATATATCAGTTCAGTTACTGGGTTAGGTTAGGTTAGAACACAATTTAAAAAAAAAACACATGTAACATGTAATTTTAAAAACAATAATATGTTTTCATGATGTAATGTAGGTAATTATGAAATGTATTGCGAGATGATGAGGAGAAACTGTATCCCTTCATTTGGCCAAATTACTTTTCGTCAAATTTCACTTCGCAAAAACTTATCGCATATGTTTCATTTCGCAAATGGACCTTTGGCAACTGTATATTTCGCACATACTTCATTTGGTCAAATTATCTTTTGGCAAACTTTCACTTAGTCAAGTTTTATTTGGTCAAATGTTAATATAGCAAATGATTCATTTTGCAAATTTTCATATTCCAAAAAAATATTTGGTCAAATTTTTGACAATCCAGATCGTCAATATTATGTAGGTAGTAGCTTATTAAAATAAACCGGTATTTCATCTTCAGGCAAATAGCTGAGTGCTAACAAACACTTTGCTTGTTTATTAAAAGTCATGTCTGATGCGTATTTTTTTGCACAACCCTGGGCTTGAATTTTCCTAAAGTATAATATATCAGTTCAGTTACTGGGTTAGGTTAGGTTAGAACAGTGACCATCAACGCGCTTGTTCAAATCTATTGTTAACGAATCATTTGGAAATTTTTATAAAAAGTATTAAACATGAAAATTAATATAAACTAAGAAATTATTACCTGTAAATTATTTGTCCAAGGTGAAACAAACATCCATGCAGCATTACATTTTCAAAGTTGGAGCGTAAGCTAGATAAATAGTTTGTATTTTATGCACCACTCACACTGTTTAGTAAATCATATGCATTGCAATATTTTGGGAAGAGTAAGTTTTGCCAAATAAAACATTTGATCAAATGATATTTGGTTAAATGAAACATTGCCAAACAATAATTTGCGAAAAAAAAATATGCCAAAGAATAGATTTGCTAAATAAAAAATTGCAATACGTTGTTTTGCCAAACGTTTTTTTGCCAAATGAAAATTTGCGAAAAATAGTTTACGATATGATATTTTGGGAAACAATTTTTGGCCAAACAAGGGTAAACCGGAGAAACTAAATATTTTTGGGAAGAAAATTGGAGACAAAACTGAATTCGATTTATTTCAAAGTTTCCATTGTTTCCGAACACTTTTATTTTTGATCAGATCTAAAATTATTGTAGAAGTATTTTTTCACCCAAAATGTTTTTTATTTTATTTATTATTAACTATCATTTTATGGCAAAAATCATTTTCAATTGTAATGAACATTATGGGAGCGTTTAGCAGAAAAAAGCGCTAGGAAGCGCTTGTAAGCAAAATGGCGATCGTTAAGCGGTAAGCGCTGTCAAATAGTAAATAGGTATTTTCCTATAGGACGTTAAGTTAGCTTTAACCGGGGAACCTAACCTAATTTAAATATATGTTTGTCGCAGAAACATCAAATTGCACATTTCCACACATAGATTTTACTATTTTTTGGACTGACATTATTACTTATTTTAACATTACTTGAAACTCAAAACAACTTATAAATTTTACTTCAAAACAAACAAAATGGCGGATTATGTCAGCGCTACTGAAGTTAGCAAACGTCGACGCCGAAAACTGTAAAAAAAAAGTAGTAGTTTGTTTTTCACCGCTAGTTAGCGCTCTCAAGCTTTTTTTTTTTTTGCCAAACGCTCCCATTGTGTTTTTAGTACAATAAATTAATTGAACCTACAGCTACGCCAGGGCTGTTTAAATAAATATAAATTGTTTATTTATAAATGTAATTTCGGTACCATGCTAAAAAGAAATAATAGAGATAAAAGGATTATTCATATCTGTAGTACAGTCTACATTTTATTATTGACATGAAAGACGGCTTAATTCCATATATTATATACTTAGTATGTTTGCTGTCGAAGGAATTTTTTTTGACATCTGCCATGTTATTTCGTAACCAATTTATTCTCAAGGCATTTGTTATAATTATGCGTTTATAATAATAATTAATCAATAATAATGTTGTTTGTTTGACTTAGAAGAAGTTGAAGGGTAAAAGGCTGGTTAGTATAATGTGTACTATATTATTATCATATTAGGCTAATAAAAGAGCTGCGTCTGTAAATGTAAATAAAAAATGTAAATACCTTACTTTTGCCATTTATAACTGAAAAATATTTAGTTGGTACCTATATTTTACTTGTTAACTACAGTACCTGCTTATTTAACTAACAATAGCATGGCAGGTGGCCCGACTGTCAAATTTAATCAGTCAAATTTTAATGACAATGCAAAAGACTTGACTTGAAAAAATGTTGTGCAGATTTGGGACATAGCCTACGAAATAGATCCAATAAACACCTTCAACTTTTATTATGGCGTCGACAAAATTGGTCCTAGATTCCTAGTGAAAAAAAATATGTGTTCATACAAAAATAATAAATTATTATGGACGATAACTTTTTTCCCCTGGGACCAATTATGGTGTCATCATAATAAAAGTTGATGGTGTGTGTGTGGTCTTTCACATAGAATACATCTCATCTCTGCACATTAACTTAAATTTTTTGGGCCCATTGTTCTTAGCAAGTTTTGTATTGTCCTTTGAATCATTAAGTTTTGTGGTCGGTGGGCCAACTTTGACTGTTTAACATAGTGTATATTATGTTTATCTAGCAGTATGTATCATAAAAATAATGTATACATTGAGGATTAACAATACAAAATGTCATATTTAATTTTATTAAATGTTGTTTTTTTTGTTTTAATTCTATCCAGCTAGAAATAGGACTGCTTTTATTAACTGACATAAATTTGCATTTTTCTGTTTTTATTTTACTGATATTAATTATTTGAGCATAGTTAACTGCTTTGTTATGGTAAAATTACATCTATGCTTAAAATTTTCTGCCTGCAAGCCAATAAACATATGTATAATAAACTTAAGCGTGGTGTAGCAATCACGAGTTTTGGACTCGTAACTTGGCCAAACTCCTGGGGTAGCTATCGTATAGTACCTCTAGGAGATGCACCTCAGATGGTTATAGGACGCACTGCAGCAATATGCTTGTCAAAATCACGTGATTGTTTGAGTAGAAGAGAATAAATATCTTAAAATGCCACCGTTGCTGCTCAGCTCGCAGGGCGCAAGTTTTTAGCGCAAGTACCTATATTACTTTAACAAAGTAAGGTTTCTATCGTTTGAATACTGTTGTAATTATGTTTGTTCTTTTTGTGTATGGATAAGGTAACAAAATATTTAATGATATTTATATTGCAATGGTTATTTATTATTATTAAACTACTCCCTCGTATTTTATATGTACCTACAAAGGTTGTTGTGTAATTTAATATTTTTTAACATGTGTTTTTTTAGTCAAGTATAAAGATAAAAATATTGAAAAATTCCTTTTTGAATCATCGAAGTTCAGAGTCCAATATACCACCACAGATGATAGTGAACTGATGTCCTATTTTCATCATATTTTTTTGGTTTGATTGCATTGTATTGAAGATTGCACCAATGCACAAGTATTAGTGCAATCTTCTCCGCACATTTTTTAATTTTTAATGCCCGTGTGTGGACCTCGGGACAAAAGATTTTCCATTAACTACTGCCCCGGTAGGCTTAGGTGGCTCACCCAAATCAACTCACCCGCGTTTTTAATTTTTTTTTCATCCCACCATCTCGCCGTTTTTATTCTCTAGAGGATAAAGTTTTACTTTACCCTCTAGAGAATAAAAACGGCTTTTCCACTCAGATATTGAAGATTAAAAATACTCTTTCCTCGCTGAGGTGGAATGAAAAGTTACGTGTTGCACTCGAGTGCAAAGATTTTTCACCTCGTGCTCTTTTGATTCCCTCGCTAACGCTCAGGATTCTAATTTTGAATCACTCGCTGCGCTCGTGATTCAATTTTAGAATCCTTCGCTTGCTCGGTCATCAAAATTGAACACGCGGTTAAAAAGCAACTTTGCACTCTTGTATAACAAATAACTATTATTGGTCACAGTTCTTTTTTTTTTTGATATGCTGTGGATTGCCGCCTTCTCCAGTAGTTTCTGGTGAACTGAAGACGCGTACCGGCCTCACCTCGAGTTGCACGTTACCCTAAAGCACACCTTCCGACGGTGGTTCAGAAGGTAGTGTTGGGCTCTCCCCCAGGATTCGAACCTGACGGGCCTACCAACTAAAACCACAGCGGCTTTCCCACCCGCATTAGTGGAGGAGAGGAATCCCGGAATCTACCTAGTTATGTCCCGGGAATTGGTCACAGTTCTAACCACAGATAATATAATAGGTACTAGGTTCTAACCTAACCAATTTTATTGACGTTTACTTTTATAAGTAGTGTCTTGTTTTCTTGTGTGACAACCGACCGACCAATCCAACATGTAAAGACCAAAAAAATACATCTTCCCTTTCTTTCTTCAAAAATCGTACCTATATTACATATTATTTGTATTTAAGTTTTCGTTGTAATAAAAAAAAAGTCAGGTTACCTTTTCATTCGTTGTATATTTAAAATGTAAGTTATCATAAAGTTTTACATTTAACACATGGTTCTATTGAAATTATTACACTGAGGGTATCTCTTAAATTAACTATAGTTTACCCCATAACATTTTATTAATGAATAGTATTGATTTACAAACGCCATCTCGTGGTAGGTAAAACACCATTGTTGCAATTTCAATAGATGGCGCTACTAATGAATGAGATTTTAGTTTAATCGTACTACGTACAAAATGTTGTGGCGGTAGGTGTATTAGTAATTCTCGTATGTTAGAAAGAGAAAACCCGATGGTATTCGTTTGTGTTCATTGATAATAATAAAGGTGTAGTACGCTATCATCAATGTGTGCTGTTTGACAGCGGAAAGTATTGTATTCATCAATTCATACATCGAATGCATGAACGAGTGGTTCATACGTGAACGTGACAATCAATTGAAGTTCCGTCTGACATTATCTGATAGTCAGTTGCACAATGGTCCTCTAACTTGCGGTGTGTTGTTATATTGTGGTTGTGTTGTTACGATGTGACTTAAAACAAAATAAATAATTTTATTTACCAAAAGGAAGTGATGAAGTTTGAGGATTTTAATTGCGTTGTGTGATTAATTAATTCAACAAACCGGTTTTATAGCCAGTGGATAGTGCGGCCAGAGAGAACACGAGACTTTGTTTACAATGGCGTTTTCACTTAACAAGTTGAAGAATATTTTGAACAATTCAAGGGAGGGTCAGTTAGCCGGTAGCGGGAGCTTGGAGCCGGAGATTGGGTTCAAACTAGCCCTGCACCCTGTGACAAAAAATCTGTTTGTGACAGTTATCGGCGCACGGCACCTTCCGTCCTTGTTTGGACTTAGTCGCGCCCATGGATACCTCGTTAAGGTGACTTCCGAACATTGTTTATGTTTTAGTTGCCTATCGCTAAACAATGTTATCGCACTCACGATACTTAAGTACCTAATTACAGTTGTAATTTTATAGTAAATGCTAAACAGTTAAGATGAGATGCTGTTTGAGCAATCACAAAAGAACTTTGTTTCAGAAAAATACAATCCCCTTTTTTTTGTTTGGATATTACCTACTTATGTAGGTATTTTAGATTAGACACTAATGTCTCGTCTCGGTAACAGTGCTAATCTTCTGCTTTTTGCTGTTTACCGCCCTTATCTCATAATACCCTTATTTTCCTTAGTCTAGCCCAAAAATAAACAGCTTTTACTAATGGGTGACGGACAATGAAAAAATATTACTTTTTTCTGTAAATAACAATTTAAAAAACAGACATGTTTATGCACAGTCACACATGTGTTTGTACCGTGTGGGAATCGAACTGGCACCTCTGGTGTGGTTGCCGACTTCTTAACCATTACAACAAATAGGTCGTCACAATTCTCTAAATACAACTATACCGGTGCGACAATGTCTCTAAGCTATTATCCTTTTGGGCTATCACCAAAAATTCTATTCGTTTTCGTCTTTCGTGACCATAGAGAAGATGAAATAATTTAAAAACCAGTGGGGCAGTGGGCTAACTTTGATACTCCTGTGGCTGTACCGTAGTTAAGTAGGTAGGCTAGGCTAGGCATATTCTAAGTAGGTTTCGAATACGCGTGACCTGTAGGTACCTACAAATTACATAAAAACTTTTCTACCCCAATTTTGTGAAAACAAAGCCCGACTGGCTAGCCGCCATGAGGTCCTGTAAAAATTAATGTGGGTGGAAAAAGTAAATGAAAGATATTATACCTAGTACCACTATCATCCTCACATTTAGCGACGTTTGATGCGACCTTCTTATCGTATATCTATCCTTGGAATAAATCTTGGTAGTCAATTTACCATGAGCCATACATGAGTACCTGCCAGATCGAGCAGTTAAATGATAGAAAAATATCATCCAAAGGATAAAATAGAAATCTTTATGAAGGTCTCAAACTATGCACCAGGAATAAATTGCCTACCGACTCCTACTTATTTGCCTCACGTACCTACAATGTTTTTTTTTTCAGACAGACTTATTATTTAGTCAAGCAGTGATGACCTCCTCATACCTAGATGTAGATACCTACTAAAAAACCAACACGCAATCCTCAAATAAATTGATTGCATGACCTTTCAAATTATATGCCTACAAGACGTGATTTAGTTTTGGTTCGTTGGAACTAACAATTTGCAGCTTTTTTGTCTTGGAAATCTTCAACCACGATTATTTAGTAGTAGTTTACAAGTCGTACAACTCGTAGCAAGACAGGAAATCAGTTTTAACTGACGAATTGTGTGTGACTACGCAAGAATTCAATAGATGTCTGCGGAGACAGACTCAACTGGTACGTCACTAAAGTATAAAAGTTAACTAGCATTAACCTACTACACAGTTTAAAAGGGTCTGGAGCTGCATTCAAACCCTAATTGCTATTAATCATGTATCTACGCAATTAACAGCGCCAGCATACGGGCAGCTGTTTAATGCAACTTATTATTGTTAGTATAGCTACTCTAACTACCATCCGTCTAATTACTATTCTAATTGAGACCGGCTCAACTGAGGTTTAGTTTGAGAGTAGGTACTTGGCATACCTAAGTGATGAGTATAAACCATTAGTTTCGTGTTAACTAAAGAGGGATGCGTCGTTGTGGTGACGCCTCTTGCCGAGGTTTCTTTGATGTAAGGAATCATGATACCTTTATCACTTTGAAGTTTCAATTCAAGCAACAGTAAAGTTTTTGCGGTATCATGCCCACCATTGTTCATGATAGGTACTAAAGCATTTTATTTGTTGAACTCTGAAAAAGAAGTGTTACAACTGAAATGATATAAATGTAATCATAGAAAACGCAGATTTTTAAATTATTCTTTCATTATAGGTACCTACTATTATTTATTTTAAAATGTTTTGTCAATGCAGTAAACGGGGACTCTCTCTCGCACTTTCATCCGCGTAGTCTAATAATGAAGAAAATTCCATCTTGGCAGAGTCGCAGAGTTTGAAATTACAGTCATCATTATTCAAATTTCAGAATTCTAGATTATGTTTTCTTTTCGCTATGTAGGATTGTCAGAAGAAGCAATAATGGTCTTAACTTGGTCTACGGCAGGCATCGCTTTTGTGCATTGGCTTATGTTTATTCTTAAAATATTCATAAAGGTAAGTAGGTCATTAATTGTAGTTCAATGAAGTAGGTAGATTTCGATCACGAAAACCTTTATCCTTCTACTCGTGTTGTAACACTAGAAGCTAAAAAACAGCTACTAATAGACATGTGTTCAATAATTATTTACAATCAGTGACGTCAGAGCATAGTTATTCTCAGAACATACCAGAGGCTGAACTAAAAAAGATGATTAATAATGTTATCGAACTCGATTGACGACGCTTGATTTATAAAGCGAGATGTCAGTGCGAATTGTGTTTTCAGATTCACCTAATCAGTGACTTTGAACGCTCTTTTCACTTTTCAAATGTACAATTTGCTCTAATTAGGAATACCTATTATTGATGATGACTATTTTATGAGAATTATTAAATTTAACTACTCATACTTAGCTAACGGTCAATTAGTACATATTACCCTAACCAAACTGCCCAGATGCCTGTATTCGAGATAAGCTCATGTCTGCCACGGAGAATGTAATTTGCATTGCTGAATATTCAAATATATTGTATATTTCACCCGCGCGTAATTTCTTTTGTCAATTATTCCCCCCTTTCCTCCACATTTCCGGAATCAAAGTAAGTACCAATGTCACCCGGGGATAGTGTAGCTTTCCAACAGTGAAATAATTTTCCAAATCGGTTCAGTAGTTTCGGAGCCTATTCAATACAAACAAACAACCAAATCTTTCAGTATAAATTGCCATCGACACGCTAAAAAGAAGAACAAAGTACCTGTTAGATTCAATTACTACTTCAGTTGACGAACTGGCACGTTGCACTTTATAGCAATACCTAAGTCCTAATATTCTAGTTGGAGTTACTTTCTTGGAAGCAATTCTCAATGTGCTGTGCAGTCATATTGTTGACTGCTTTGATCTTCGAGTCTGCCATTCTACGTCTATTGACTCTTATCATATTGTCTGAAAAAATAAGCTATTAGTAATTTAAGAATTCTCTGCAAACACACTTCAAAAAATTACCTCCTCATATACCTACTTTGGTCCTACTCACAGAAATCTAAATAATATTTCTGTGGTCCTACTATAAGACGTAAAACTGCGAATAGGGTGGAGGCTCCTTATATCGGCCCCCTCCTAATATCGGCCGTCTAGAGAAAATGCGCCATAAATTAAAAAATAATCCTAAAATCAAAATTGTTTTTATGCAAATAGCAGCTGTATACCCTTACGCTTAACCTCTCGTAGTTTTTTAAGAATATCTCAAAATTTGAACGAATAATAGGCAAAAGAGTGCGGGAGGTCCAGACGTGCGTCGCTTAGCGGCATTTCCGAGTCAAATTCCTGGATCGACGCATTGCGTTCGGAAGTATTTAAATTAAAATCAACATACCAAAGTTATTTTATTTTATTTCTTCTTAAAGATAAAGAGTCAAGGTACCGTTTAGGTGATATATTTTAAAATTTGTTTATTTTTTAATTAAATAATTGCGTGGCCGAGATTAGGGATCAGTATTATCGACAAATCTCAATATCGGCCGAGTGGTCGATATTGAGATTTGTCCATCGTAATTAGAAATCCTAATGTCGGCCGCCTCAAATTCTTTGTGCGTCATTGAAGAGTTGAATGAGAAAGAGCTGAGGAGTGATGTCGAAGAAGAAGAAGAAGACGAAAATATTGGATGTGACATATGCCTCAAATGGTTCAACTTAAAATGCAAATAAATATTATTATATATATAATAAATTGTATTGTACATCGTGGGCGAAAATAGAAAAATATTGTCTGAAGATTATTTTACCCATTATCGGTAATTTTTTTGGTAAAGTGCCTGAATCATGGATTTTCTGACTGGACGTCGCATCAGAGTAATTCATGATGGGTACACCTCCCACTCACTTGAAATAAATGCTGAATCAGAGATCTGCGCTTTCGGCTTACTTTCTACTGCACATCAATGATTGTTAGCTGCTTCCGGGGTTCTGGGGTATGACGATGATAGCACGATAGTCCAGGAGAACTTGTCTATGCACGTGCAAGTAGAGGTGTAACTGAAGCTTAAAGATCTAAATGGTGGACAAATTAAATCAAACCCTTCAAATTGTCTCTGACTCAACCCCAGCAAAACGCAGGCTTGTATATTTTCCACAAAAAAAGAGTGGTTTTGGGCTGGCTACCAGTTTTCGTGGCGTATCCGTTCTTCTATCTGACCGACTACAGCTCTTAGGTATGGAATCATCTTCCAACCTTAACTTCTGGGGCTATATACAGTCCGTAGCAGTAACTGCTTCTAAAACGATTGGCATCCTTTCCTGAATCATAGCTACTTGATTGCGAAACAGCTCCTTAACCTTTACAGATTTCAGCTCCGTTCCTGCATGGAGTATTGCTACCATCTTTGGGATAGTTCTGTTCGATGCCAGCTGGCTGCCTTGGACTCTATTGAGCGGCATGCGAAGAGGATTTTCGGCGATGATGCTTTGTTCGAGAACTTGCAAAGCCTCGATCATCGTAGGAAGATTGCTTGCCTCTCCGTCTTTTACAGGCTCCACTTTGGTGAATGTGCTGCTTGACTGTACGATTTGGTTCTACCAGCTCTGTTCCATCACCGAACGACTTGAGACTCTAATTCTTATACTGTGAAATTGCCGCGCTTACAAACTAAATAATTTGCTTCATCTTTTTTGATACGGACTGCGAGTATCTCTCTTTACCTGGGTATGTCTTTCCTGACCATTATATCTTGGTGCTCTTCAAGACCAGAATTTACAGGCCTTTCCTAAACAAGCGTGCTCCATCGTAGGCCGTCTAGATGTTTAACATCAGGCTACTTTGTGTTCAAGTGCAGGCATAGTAAATATATTTAAAGAAAAAAGTCGTTAATTATTTATAAATTTTTGATAAATAAATGATTAATTTTTAATAGAGTTAAAGAAAATATGGTTTGAAAATATATAAACATTATAATTGTTTGCTTTTGTACCTTTTAAACAATTTTTTTCCCTTTGAAAAGGTATGCCGATATTAGGGTTAGAGGCGGCGGATATTTGGGTGCTAGAGGCCGATATTAGGGAAAATCGGCAAGTTTGAAAACAAACCTCTATATATTCAAATCTAACAAAGAATTCGTTATTTCGCGAATGTAATAATGGAGTTTCATTATCACTTTACCTAAAAAAGTAGTTGAAAGAAAGCTAAAGTTATAAATGTAAAAATTATAAGCAGTCAAAGGTCAAAAAAAGTTGAGGGGGCCGATATTTGGTGCCTCCACCCTATCAAAATAACTAATTATCTACTTTCATAATCATACGAGGGGCATTTGAAAAGTTCTTAGCCTAACATACTTAATGAAACCACATGATTTTGATTTTATTTTTATTTTTCAATATACTCTCCTCCGAGCTCAAAACACTTTTTCCATCGACCCGGTAAGGCTTCGATCCCCGTTTTAAAAAAATCTTCGTCTAACTCCTCAAAATAAGCGTCCACGGCGGCTATGACCTCCTCATTTGTATAAAAATGCTTACCACCTAAGAATTTTTTCAGCTTTGGAAATAGATAAAAGTCGGACGGTGCTAAATCCGGTGAATATGGGGGATGAGGTAACAATTCGAAGCCACACTGATGGATTTCTGCCATGGATTGCACAGAGGTGTGAACACGCGCATTGTCCTGGTGAAACAAGACCTTTCTTCTCAATAAACCTGGTCGTTTTTCTTTGATTACTTCTCTCAAACGACGCAGCAGGTTGCAATAGTAATCGGAGTTTATTGTATCCCCTTTTTTTAAATAATCCACCAGAATTATACCCTTTGCATCCCAAAAAACCGATGCCATGACTTTGCCGGCCGATAAAACCACCTTTGCCTTTTTTGGGGTGGGTGATCCTACTCTTTTCCATTGTTTTGACTGTTCTTTTGTCTCAGGTGTATTGTGGTGAACCCATGTTTCATCCATGGTTATAAATCTCGTTGAAATTCTTGTGGGTCAGCTTCATATAACTCTAAACAGTCGCGGGAAGTTGTGAGACGGTTGCGTTTTTGTTCCACTGAAAGCAGCCACGGTACCCACCGCGCAGACACCTTAGAGAATCCAAGCTCACTAGTAATTAAATGATGTGTTCGCTCAGAAGAGATGCCTACAGTCTTGGCTATCTCCTCGACAGTCAATCTTCGATCGGATAAAATTAAATCACAGATTTTTTCTTTGTTTTCGTCTGTGGAAGCAGTCGAAGTCCGGCCACTACGGGGCTCATCTTGAGTGGTCACACGACCACGTTTAAACCCTGCCACCCAGTTTTTAACTGTCGCATACGAAGGAGCGGACTCGCCCAAAGTAGCAGGCATGTCTTCATGTATAGCTTTTGGAGTTAAACCTTTCAATTTCAAGTATTTTATCACTGCACGATGTTCAATTTTATCCATTTTCAAAAATAGCTCTGACTTGACTTACGGTATCACGTGTCAACGAACAATGAATTACTGTGAATAAACAAAACTGTGCATACTTGTCACTAAATAATGTAGCTACAAAATGAGGTTAGTTATAAAAAAATCCAATGACTCTAACTATGTTAGGCTAAGAACTTTTCAAATGACCCTTGTATCATCACAATTCATCATTATCATCAATAACCTCAATTCTGTCACAGAATATATACTAAAGTAATTCTGTTAGTTTACTATTAGGTACCTATTTGTTTTAAAATTCTATCTTTTATGACCAGGTTGCAGGCCTGCACCTATAAAGACCCAGTGACCTTATTATCTTAACATCCGTTTCCTTATATACCGGCATGTCTATAAGGGGACGTACCTATGAGTTTTTTCTTAAACTGGTCTCGTCATCTCGTGATATGTGCTCTACTAATTGTCACTTCTGGCTTATTCATTCGTTGGCCTGTAACGGTGTGTTTGGTTCTTCTGTGTTGCCATTTCATATTGAAAGAAATCTGCAATGTTTACAATAACCGTTTATGTGGTTAGACAGCTGCATTTGCTAAGTAACAGCTCTTTTAAAAAAAGGTAGGTTAGGAGGTCGTTGGCGTGTTTGTAATACTGAAATGCTCCCGCCTAAGTCGTTATGTAAGACCTGACGATTGACTAGTCCAACATAGGAGCGCCGGAGCGTCGAGGTTGATCTATAATATACTTTATGTTACACTTTTTACTAAGATATTCAGAAGATTGTTACGTTACTTATAGGTAAGTACTTTCCTAAGATTAATACACATCTGTCAGAAAATTTGTCTTGTAATTTATGTTAATTGATCAGGAGCTCGTTTTTTTTGAATATTAATGAGAAAAACCATAGATAAAATTTATGTTGAATAATTTATTCGCCCAGTTTGTGTTACGGTTATTAAAGAACTTACAACACGTGTCAAGTTAACTTTTAAATTCGTATTTTGTGCGTATTCCAGGATCTTATGTTATGAATACTAGGAAACACTTACTTAATATAATATTTAATTTTGTATAATAGCAGAACTGAACTTGTGATCTTTGGTCGGTAGTCTCTAATGAGTATGAAACGAAACTAATACTACGATCAAACTATTTAATAATCTGTGCTACGAATCTACGATCAAGGCGCAATTTAATAAAGAAAATAAGAATGATAGATTTTTCATGCGAATTATGCTATAACATTATACTTTATGTTTTTATTGCATTACATTTTATCATAGAGAAAATACCCCCATTTTATCTAGACACGTGGCGCAGCGTGTCAAGCCAAGTTACTTAAATCTCATGATAGGAAATCTCATTTGGGAGATTGGGAGGGAATGGTCACTTGATCGTGTAATACGTGCGGCAGCTAGCTATTCGGGCAGTGTGAGGCCTCCCCACACTGCCAACATACTCAGGGATGCTCTAAAAGGTACGAAGGTTCCCCACCCTTCGCACCAACATCCCTGGGATCCCCGTCTGGGGATTCTTACCCCACGCCGGGGAGTACGGTGGAGGTACTCTAAAGCCCCCAACCACAGGGCCTACCCTATGTTTAATATGACGTTATCGGCATAAAATGTAGCCTCTCATAGCTCTCAAACTATCCCCATACCAAAAATCACGTCGAGATTATTTCTATTTTTGCTATCCCATGGGATCTGAGCACTATTCCGGGGTAAAAAGTAGGTAGGTATGTCTGTTATTTAAAAAAATAAAAACAGTTCAATCGGTTTAGACATGAAAGAGTTTTTTCAAATTAGGTGAAAGTTTCCTCTAATAAAAATTATTAGAGGAAACCTTCACCTATTACGTACACATTATGTATTGTTATTATCTATAAGTTTTATCAGTCACTTATCTCTGCATCACGCTTTTTACTTCAGTCAAAATGTATTGTGCATTATCACGCCTTATCGTGGTAATTGACGTTACATAGCGTTATTAAATGGCGGAGTTAACGTCATTAGGACATTGTTTGCTTTTTGTGTGATTAAAGCTAGGGGTATGAAATAAAGCAGGTATTGTTTGTCAGTCCAAAGAACAATGGACATTTCCTGTGATCTGCATGACGCAAGTTAGGTTGATGTATCAAGTGCTCCATGGTCAGATAAGAGTCCAAATCAAATTGTTTAAATATGCGATTTCTAACCTGGGGGCTTAGACAAGATGACATCGCTTCATAGCTGGCGAAATTCGCTAACTTTATATTGTATGGATTTGACAGATGCCATAGAAAAGTTACGTGGTGAAAGTATGGGTTTTGACATTCGCTATCGCAAATTGAGCTATAACGAACGTCATAAATGCCGCTTGTCTAGGGGGGCTGATTCCCTAGACAAGCGGCACTTCTTGACTTGACGTTCGTTATCGCTCACTTTGTCGTTATCGATTGACGACGTGACTTTTCTAAGGCACCTGTCAAATCCATACAATTTGAAGTTAGCGAATTTCGCTATCGCTATCAAAATGTTACTTTGTCTAGGCCCCCTGAACAGCGAATCTTTATTGTTTTAAACTTGCTGCTCTTGTTTCTACAGATAAATAAGATACCTTACCTTTATTCATTGTTGGATCCCTGCGATGTTTTGATGACGTAAATAAAATTGAATACTGTTTTTTTTTCAGGTTAAGATCTTTCCTGGAGAGAGTAAATTTGAGACAACTTTGCAAGAAAGTTCCTGGCCTGTATGGAATGAAGATTTCAAGTTTCTAATAAAACCAAAAG
This sequence comes from Mecyna flavalis, assembly GCA_949319885.1. Classification (NCBI taxonomy): domain Eukaryota; kingdom Metazoa; phylum Arthropoda; class Insecta; order Lepidoptera; family Crambidae; genus Mecyna; species Mecyna flavalis. The sequence continues at coordinate 10,950,911 of OX439430.1, forward strand.
AACCTCACAAGCAATCTGACAAAATCGACCTTCAAACTTTGCTAGCCGGCCGTTTTTTATCACTGACCATATATGCTATACTAGAGCCGCCCAAACAAGACTTAGACAAGCGAAAAAATAGTAAAACATTAGATGCAAAAAAGACGCCAAAAGTTGCAGATCAGGAAGAAAATAAACCAAAATCTGGTTTTCTAGAGAAAACATTTAGTAGTTTTAAATCCACAAAGTCGGAAGCTATAGCACAGAAATCACTGTTAGAGAAAAGAAGAACAGTTGGCGCTGCTACATGGAATTTTGACTCAAAATTATTTCAGAATGATCTCAAAAACGGCTTGATCGGAACGCCTGATATTTGGAGACCTATCAACGCTATCGCTAGTGGACTCATGACAGCAGACACACGGGTATGTAGAATTATGACCAATATTATTACTTCTCATTACAATAAATGGTACTTAAACGTGCAAATTACTGCACCTTTGTTAAGTGATCATTAACTCCTGTGGACACCTACGACTAGGCTCTCAGGGGAGTTGCTAACTTTAAAAAAAAGTATATGGAGGGAGGAGGAGGGGAAATAAGGGATGAGAATGGAAAGGAGGAATTTAAAGCGGGGTTCGAGCCTCCGGTACTTTCATTCAATCATCACCAAATGAGGCGCCCCCACGAGACTACAGTATGGGGTCCTCCAAGAAGGGCGTGAAAAGGTCGGCAATGCGCACGTGATACCCCTGGTGTTGCAGGCGTTAGTTAATAGGCTACGTTTGCCGCTTACCATCAGGTGGGCCGTATGCTTGATTGCCAAGTTTATGTCAAAAAATACCGTGCTTCGGTTTTTTGAGGATGGTACTTTGCCGGTCTAGCTCTGCCTTATTTCAACTGACAGACAGAGGCCTATAGCATAGGTCCTCACAAATATTTCGTACAAACAGGAAATTCCTAATCTTAGGTCCAAGTTAAGTTATTATATATAATGTTAAATTACATTCCAATTAATCGTTTATAGTTAGGTTAATAAATAGGCTAAATAATTTCACTGCTTGTAGGGTAACCGTGATCGATCAAAAACGAAGGTTAATTTCGTTAAGAAGGTCAATTTCATTAAAGACGGTTGATGCATTCTTTTGTTAATTCATGTATGCGGTAGAAGGAGTCAAGGCCTAATTTTTAACTTTTGTATGAATAGATAGATAGAAAGATAAATCTCTTATTTGTATCATGACACGACGGATAATAACTAAGTGTGTGTAGTGAACGAAAAAATCTGGAAATTAAAAACAACAAAATACCTACATATATGGTGTTAAAATATAAGGTACAAACTGTTTGTGCGCCTCAGTGAAACGTTTGTTACAAGGTGCAAACCACCTAATTCTAAAAAGCTGGGATTTTTCATTACACAGTCATGTTGTATGATTTACAAGATTTGAACGGTTACTATTATATTTTAATGGAATTATGACTGATTCTTATGAGTATTATGACACAGCAATCAATTTATTTAATAATAATCCTTGTATCCGTCTTTAAAGACGGCGCGAATTGCAATGTGCTGTATGGGAACTAGACGACGGGAAAACATGTGTAGATTAATCGATGCCAGAGGTATCAATTTAAGGGTAATTAATACGGTTAATATAATAAATAAATACGGTTTTTTATGAAACAGATTTTTTCCGAACATCCGTCTGTAAGTCCTGTAATATTTATAGATCATTATGTTGTCAAAGATTCTTAGATTTTTTGTTCGTTCGTACTATTAATTACTATAAATCGTGTTAAGTATAAAGAAAATTTGCAAAAATGTTAGTTTTTAGGAACTTGTTCCATTTAAAAATGCAGTGATAGAACCCGGGTCCTCTGGTGTAATAGCCGACTTCTTAACCATTACACCAAATCGGTCGTCAAAAGTCAGTTAAAGAAAATGTTATAACTCATAACTCCTCAACTCCGTGAACTCGTAAATGCCGCACTATTGTATCAAATAAAGTTACAAATACAAAGAACATTTTCCACAAAAACTTTAGCAATTACAATATTGCTAGTAAGAAGTAGGATTTACGACGTACTGTACAAAATTTATGTTCTTTCATATTGTGTTACATAAATAAATATTATTTTTATATCTGACAGTCTTCATTATTGAAAAAGTAGTATAAATAGATGTGACCCCTAAGCTTAGTTCGCCAGATCTCAGATATCCATGAAAAGGATGCTAGTAAAACAAAATCGTTGTCATTGATGAGTCAGGCGCGTACCTAGCATGTGAATAAAATCTTAGACGCGACAATAGAATAGTTTTGACCTCGACCGATCCCAGTTGGAGGCACCTACTTCGCCTACCTATTTATTGTTTGGTGACGTAACTTGCCCGTCAATTATTCTAAGCCTAATTTTCTTGCGATCCTTTTTTTCATAGATTCCATAGCAGCGACTAGTGTTGTGTTTTGAATTAGAAGATGTTTGACAACAATATTTTTAGGTAGGTAAGGTACCTATATTATGTTGGCTTCCCGCCCCTGCTACTTCGCACAGGTTAAAATTATCGTTTAAAAGCCTGGTCCTAACATATAGTAATAAAAAATAATTAGGACTTATGTTGTTTAGTGCAGTGTTTCTGGAGTTATGCGCGTAAACAATTCGGTGATCTTTTTATTACTTACTTCCATTTTTGAGGGAACGATCGAAAAAAAATGGCCGGATGCCAAATCATAACGGCAGAAAACTAAACAGCTAGAATCGTGTAATCAACCCGACGAACGGTGTAGAAAAATCAATCAATTGTAAAATATAGTTACTACAGTTCGATAATAATTTCAAACACGTAAGCATACCTCTTAGTCACGGTATAGGTATTTTTATTATAAACGAGGAAAGTACTATAATATTCGCTCGGACTCTGATTAATATTTATAAAAGAGAGACTAATGAATTGATAAATACCTAGTCCAACGCAGCCGCTTTGTTAAAAGTGTAGTAGGTATTGTTCATTATTGTACGTAATATCTGTGATAATACTGATTAGGCCTAACTCTAATGAACAATCCAAAGAAGACGGGCGAAATTCCATAGAAAGTTGGGCCTAGATTTTTTATGGATTACACTTACATATTTACTGTTATAATGTAGATAATAAAGTAATATTTCAAATACACTATGTACAATTTATAGATCCCCCTCCATGGGAAAATATAGTTATAGGATGATTTTGATTTCTACAAAATAACCTCATAATGTCGAGTTCACTGGGTCCGTTGTGAGAAAAGCTTAGCTCGTTTGTTTTAGCTGAAACCGTTCTTTAAACGTAGCGAAAGACGTCAAATATAAACCAAGCATTCGAACAATAACACCAAAGAAATAGGATTCACATAAGTTATTCAAAACAAACAGCAACGAATGATTGACAGACGTTGTTTGACATTTGATTTTTTTTTTACATAATATCTGTTGCCAATTTGCCATAATGTTTTCAGAAAAATTATGGTGCCTCTATTCTAGCTGTCATTTGTATGGGATCTGATCGGAAAATCAGTATTTAAGTATCTTAACTAGCAACATTATTATTATTCTACGATATTCTACCGGACATATTATGCACTATGCACACAACACACGGGATGCACTACAAAAACAATAGTATTTTCATTTATAAGATTATTTTTTTATCCCTTGGTAAAAAAATATAATAAAATTGTATTTTATAGTTAAAAATTTGTGACGAATATTAAATATATTTTGAATTGTGTAACGAACACCTAAAATCAGGCCCAATTTCGCCGGTCTTCTTTCTTCTCTCCTTGACTGTGAGATGGTCAAAAGGTATTTTATTTTGAGTTTCTTTTTTATCTAAACCTTCTTACTTGGCTAACACAAAAAAATAGACAGCACTAATATTAACCCTTTCCCCGCCACGCTTTTTACCGAAAATGGTGCCCCACACGCCACGACCATTAAAAAAAAATCCAAAAAATTATTAGGTTATACTCAACTCATTCAGGCAAGTAAAAATACAACGTTTCTTGATCATGTTTTTTTGTCTGATATATCAGACATTGGCGTGGTGGGCACGAAAATGGTTTGTCTTATATATCAGACATTGGCGTGGAAAAGGTTAAGGAAGATTCGTACGTGATTAGTCAATTAATCAACAGCTAGGAACTTTTTTTTTGTGCCCATGACAAAATCAAAGTGTTTTTGTTGTCTTTATTGCAAACAAAATTGTGTTATTTTTTAAAAATATAAAACGTTACATTTTGAAGAAGTGTATGCGATGGGTAACTGAAGTTAATTGACTGTAAAGAAACTGTTTGATGTTCTTAAAACCTGTATTGTTCTCTCTTATATATTCCGTTGATTTTTTTTTGGATTTAATTAGCAGTAAAAAAAGTAAAACGTTTGCTGACTTTACTATTACGCTACTTTAAAAATACATTCTAATAATTAAGACCATTGTCGTCCAGTGTAAATGTCACATTAGCTTATATTAACTTTATCAAGTTTAATTTTTATTATGTGAAATTAGATTTTCTCCCAAATATAAATCAGCTCTATCAAAAATATTTGGAAGCAAATATTTTTTTGGATCCCATGGGAGCGAAGCATGGGAGCAAAGTGGACGGAGGCATATCCTTGTAAGGTATTAATTGTTGTTTTTTTTCTTTATAATATTCTAAATGGTTAAAGTTAGTTTGTTTTGTGTGTTAGCTGATCTTGGAACGGCTACGGAAATATGAAAATAATTATATTAGGTACCTTATTAGATAAAATAGATCTCCAATATGTAGAATTAATGTTTCAGGATAATATAGCGGACTATTATCCCGTGCAAACGCAGTAAAAGCACACACAAGTACGCAACTACGAGCTCGTACGTGTAATACTTAGCTATTTTGGTTTTAAAAAACAAATTAAATATTCATCTTACAAAGGGCTCAGGTCAGAATTTATTCAAAACTGATGATGAACAAGCATGAAAACTCTGACGTAATAACCAAGGTGGTGGTAAATAGAAAGATATTTAGTCTTAGCCCACGCCTACGGAAAAGAGGCTTGCTTGATACAACCGGCGCCATAATATTTCCTCTCGTTAAGCAAGAAATGAATACGTTAATGAACATATCTTTGAGACGTACTCTGTATTTTATGACTCGGAAAAATGTTTGTTTTCATTACTTTGCAAGTCATTAAAAATACCCATAAGAGTAAGACATATGTGAGGCAGATTTATCTTCCTTTTGTGTACAACTTGGTGCACGGAACCTCGTACCTAGAATAAACGTGCCAAAACTGCCAAATCAAGTCTGAATATTTTATGGACACTAACGTGGAACAAAACTTTTTAACAGACTTTAAAAAATAGTTGTAGGGGTTCTCGTTACAGTGTATGTTTATTTTTCTTATGTGTGTTCCCTAATAAGTTTTTATTACCGGGCGAACAGCATTCGATGATTCTTTATTAATTCCATTTAAAGAACGAAATGAGAGACGAGTTTTTGAGTTATTTCTAATAATGTGTAGGTCTTAGGTATTTCACTGACTGCTCTGTTGATGATGTTTTCATTTTTATGAAATGTAAAAAGTGTCTTTAAAGACGTTAAAGATGCTCCTCATGGATTCTACTTACAAGACCTCATTTTGCAGCTGTATGGAAATGTCAGAGATACCGGTTAGCTTAGAATCTCGGCGCGTGACTTGTATGCACTCCCATTAGCTTACGGGGCTAGTAAATCGCGTTTACAAATTATGCTTTATTCATTAGGCTTCAAATATGCACTTATAAATCAGACAATCTTATAGAGTGATTCCACCGGAATCGAAATGTTGATAGAAGAACCGGCAAAAAACTCGATATATAGATAAAATAATGGCACATAGCCAAGTCTGAGCATGATATGTTTGGTCAACTAGATACGCACAACATAATTATCGTAGACACTTCAAGTGTGGAAAATGACACAACAGAAAAGATGTTTCTGTTAGTACTGCTAAAAATGAGCTACCGGACGAAGTAGGGCTCAAAGGAATTGAATTTAACAAAATTAAACAGACTTCTCCAAAGTATTAAAGCAGACTTGCCTCGATTGCAAGGAGACCTCGACTAGCTTATATTGTACTTCTCTTCGAGTCTCTTACATTTTTCCTCCAGTTGCCACTTTGTTATAGATCCAATATTGTTTACAGAGAGAGAACAAGAAGGGACAGTTAGAAGTGACCCTGTTGTACACGGCTAGTGAAGATGGCCTCAACGACACAGTGCAGCTTACGGTCAATCGGCTTCGCTGCAGCGTGCAGACTATGCAAGAACAGGAGCAGTTCAAAGGTATTCATTGCACATGCATTTGCTTCTTATACCTCACTCATGCATTATGAATAGATCTCGTCATACGAGGTATGCATAAGGGCTAGTAGATCGAATGGATTTATAACTTGGTGTTCTCAGTTTAGACATAACTTGTGTCAGATTTTGCAAAACATAGCTCAGGCTAACATACTTAGCTCTTTTGCTCAGGTCTGCCAGTATCAAACATCCTCCATCATATAAATCTGGTCATCGTTGCAACCTATCATTGTAACGATGACGCTTTTAACATATACTAGGACATTAATAGGATGATATTCCTATAAAGTTCGTGTTCGTGCTCGTATGAGCATATGAATACCTACTAGTAATTACGAGTTCAATTATTCATCTAATAATGGTATGATGATACATCTAAGAATACTCATGAATTTCAAATCCTGGACTAATACAGAGAATACTAATAGTGAATAATCTAGACTAAACGTCACGTAAAGCCGCCACGTAGCGTTAATAAGGTGGACGTTTTTGCCAATCCCTCCAAACTGAATAATTCCATGCCGCATCAACCCATCTACTCCCACAAGATTCCCAAGCTGTGACCGCCAACACTGAATGATATTACTAGTAACTATATCGCTGTACCGTCTCTGAATTTATATTACTCATTGAGGAAAAGATCAAAGTGTAAATGTAAATATGATAATAAAATAATAAACCTACAGGGAAGGGGAGATAAAGTGTTCTCCTTTTTCTAAAAGTCAGGCTAACGTCGATGTTGATAGTCCTGTTAAAATCTACTTCGTAAAATACATAAATATAGTTAAATAGTCCTATTAAGATTTGGGATTCCGAATAAGTGGAATCTAAGGAACCCAACAGACAACTGAATTTTTAGTTTTAATGTACATTCTAAGAAAAATATGCTGTCTTTTTAAAATTCTCAGTAATTAAGAAAATGTTAAAGATTCCTTAATTCCTTATTATATTGCCAGTAGTTATTATATACCCGTTAGTTAGATTTATTCCTGTTTCGTCACTTGTTCCACTTTCCAAAAAATTCACAGTTCGTCCCACATTCTTGTAGAGTCGTCGAATTATTATTAATCATAACTTTCAATTTAAATTTCTACTCGTATATTCATGTTCGTTGAGTGTTTGCTTTAGTTTAAATGTATCTATGCGATAACATCTTAAGAAAACGTTTTCTCTCATTCATAGCGAAAAGCTCTCTGAAATTGCCTTAATTCCCTTAAGTGTAACTCTACGATAAACGAGAATTGAAAAGCCGAAAACCTCGTATCTTTAGCCTAATTTCCATAAGGTAAAAACGGAGTTTGCATTATTTCCACTTCTTTATATTGTGCTCGTAACTTTACTTACTTGTACTTTTTTTGTGCTTTTTTGTGTCGTGTACCCTTTTTGTGCCTTTCTGGTACAAAAAAAGGATGAAAATGATAAGTTTTTGAGAGTTCGTACGGGAAAAAGGCTTCCATTATTAACAAATCATCATCACAATGATAGATTGATGATCAGTTCAGTGACCACAGACCCAAGCTTTGTTCGAAGAAAGCTGCTTGATACAATTAATAATTTCTTTTATAAATGCAAAACCTCCCTAGAAACAATTTTCGCGTCATTTTTCATATAAAAACTATTTTGTTTTTTCCTCCCCATCCGCATTTCCGCAGCTCATCTCTAAGGACTCTTGCCAAAGATTCTGTGATAAATTGTTTTCACTTTAACAAATACCCTCTTAAAGAGACGGACAAGGGTCGGGCTGCATCAAACTGACCTTATTAGTTTCATCTGTCATCCCCAGGTCAGATCGTACCTTCGCGAATATATTTGTATGCATAGAGACTGTATTTCATTATCTATAAATCCTGTGGACCTACATTATTCACTAATAATTGAAATCATCTCGCTGTCGGAAGCATTTCAAAATAACGAGGGTCCTACGGAATTAGATAAACACATTCAATAAAGGGCGGTTTCTTACGGTACCCGCAAGGTTAAACAATTTTAATAGTATTAAGGGTCCCGACCGTGTGATTTTAAGATCGGTTTAAGCGATTGCCCACTGCATGCAAATTGTAAATGGAATGGACTTGGAAATCGATTTTCCAAGTCGAAATCTGGCTAAAGTGCTGCGATAGGTTGCGACGATGGTATACTCGTACTCGAGACAGACCGTATCATCATAGGGGAAGGTTATTTTTGTTACCACATGGTTGGCCTCTCAAATCTACGGCTACGATCTCTGGACACCTTACTCACTGACAAAAACATAATAACAGTTATGTCATCTGTATGAAATATTTTCCGTACGCTCTTTATTTTAATTTTATGTTCCAATCAGTATTTCTCAGTAAGAGAATTATGCATTAATTCTGTTTTTAAAATAAAGTTCTAAAATCGTAAGTGCTTCTTCACTCTGGTCTTATATAAGGTATAGGTCCAGACGAGCGGCTCGAGTAGAAAATTCACTAGGTACCTATGCAGTTGTAAGTTACAGCCTGTAACCATGTTCATGGCAAAGAGGGCCGCAGACATTTGAGAATGCTTATACAACGTGTAACGTTAAATGCGCAAAACCTCAGACACCCCAAATGATTTTTAATTCAATCGACCTAATAATGAAAGAAAAAAAGACATTTTAAACAATTAATAGATCTAAAGTGCTATTTTAGTTTTACTGTCAATTATTCTGATCTTTTCTTGCGTCTGCGTCGACGCTTTGTCGCGGAAGGAATCGGTAGGTTAGATTGCGCACGGGACGGCGTGACCTATTAATAAATAGACGTGGCACAATTTTTATTCACTATTAAAGATTTTAAAAAAAAAAATGTGACCTACAATAATGTGTTTTAATGTGCTTGTTATTCTGATCAAACTATGTTCAGGTTTTGCGCATTTAACGTAACACGTTGTATATTATGATATTCTTCAATGCATGTATTTCGCCTATTAATGTTTTTTTTTAATGATAAATCCTTGTATGATCCCGAATTGCCCGAGCAATTAGCTTAAGTTATATCGTTCCACATACTACAATCAGCCATTCAGCTTATTTATCTATCTAGCTTATATTAATTATGGTTATATCAACACTTTGTTGATATGGTATTACTCTCAAATAACTCACATCACAATATCCAATAGTAACAAGGTATGGTTGACAATTGACATCACACTTTGACAGACAGCAATATTGAATGACATCTTATTGTTTTTTTATTTGATTGTTGCCACTTAAAGGATTTAGTTCCAATATTTTTCCGCAATATAGCGAGATTTTTATTTTAATGGTCGGGCTATAAATATGCGCATGACACATTTCAAAAGAGAAAATGAAACCCCTTTCGTAACTGCTATTGTATGCTAAATTATTCTAGTGGTAGTCCTGTATAATAAAATGTCGACAACTTCGATAAGTCTCAAGTTTTGAAAACATTGCAACTTCTACGGCACTTACTTATAGGCTTTGTAACAGATCAACCTCATTAGAACAAATGATTCAATCGTTATAATTTAATTTAAATGTACTTGATTACGATGTGATAATAGACGAGGCAAAAAGAGAGGGCACGGAGACTAGTTAAGATTGTTGCTATTACCTTTGAGTTGTCCATATTCCTTGTAGATATCCTTGGGAAATTGGTAGTACATCCTAATGCCTTCGAATCATTGTTTTTCACTTCAAACAAATTTATTTTCAAAGAAAGTTGTTGTTGTAAATAGAATACCTTTCAAAGTGTCACATTGACATTTAACATTACTTTTTATAATTTTGGAGCATCGTATGAGGCAAAGACTAACAACCGGCGATGCCATAGATAAAATAATAGTGTTACCAAGATCACTCGTAAATAAATTAATTTTATTCATAAAAAAAAAAGTCCTGAATTATTTAGTATGTAAGTAATATATTTGATAAAATAAACACTTAAGAGGTATAGGCGGGGAGGATCCATAGACAATTATAGAGTAATTTTGTTATTGGTATCTCTCGACTTAGCACAAAAAAATCTAAAATTAGTGTACATACATGTCATTGTCTGTGATGTCGAATAAACGGAGAATTTAGAATAAAGAATTACTTTCATAATAAGTGTACTACGAAAGATCAGTGCGTTCATCAAGATTCAATACTTAAATATTATGTTAACTTTTCATAGATAGAATATCATTGGGATTAAATTAAATTCCTAGACAAAAGGGAACGGGACTTGATGTGGTTTATGTACTTCTATGATGTTTGCTAGGTAGGTTCATTTCATCACTATACAGAGTTGCCAAATAACAATAATAATAATAACCGGCTTATCTCAAGTAACACAAATTTAAGAAACTAATGACCATAATAATAATTAATATATTACAGGCTAACATACATACAGATAGATAAATATACGGAGACAAAGGGCCTATTTTATTTACAAGCAAGAAAAAAAAAATGGTTTTATTGTTCATCACAGATATTCGCATTTACTAAGAAAATAAAGGAGATTCTTAAATCTTAAATAGATAAATAGTTCCTAATAGTGTTGCCGTAAAATTGATTGTGCATCGATTATTAATCGATGGTGCAATTGGAGCTCAAATAATGACAACCGTTATGATAATCGAGAGTGTACCTAAACGACACCAATGTAATCGATAATATCGATTCCTACTTTATTCAATATAATTTATTATAATCGAATTAATCGATAGTATTGTCAATCTAGAATAAATTAGCATAAACCATTGGTAGAATTCGAAGATTTTTTTTATCTTTTGAACTTTACTTTAGTAGAGATAAATGCGGTTGTCACACTTTTCTATTTATTAAGATAAAACGTCCCATAGTGATGGACAAATCGATTGAATATAGTATACTCTAATACATTATAGGTAGTTGTAAGTACTTATAAATAGAATTGTCTTGTATCCATAAGATTTCAGGGTTATAGGAAGAATTGTAGGCTCTCCATGATTTCTTATAAATCTCTATCACAGCCTTATAGAACTTGAGTTACTACTACGTTAAATAACAACGTAGGTTATAGACGAGTAATTATTGGCCTAACAAGAATAAAAATCAAAGTAGGTAGGAGCTTTCATTACAGCTTGTCATCATAAGTACCAATATTCTTCTTTACTTTTCAACGAGGTACCTACCTATGTATAAGCTTTGATTTTGCGGCCTTGGTTGGAAAACAAAGCGTGCTACCAGATGTGCAGCCGTTAAATGCAATCGAGGATAGTTCAATAAAAATTGTCGCTCTATTACCCTGCCATACAGTAAGCTTCTCTTTTCTTTGGACCTTTCACTTCAATACTACGGATATATTTTTCGTAACTTTTTTGTAACCTTAATATGGCATATTTTTATTTTTTATCTTTAGATAAAAGTAGGTAATTTCAGACGATATAACCACAGCCATGAGGATTCAGGCGACTGGGACCAAATAAAACTGGGACCGCGGTCCCAGTTACCTGATAACATTTTTGAATCAGTCGACTGGGACCATATACCTAATTTCCTTTAATGTACAGTTAACAGAAAAATCAAGTTATAACTCAGGATTTTATTTTATTTAGTATTACGGTCAAGTATTTTTGAAGTGAAAACTTCTGACTACACTTTTTTTATGGGGAAAAAATGTAAAACTCGCGACAGATTAGTAAGATTGATTCGCCATGCTCGTCGAAGTTATAGGCGCCCAGAAACACCAAAGAGAAGTCACACGAAATATCTAATGGCGGAGTAGAATTTCATGGAAATAAAAGCGAGTGATGCAAAACTTCTATTTGAAGTACCAGGCGCCCATAAGTACCGAAGAGTAATCACACGGAATATTTCATCCTAAAATGGCAGCGTGGTGAATAAAATTCATGTAAAATAAAAGCGAAGTGATGCAAAACTTCTATTTGAAGTACCAGGCGCCCATAAACACCAAAGAGTAGATCGAAAATTCGTAAGACGGATGGAGAGTAGACAGGCGGTGCGGCGTTGTGTCAGTATGGATTTGTGTCAGTATGTAGGCAATGCTGCCAATATAGCGGCTAAAAGACAACTTATGGTGAACAGACTGTAAGTAACATTGTTATGAGGAGATGATTGTCATTGCAAATAAATATTACACCACGATATGTGCATCTTCTGACTTTATTATAAATATATAATAGGAGTAATGAGTACTTACTTTATGGTGTATAAAGTTAAGAGACATTAAGACTGATTTTTATATTATTGTTTTGAGAAGATTTCTGTTGAATGTTTACTTAGAATTACTAGTTAAGTAGGCATTTCCAACGTGATTTTTAAAACATAATTAAGACTGTTATACAGTTTAAGTAGGTAATACAAAAACTAACTTACCTTTGCAAAAATTAACTTTGTTTTATTTGTGACACCTTTTCTGCTAACTGTACTAAATCTTGTATTTCAACAATGGATTTGTGGTTAAAATTACGTGTGGTCCCACTCGCCTGACGAAATAAACAAATAAAAACTAATCAGGCAACTGGGACCGCGGTCCCAGTTATATAGTGGTCCCAGTCGCCTGAATCCTCCCATAAATTTTATTATTACAAGGGCTACCTACATAAGCTCAAGTGAGACGTTTTGATAGTCACTTATGACGAACAAAGTTGATGGCAAGAGTTTTTGCAAAAAGACTGTTTTTTTTTATATTACTATATTTAATTTAAGGAGTTTATGATGCTGGTAGAGTCCAGAGAGAAATGGAAATTACTCAACCGAAAGGAGCAAATCCCGCCTAACTGTCGTACGTAAATATAGGTAATTCCGACCTACTAAGTATCTAACTATATAGCCAATGATCTATCCCTAACTACCTACCTATAAATAACTAAACGATACAATATGGACGATTAGTGGAGGTTGTTAATCTATCTTGAGTGTATTAGGGAGGATCTACTTATCCAATATCCCCCCTTCCCCCCACATTTCCGAGATCAATAGTACCCTATGTCACCCGGGGCTAGTGTTACTACAATAAAATTCATAATACTTCTTTACAAATATACATAGGTTACTAGAATATCTACATTCACGTGTGGATCCGGTGATAAAAACAGATATACAAATACGTTTGAACGTAATCGTACATACATATCTACCTTTTAAACTGTACATGTACACAGATTATTGATAATAATACAGTGTTGTAAGTAGTAGTTGTGAGTCATTTACAAGCATGTCCCTATCTCTCGTTAAACAAATAAGGGTTGTCAACCGTTTATGCAAAAAATAAATGAAATCAAACCCAAAATATCTTTATTCGTGTAGGCATTATAAAGCACTCATGAATAGCTGTTCACTCTAAAAAATAAAAATAATTAAATTTATATTTATTTTACGGTATAAAAGTTTTTTAATAAATTAAGATTTAATGAGACTCTACCAACAGTTCGGAATGTTGCTCGTGCCTAGAAGACACCGGCAAGAAACTCGGCAGTAACTCTTTTTTTATCGCTATTACAGTAATTAGTTACAATTGTTAGTTTAAGATAAACAGTATTTTAATACGAGTATATTTTAAATACCGTCAATGGGGGATGCTTGAGTGATACTACAGCATTTCTTAGGACATCGAAAAATATTATCGTTTTACGTACCCTGTTCAAACTTTATCTCTTCCGTGATGTTGACAGCAACTTCTCTGCTCCAGCACTATGTAAATGTTGCCATAATGATAAGTCAAAAATTATCATACGACAATGTCCTAAATAATACTGTAGTCTCAAGTATCCCCCATTGACTGTACTCATGTATTTTTGAAATTTAAAAAAAAAACGACCATATTGCCTTCATGGAATTAATATTATCTATGTAACCGGAATGATATCTTCAAAAAATTGCATTTTTGAAAATGAACACTATCCCAACGCATTAAAGTATATATTTGCTTGTGCCTTACGCGAGGCAAATCCGAGACGAGAAAGATATCAATACGGGGTAGCTTGTCTCTTTCTTTCACATTGCCAACACGCAATGACAGTTCATTCATAGTTAGAGTGACCATGAATTCTAGGTCTATGGCAAGGACGGAGGCGTACCTCGTTCTTTCATATTGTCAGTATAAGAAATGTTTTTGGGCAACAATTTTGCCTGACCAAAAACTTAATTTTACGCTTGTACATATTTTAATGTAATTTTTACATTGTATTAATCTACAATATTATATATTTGGTTTTTTTTCCGTTCAATGTAGGTATTCTTAAATTTGAAAAAAGCATAAATTTACATAATTGTCTTTTTTTTGAAATTTTAAATTTAAATATCAATAAGGTTGGAAATCGCTTGCACTTGTTTTTTTACTTCAAACCAATAGGCAAACAAACAACAGACGGAACCTAAATTAGTTTCGAAACTAAAAAGTTTCGACTGGGGTAGATTTGGTAGGGGCAGTCGGGAATAATCCACTTGTCCCACATATTTAAATTATTTAATTTATGATTCACCCTTACCCCCAAAAATTTACAATTTCTCTATCACTATGGTAAAAAACATATTAGCATAATATTAGCTTTACGTTATTACATATTAGTTTGACGTTAGAGGGCTTATTTCTTGAAACACAATATAATGTTTATTTTACGTGTGTGTAAATAAATGGAAACACGCAGAAACTCGAAATATAATACCCATTCTCAGAAGTTGGAAAATTTTAACCACAAATATTTTAACATGAATTACTTAAAAATACTATTATTAGGCAGATCCGCAGATTGCATGTTTGAATTTGTCTCACTTATCCAAATCTTATTGTCACCCTATTAGAAAGGGACAAGCTGCTCTGTCTGACGGTCTCGCTCGGCTCGTTTTTTAGCCACGAGAGCACAGTCTAGTTATATATATTAAGTTTATGATTGCCTTTAACCTTGATAATTTAGCTCTCTTTCTTTACTTTTAATTTAAAAATTATAGAGTTCTGTCTGTTATCTCTGAATCCTACTTGATTAAAAAAATATTTTGATTTTAAAGGACGGAAGGCTGACGTGTCTGTTCCTACATCAATTTATATACCTACCTAGTTTTAAAGCTAAAACGAACCGTAAAATAAAATTATAAAAACAAATAATTATAAAAAGATCATTATTGTAATCCATTGCGCTGGCCGTATGCTGAAATAATGTATGTTTACTTTCATAAATGTGTTATGCCTCAAATCGTCATAAAAAGTGAGTCGTGTATATAAATAAATATAATAAACAATTATTGTTTGTATATTCGCCCTATTTGCGTGCCTTAATCATTTATCTGGGGAAGCTAAGGTTATGTGTTAAAAGGTTTTAAAACGTCCTGGGCTGTAATATAGCAATAATTTTAGGAATTATAATTATTGGACAACATTGCATACATATGAAGTTTTGCTTTGAATCAATTATGCTTTATTAGTTTTATGTCAATCACGTAACGCATGTTGGAAAACAAAGTCTAATAGAGTTTGTTAGCGACCTTCGTAATTTTCCAAAAATGTAACATAATACTTTTGTTAACCCTATGTAATTATTTTCAAGATATAAATGGAAGCGAAATAGTAGCCGCAGTATAGGTTTTGTCTTTTCCTTTACCCTTAGTTTATTTTATTTGTCTTTGCTGCTTTATTGGTTGGATGTGAGAATAAGTAATCTGAGGGAACAGCGGAACTTACTAATCGAATAAGTAATAATGGGAATAGGTCTGTTTCACCTTATTGCACGAGAGGAGATAATGTTTTTCGAGCGTATGCTTGCACATATTGTGTTTGTAATGCATGTACTTTTAATTATTTGGCACTGCCAAGCCAACTATTCTTGTGTTGTTAGTGTCTTTAAAATTATTAGAATTAATGTTAGTGCTTTAAGCTGTATAAAGGGAAACGCCGAAAATAGGCCCAGAGTGCACAACACATTCAATTTCATGAATGAAATCTAAATATTCGTACTTGATTTGTCGTCTTCTTCTTTTTTCTAGTGTTGCCCAAATTCAGTCTTGGTCTTGCAGTCTTGGTCTTGTTCTTGCGTTTTTGCAAGACCAAGACCAAGAACAAGACCGCGTATTTTTAGCAAGACCAAGACCAAGACTCGCCGTGCAAGACTTGAGCAAGAACAAGACATAGCCTGCAAGACTCTTGCGTCTTGCAGCTAGGACTTAGTGCTATTTCACTGAGTAGTTAGGTGTAACAGTTCGGTGTATAGGTAGGTACGCTTAGGAATTCTATGAGACGCAAAAAACTGTATCAAAGAATATGAAAAACTGGACCTATGCGCATTACGACTAATACCATAAACATAGCGAATAAAAAAATATCTATTAAAATCAAACTGAGTGCATGCATAGTTATGTTTTAACCATCGGCACTTTGATAATGCGGCATCAAAGGTTTTGTACTTACTTCTCAAAGAAATTTGCCGCTTTTCGGAAGTACATGGTTATGATACACGCGCACGTGTTTATTAAGAAACAGTTACTTCCATGGAAAACGACAAATAGGTCAGTTGATTTTTCGAATTTCTTATCAAATCTTCAGTTATTTATTAATCTGCTTGATCTTTACTATGGCTATGTTAATTCAAGCTCACAATGTTCCAATTCTAATACGTTTTTCTAAGATTTAAAGTAAACTTTAATAAATAGTAATAGACTAATAGGTAATTGCAAGACTTGCAAGACTTGCAAGACTCTTGCTGCAAGACCAAGACCAAGATCAAGACTGGGAGCGCAAGACCAAGACCAAGACCAAGACCAGGTGTATTGGCGCAAGACCAAGACCAAGACCAAGACCAGGTGTATTGGCGCAAGACCAAGACCAAGACTGGCTAAGTCTCGTCTTGTTCTTGCATTTGGGCAACACTACTTTTTTCAGTATAAGTTGGTTAAAACAATTATAAATAATTAACTTGTATTTCAACGATTTTTCCTTTACATGATGTTTACATGTCACTTCTGATGTTTGATATTAAATAAGAAATTAGTCCGAAATAGTTTATTTTTAATTACGTTTTTCGATATAGCGGTAAATATTTTATAAAAGTGTTAAATAATATTATTAAAGACCAAATAATAAATGTATATTTATGAATAATGATAAATTGTTTTAAAACTACCTTTTATAATATTAATAATTAATAAATAACACTATAAAATATTTACCGCATTAACGAAAAACGTAAATTAATTTCGGACCAATACTTTTTTTTTCTTTTTTCTTGGCACTGCACGGTTTGTGCATCGGCCACTGACATTGATCATTTATTTTTATTCTTCTTTTTGGTTGGTCCGAAATTAATTACGTTTTTCGATATAGCGGTAAACATTTTATAGTGTGAAATAATAATAATTATAAAAAGTAGTTTTATACTAATTTATTATTATTTATAAATATACACTTATAAATTGGTCTTTAATAGTATTATATAACAATTTATAAAATATTTTCCGCTTTATCGATTAACGCAATATAAAAAAGTAAGTTTCGGACCGGTATAAACATACGTCATTAATGAAATGTAAAGGATATAGTCGTTGAAATATTAAATAATTTATAAATGTTTTTTCCGACTTCTACTGAAAAAAGAAGAAGACGACAAATCAAGTACGAATATTTAGATTTTATTCATGTGATTGAATATGTTGTGCACTCTGGGCCTAAGTTGCTATGGCTTTCTGGCAATCCCCTTTCCAAAATGGCCGGGCACAAATAAAAAAGAGGAGAAGGATAACATACTTTACTTTTCGAAGAATCAGTGTTAGTTACTCTTCAACACAAAAGCTGTCTTCTCTACTTCTTATTTAGGTACAATTAAAATAACTCACAGCTTTCTATTAAACACACCATGAGGGTGAAAGCTAGTAAATGAAATATTTTTCAAATAAGTAATACGAAGAATAAAATACTTTTTTAAACCAATTTTGTTACTACTTGACCGTAACCGTGACTATGAAATATCAAAGTGGACTCATCGTAAAATTATATTATGTGTGAATCATTCAACTACTTATTCGGGATAAGTGGGGCATGTGTAAAAAGGGTTAACGTCAGTTTACACGCAAATAAGCCCATTCTATTTTATTATGTAAGGGCTTGACATGGGTCGACATTAAGGAGTTTCTTATAAATCTTGAATTAAGCTCTCGTTTAAGTTGAACTATCTTTCGAAAATAGGTACTTACTGGCTTAGGTTTTAAAATATTTTTATTCTTCTACGATTATGTAATATAGTCAAATAAGTCAAACATTAAAAATAAAAAAAACTTTATTAGTTTATCGGTCGTTTTGATTGGATAATTTTATAGTTTTGTATTTATATATAGGGCTTAATCTATTATATTTATAATACCCATAATAAAATAAAAAACCTGTTTACCACCGTTACTTCATACCGAAACTTTCGACATACATAATTATGTCATAATTTCCCAGACCGCACATTCATTTTAGTTGCTTATACCAAAACAAACTCACCCTGAACTCACATGTGATTAATTATTTAACTCCAATTCCTGCTACAACTTATTAAATATTAAACAGGTATTTACGTTTTTCAGCACCTTTGTACCTGAAAGCGACTATCCTCGAAGCGAACAAAGCTGAGTGCTACTGGAAGAGCGACAGGTTCGTGCCTACGATCTCCGCAAGATGGGACCCCAAGTCCGCTACGGTAAAACTGACAGTGTTCAAAGTCAGCTTGAACAAAGTAAGCATATACATAAGCTTGGGTTGTAAAACGAAGATGGCGAAGAAAGAAATACTCGGAAAGGCAACGATAGACGAGAAGTCGGCGTATTCCGACACTTGGAATGAATGTTTAAGGCAACCGGGCATCGCGAAAACGTTTTGGGTCAATTTTGAGTGAGATTTATGTCATTCAAGGTATTTGTAGCTTTATGTATTGAAACCACATTCATGGAAATGTGTGAAAATTAGATTGACATTGCGAAAAAATCCTGCGACTTTCATGCCAACTTTGTTATTTGTTATGTCAACAGAATATTCTGTGTATTACTGGATGTATCGCAAAACGCGACGTTGGGTAGCGATCCCAAAAAGGAATTTGATACCTTCTTTCTTTCTATTTGCTTTATTATTTAGTGCTGAATAACCGATGAAATTTTCATCAAACACAACATTCCTGTGGTTTAAATATATGCTTTATTTATGTGGCCTTTGTATGTGTTTATTAGTGTGGATATAAATGTAAAATAGATTTTTAATTAATATAAGAACGACTTGGCTCCTCGAACCAAGAAATCATTAAAACACGGAATTTAAATAAAGTCAACATTAGTTAAATGCGGGTAACAAAATATAAAAAGTATTTCAGTAAACAGTATTTCCATCCCACACTTGGTAATCAATACTATGTATCGATTTTAAATGTGTTGGTAAATCTATAGAGTAGCTCAAAAATTTATTAATCCATGTAATTTATGTTCAAGGTGCTTTTTTTGAATTTTGAAGGCGAAAAGAGGTTTCTTGAACATAATTGTAATACCTTTTTGCCAGCTTATAGTTATTCCATGTAAACATTGAAAACGTGACCGACTGTTGCAGGGAGTAGCGTAGTATGTAAGATGGCCATTTTATGACTCACGTACGTTTTATATGTTTTTTAATGACTTTAACACAACACAGTTTCAAAGCCTGCCTTTGTTTTGTGTCGTAAAAATGTTGAAAACCACCCGTAAGAGATCTTCTGTCACAGTATTATTATATGCCAGGTTGTTATGTGATGAGAATTTATAAATGTGAGATATTGCATGTTGATACCGTAATGATGATATAATATATTTATTACTAAAATTCCCGATTGAGCTACAATGTTATATATTTATCCCTTAAAAGTCATTAATCAAAAATAACAATAAATGTGTATAACAGTTTTTAAGGGTTTGCCCATGACGAGCTTGACCCATGTTCTTATTGGACCAAATAATTATAATGATAGAATATAATAATATTTTTTACTCATACTCGTATTTTAATTTGGAAACAAAAGAGATTTAAGCGGTAACAAATTTGGTTAATATAGTAAATGAAAATTAAATACAAATATTGAAAATAAGACGCCTATTTTCAATAATGAAACTTGTCGCATTGTTGCGCTTAAAAATGGTTGCGCTTCGAGGAATACCTCCATTTCTGTGCTTAAAGTAAAATATAAAGAGTGACATGGTTGACATTTACCTATGTCAAGAAGTTTAAAACGAATACACGATCAAGGGATAACATCGCTATCAAGTTGAAATTCAGAAGACCAGAAGTTCGTTTGTAGGTATACGAGTAGTAAGCAGAATAACAATCTACCCTTATGACAAAGTCTCAATTGAAATGGAACTCTAACAAACTGAAAATTGTTTCTGGGAATTTAACAGATTACTAAACGACATCAACCTACTTAGGTTGATGTGGTTCAATTCACAATAATTGGTTTGGTTTGGTTGGATTTGAAAAAAAATAACAAATTATTCGAGAAGATTTTTTGGGTGCAAAAAAACATAGAATAAGGCCTTCTAACCTAATATCTATTTTCACAATTGGACCAATCGCGCCTAAACAGTTGATATATTGCTTACTGTACAAGTTTGGAAAATCAGGACACAGGACCATGGGCGCCATTAAAAAATCTAACGTGGAAACTGGACATTGTGTTGTAGTGTTGAATAGAATAGGTCGCAGATAGCCTGTACAAATACACCAATAGAACTGATATTGAAAAAAAATCTTAAGCTTTTTGTTGTAACTCTCTGGCTCTGTTAGCTTTAAATCATTATTTTTTTACGCGTGATACGAAGACAATGTTTGTGAAAAAGTATTAGCAATGACTGTATTTTCGTATGCAATTTCCTTTCTATTTATTTCTTCGTAATTAAAGAAATGTTAAATATATCATTACTATTATGTATATCTGGCGATGAATATTGACAAAAACGATTGATATTGACAAGTTTTAAGTAGTTACAACTTGAATTATTAGTAGTCAATAGGTTAATGTTATAAATAAATGTGATGCGACAATTTTAATGATTAAAAGTTTTTGTGACAGTTTTAATATAGTTAAATAAGTTTTTTTATAACCAACACATTACATGTTACATACATACAAATATTTAATAAAACACAGTTTCTGTATACACGATTCCTCAATCTGATTAAAATCCTTAATAATCATATCATTTAGTTTTATGTAAAAAAATATTTAACTATATATGTTATCAATATACCCTTGTCCTTTATACTCTTACTAAAAAAAAAACAAAAATATGGCCTCGTTCCTTCTTGTATTGTGCCTACGAATCTAGTTCATTAGCTAAATGTAGCGCTTTCGGTAGGTCATTAGAGCATCATAAATAGTATCCGAACAACGCAATATTCACAAGACATAAAGTACCCAAGAGAATAGGTACTCAAAGCAAGTACATAATGTAGTCGAGGGAAAATAAGATTTGTACGTATGTATATACCTACAGAGTAAAGGTGTGAATATTATAATATTTTAGAGATTAATAGATACGCATGCTTTGCTCAGCAATGGGCTATATGGCGACGATGCATTATTTATCTTTTAAGCATACTTATTACAATTAATCCTTCTAGCCCCGGAAAACCAGACACAATAGAAAATCTATTGTTAAGCGGCACGCGAGAGCCGGTTCGGCTTTGAGTGGTTAAATACATAGAATCAGCCAGATAGTCCGTGTTTGTACTCTGATGTGGTGTAAAAGTCGACTTCTCAATGTATTGGTTAATCTTAACAAATCACTCGTCAATGCAGTATCTTAACTAATTTGATTGTTTGTCTGTTTGTTTGTATTGAATAGGCTCCGAAACTACTGAGCAGATTTAAAAATTATTTCACTGTTGGAAAGCTACACTATCCCCGGGTGACATAGGGTACTTTTTTCCCAAAAATGTGGGGGAATTAAAAAAAAAAAAGTTACGCGCTTGTGAAACCGTGGGCGAGATTTTAGTTTTTGACAGACAGGCCAAGGTAACCAGGTGGTACCTAAGCGATCACTGCGACCAATTCAATTGAGGAATACCTATCCAGCATTTTTAACTTTACTCTGATCTTCATACCTTTCAAGTGTCTCGATTGTTTCGGAGAAATTCCGTTTTGAAAATAATGCTGGAACATGGTGCATATTACTACCTATATGTTTTTTTATGCAATATTTGCACAGCTGTGTCCTGCAATATGCAATACGTGGAAATTCGTAGAATAGTAAACATCCCTTGTTAGATACAATACGTGGGAATTTGTAGAATTGCCTAGCTATACCTGGACTTTTTCCAACTGTAGGTAGTATAAACCACACAACCTATTTTGTACAAACATAGGAGTTTGGGAGAAGACATGGCCTTCTTTTATTCCGGGATAATTCGAGAGTGATATAAGCTCCTTTTTTTGTCCCAGAAAATCATAATCCTTCGGAATACCGTCGTATAGCCCAAGCGAGTAAAGCCACAGGCGGATGGCTAGTAAGCAATAGGTATATCAAAAGAAGAAGAAGACAGTCACGTAGGTACTACGCGGAGATTGTAAGTATGCTTGCCAAATATAATATTGTATTTTCGGTGTCCTGATTTCATGTTTCACTTCACATGTTTGCGACAACCCTCAACGGGCCGAATTCCCGACACGACATACTCGTAACGTTATCAGTTCGACGCTGCTTCGAGGCGAATATCCGCAGGCAACACGTTTGTTTACTAAAGTAAGTGACATTTAATACAACTTGTTGGTTAAAACATGTAGCTCACTTTGTGGTAGCAGAACTTTCGACTTGCCCTAGAGGCATCATGTAATCATCCACAAAGCCATGTAGCTCACTTTCTGGTAGTAAATTATACGGCTTATATACTTACCTATAAGCATTTCACTCCTCACACCCAGGGACCGGAACCACTTACCCTTAAAGGGGTATTTGATTGGGTATTTCATAGACTTGTTTTCAAAAACCCTATAAAATCGATAATTACATCGTCGACTTAGTCTAGCTAAAGGTTACCAAATCAATTGAGTTAATTCGGGAAGCACTAACCGAATTCGAAAATCCCATTGAAGCTTACCCATTCATATGGGTTTTATAAGGTGCAATGCACTTAAAGAAGAAGTAGAGAGAAATCAACAGTACGAGTGCGGAAAAGAGATACCGGTGGTAGAGTCACTCTGTAATTGACGATTCATAAATACTTGATACAAGTTTACATGAATAAAGAATATTTTGATTTTGATTTGATTTTGATTTTTGATTTTGATAAACATAAGGTGAAAAGAGATAAAAATAAGGTAAAAAGAGATAAACATATGGTGAAAAGAGAAAAACACAGGGTAACCCTATGATGCGGTAAGTGCTTAAATTTAACCCAGTATAATTGGGTAAGCGCATCAGAAAGTAGTTAACCCTATTCAAAAGGGTTTCCAAATCGATAGACTAACACTATCAATAAGTTACCTTTTCATTTGGGTAAGATTTCAATAGGGTTTCCCTAAAAATAGGCTTAAGCAAATAAAGGGGTTTTCCGGTCCCTGCTCACACCATTTGACTCCATACTGCTGGATTATGTTTTATGTTTGTAAGTGGACGTCCTTTATCAGATTCAGCCATAGCTAATGGTAAGTAGGTGTTTCCACACACATGTCACGTTGTTGTGCAGACCCAAGTCGAATTTTCGCTACAGAATCTCAAATACTGTACTATAATAAATTTCTACGGTTATTTTACTACTAAAGCTCGGAGGAATACTGGTTCTTATAGTTTAGGGAGGTGCATGTGAACTTGCTATTCTTATTTCTGTCTCCGTCTTTTCCCGATCTAAGTGGTCGATCAAAATAGGTACGTTTGCACCATGATTTAGGATTTGATAAGTCCAGTTATTACATTGGAGCGACTACCGTGTGACCTCCGTAACCTTTTTTAAC
The DNA here is from genome assembly GCA_949319885.1 of Mecyna flavalis. Lineage (NCBI taxonomy): Eukaryota > Metazoa > Arthropoda > Insecta > Lepidoptera > Crambidae > Mecyna > Mecyna flavalis. The sequence continues at coordinate 10,975,134 of OX439430.1, forward strand.
AGGAAAACTAGACCAATTAGATCATGGCCATATAGCCATTCGACTGTGCAGGATTACTAACGATGTTTTCCCTCACCGCCGCGCCGGGCTAAACAGTGGTGCATACGCACATAGAAAAACGCAAATACAGGTAAACCAAATTGACGGTAGGTACTGTTGGTTGGCTAGGAACAAAATGTTATATTGGCTAAGATTTCAAATCAATCCTAGCCAATATAACATTTTGTTCGCGACGAGACTAAATTCTTATACAACATAACAAAGGCCGCCAAATGTCTTATTTACTCGGGGCGCGGGGCGCCTGTAAAGGCTAAGCTCGACCCGGGTGCCTAGGTCACGGACAAGTCACAAGTTCTTATACTTAAATAGGTAAACGAAGTGCTAACTACAATTAACATTCCAGAATATAGCTTTTATATTTTAATATTTTGATGGCTGTTTAAACTGATTTGTAGATACCCTTTCCGATTAGATTAATAGGTACTTCTGTGTGTTTTATGATTAGTTAGTACCTATTCCCCACTATGGTAAAACATCTTAACTCCCAAGTGTACCTACATTCAGTTGACCTTTCTCCGTTGGAGGGTGGCCTGGTGTCCTATAGTAGGTACGGTATTGCATACCTTTTTTTAGCGCCAGTCCCTCGCATAGGTAGGTGTGGTATTTTATAGTGGCTCTGAGTCTAAGATAGTATCTCTTGTTTTGTACTTACCAATGTGTGATGGAAAATAAAATAAATTATTATTATAATTATTAAATTATTATAGGTGAAACAATACAAAAATGTTTTAAATAACAGTTTTATTTACTGCAAATAGTAGGTACATAACCATTTATTTTTTTCCAATATAATTTTCTTTATCGATTTACCGATAAAGCTACTTATGGTGTACGTACACATAAGATTCACTTCCTCATTGAACAGAGATACAATTTCTTTAGGAAGGCTAGTCTTCCCAACCGAGTAATAGCAATTAGCACCGACTTAGCCCACATTTAGCATTCCTCCTGTCGGGTTGTGAAATAGCCTTTTTTCAGGTAGGTACCTACTAACTGCGACATCCATATCAGTCCTTACCTTATGTAATCTATCAACAATCATGGTGGTTTGTAAATATTTTTCGATAAACAGCAAACGCCTGATATAAAAGTAGATGCAATGCAGAACTAATGCTTTATAATTGGATGGATGAAGTAGACTGCTTGAAACTTGAAAGCACTATTAGGCTAATTCGTTTGGTCTTCTATTCATTTATGAAAATTTCATAAACCTTTAACACAGCTGCTGAATTATTAGTGCGTAAAAGATACATCGTAAAAGTTAGCTGAAGCCAATAAAAGTTTTCGAACTCTCTAGATTGTTTTCACTTAAACTTTATCATGAAAACGAGGTAGTACGCTCCAGTAAAACTATTACTTAGGCGTTTAAACAGTTTCTGATTCTATTTAGGGTTCCGTTTCACGAGAAAAAGTTTCAAGTGGGAGTGTATACCTAAACTTTATAGAGATTTACATAAACAAGATTAATAATATCGCTAAGTCCATGTAATATAATGAATCTTCAGTGTATGTATGATTTGAAGCAATATTTTTTTTCTCCGCTTTCCTTGTTTATAAGCACTATCATACCATTATTTTCTGCTTAGCCCTCCCTAGGGTTGACAATGACAGAATGCCTTGAGTCATTAAATCCACAGTGTTGTGCAGTAAAGAATGAAAAATTAAAAGAATAAATAAAATCTTTCAGAAAAAATAAAAACACTGTCTACAAAACGCTAGTAAGGTTCTAAATTACTGATGAGACATCAGGCGAAAAATTGGCGTGGCTTGTGGGTTGGTACTGGCAGCTATTTACTTAATAGCTCCCGTAAACATTTACTCAATGCGTTGTATTCGAATTTTCATCACACAAAATAAGATAACTTATAAACCTTAACTTTTGTTTTGATCCCAAAACAAAAGACAAACGGCAAGGAATACTGGACCTCCGATTAGCCTCGTGGAATGTGCGCTCCCTTTGCAGACCTGGAGCCCTTTACCAACTCAATAATGAGCTGCTAAGATACAACATAGGAGTCGCAGCCCTCCAAGAAATCAGATGGCCGGGCAAAGGGGAATGTAATGTGGACAATAAAGCCATACTTTTTTATAGTGGTAGTGACACTGGATCACACACGCATGGCACTGGATTTATGGTGTCGAAAACTTTGGTCGGGAATGTAATCCGATTTGATCCAGTTTCCGATAGGATATCTGTTCTGAGGATCAAAAGTAAATTTGCTAATATCTCCATAGTAAACGCCTATGCCCCAACTGAGGTAACTGACGAAAACATCAAAAATGAATTCTACGACCACCTGGAATCAGTATATGATCAGCTACCAAACTATGATACTAAAATACTTCTTGGGGATTTTAACGCAAAGATTGGTCAGGAAGATATATTTGTACCCACCATAGGAAGACATAGTAAGCATGAGGTATCCAACGACAATGGTCTGAGACTTATAAGCTTTGCGTCTTCTAAAGCTATGGTTGTCAAGAGCACGATGTACCCTCATAAAAACATCTATAAAGGAACGTGGAAATCGCCGGATGGGTTCACTACAAACCAAATAGACCATGTTCTTATCGACGATAGACACAAAAGTGCCATACAAGATGTGCGGACATTTAGAGGAGCCGACTGTGACAGTGACCACTACCTGTTGGGTATAAAACTCAAAGTCAAAATTAAGATTAACAAAGGTAACCGTAATCGTTCAAATAAAGAAAATGATGATATTAACATAGATGCATTAAAGGATAAAGAAGTCAAGCAAAAGTTTCAATTAGAGTTAAATAATAGATTTAGAGAGTTGGCTGTAGACGAAGACGTTGACCAAAAGTGGTTGAATATCAAAAATGTCTGTAAAAGTGTTGGTTTGGAAGTTCTGGGACGGAAGAAGAAAAGAAAAGGAAGAAAGTGGTGGAACGAGGAGTGCAACAATGTAGTCGAAGTGAGAAGGAAATTTAAGATCTTGGCGGAGCAGGACGACCAATGGAAAACCGAGTACGAAGAAGCCAGACGGGAAGCTAAAAGGACCATACGGTGTGCAAAACGGCAACATCTTGATAATATTTTACAGGGCATGGAGACTCTTATTAAAGCTAATGCATCAAGGAAATTTTATCAAGAAGTAAGGTCCTTCAAGAGAGGCTATCAACCCAAAGCTCAAGTACTGGAGGATGACAACGGGAACATAGTAACTGATAACGAACAAATAAAGTTACTATGGAAAAACTACTTTCAGAGTCTTCTAAATTGCCCACCAGTAGACCAACACTTAATCCAAACCATCGAGGACAACAATAGTGATGTGGAAGCCCCCACTTTCGAAGAGGTTCAGGATGCCATAGGGAGACTTAAAAACAACAAGGCCCCAGGTATTGACGGCATTCCCTCCGAAGTGTGGAAGTATGGGGGCAGTGCAGTAAAGTCCCAACTATTTGAACTGATAAAGATGGTTTGGGAAAAAGAACTTCAACCACAGGAATGGTGCACAGGTGTCATCTGTCCCGTACATAAAAAGGGCTGCAAAAAGAGGTGCACGAACTACCGTGGAATAGCGCTGCTTCCCTCGGCCTATAAGGTTCTGGCATATGTACTGCTCAGGAGACTCGAACCGTACGCGGAAAGGATTCTAAGTGATTATCAGTGTGGGTTCAGGCCAAATCGCAGTACCATAGATCAGATATTCCTTCTTAAACAGTTGATGGAGAAGAAGTGGGAGTACGCGCAGGATATTCACTCGCTGTTTGTGGACTTCAGGAAGGCATATGACAGTATAGATCGGGACGCCCTGTATACCATCCTTAGAAATTTTAACCTCCCCAAGAAATTGGTCGATATGATCGAGATCGCCACGAGGGAAAGTAAATTAAAGGTACGCGTCGAAGGGGATCTTACGGAGGAATTCGATGTTGTAACTGGTTTAAAACAGGGCGATGCTTTATCGCCTATGCTTTTTAATTTGGTCTTGGAATATGTTCTGCGAAAAGTTCTGGAACTAGATGTGGGACTTCGACTAAATGGAAGGCATACGGTGGTTGGCTACGCTGATGACCTAGCACTGCTTGGAGAGAACAGTGACGAAGTGAAGAAATCCGTAAGACTCTTGGAGTTAGAGGCGCTCAAAGTTGGCTTAAGCATAAACCACGAGAAGACGGAATATCTCCATATGAAGCGATACAAGAACATTCGCATTAAACGTAAAGATCTTCATGTTGGAAGTAAAGTCTTCAAAGGGGTAGCCAAGTTCAGATACCTAGGGTGCACCATTACTGATACCAACTCTCGGGAAGAAGAAATAGAGATCCGTGTTCAGAATGCCCTGCGATGTAGTGCCGCTCTACACAAGGTATTAGTGTCCAAGCTTTTAAGCAGACACACAAAGATCCGTGTCTATAAAACTGTTATACGGCCTATATTAATGTACGGTTGCGAAACTTGGACACTGACGCTGAAAGAGGAGGACAGGCTTCTGATCACCGAAAGAAAGATCCTAAGAAAGATTCTGGGGCTGGTGCCAAGGCCCGATGGTAGTATGAGGGTGCTAAAAAATGCCGAGATTGAAGAACTCGTGGCTGAGCCTAACATCATTGGGGAGATTAAATCACACAGACTCCGGTGGCTTGGTCACGTCGAAAGAATGGGAGAAGATCGTAGCGTCAAGAGAGCCTATCTGGGCCGGCCGACGGGCCGTCGGCCGGTTGGCCGCCCTAGGTATCGCTGGAGCGATGTTGTGGAGGCTGATCTTCGCGAGTTGCAAGCTGGAGACTGGCGTGCAAGAACACAAGATCGTGAGGACTGGCGAATTCTTGTATCGGAGGCCAAGACACATTTTGGGTCGCTGAGCCATCGGAGTAAGTAAGTAAGTATAAACCTTAACTAACGATGTGTGAAACGTGTAAGGCAATGTGGACATGACGTAGGTCCTGTATCACCAGACGGTATTATACGGTTGGAACCAATGGAACTTTATATTTCATGATTATTTTATTGTTAATAATATAATCATATAAACACAAACAATATTAAAAATTAAATGGAAACCAACGAGCGTATTTTTTAAATATTGCAAGTAAATATGTAGGTATGAGTACATACTACATACAACCAACATACAACGCGAATACCGCACATTTTTTGTCATATAAAAAAGGGTCGCCGAAGTAATACCTATAAAGGGGCTATCTATATGAATGGTCTGTTATTCGTCACTTTGTTCCTATCGGAATACTAGCACTGCTCTGGGTCCTGCGACATACAGCCGCGTATGCTGAGAAAGGGTCAAATTGACCGCCTCATTTATTAATATTTTCACTTCATCTTCTTGTTCACTCTTGTGACAACTGTAATGTGAAATCTGACTGTGGTGGTTATAACAGTTTCCTTTTCTTTCTTTCTTATCCGGAAAAGAAGCCATTCTCAACTGTTAATAAAAACTATAAATCCTTAGCGTACGTTTCCAGAGGCGGTGCGTCGTAATGGGTGCGACCGTCGCGCGTCGTCGTAAATCAATGCCATTTCCTTGGCTCAACTCACTTGTTCTCTATTTTATTAAGAAGTGTTGATTTTTTGGCGTAGTTTCACTAGCAACTGAAAAAGTCGAAAAATAGTGCTGATATTTCGTTTATACGTGTGACTAACTTAATATGTATTGAATAGTTATAGTAGGTACTTGCTTGAATTATCAAAAAAAATTAAGGTTCGTACTTTGACATTACATAATTGTTTAAAATTTTTAGCCTCTCATACAGTGTAAAACAGCTCAATGATTTGCTATTTACTTACATATATCGTATTTTTGCTTATTGTATTTATAAAATCTTTTCATTTCTATTTGATAAGTCCGCCTCTCAAAATTAACCATTTCCCCATTTCCGCGTTATTGGTGTTTTGGCCAGAATTTGAACGGGAAGATGTTTCAAAGAATGTTAGTGACGTCGACTGTTTTTGCTAGTAAAAACATCAAAATATTTACCATGCTTATCCCTTTAACCTTATAACAGGAAAGGAAAGGTTTTGCTTCGCCGGATTTAGGTCGTGCCATTTGATACCCAACTAAGTACTTAGCATCGTCATCGGATGGACGTATTTAGTAAAGTAACAGCCTTTTTAATGCCTTACTAGATGGCAAAAGCCTCTGATTGCAATCAAGTCATCGCTACAATGATGGGTACTCACTGATTTTCCACGCTTGCCAAATGCGGATTGGTGATCACAAACCCGAGCTCAGCCTAAAAAAACCGACACTACACAAATCAAAGGCTCGAAGATCAGATGAGTCTACCGTCTGGCAGCACATTGAGCCACGTTCGCTTCCTGGTGAACTGTCCCTCAATGGAATAGGCCGCAGTGGCCGCTTACCATCAGGTGGGCTGCGTGTCTGTCTGCCATCTGACTTAGTATAAAAAAAAAACTAAGCTCGACCCAGAAATTGAACCGAGGACCCCGAGATCTCGACCTGGTACTTAAACCACTGGACCATCGAGGCGAAAAATATAATGTTTTTTTATTATTTTCCTATCTTCCCCTTCATCTAATGCTGCTGTGCCAACTGAAGTGGAACAATATCGAATCAAAAACGCCGCCCATCCGGAAACTATGGTAATAGCTCTAAGTTTGTATTATTATTACCGCATTGATTAGTACCGTATGTATTACGTAATGAATTCTTACTAGGTAACTTACTGGTAAGTACTTCTTATCTTCGTTGATATATTGTATAAGAATCCATCAAGTTCGGGATCAAGCCAAAATCAGCCCTTGTGAGTATGAAAAACTGTAATTTTTACTCAATAAGACATCATATTCTCAATTTTTTTCGACTTTTTAGTAAGGTTACTTATTTTTTAAGCATTAATGCATTTGTTTCTCGCCGTAAACTCTTTGCATTTAATAAGTATACGCAGTTACAAGTTACAAAATTACACCTTCAGTTTTCACTACTCAGTCCCATACAACCTTAAAATGTTATAATATAATAGAAGTGTTATATTTTATATGAGAAAATGTGAACGTGATAATATAAAACAACAAAAATATAAACGTAAACATGCATGTGAAAATGAACAATGCTATTCAGAACAATTCAGATCGTATTTACTCGTTCCTGTTAATCTATGCATGTAGTAGTAATCTTTTCGCTCAAGTTGTTCTGCGGTTTTAGTCAATGGACAAATTCTGGTATTAATTAACACCTCTCAGCTATTATTTAGTCAAACGACAAATTCAATCCTCCTAACAGGCTGTAACTACATAGTAGTTACTCCGGTGGAAAACCGACAAAGCTCGTAAATTACATTAAAATTGTTTGATTTCCTGTGGGAATAGTCAGATTATACAAATTTTGAGCCTCGGTGGTAACAGAATATCGGTTAATTAACTTGTAATTGTGTTATACTCTCCATTAAACACTGAATTGAAAATGAAATCAAAATGGTGAGATTCATTTCATACTTTACCTAAGTCTACTATACCTACGCTCCATAATGCCTTGTGTGTGACTAATGACATACAACGGATCAATGTTTAATTGAAAATACCTAGGATGGAAAATCAATCACTGTTTTTGGCAGTCAAAATTAAGTCAGCGTTTCAAGAGGGGTCAAGTTTCATATTAATTAAAACATTGAATCAGTATGACAAGTTATAATTGGAAATCCTCGTTAATCCAGGTCGGGTTCAAAGATAAAAATACGTTACAAATAAAAATAGTTAGAGTTTTTAACACGTGTTTTGAATGTTAGAAATTCCATTTGTTCTCTGATGCTCAGCCCGGTAGGTTTAAATAGAAATATTAAATTAAGTATTTGCCATGTCCGTTTTTAGTATTTTAGTTGACTCTAATACGATTAAAAGCGAATATTGTATTAAGTTTCTCATTATTATTCTCTTAATCATATTGCGCTCTCCTGGAAATTAATTTGATTACTTAACTTTGATAGATCGAATAGAACAGCAAATGCGGAAATTCTTGCCTACGCGGAATTGTGTTTAAAGTTACTTTAACAATTTAATTCCGGGCAATCATCCTGTAAGAGAAGTGGTAGAGAGCCATGCTGATTTACCTACAGTACGAATAGGCCGGCTCGTCCGGGAAAGTACCATCCTCTTACTTATCACCGCGTGAAATAATAGTGACTACTATTGTGTTTCGTCTGGTTTGTAAGAGTACCGGAGGCCCACACCTCCCATGCACCCATAGGCCCGCAACGCATCAGCAATCCCTCTGGTGTTGCAGACGTCCATGGGCGGCGGTGATTGCTTACCATCAGGCGACCCGCTGGCCAGTTTGCCGCCTCTGCCATAAAAAAGAAAGTGGCAGAAATACCTAAATTTTGTTGCGGAGGAGAATGCAATAAAACATTTTAACCGCAGGTTAGCGAGACATACGACCATGTGAAGGGTTCGGGGCTAAAGGCGTTAGTCTTACTAACCACACTCGCCCGGTTTCGAAGAAAAGGGACGAGCTAGTGCCCGCCTTGGCCTTGTCGTGAATCAGCCCAAGAAATACCTTAGCCTTTCTGGTGAGCATAAAGTCAAATATTTGTTTATAAATTAATTTAGTGTTATTTTCGAAGTTAATGCATTTAGCAAGATAAGGGACCATTAAAATTGGTAGAGTGGTGAGCCATTACGGACTAGTGACAAGTAATGACAAACGTTTTTAGTGATACAAAAATAATTGAACACATTAATGTAACTTTTATTCGTACAAACCTTTGTAATTATTATGTGACATGCAACAAACAAATTTTAATGTTATTTTCATAATGGTTTTCAATCAATCAGCATAACATCGATAATACATATAATTAATGGTTTACCCGTAAGTGTTAAGGGGGGGTGGGAGTACATAAAAGAGGCATAGACCGACAAACTTATCTGTTCCGGTGGCGGCGTCGCTTCTGTCTATTTAGAACTGTCATTAAATATCGTTTTTGCATTGTATTTCACGTAGTTCCAATTTTGGCCACCGGAACAGATAAGTTTGTAGGTCTGTATTATGCGACGTCCAAATATGGCGCCGCGCTCGCACATTTCGTAGTTTTTTAAACATAGTAAACGAGACACTAATTTTTAACCGACTTCAAAAAAGGAGGAGGTTATATGTTCGACTGTATGTATTTTTTTTTTTTTTTTATGTATGTCCGTCGATTTCTCCGTCAATTGTGGACCGATTTAAATAATTCTTTTTTTATTTGAAAGTGCATAGTTCCGAGGTGGTCCCATTGTCACCATGTCAGGATCTGATGATGGGATGCCGGAAAAATCAAGGGAAAACCTCAAATTTTATAGGCCGCGCCTACGCGTTACTTGTTTTTTCTGAAGCCATTCAAGTTTTTGCGTCCGATAGACATCATTTTATGTTGATGAGCTGATGATGGAAGGTACAACTCCTTAACGGTTAGGAGTTAGGGGATAATTCTTTCAGTATTGTAGGAATATGTGGACCGTTAGTTGTATTTCATGTACTTTTGCAGCTAAGGTGATGATGGAAAGTACAACTCCTTAACGGTTAGGAGTTAGGGGATAATTCTTTCAGTGTTGTAGGAATATGTGGAACGTTAGTTGTATTTCATGTACTTTTGCAGCTAAGCTGATGATTACCCGGGGATGGGCTGGTCACTAGCCAATAAGGTTAGCACCGGCTCGTCCTAATCGGGTGTGAAGGAGAAACCGGGGGAGTGTAGTGGGTAGCGGACGCTTCGGTCTCGAGTCCCACACACGGCCGCGGGTCTAGCTAGCCTGCGGTTATGGTGCATAAACGCATTCTCCTCCTACCCATGGTGCTGAACACTTAATGAATACCTAATATTATTATCAAAATAATACAATTCTACTCGTATTTTCGCTATCATTATTATGAAAGAGTTTTACTCACTACCTACGTGTTATTCACACTAAAAATAGAAAAATAAACAAACTTTTTTTAAAAAAAATTAAACCGACTTCAAAAAAAAAAGAAACAAAAAAAAACTACCTAAAAAACTGAAAAGCAAAAAATAATTTTAATAAGACATTCATCAAATGCGCTTATTGTCTAAGCCTATTAATTAAATTGTATTTTACGTGCTAGGTAGGTACCTACTAATCTGTTTGAAGTCGGTGCCAAGCCAAAGGTAATAAAAAATGATATATAATAATATTATGTATTATAAAGGGTTACTTATTAATCCGCGGACGTAGGTACGTAATCTGGGTACCTACTATTTGGCTTGGCACCGTCTTCAAACAGATTAGTAGGTACCTACCTAGCACGTAAAATACAATTTAATTAATAGGCTTAGACAATAAGCGCATTTGATGAATGTCTTATTAAAATTATTTTTTGCTTTTCAGTTTTTTAGGTAGTTTTTCTTGTTTCTTTTTTTTTTTGAAGTCGGTTTAATTTTTTATCAAGTCAAACTCTGCGAATTTATCTGTAAATATTTAGTGGCTATAATTGAGTAAAAATTCAAATGTTAATTGGCAGGAGCTTAGACATAAAATACGAAAATCGTTAAAAAAAGGGGTAACTTTGGGATTTTTTTCTATCGAGTGAAGTTTATAAAAACATGTAATTGAATGCGATTTTAACTAGATCAGATCCTTAACTGATACATATATTTTTTTTAGAATTGAAAACACTGATTTGTATGTCTCAGGTGGCTTTTAAAAACCATACGCGCGGCATCTGCGGAACTACACAGCCTTAACCGACATAGTTCCTTTTCCTTTATTTGAATTTTGAAATTTATTTTAAAGTTATAATAATATAATAATACGCAATAATGTGCCGGTGTGCCAGTGATGTACAGGAAACAAAATGATTTATTAGTCGGGTAAAATATTTTTTAATGTTCTTTTTATTATTTTCTGTGGCGTATAGACAATGCAATTCATTTTTGTTGTATAATATTTGTTTCATCATCTTCGAGTAGATCTTATTTTTTCTATTGATTTGCAATTACATTGCATTTAGAACTATACACTTGAACGCTTTTGGGAATACAAATAGACTTGGAAGTTGTTAACAGCCTAGGCCTCGGAAATATATGATTGTTCCTGGCTAAGAGTCTATAGGATAGGCCGCAGTGGCCACTCACCTTCAGGTGGGCTGCGTGTCTGCCAACTGATAATACGCGTTTTGTAATAGACTTCGAATATTGAAGCCAATTTTTATCCTAACGACACGAAAACTAGTTACTTTGAGCGACATTAGGAAACATCGTTGATCTATCAACCTAGCCCGGTTCTCACGTACCTACTAACCTTCATTCGCGATAAGCGAAAGAGAAGCCGAATTTAGTATGATAATAGTTCGCCTAGTTCGAGAGAAGCTGTGCAAACATGCCGCCTCGCCGGTCAATGAGCTCGCGATATCGTTTCCCGAATTTAAATAATCTCAATGGTATTTTTCATTATTATTCATTCATCAAATTGAGGTGAGACTTTTTAATATATTGACGTTGTGTTATAATAAAACTGGCTAGATTTAGGGTCAGCTGCACCAATAATTCATAAGATGGTTTCTTATATAAGAAATTACAAAATTGAATTTATCTATGAATTTATTATGACGTGACCGATGAATTATCACGAACTTATTGTCAGTAATGAAACTGGCCCTTATTATATTAAAAAACATGCCATACAGTACAATCTGTAATAACTCTTTAGAATGCAGCTTTCTAAATTCATGTTTTCTAGAAATTTTGAGAGTTATATTCCGTAGAGTAGCTGTTACAGCTAGATTTGGTTAGCTTTCTAAACATCTCTATTTATTAGGACAAGACGTGTAGCTGAAATGATGCTTTTTCATAATGATAGCCCCTAGAGATATATTTCATAAGTAGATATTAAAGACAAATAGAAAGAAGATACAAGAAAGAGAGAAAGTCTGGAAAAATATAGCCCTTACTGAATGAACATATGCGCGTTTCTGCTAATCAAAAGGTGAAGGATGATAAAAAATATACGCTCAGCAGCCCATCTTATTGTAGACTGAAACATACTCGTATGTTATCAACACAATATGTTTTCATAATTACCATAAGAGACTAATAGTATGACAATAGACATATTATATTGTAACGGAAATCCTCAAAGTAAACGAAACCGATTAATTACTCTGATGAACAGCTTTAAACACGTGTAAAAACACCAATTTATGGGACGGAACGTATCGCATTTATCTGAAACTAACGATCCGTCCCGGTTTCACACGTGTGCTATCAACTAACCTACTCGAAGTCGTAATATGTACAAAAAATAAGTTCTTAGCAAATGGATTTTCAGCTTAATAATATACTAACAGGTACTTTAAAAAAATTAAAAACATAAATAACCCGAGAAAATTTAAATGTAAAATGACTATTTCGTGACTTACTACAATACATTAAATTAGTATGTCTTGTCCGTTGATCGACCTAGTAATCAATTCAACGCCACTGATTTTACATTATTATTAAAATAGACCATTTTGTGGTGTTATGGAATTATGAATTAATGTAAATAATTTGGACTTATTCAGAAAATCATATTTTTTTTATAGTTTTAGATGTTCTACATTTAAAAAATAACACCGCATAGTCGTACTCTTGGAATCTAAAGAATCTGAGTCAAACTTTGAAATAATATAGAGAAAAGTATTTTCATGCTTTTTCCAAATAATAATAAATATAATATCCTTCAATGTGATTGATATAAAAGTTTCCGCAACTGCAGGAAAAGTTTTACAAATCCGCAGCGTGGAAAAATGATTTCTATTCATGATCTAAAGAAGATAGTTTCCTTGGAATTATAGCGTTTAACGACTTCAAATTTTACTTAGACATTATTGGTAGAGTAGGTATACTAAACTTGGCCGATATAAAATATGTAGAATCCAGGTAGAAGTTCAAAGGTACTTGTACGTTTAAAAGATTGGCCCCGATATGTAAAATAGCGATTTGAAGATAATTAATTACAATTAACTACATGTGTATAATGCTATCGACATTCGTCAAGTCAATGATCTCACCGTATTAGGGGGAACGGTGTATCTAGTGTTACAGTGCAGCGAAGATAAGAGTGAAGTATTCGTTCTCCCTTCGTTTATTTGCTGATAGTGACGAATGCCAATTTATCGATGTAGGTTTTAATGTTTCCTTGATCTTTATTATTATTACGTACGAGATATCTTCTTTCCTATTCACGGTAAACTGTGTTTTGTTTAATACAAATAGAACAGCTGTGCACTTCGTGGAAAGTTCACATACTTATTTCTTCAATACAATTTATATTTATTGATAAGTAACCAATCGTTATTTGTATTTATATTAGACTACCTTTCTCCAAAGTGCTCCTGGAGTCTGGACCTCAGCAAGAACCAGCAAAGGCTTTGCTTATCAATACTTTATGATGTGGCCGAAAGAAAAAATATGTTAATATAATATGGATGAAAATGAAAATACTTTATTGGGCCAAGGATTTTTGTTTACAATTACGAGTACAATGAAATAGCACTCTCATATTATATTTTGGGAGCCAGGTATACAGGAGAGATTTCAAGATATGCGATATCGAAGCGAGTGCGGTGATTTCCTACTGTCAGTAGGACCGGTATGTTGATAGACAGCGGCGGCATGCGCGCGCGCCGCTTAGTACCGCCGCCGCAGACGAGTGGTTACTGTCAGAGTGTAACGGGCTTTTCGTAAATGGACGTTTATGTTTTATAACAATCAGTTTATTTTGAGGTACGTATGTTTTTTTTAAATAGTGTTTTTATTGCTAACCGAGAAGATTTTATGTGAAAAAGACACGTGTTTTTAAAATACATTTTTTGAAAAAAAAAATGTGCTTGTGTAGTCCTCAAGAAAATGTAGTTTCAATGATTTTCTCACAAATAATCATCAGAATTTAAGGCAGATTTTCCGAGGATAATCCTTTTATCACCGCTAACCTTACCCTGAAAAACATCAAAGTCAGTCAACTCAGTCGCGGCATTCTCAATTGATGTGTTTACGTTGCGATTGATTTTTATTTACGTATGTAAATACGGAATAAAAACGGAAATGTTTTAGGCTACAATAAAGACCCAACGATAAAAAAGTGCGCGTACTGGTTTAAGAAATTTGTGTGAAGATAAATTTAGCGCGAATCGAGCTAAACTTGTGTATAAATAAAGGTTTTATTTTTGTAAAAGAATATTTGAAATTGTACTAAAATATTATTTTAGTATAAGTTATTGGTAGTTATATTCTAGTTTTATTTTAAAAAATTTTTGAATGTTTCTACTGTTTAAATAAGTTGCTTCATTCGAGGATAAAATATAAAATTAAAATAACTTAATAAGACTAATAGATGAATTTAAATAACATGTACGAACATTTTGATATTTTTCATCTATTTAGTGTGCGTTTCTTTCAGTTTTGTGTGGTATCAACTGCTCAAGGTCAGAGTCGAAATATATTTACACCTGAAGAAATAAAAAATTAAATGGCGGGGAAACGTAAAACTATATTGCTAAATGTTGTAGCCCGTATTTTCACATATTAGTTTTCAAAGACTATAAATAGTTCAATTGTTCATATAAATTGGATTATGTTTATTATTAATGCTTAGTGTTCAATTTGAAAATTTTGAGTTATGTAGATGGCTTCGTGTCAATTGATCGAGCCTTTTTTTATTTACCAATTTATTCACGTTTTGTGTTCTTTGGTTACAAGTTTTAAGGCAATTGCTTTTATCAAATCAAATCAAATCTTCATTCGTCGTCATAGCACATCTTACATGTCTTAGAATGGTTCTAAACCCAAGAATAAATCGTCTAGACATTGAGTAATATTGCCTAGCCAGCTTTCCGGAGACGGAGAACGTTAACACGTAGCGTTGCAAAATTAATTGTCCGTGAAGCAAAGACCCATCCTGCCACCACGAGCCCTTAATAGTGGTACCTATGTATAACGGAACCGTTTGCCTCATAAATCATGAACGTACTTAATAAAACTGTATGTTTGGAGCTTTGTTACCGTGTAAGTGGTCTAATAAGAATCATGGCGTTGTAGTAACTCTTTCACTAAATAAATTTCGTAAAAATTAGGACTTTAAAGAGGTAGCACATCGCTGTATGGAGTCGCGATGGTCGCGCCAGTCGTTATGGGTTCAAATTCCAGACCAGATCGAATAAATGTGATTATATCATCATCATTCATCATCATTTTCCTGCCCTTATCCCACGCTAAGTAACATGTTTTCCCCTTCCACACATTCCTATCAGCCGTCAATTCTACATTCAGATCTTTCATTTCCATATCATACTTCACGCAATCCATCTCTTCTTCGGCCTTCCTCTGCATACATATCCGTCCACATTTATATTCATCACTCTTTTGGTGACGTGCGTGTCTTTCCTCCTCATTACATGTCCATACCATGCTAACCTTGAACTCCTTACCTTATCCACTACCGTAAGAATTGTTATTATATATTTTTTTTAATGACACAATCTTTAAAAGTTTATGGTGCAAATGACCCCCTTGTTACGTTACGTTCGTAAAGCCATTCTTTCTGCGCCTGGTCTTTCTACTAACGGAGAGTGAGTGAATAAAGAGTGCACCTGTGCTTACACACTCGTACTATACAATAATAATGTATAATATATCCTTCATTGTTGGTTGATCGTTATTTGCCGCCGTCGCCTAAAACTCGGCCAGAAAAGCATGATTTATTTATTAACTCGGAAAGTGATCCTCACCGTATCAACTGCATTTTTAACGGCGTTAATTATTCTTTTGTACTCGCTCCCACATTAATTAAAGTCAAAGACTTTACACCTTTAGGGGTGTTAAGCGGGCGGAGTATTCCTAGAAACAACTGCTTACAGTAGGTACTTGTATCGTTAAGTTTAAAGACATTTCAAAAGAACTAACATACAGCTCACCTTATACATACCTACTAATACAATAAAAACATTAAATTGGTGCAGTGCAGCTTCTTTTGTTTACCCAGTTATTTTGCTAGACGTACGAGTAATAAGCTAAGAACTGACGAAACGGTTGTGGGCACAGGCTACTGTGTAGATATGTATTATATAGAAGAAAATTTAGGCATATTTCATTGACGCGCTTTTCGCCCTTGTTTGTAGCTCCCGTAGCTTCGACGATTGACTAAAGAACCCATTTTGAACACACCGTGCGATAATCTTCCACAAACTTTGCCGGCGATAATATCGTAACAGCAACGGTTATTTAATTGAACAGAAATCAGTATAGTGAGTTTAGAAACAAAACATCAGTCCCGCAACATTGCCGGGCGCGGGTGAAAATCGCCCAGTAAGTTCTTAGCCTTACTCTCCCAACTCAGTCACAATCTCATTTGTGAATTTAAATCCAAACATGATACCTACACTTATTTCTACCTTCATTTAGGAATTTGCGATGAAACGGTGCGTAGCTTCGTCTGAACTGAGGAATTAACATCTGTGAGGAAGAGACTCATTCTATTACCAGTCCTTTAGTAAGTTTATTATTACGGCATCTTCAGTTTGTCTCATGAAATGTGAAAGTAATAAAAAATCTGGGCTTTCTTACTGTTTAAGAGGTTTTTAAGAGCCCGTTTTAGGAGGGAAACCTATTCGGTGAAATATTACTTATTTTAAGGTTATACTCGTACCTACAACCTTAGCGACTTTGCCCACATGGTGTGTTGTTAAATAGGTATCGGATTGCATTTTAATCAATTACTTACAATCTCGCGTGATATCTTATAATCTAACGGGTATTGCAGTTTTAAGGGAACATATACATTTAACCTATAAGTGCCACTGTAAAGTTTGATCTAAACGTTTCATTTATGAATAATACAAATATAAAAGATTACTCCCTCGTTTGCTCGCTTCTACTGTTTCATTATGTCAAATAACATTGTTTTCCTGGAGACTTTTAATATTAATTTAATAAAAAAGATTGTCTCATAATAATGAAATTGATCTCTCGTAATATCAACAATACATTGGATTCATTTAGAACCGCTTTATTAACAAACTAGCCTTCCGCCCGCGGTTTTACCCGCGCGTAATTACTTTTTTCAAATATCCCCTCCTTCCCCCCACATTTCCGAGATCATAAGTACCCTATGTTCACAGGAATAGTGTAGCTTTCCAACAGTAAAAGAATAATTCAAATCGGTTCAGTAGTTTCGGAGCCTATTCAATACAAACAAACAATCAAATCTTTCCTCTTTATCATATTATTAGTAATAGATACTCGTATGTCCGATAAAATGTATTTATAATTATCATTTTCTAAACGATTAAACGTACTTCTTACATTTTTATAATTAGTTTTTATTCAAACATGAGGTTTTCTGGTAAAGGAGAAAGAGTATATTATATTTTTTGGTCATGTGTGGATGTTGTACACATGTGGTATATAAAAATAACCCATGACCGTTTTCATTAATTAGATAAAAATTATGATCTAAGCGTTGTAGAGCCATTATTTTATGGAACATAAATTAATTTTGGCCAGTTATGGTACTATCACGCTAGCCCAATTAATTTATGGGTAATATATGCACGAGAGCAATGACAGGCCATATTAAGGCCTATGAGAATATAGGCGTTCGCGTAATTAACACGTAACACGGAAACGATATTCGCTTTATATTGTGTTCAATTTGTTATTTCTTAAGTTCCGTAGTTAAATTGTTTAATTTGATTTTTCCACCCTTAAAATTTTACTTTACCTACTGTTAATATTTTTTAAGCTAACAAAAATTTTATCAGTTTTTATATTTATTATTTTTACTGGTATTTTACTGGTTTTACTGGTATTTTGTCTAACAACTCGTTCCCACTTGTCATAATTGTCACTTGTTGTTAAAGGTATCATAATGTAAATCATTTTAATTTCAATGAAAAAACATAATATTTTGTAGAAACTTATGTCATCACTACAGAAATTCCTTTAGTAAGATTCTTTAGAAGCGGAACTTGGAATGAAATGGACTGTCATTTACAATAACCCACGTTTCTTCGCCCCTTTTCCGGGTTTCAATTGTTACGAACGCTACGACCGTCTCAAATGCTAGGAAGCATTTTCAAATTATTTTTCCGAAAATAACTATTTTAATTTTCATAATAACAAGTTCTTTCTATTTTTTTTCGGTTTTCTATTAAAAACTGAATTGAACGAAATATTTTTTTCTGTGTTATTAATTTTTGCAACCTCAGATAACACCGGATGTTTACCCGTGATGTAATTTGGGTCCCATGTCAAGGGTTACGGGGGTCTGACGGCATTTGCTTCAATGTAATGCCAGACTGTACTTCAAGCTTATCTCCATGTTTAGATCGGGACAAAGCTTTTTATTATGACGGTTTGTTGCCAGTTTGCTTCATTTTATTTATATTTTGAACTTGCATTCTCCCAATACCATCATAATTTTAATATCAAGTTTATGTGGATACCCTTTATACTCGTACGTGGAGGAATATACCCAATTTATGATCAACTTTGATTATGGCGTAAAGGCGTACGCATTAATTGTATGGTAGAGAATTTTACTCCCGATTCATTTCGATCAAGGGAATGATTTATGGAATATGTACCTAGGTACCAGTACTATGCACGAGTATCTATGACGTATATGGATGTATGCAAAGACCTTATGGCGGGTAATGATGCGTAGGTTCTTCAAGCCGAGGTCGCGGCAATTTGTAAGTCCCATGGGCCTGTAGGGCACCAGTTTCTGACTGCCGCCCGTCAAGTGTCTGTGATTTACTGTCGTCCATAGAGAATAGACCATCGTTCGACGCCGCGCCCGCCATCCCGCCCATAGAGACCGCGATTGAATACATAGTTTGACCGCCATAAATAATATGGATCGAGGGCATTACCATTTCGCAGTTTATAAAGTTTAGTTCAATGACTCATGTCGACAGTAAGATGCATTGAGGAATCTGTGTAGTTGAAATAGGTTTTTCTAATACACGATGACTTTTTTAACGCTCTCCAATTAAATGTTTGTTAGTTTATTCTAGCTCAAAGCGCCCCATTATTTTCAAACTGATTTTGTAACCGAAAAATCATACATACCAGTTAATTCAGTATGTCAGTCTTGACAGTTTTCCTTAGAAAAAAATGTCTAAAAATATACTTTTATAATGTATGAAATTAAAATATTGCTTAAATATTCGTTTTTTATTTTGGAGTATTAAAATAACCACAAAAGTCTGAGCAAAGGAAGATTACTGAATATTTATAGTACTACAAAACTCTATAGTCAGTTCTATTATGTGATAATTACAATTAGAGTTAATTTAAGTACACACTCTAAAAACAATGCCCTTTAAAAATAATCCATACCATCGGGTCGTCACATATATTTTCTCTTCTTTTCGATCTGAATCATGCTTTTGTTACGTCGATGAAATATGAATGGATTTCATGTTGGTGTATCCAGTTTATTATTTTTATTGCGAGGATTTAATGGGTTTTAACGTTGTTGGATTGTGACGGATGAAATAAATAATGACTGGATAAGCCTATGTTTATTTACTTGGTCGAAAAAAGCACATGTATTTTATGAATAAAAGCTCGTGCCTACAGATAATATAAACATGAATAAGTCAAGTGATTGAAATTCGTATAAGCTTGCCAACTGTTATTTATATATGAGAATGCCGCATTGTGTAAAGAAACATAATAGTGTAGATAAAACAAAATTTCCGGAAAGCGGAAAATAAGGGAAACTGTTTTAGGACTACAAAATAAGAAATTTCTTCAGTAAAATATTAGTGTGAATTTTAGTGGATACTCGGCTGACATAATTTTTACTCGTACATTAATTTTATCGTCTCCTAATGCTCACAATACTCGACAACACTCAATCTTACACCATAGCCCGCCGTAATTAGACAGCTATTAAACCAACCCTACAATAGAGAACGCTTATTCTTGACCCGTATAACCATATCTGTCCCATTTGTGCTTCAGGCAGGAGAACAATGTCCACTTAACTGCAATCTCTTAAAGGCAGTTCGTCTAGTTAAGGCGAGTTTATGCTAGCAAATTGCACATTTCTTCTATGTAGAACCCAGTGCAGACATTCCTTATGGGGCATCTAATAACAGTGCCTGGGTGACAAATGGGGGGTTGTGTAACGAGTTGTTAATTTATCGTATGTATAAGCAATGGTGCTTCTAATTAATGTGCGGGGATGTTAGAGGATAACTATCTGTCTGTGGTGAACAGAATTTTATTGGTATCCCTTATGAAATATTGATTTGTCTACCAAGTATTCTTTTCGGCCTCCTACATTATAACTCGTTAATAAAACTACTAGACTTATGCGGTCTAAGTCCTAAGTTCTCAATTAAATTACATGAAAAAGGACAAGAAATAGAAAGGAACAAAAAATGTAATCTAGCTAACATTACATTTAGAAAATATCTTTAAAATTACTATGACTATGTGAACAAATTTTCTTATAATCTTATCGAAATTTTAGGAGGATCAATTCTGATAATTGGAGAAAAAGGCATAATAGGTTGAAGTATGTAACCAACCTATACTTATTTAGTATGCCTTTTTTATTTTTAGAAATTGTTGTTAGTGGTGAAGTGATAAAAAAGTTTTGCATGGGTGGCAGACATTGTGGGCAGCGGTCAGGGACTGGTTATTGGCAACTTGCAAATGTATCAGAATGTGCTAAATATTTTCTAAAAATTTAGCACACATTTTCTAAAAATGTATCTATATTTCAATCGTATTACTTAAAACTTGTTAATTGTTATGTAAGTATCTATAGATTAATTTGCTAAAGCATGGTATTAACAATTTTTTTTTTGCTAAAACTAAAAATGTTCTTTGTAGACCTACTGAATCGTAATAGTACAGAGTAGTATCATAATTATGATTGATCGTCATTGTGTTGAGTGTAAGTGCAATTGCATCGAACGCGTACATTTGCTACTATCTGACAAATTACAAGTTAGATTGTTAGTGGGAACTGTACCTTATGCGGTAATCAAAAATATATTTTTTCTAATGATAATTTTACTACTTGGACTGGGGACGCATTGCAATTGCATTGCATTGGGGAGCAGACACATTGGTTCACTCAGATATTTTTAGTCTAAAACTAAAACGAAAATTATCTAACCGGGATTTTTAGCAACCGAGAAAAAAATCTACTTCGAAACACGATAAGCTAAATAATTTATCTGGAGATTGATCTAGACCATCTGGGCTATGTAATTTATGCAAAGGAAATAGTTTTATCCGAATTATTTGTTGTTCATTGTCAATATTCGTTTTACATGTTATGGGCATGTTACAAGTCTGATGGAAAACAGCTACTACCTACTATTTATTACATTGAGGGTCACTGCACCAGGGATCATCGCACTGATATCTGATCTGAGAGTAATATTTTGTGAGAAATATACGAGAAATAGTTAAATTGCCAAAACAGCCAAAACTATAATTATAGCATCAGATTTTCCCGCTGTAGTTATTCATAGTTGATAACTAACTAGTAGCTTTATAGCGTGATTGACTAGTTCTTTCACCAACCAGACCTTAAACAGATAATTAAGTCTAATTTTTGATGACAGCCATTTTTGTGTGATAGAGCTATGGCTCTATCACACAAAAATGGCACAACTGAACTTTATGGAGTTCAGTTGTAACCAGCTGCTGGACTGGGAAAACCTCTCATATTGGCGCCTTGTTTTGTTCAGTAAGAGTGTTATATGGCCGATCTGTCTCCATTTCCATCACTTCTTCCTATTCCTTCTCCCATCTCCACACCCCATAAATTTCTGAATAGCGGGCGGCGAGTCTGAATGTCCTTTGTCACATCACCTACTTACCATGTGTCACTCTTGTAAGTTTTCCACCTTATTTTATGACAAATTAAACAATACCAAGCAAGCCATAATTTGTAAATATTGAACTTTTATTTTTATTGTTCCAGATGCCCAGTTCTCATGGATCCTTAGTGTCTAGGATTGAAGAATATGAAGTGGCTATGTCCTTTAATCTTTCTAAATTATATCACTATTGAAACTGCTCATGCGCAAGAGGTAATTGACGTTTGATGATTCAATAACAACTTATCAAATGAACAACTTTCACGTTTGACGACTTTCATGTTCAAAAATAAAATAAAAAATCAGTGGTACAATCGTCCCAACACCAGAATCTGGACCCATCTTGCCCAGTTGCCCACTGTCAAATGAGAAAGAGTGGAAATGGTCCAAGGTGTCAGTTTTAGACTGGGACGAGATGTCCCCTAAACCGAAAAATTTACCGATCTGGAAATTTAATCAACGATTAAGGTCAGACTAAACGTGGTTTTAGTATGAGTTGCAGCATAATAGCACTATTTAATTTCCTAGCTCAAAATTGGGCATATTGGAATCTAGGTATTGTTAAGACTGAAATGCATGGGCTCATTGTTAGGATTGCAACCCACAATGCATTTCGGCAACAAAAAAGTCTGGCGTTCTGCCAAATTGAAATATGTCTTGCTTTATCAATTGGCTGCTATCCGTGCGGAAACTATAGGTTTTGTAAAGAAGCGACCTACATTTTTAAATGGGCTTATTGTTATGGGGTTTATCGTGCATCTATACAAAATTTATAATTAAATTGATCCATTCTTCAATAGTTGTAGACAAAGTCAAGGCCAAATACTTTGAGTTTAGGAGTTTAAATCCTCATTGATTCATTCATAATTGACCGATTTGTTCTATTGTTTGACATGGTACCTATTTATTACACAAGAGGTCGTGGGTTCGATTCCGTACGGTGCAAACATTTGTATACATGGACAGGTCTATTTTTAGGGTTCCGTAGCCAAATGGCAAAAAACGGAACCCTTATGGATTCGTCATGTCTGTCTGTCTGTCCGTCCGTATGTCACAGCCACTTTTTACCGAAACTATAAGAGCTATACTGTTGAAAATTAGTAAGTAGATGTATTCTGTGAACCGCATTAAGATTTTCATACAAAAATAGAAAAATAATAATAAATTTTGGGGGCTCTCCATACTTAGAACTGAAACTCAAAAAATATTTTTTCATCCAACCCTTACGTGTGGGGTATCTATGGATAGGTATTTAAAAATGATAAAGGTTTCTTATATCATTTTTTTCTAAACTGAATAGTTTGCGCGAGAGACACTTCCAAAGTGGTAAAATGTTGGTCCCCCCCCTTTAACTTCTAAAATAAGAAAACGATAAATCTAAAAAAAATATATGATGTACATTATTATGCAAACTTTCATTGAAAATTGGTTTGAACGAGATCAAGTAATTAGTTTATAAATTTTTGGGGCTTTCTATACTTAGAACTGAAAGTCAAAAAATTTTTTTTCTTCAAACCCTTACGTGTGGGGTATCTATAGATAGGTCTTAAAAAATGATAATAAGGTTTCTTATATCATTTTTTTCTAATTGGTGTGAACGAGATCAAGTAATTAGTTTTTTTTAAAACGTCATAAATCGTAAACCGCAATTTTCCTCTCATTCAATCAACTCAAATATAAAAACGTCGATCAAACTTACAAAGAACTACAAGAACTTTTATATTATGATGATACTTGCTGCTACGGAACCCTTCATGGGCGAGTCCGACTCGCACTTGGCCGGTTTTTTATCTATCGGCCTGGGTGTCTATGTATATGTATAAACAAAAAAAGTACTTGCAAGCACTACGCGGCGGCGAGATACCGAGCCAATAATTGATAATGCGGGAAAGTTAAGTATTTATAATAATTTAAAATTAAAAAATAACAACGCAACAAACTTGTGTTTACATGGCGTGCTTAGAGAGATAATTTCCACAAAGAAACAATTGACATGGGGAGTTTGAATTTGGAACGCTTCGCATTTTCCACAGTATATTTTTATTTTTAAAAAGTTTGATCGTTAGGCGGTTTTACTCCTTTACCACTGATCTCGCGCGTATTATAATGGACCTCAGTGTCCTTTACACAATTAATGTTTATCAATTATCTGGCACCCATTTTACAAGCTATGCTTAATTTGGGGCTACAAGCCGCGTTGTAAATAATTTATATTTATTTATCATTAAGTGATTATTATAATATGAAATGAAATAAAATGATTTATTTTTGCAAATGAATTTCTAAAAAGTACTTTTGCATAATACGACGTATTTCATTTCAGATCAAGAACAAATCGCTGAGTCGGAATGAAAGCGTCCTTGATATGAGTGGCAATTCGGTAAATCGGGAGTATTCCTATGGAGAATACGCAAAAGGTAAGATTGTTTATAAAAAAGTAGCTTTATAGCCTTTATTTTTCTTTAATTATTTTTTTTATACCACATCAGTTGGCAGACAGACACGCAGCCCACATGGTGTATGTTTAGTTCTTTACACAAGTTCTATCATCTTATGACATAAAGCATTAACCCACTTGTTAAAGTTGTTTTAAATTCTAAATAGTGCTATTAATACAATCTAGTTTTTAGCATATACCGGATATTTCACTCAATCTAGATTTTATTAACCTCGATATATACCGCTTTGACCCCCTTTATTTATTGATGAACACTAGATTTCCTGCTTACTGGTATGTTTGTTACTGTCATGTGCAAATAACTAAAATTTATTCATAATATAAAACGAAATGGAATATAAAGATATTCACAACAAAACAAGCCATAAAACATACAAAAAGCCAGATAAAACAAACGGAGAAATAACCAATAAAATGAAACTTACTATAAAAAAATCGGGCAAGCAGTGACGGGACAGGCAATTTTACGACGACCAATATAAATTGACCTCTTTCATTATGAGGATCGGCTGACAGAGTAGGCCTTGGCTTTGGATTCTAGTGAGCTCTGTTGAGTGACTTTTATGAACTTGTACGATGTATTAGCTAACACGTTTAGTATACGGCTTATACAAAAACATTTTCTATTTCAGCATGTGTTTGTATTACCACGCTTACATGTAGAAGACACTATAGATATCGGAGATATACATTATAATACGTAGGTACCTATAGCATAGAAGTCAAATCTTTTGATTATTGGTGATAAATAGTCAAAACGCAAATAATAAAAAAAACGGGGAATCTCCGCAAGTCACGACAAAAAAAAACGAAACAGTTTATTACAATAATTATATCGTGGAATTTTGCCGCCCTATCAAAAATGCCGCAGGCCGCCCCTGCCGCCTACCACGTTACGAAACTGACTGTTTTTAAGCAAAAATGTCTCATAGAAAAATGTGGCTAACTCCGAATAATTTGTATGTGTAAATAAAATTCCAAGATCAAAATGTAGCCGTATACAAAATAAGAGGCGGGTGCCCATTTTAATTCATTAAATAAATTGCTTGTAAAAGACCTAAGGCGGCGTTAAGGTTTAGCTTTTAAAAGGTCAACCTTAATGACATTTTTATTCGACGTAGGTAATATTTTCTTGGCGTAATTGCGAGCTTGACTATACGCATCTCTATTGTAATCTAAATCTTTTTTAGGTGAACGCTATAAATATAATCACAAAACATGCAATCAAGTCATTTGATTCTACTCTGTCATATTTTGTTAGGTATTGTTTTATGAAAAATCTACTTACTTAGTAGTCCGAAAATGTACTGTTGATGTACGTGAATTAACGAAACTTGAACCAACAGCCCTAGCTTTGTCGCGGACGGTCACTTGCCGGTTTCATTGCCCTTCGCTCTTATCAAAACATAAATAACATTTTATTTCCATTTTTCCTTCAACATATTAAAAAAAATTGTATAAATCGATAGTACTACTCTGCTGCGGGAAAACAACTAGGCTTAAAAAACAATTCACAACAAAAAAAAAGGATAAAAAAGGATATTATTGTTACATAGGTAATAGGTACGGTCAACAGCACATCACTGTAAACACTTGCAGTTCGATAATAGCACTTATGCCCCCGACACAAGTGATACCTACAAAGTCCAAAGTGTATAGTCTGACTTGATTTTGTCTGTACAAGCTCTGCCTAATTTGAAGCCAGGCTGCGTAAATATTGTCCCAGGATATTTATTTATTATATTTTTTTTTTGCAGGTAGCCATTTCAAAGTGCCTCGCTATTCAGCGTGGTCACCGTGGAGCGAGTGCCGCGGAGGTCGGAGGGTGAGGAGGAAGCATTGCTTGCGGAGGGAGCTATGCGGAGCTGCATTGAGGATTGAAATAGCACGGTACGCTCGACATTAAATTTGTGCAAATTGTATTCGTGAAATCTGGCAATATTGTCTTATTGCTTACCCTCGTATCTTTTATAGACGAGTCAAGTAATAACTTGAGTATAAGACATAATTTAAGTTATCGTTTATGTTTTTGAATGAATTAAGAACTATCAAAAGTAAGATTACTTTTGACAGCTCGTTTATTGTATAAAAACGGTTGCTTAAGTAATGTCTTAGACTCAAGCAATAAATATGAGTGTTTCTGTGGTATAAATAAAGAACACAAGCTGATAAGGCAAACTTTGTAACGCCTGTTGACATACCGCCAGTAGCGCCATCTAGTCCATTTGTGTTTACGAACCATCCGAGAAAATGATTGAATATTTCTAAAGAAGAAGACAATTTTTGTTGTACGAGTAAGTGCAGTGGATATAAATTGCTTTTATTCAGGACAATCTTACTACTGTAGTAAGATTGTCCTGAATAAAAGCAATTTATATCCACCCCACTTTCTAAGGGCCTGTGCCCTTAATAAAATTATGTTTTACATTGAGGTGTTTAATTGCACTAATTTACACATCCTATTAATTTTAAATAAAAATCTCAATGGTAGATCGTCTACTTCATCAGACTGATATCGTGGGTTCGATCCCCACATACAGACATTTGTGTGCATGAACGTATCTAAGAGTATTTCTTATAATGTATAATAGTATGTTTACAAAATGCATAATCGTAGTCCGGCACACAAATTACAAAAATTGCTAGCGTAATTCCAAAAACAAAATTTCAAAAATTTACAAGATATATTATTGGGTTAGTAGTCGATTCGCACGAAAATAATTCGCACGAAAGTGCGAATCGACAACTTTCAAAAATAACATTATTTTTAGTAGTCGATTCGCCCGAACGAATTTTAATCGCGTGCGAGTCGACCCCTTTAAGAATTGATAGTAGGCAATTCGCACTTTTGCAATATTATGTGCATAAAAAAAAAACAAAGTACAGTCGTGTACAGGAAATCTTTATAATAATATTAACGTATTCGCTGTCTATATATCTTAGACTTACAGCATACAGAATCAATTAAATTTCAAATGTTATATTTTTTTGGGCAGGGAACATGTTAAATTATAAACTAATATCATTAAGCGTTAAATTATATTTGATAACTTTATTATTAAAATGACACCAAAAATTAGAAACGAATATGTATTGCTTGTCTGTTTTTTTTTACAACTTATACGAATACTTTGACAATTTTATCATAACATTTTATTTATTCACGTACAATTTCTTTTTTTATTATTCGCGCCAGTGAGTGAGATAATTACTTTTAGTTTTTAAGAGCGGTACATTGTTTTGATCAGAGCTCTCGCCCCGGACATACTTATTTGATGAGTCATAGAAACCAAAGGATACCGACTTGAACTTTAGTCTAATATATATAAAAATTGCCGGCATTTCGGTTATTTCGAGTAGATTGCGAGTACAAATTTAAAAATCGCCCGTCTGCGAGCGATACTCGTCGCTCGCCGACGAGCTCACATGCGTTTTCTTTTGCGACACACATTTTACACCGATCGACGTAACATTAACTCGTACGACGCTAGCACACATAGACAGACATACACAATTTTAGTTTACGATGCATACTGTGGCACGACTGAGGCCGGCCGAGTTCGTCGTGTAAAATCAATACAAAATTCATTTATATAAAATTAAAAAAAATCAGATCGCTGAAATTATACAAAATTACAATACTAAGACTGTACACTATCTAATATATACAAAAATTGCCGGCAGAGATATGTACGAGGGCTTTATATACAGGGCGGTGGGGTCGGTGTCACGTGCCTCGATGCAGCAGATCACACGTTATAGTCGTGCGTCATGAGGCTGTGGACCTGCTCGAGGCGTTGTGAGAACTCGTCCTCCTCGAGCGTCACCATGAGCTGCTCGTTGTACTTGACGGCGTACGAGTACAGCTCATTCAGCGCGCAGTTCGTATCAAGAACTCCTTAGTGTGGAGGCGCGATTCCTCCGCTAGCATCGCGTTCATGTCCTGGTCGGATATTGCCGGCATCAGCTTCATATCAGCATAGTAACGTTCTACCCACTCTTTGTAAACCGGAATATCTTTCGCGTACAGAAGCTTAGACGAAGGCGAACCTTTACCGAGAATGTGATCGGACGTCGAGCAAGAGTCCATAAACGTTTGCGCGATAACAGACAAGCAGGAATCTACCGTATTAGACGCGGGTGAAACCGCGGGCGTTTAAAATTATAGTTTATAATTTAACATATATCCTGTCCGAAAAAAATATAACATTTGAAATTTAATTGATTCTGTATGCTGTAAGATATATAGACAAGGAATATGTTAATAATATAATATTATAAAGATTTCCTGTACACGACTGTACTTTGATTGTTTTTTATGCACATACTGCAAAAGTGCGAATCGCCTACTATCAATTTTTAAAGGGGTCGACTCGCACGCGATTAAAATTCGTTCGGGCGAATCGACTACTAAAAAAGATATTATTTTTGAAAGTGGTCGATTCGCACTTTAGTGCGAATTATTTTCGTGCGAATCGACTACTAACCCATATTATTGCATTATAATATAAATCGAATCACAGTATTAAAGCAAGAAATCATATTCGGCTGATACCTAATTTAATACGCTTTAGTCTGAGTCATGTAGAAAGGAATAACACGGAATTTAGGTACCCCTGTTTACAAACAGTGTCACTGAGACTAATATAATTATGTTTACAGTTGCAGACACGGACTGCATAGGATGAAGATATTGACACATGATGCCGGAATACAACTCCCAAGTAAAGAAACACATATAGAAATGGTAATTATTTTTTATACTTAATAACTAAGGCAACTAAGAGGAGCTGCCACAGATATTAAGTTTAACATCACTTTATATGAATGATCGTCGTTGATGACGATTTTGTATTTTTCCCACTTTCTAGGGACTTCATTCGTAGTATCTGTAATCTGGTATACTATTTATAATATTTTTAAATCATGACAAGCAAACAGTGTGTAGTGTTCCTTTATAAGTTTCGCATATAGTACTACGAAGGTATATAAAGAAATCAATATGAATGGACATATTTACCAATAACATTTTATTCATAACTAGCGGGCGCCCGCGGTTTCACCCGCGTGGTTCCCGTTCCCGTGGGAATTGATCAATCAATCAATTCAATTTTTCTCGCCGTAAAAACCATCCTTGAACTCCAACAAACATTTAAAAAAAAATTGGCCAAATTGTTCCAGGCGTTGTTGAGTTATGCGCTTACCAACACATTTTGCGATACATTTTTATATTATAGATAATATAAAAGCCTATTCAAAATATAAGTTAATAATATTACCTATATTGAAAAGCCTTTTTATAACATTAAAACTTAAAAGTATTTTAGCGTAAATCTGAAAGCGCGGCCTAATATTCCCAAGCACATTATCACACCTAGCCCGGTTAATTGCTTCACTAAAATAACTGAAACATTTTAACCTCGTATAAAAATATTATCCTTATCTAGTCTCTACTTAGTCGCTTATTGCGATAGACTCGAACTTTAGTTAAGGATGAATAAATTTAGTTGAGCTGAACCCCTTTATACTCAAGTTACTAAGGTCGTCAATTGTTTAATTAAAAGCTAAGTTGTCATGTTTTTTGTCTTTACACGGACATCATAGGTTAGCAGAATTATTGCTGCAAGTTGATGAAACATGGATAAAAAATGACATTTGAAACATACCTTCAATCATCCTTAGGCGGTAATCAAACTGACGATCTCCGAGTTTGGCCATAATTTCGAAACCACTGTTCTACGGATGTGGTCAATCTTATTTAAGTTGTTAAACTAATCTTATTGGTGGGTTATAATAAGAATTAACCATAAAAACAAGGAGAATAATAATACTTTTGTTACAAACCTGATTCTTAAAAAAACTGTAATTAAGCTTCAAAACTCTAATTAACTTTCTTTTCATTAACTTAAAATCCTTTTATTATAATTTACAAATCCCATTTCCCGGTTGAACAAATAAGCAACAAGTCCCCACAGACTAATTACTTGAAATTCTAGTTTCAGTAGAAATTCTGTAGAAAGCAGGCATTGGAAAATTAAATACTAAATAAATTGAAAAGGATATTGATTGTGGGTACTACGGAAGTTTATCAGTTTTATAAGAGAAATGGGAAAATTATACCTATCAAGTACAAGTAGGTTCGTAAATACTGGGTGACTTTTTTACCGTCAGGAAAATTTGCGTGTGAGACAGGTAAATGATATAAGTGTAATTATGCTGTCGTCACCTATATCATTTACCTATCTCACACGCAAATTTTCCTGACGGTAAAAAAGTCACCAGTAAAATAATTACGTACAAATATTATCTCATCTCATCTCATCAGTCTCAATTATTGTTTTTTCTTTAAATGTCTTTGTGTAGACATTAATTCGTATATATTAGCGAAAGGCAACCTAAATTTACTTCTGTACATGATATAATTATGTTTCATCTTAATTAACCCTTGAGCTAAAATTTGGCCAAAATACAAATATTAATAGAAGAAATAAGTTACAGGCAACTGTAAAGTCTACCATTTGCCATTACTGTCTAGCACAAACTTCCCACTTTTGACCATATATATATCATATATCATATCTAACCTTGTTAAAAAAACACGGAAGCAATTCTCGATCTCATTTGAGCGTCACAATTAAATTATGGGCTCCAATTTGTCGTAGCCTACTTTCTACTATTTGTAAATTCGATTCATCGGATTAAAATTAGCACTAAGAGAGATAAGCTGCTAATGGATTGCTAATATCTAGAGATGCCACGAATATTCGGCTCATCCGGCCACTTTTTTTCACTATTCGGTATTCGGCCGAATACCAATAAAATACCGATAAATCTTAGCGAATTTCGCCTGGAATTGGTATCACTTTGCGTTTGCTAACAACTACCATATTTTGTATGGATCTATATCGAATGGGTCTGTATCGAATATTCGGCCATTCAGCCAAGGGGGAAAGCGAATATTCGTTATTCGGTCAAATCATTATTCGTGGCAACTCTGCTAATAATCCGCCAGCAACACAAATACCACCCATTGACGGATCGATGAAACATTGACTAAACGTGTTTTCTCTCGATCGAAGAATAACATTTACTGAGGCTCAAATTCGGAGAGCTAGCATTCAAGAATTGATGGTAAAACTAACATCGTTATTAACAGTAGGCGGATTTTAGAGGATCATCGGCTTAAATGGGGCTCTTTTCTTTCTTTTGTTCTTTTGTTGCGTAGTTTTGTTTAATGTTCGCAATTTCGACCAGTCAATTCTAAAATTGGCCAAGTATGTTGCTTCCTTCTTTTATCCTACAAATATTATAAATGTGAAAGCTGGAGAATTTAGGATGCCTGACTTCTATAAGTGCTATACATACAGTATACTACTGCAGTTTCATCTAAAACCGTTAGATAATTTGACACGAAAGAGTAACATCATTTATCTATAAATCTTCATGAACTTTCTCGTTTGTAATATTAGGATTTTGAATGAGTTTTGTTTTACTTTAACAGCACCAAATGCGGCAACTAGATGCAGTTGACGTACAAAAGAGGTTCCGAGGATTTTCTCCATGGGGACCCTGGAGTTCCTGTTCTCGAAAATGTACTACAACTAGACTAAGGTAACCTACCTTTAAGTTGACATCGACCCGTAATATTATGATACACTTTAATTTATAAATTAAGGGGAACACAATACCACCTCTACCTCTATACCGACAAATATATTTTGTGGCTATATTTGCTTAAATATCTGAAGCCTCCTCCATTACACGTATACGTATAATTGAATCGTAAATAATAAAGCAGAAAATGCGGTAACGGCAAACATATTTTGTCCCGACGCTCTCTACATAACAAATAGAAAAACTCTGTTTTGTGTGACGAGAGTTTTCCATAGTCACTTGCATACGTAAGTAAGATTTTCCTACGTGAACTACACTCATAATAATTACGAAATTTTGCCGTACCAATATTGCAGCTCTGATTTTAAAAAAAGTTTTGAATCTTAAATTAGTTAAGTTACTAAAGCACTGTATAGGTTATTTATGGGTTTGAAATGGGGAATTATCTATAAAGAGGAAGGTGACTGACTGACTGACAATCAACGCCCAACCCAAACTACAAGACCCAGGAACTTGAAATTTTATACAGGGACTCTTTATAATGCGTAAGTTCCTATTAGAAAGAGTTTTTATTTTATTTTTTACAGTAGTGCTTCTTAATGTGTTAGTTTCCACTAATAAGGGGTTTATGGAAGTTACCTTCCAAGGGGGTTTTGTAGGGTTTTATAGGGTGTAGTCTACGCGAGCGAAGCCGCGGAACTCTAGCATAATATGTGGCGAGCAAGCAAAATCATCCGAAGAGTTATTTTATACTTCGTGTTGAGGAGTAAACCCCTTGTGCTTTTAACCTTTTGTACCTATTTAATGTCCCACTGCAAGGTAAAGGCTTCCATCATTTAAGTCAAGTCAAATTATTCTCGACACAGCCCGTAACTAAAACACAAAGACAAGACCATCGAGACTTTCTTTTGAAAAATGTAAAATGACACGAATATAATATATTATATTGTTTGTCATTTTTATCCAAGATAAACGCAGACACGGGAAACAAACGTATTTTATGTTCAAAGTTTCAATCAGTTTGTACCGTTTGTCCCAACCAAGTGGAAACTCAGTTTCCTTAATGAATAGATGTGCAAGGATTTTGGCTGAAAGAAAACTCGACTTTCTGTACAGAAACAGGTTTGGACTAAGAAAACTAGTATAGTAACTAGTCTCAATAGTTGTATAAATGTTAGTTTTCTTTGAGTTTTTAGGGAAATT
The DNA here is from genome assembly GCA_949319885.1 of Mecyna flavalis. Taxonomy (NCBI): domain Eukaryota; kingdom Metazoa; phylum Arthropoda; class Insecta; order Lepidoptera; family Crambidae; genus Mecyna; species Mecyna flavalis. The sequence continues at coordinate 11,008,299 of OX439430.1, forward strand.
TTAGGAAGTACTTTGTGGAAATAAATGTTTTGACCCTTGTTTCAGACATTGCCAAAGGCGGGTGTTTTGTGGTCGGAAAATCATCCGACAATCAGCATATTGTTACGTTGAAGGCAGCTACTGCCAGCACTGGATCCGAACCCGGATGCAGAGGCGCAAGGATCCAGGTGAACATGCACATAGGTACTTAGCTAACCACTTTACATTAACATCACTCTGCTATATGTTAAGCATTAATGTAATCTAATAGCTTATATTAGTTGATAATATAATAGTAATACCGGTCAATCGCCACAGGGCGAGCACCGGCACTCGTCTATCTTAAATGTGAAGAGGAAACCCCCGGTTTCCTCTTCTAGTTTAGTGGGTAGTTGTCGTGGGCCAATTATAATCATAATTTGATCCCGAGTCCCACACACGATCGCAGGTCTTGCTAGTTTGCTGTTACGGTACTTACAAGTATACTCCTTTAGAAAAAAATTCATGTTTACGTTAACAACTCTGTACGATAACACATACATATATACCAATACTTTTGTTAACTTAATTTATTCTTTTATTAGACGTATTTAGGAAATCTATTTGGTATCTGATCAACATAATATAATTTTCTATTTTATTATTTCTAGTGATCCGTTACGACTCTCTGGGTTTCAGTTAAATATACGTAGTGCGGTTTTCCTACAAAATTTAGGTACCTACATCCGCAATGTTTCTTTTCTGATGAATTTTCTAAGAAATGCAAGGTCGGCACCATTCAATATATACTTACGGCAAATTATTTTCATTGATAAGGTTTACATGGTCACACAACACCATATTATATACCACACATGGTGTTAACTTGAAAGTAGGTAATTAGCTTTAGCTTTAGCTAGTATTTACATACAAATTTTTTATTAGGACTGGAGCATCAAACCACCATTTAGGCAGCAAAAATTTATTGTGTAACCGAATAGTAACTTAATGTGTTCTAATTTGGTTCTAATGTATAAAGTAGCCGAACCGGCTCGTTAATAGTAAAAAGCTTCTGGCCTATAAATATACGGATAATCTCTGAAGTGGCACTTCGGTACTGTTGGCGCGTGGTAATTTAATCCATAACCTGCACATTATGGTCCACCTGCACGAAACCTATTTCTCTCTGGTAGTAGTTAACCATTAGGGTTGTCTGTAGCAACATTATAAACGAACTAGCGGCCGCCCGCGGTTTCATCCGCGTGGTTCCAGTTCCCGTGGGAATTGATCAAAATCCTTTCTTAGCGGATGCCTACGTCATAACATCTACCTGCATGCCAAATTTCAGCCCGATCCGTCCAGTAGTTTGGGCTGTGCGTTGATAGCTATCTATGTCAGTCAGTCATTTAGTCAGTCACCTTTGAGTTTTATATATATACATTAGGGTTGTCTGTAGCAACATTATAAACGAATTAAGTGAAGAGGAGAGTGAGAGGCCTATGTCCAGCAGTGGACTGCGACAGGTTGATGATGATAAATGAAAACATTTATTGATTTGCGTTCTTGAATAGGTACTAAGTTTTCTGAAATTGTAGTGCTCGCATAAGAACCGCATCTCTACTAAGAAAGTTTTAAATGTCAGTGAACTTGGACTTGAAAGTCCCCGCTTCCACCAAACGGGCTATGTAAACACCCTGAAAGATTCACTTTCATATTTTTTTGCGATGTTAAGTGGAGACGGGAAAGATTCACTTTCATATTTTTTTGCGATGTTAAAGGCAAGATTCATATAACACTAATTTGCTTTATAAACATTATAAAATGCTGTAAAAATGTTTTCCGAGGATATTTATTTATAAAAAAAAACTATTGTCGTTAACTAATTACTAAACGCAGTTTTTATTAGATTTATTACGTAACAAATCTAACATTACAAACCTACCTTACTTTGGGATATACATATAACGGTTTACTTTTATTATTTCTATAACGTAGATTCTCATAAATCCCCGCAGTGCTTATGCTACATCGTATTTTGCGACGCTGTCCCTTATTTATTTATTCTTATTGTTCTTATTAATGTTTTTGATAAACCAAACCGATGCCTCCAATGAACTTCAAAATTGCAGGTTTACAGGAGGAGCTATTAAACAGCGGCTTGTCCACCACGTCATTGAAGAAAGTACCTTTACTTGGTGCTTAGTAAATCTCAAAACTTTTATGTTTTTAAAGATATTGTCATAAAAATTTGGGAGCATAATATTAGTGAAAAAGTGGGTCGATTTCTTTAAAAAACGAAAAGTGGCAAAATTTGCGTAGTGTTCATTGGAGGTATCGACGCTAAAAGCCAATACCGACAACCCTGAGACAGCGCACCACTTGATTTACTAGCTCCGTTTTCTAGCAATAACAGACAACTACCATTTGCACACTTCCTACTTAGTATCTGCGAAAGAAATTGAATGAGCATTAGGTGAGCTTTGTCATTCATGGCATTTGGCAGACTGCTAGGGAATTGTAAGTGTTTATTTGAGCTATAGATTTCCTGAAAAAAATTCAATGTAATTTAATATCTTATTTAAATGTACGAGAAGATAAATAAAAAGTTTTTTTAAATAATATGTTTTTTGTCTATTTACGTATAAATGGACCTGGTCTATGTAACTTTTTGTTTCTTCAAAATCATTGATAATAAATCAAATTATGACCCCCTCCGACCCAGACCGATACAAACAGACATGTTCATGCACACAAATGTTTTACCGTGCGGGGATCGAACCCGCGACCTCAGGTGTAATAGCCGACTTCTTGACCACTGCACCAATCGCTCGTCGTATAATACCTACACAATTCAAACATTAACAAAGCATTAAAAGCCCATTTCGGTGGTGCAGCAAATAACAATAAATTAGCACAATTGTGCGACTACTGTGCCGAGTGTGGCGATTGATGCATATCAATTTATGTGGTGATTTTGTCCAACGAACTCGATATTACATTCGAAACGTCGACATTACCACGGGTTAAAGGTTGCAGGTCGTATAAATAAGTTTTAGTGTAACCTACTTTTTAAGTCACAGACTTTTCTTTGTATAATGAAAGAATTATTAGAGGTAATTGATAAATCTTTGTCAGGTGTCAATTAAGAGTATTTTAGGGACACGACCGACAGCCCTTAGAAAATATTCAAAGATTGCTGACATGGGAAAGAGATTAAGCAAGATAATTTAGTATACATATTTTAGAATTTGAAAATTGTACTACCTTTTATGTTTTATGTTCTTTACTACAATAATACTGAAAGAAAACCAATTGCCATTCATTTTACTGGTTAGTCCTTTGATTAAGAATACTAAATCAAAGGTTTAGTTACCTTATTTGACGAATTCCCGAAAATAGTCGAAGTATCTAATAATATAGTTTACATAGATGGCAGTAGATATCTGTTATTGTGTGAACTCAGTATCAATAATAATTATAATATATTGTAATGTATAAAAAAATTAGACTCCAGATCCCATAGACAATTTGTGGCAACAGTTTTGCGGGACATTTTTCTATTGATATTTGGTGTATGGTTAATATAAATAAATAAATAAATTAAAGTATAATGTACACTAATATTGGTTGAGACTCCACTTACGCGGTAATTATCCTATCAAACATGGGTTAACCTGTACCGCAACTACTAAGCAATCATGTAAATATTTAATCTAATAATAGACAGGTATTTAATAATTTGGCACACGTATAGTTTATAACGCCGGATGAGGACACAGGCTATAAAATACCTACGGTAAACGTCTCATTCCTGCGGGATATTTGAAAAAAGAAATTACGCGCGCACGGGTGAAACCGCGGGCGGAAAACTAGATGTAGGTATATTTCAGAAGTCAAAACCTAATCTGTGGCCAAAATTGAGATGTAGACTGGTGTAAGTAAGAATAATTACGTATAGTGATCAATAATTATCTTTATTCAAACGGTAAAAGATATTTAATTAAATGCCTTGACGTACAATCAATTATTGTTGATATTTAATCTTATTACTTAAAATAAAGGTTAATTAAGGTCGGTCCATTGGGACAGCATTGTTTATTGCAGATAGATTATTAGGCTGTTTACAAATTGATTACAAGGATTCATCTCAGAAAGCGATGTTACTGTAATTGTAATTACTTTGCTGTGAGTTTTAAGATCAGACAATTTTGGACGTTCGTTTATTATTTACAACAATACCACTGAAATATAAGGGATCAGACTTAGAACGATTTCTAGTAAATTGCCTTCCCTTGTGCCTAATATAGAAATGGGCTATTTATCAAGAAGAAATATTAAAAGAGATTTCGACACTTTGAGTAGTATTAAAAAGATTAATCATGAAGTGGATATTAAATTCTTCCTTTGATTATTTATTTATTTTTAGATATCGTAAATTTAATAAGAGAAATGAGCAGAACATCATAGTTTATTTCTGATTTATTATTTTTAAAGCTTTGAAATTCTTAGCTTTGTAATAAATATCAGAATAACGATCTCTACGGTTCTTTAATAAGTGAAATAACAGGCATCTATGAGTATGTTTTTAATCTTTTGATTATTATAACATTTTTACCTGCCTAAAAAATTAACCAAAAGCAACCTCAAATACAAATTTTTGAAATTCTAGAAGTATTTATCTATTTCTGTTTTATCGAACTTGTAAAATGCTGTTTTTTCCTGCTGACATAGCGCAATCCAATTGTACTAAAAATTTAAATGCAATCTACTTGTCCCCCAGGTGGGGTGCCTTCCGTGACTTATATCATTTCTTTTAAAATTCATTTCACTATACACGTGTCCGTTTTGATTCCTCGTTACCCTCGTTTTTAAGAAAATCATAATTTCAGGATACGGCTATAGATTAGTGGAATCAATGCCACCACCAGCGCTTGCTATCCACCCAGAAGACTCCCGGATGCTCTTCACCGGGCCACTGGACTGTGGCCGACTGGGCCACTATCGGGGCTCGTCTGCTCAACGCATGCGGGCGCGAATGAGGGATATGGTGAGGATCATCGGTGGAAGACCAGCCCCACCTGGAAAGTGGCCCTGGCAGGTCGTCGTACTTAATCGTTATAAGGTGAGGCCGAGGGATGGGAGCTATGGCTTTGTGTATTTTAGTGACAAATGCTGGCGAAGCTAAAATAAGCTAGCTGAGCTTGGCTTGGCAATAACAAACACTAAAAAAAATAAGCGTACTAATTTGCTGTCGTTCTAATGTTATTTGCGCACATATATATGTATAGGTGTGTCATTTATAGGATATGCATGCCAAATATCGGCGAGTGCTGATACGAACCCTAAGGGCCCGTTTCGGCACTGACAAACAAGCTCGTGATAATTTATCCGTCAGATATGAATTCTCACGCTGATACAGCCTTCTTTTTCTCAAAATTGACAAAAGTGTGAAGATATTTTGTAGGTATAGTAGTAAACTTTGTTTGTTTGTATTGAATAATTCTCCCACTGTTCGAAAGCTACACTATCCCCGGTGAACATAGTGTGATTTTGATGTGGGGAAGAGGGGATATTTGAAAAAAGAAATTAGTTGATAACTATATAGACTGCGTAGATAGATAGTCAAGATGAATGAAGAAACGTCCGAATAGCAACGACCTGTTCAAAGAATACCTAGCCGACAGTGTCACAGAAAACGCTAGGAAAAGACCTTCAGAAAAATTCGAAACGCTATTAAAAGAAAAACAAAACTTTTAATTTACTTTTTATTACTGTAAAACTTTTGTGCCAGTGCTACTTTAAAATAACAAATAACCACGAAGGTTAAATCAAGTTAATAACCAAGCAGGTTATAAGTTTTTAAAAATTTAATGCTGGCTAAATTAATCAGAAAAAATCTATACGCCATTAAATAAAAAAAATATTTAATTTAGGGGAGACCGGGGCTGGAAGTGCCGGGGGTAAATTGTTCCGACGCGAATATCTCGAAAACAGAAAGAGATAGATATACGATCGTATTGTGTCGCGTAATGCCTAACAGTCGGGCACAAACGGCTGCCATTTTAGTTGCGTCAGCAACGCGGACCAAGTGGCAGTGTATGTGAGGGTCCTCAACGCCACGAAAGTAAATATTTTCGTTTCGATACTTTTTGGTCGCAAGGTAGCATTTTTCGTGCGTTTAACATGAGAGTTTTAGTAAAATATTTGTTATTTATCCTAGTTTGTTATGCAGTGTAATTTTAATGCTTTGAGCATAGTGATTTTTATATGTGAGACAAAATATCACACTCTAATAAGCAGGGTAAAATGTGCCGGTCATGGGGGGCTGGTTGTGCCGGTCCATCAATACTACAGCATGTTTCTGCGCAAAGCAACTGCAGGTCTGCAGCGTTGACTGTACAAATGAACCATTTGGGTAATCAAGAACAAATGTCAGTACTCTCAGGAGCCTATTCTTTGCTGCAGCTTCCAGCTTCCTCAATCAGCTGATAACAACACAGGAGATAAAAATACAGCAATTTTCTCACCAGAGCTAATAAGACCACTGCCTAAGGCACCTTCCTGATTAATTGGACATAACAAAGGACGTAAAAGGATGACAGCTGTTCTTACGGACACTCCAGGGAAGAAATTTTTTGGCTGAAGAACAGGCTAATAATAAGAAAAAGAAAAAAAGTGAAACTAAAATGAAGGTTAAGGGAAAAAGGAAGGGAAAAGGCAAAGGAAAAGGCAAGGGAAAAATTAAACAAACAAAAAAGCCGACTAAGAACTCCGCTAAGAGAAGAGTTTTGCAAGATGACGACCGTTGAGACCGTTCTGATGGCGAAAACTGTTGATTTATAGTAAAATGTATAACGAATAAATATATTATTATAAAATTTATGTCTTTAAAACTTTAAATTAATTTTCATTCATGTAAATCACCTAGCATTATCAACGGCACAACCGACCTCAGCTACGGCACAACTTGCCCCAATGTGGGGTTGGAAGTGCCTTGCCGCCGCTGTATAAAAAAATCACTTCTTCTAAAAAACTATTGAAAATGTGCGAAATCAGTTGGTAAATTCGAATTATAGACTAAATTTGGCTTAGGATGAACCACTACCTTCAGGCATAGTACTTGTTTTATCCGAAACATATAAGGATTTGTCAAAATCGGCACTTTCAGCCCCGCTCTCCCCTACTTTTTATTGCTGTCAAATTTCAGAAGCACTGTTGCCAGTGCCTCTTTAAAATAAAGAATGATAACGTTTTATCAAAACTTTTTGATATTCCTTTAAAAATAAAAAATTGCTTTTTATTGCTGTCAAATTATTCGTACAACTGATGCCAGTTACATTGAAAAAACCAAGCAGGTTATTATGCAAATTTTTCATTTGATGCTGGCTAGATTCTTCAGAAAAAAATCTAAACGCCATTAAAGGAAAAAGAAACTTATTTTCCTTTTTATTACTGTCAAAATGGAAATAATGCTGCCAGCGTTTTTAATGATCCAAAAAAGATTGCATGGTATTTGAAAAAAATAAAAATAAAATAAATAAAAATTGGAAATAAAAAATTAAATAAAAATAAAAAATAAGTTATTCTCAGGCTACTTCGACCCATAGTACAATTACAAATTATAAGCTAGATGTGATCTTATTATAACTTATTAAAATATAAATCCAAATCCAAGATCTAATCTATACTAATATTATTATATAGAGGAAAATTATATATATATATAATATATATATATATATATAGAGGAAAGATTTGATTGTTTATTTGTTTGAATTGAATAGGCTCCGAAACTACTGAACCGATTTGAATAATTCTTTCACTGTTAGATAGCTACACTATGATATCCCCGGTGAACATAGGGTACTTTTGATCCCGGAAATGTGGGGGAAAAGGGAGGATATTTGAAAAAAGAAAATAGGCGCGGGAAACCGTGGGCGGAAGGCTAGTTATTAATACAGTAGGATATTGGATTCTTGACCCAAAATTGTAGCTTGGAGATTAACGGCTGTTACACAATTCGCGTCCGCTGGCGAATTGAAATGGCGAATTTCGACTTGCGACTAGTGCTGCCTACCTAAAACAGACTCTATGGCCTTGAAATTTGTTACAATATGTTTAGTTACAGCTGAAGTGGCCAATTTCAACTATCAACCAACATCTGTGACAACCACAAATTAGTGTGCAACGATATGATATGTATTTGTTTATGAAAAAGACCGAATTAATTACTTCGGTCTTGGGATTCTAAGAATCCGCATCTTAGTACTGTGCCCCAGAGACAGGCCATAACACTATCGATATTAAGTAGATTTTAATAATAATCTGAACACTAAATAATAAAAAATATATATTCAATGCCAATAGTGAACTTTTACTTTGAGTAAGTGCAACACGAAATAAAAGCAAATTGAAAAGACAGGTAAGGTCGATTAGTATTTCCATTATTATCGATAAATGGTATGTAATTATACTGCTGTCAGTTTGCAGGCGCGATGTTTTTAGCTTCGATACTATCCAATATAGACTTATCGAAACTTTGCCAGTTATAAATTAATCGATATGACATCGACAGTGGCAAATACAGTGGCTACAACTACTAGGTACTTGAAACCTCAACTTGTTTCAGTAATCCAATCGAACCTTGGGTTTAAGATAGAAAGTGCACGTAAATCGTGACCGTTTTGCGCCTTCAGTTTCAGATGCATTTCAGGTAATTTGAGGCACGTGTACATTACATTTAAGGAGTTTAGTTATGGGATGACTATTCGAATTAATTTGGTGCTTTATGTCTCACTACATAGTTTTCTACTTAACTATTAAACGCTTTGTTTTCCCAAGAAATAACCTGTTAAATATGACATAGTAAATATTTCTATAATTTTATTAAATATTAAGAATTATACCTACACTTTTGATTACGATCGGCACGGCTGGTTTACGGTACGGAAGCATACAAAATGAGTTCACACTGGATTATTAGGGACTCAATAAGTACGGAAAAGATGGTTAATCTTGATACAAGGAAAATTCGCTTTTTATATTTGCTCCTTTAGACTGAGGAAAGCTGATAATTAATCTGTTAAAAAGAAAAAAATGTATCATTACTTTGTTCTATATTTTTTATTCCAATGCCGCAGTACCTTCATTATTACCTACTAAATCGTTTGATTTTATTATTTTACGTTAAATCCTTTGTTTTCGTTGCCATGCTCTCTTAAAACTTTCGAATCAAAATGCGAGGGATAAGCTAATAGTGGGATTTATTAATAATGAACCAAAGTGGTCAATTGATAAGATACATTCATTTACTCTCTCTGACTTTTGTTTACATTTTCCCGAACTGCAACTATGGTCAGTTGTTACATTCTTTCCAAACAGTAACAATAAATGTGTTTATCGTTGCGTTTTTTGAGAATAATTTACCATGTTTTGGCCTGAGGAGAAAATAGCTATTGAGTAATTGATTGATCATTTATTTCACAGATTTTGAGTTGCATTAATACATCCATGCGTACCCTCTTCCTAATTTAAGAAGAGAGGCTATCTAATAACACCGTGTCGACTACGGATTTCTTAATGAGAGTCTGCAACGAACCTTAGAACTGACGTTAGTCCTGAATTCAAATCACGTATTTCAGATACTCAGCGCATTTTATTTACCTTATTTCAATCTGTTGAGGAAGTACTATCTATTAGGCGGCCAGAATCTTTAATATTTACTCGAGGACAGTACAAGCCGTGCGAAATGTTTTGACCTTTGACTTTTCATTTCGGTGCGGGCTGATACAAATATGTATGCTCATATTTTTTCGCCGTTCCACTATTTGCTTACATACTTTTCTTATACTCGTACATCTATTAAGAACCTCTTAAAGTGCATATTCATAAGACGCCATATTTATTTATGATGAAAAAGCACTATTTGAGCCTGACTTTCACTTGTCTTGTTTATTTACTACAGCTATATAAGTTACTCGGACAGATTCATTTTTAAAAAAAACACCAGGTTTTCCCTTTTCAACGTTGTTCCTCATTTTCATTTAGTCCACAACGGATGACGGAGTCACACAATCCAAAGCTTTACATGTAATAAAAAATAGTAATCCATCTCTAAAGTTCCTTGCATTTTCACAGGAGGCATTTTGCGGTGGTACCCTAGTTTCGCTAAGATGGGTGGTTACCGCAGCACATTGCGTGCGGAAGAAGCTGTACGTCAGACTTGGCGAGCATGACCTGCTGGTCCGCGGTTCAGGGGAACTGGAGATGAAGGTCACTGAGGCCGTGGTACATCCCCACTACGACCCTGATACTGTTGTGAATGACGTTGCTTTGCTGCGGTGAGTAGAAAGTGCAATTTCAGCATTTTGTTTCGTTAAAAACTTCTTGCCGTGAACACTCGGCTGTGGAATAAGTTCGTTGACAAGGTTTTTCGAATTGATTGGGTTCTTGACGACAGTATGCGGTCCTTTAAATGCGCGTGAAAGGGTTTTTCTAGGTCGATAATGCGCACATAATGCAGGAATCTATAGGCTTATGTAACCGCTTGTAAGGTCCGAGCAGGTGCCCGCCTAGCGGCAATTGACCGGCCCGTAAATGTTCGCCTCGAGACAAAAGAAAAGGGCCCTTCAAAAAGCGCGTGTAAAGGTTAAACAAGCCCTGCGTTGCGCGCGTAATGCCCTTGGTTAAACTTGTTATATGCTTGATTTCCACCTCAGTTGTATAAAGAAAAACCCAGAAATGTCTCACTGGAAACCAAATGTCCTGATCATTGAAAGGTACAAGTTTATTTAACCACCACGCTTGCGAAGTGACTGTTGTTGATCGTATACCCGACCTATGTTTGAAAATGAGAAAAAAGTTTTGCCCGATGAGAGAATCAAACCCAGGATCCCGAGACTATGGCTACTCGTATTAGACCAAAATGTCCTCCTAGCCGTTTTCGGCTACGGCGGCCAACCTTTTACGGTCAGCCAACTACGCAGGATATATTATAGTGCACAAATAAGTGCGCAAGCACAGGTACATTCCCTATTCCCACACTCTCAAAACACGGTGGGACAGCAGTCTGACACCACCGAAGAGAGATCAGGCGCAGGACCAACGGCTTAACGTGCCTTCCAAAGCACAAAATCTTTCTTTTCAGACATTCAGGTGATTCAAGCCTGCAATATCCTAACCAAACATTAAAGTCATGATCCCCGTGGGATTCGAACCCACGACCTCCGGGTATTAGAGCCCAACGCTTTAACCACTGTACCACAGAGGCAGTAAAAATTATGACATGGTGAAGTGATATAAATTCAAGGATTTAAAGTGTAAATATTGACTTAGTAAGCTAAAACAACATCAAGCTACGTACCAGCATAAATTAATGTTGTTATGTAGTTGTTTTACCAACTTGAGCATCTGTAATTCAGATGTTATTTGTGTGACACTAAGACAATTAATCTAAGGCTGTCTGTTAATAACGCAATCTAGTAGCTAGTTGTTCTGTTTACATAATTTGACTAAAATGTTATGGTTGTCCATTTCAGAAGTTTATTTTGTACCTAGCTTTACAATCAAATGTACTCGTATGTTGTTTGTTTAGGACGTCTTGTTTTGATTACACGCAAAATAAATTGAAGCTTAGTCTATTTAACCCACAATTTATTTTATTATGCCTTGATCTTTTATCGATATTATTAGAAGCACATATTTTATCAATTCTTCTTGATCAAGTGTCCCCATAATGGAAAACGTAGCGCGTCGGAGTGACCGGAGGCTATCACGTGAGCTGTGTGCCTGTCTGTTAATTGCCAACTGATGAGACATGAAAAATATCCCTGCAACTTTCACGAGACATGAAAAATATCCCTGTATACAGCAAACCACAGATCCACCTATCCCAATCTATCAAATTCCTGCAACCAATTTTCAACTTAATGTCCACCGCATAGAGTTTTATTTGAAGTAAGACAGATTTATTAGGTTGATCCTACTTACTGAGACGGTTTCTCGGTTCAAAGAATATTTCAATATTATTCTTATAAAATATGAACGCTGCATCGAAGTATTACTATTGACACAAACCCCTTGGGTTGGACCGTAAGCAGTAAGGTTTTACGTAGTAGTATTTACCCTGCAGCCAGCTAGGAATTGCTATTGAAATTTATTTTGCATGATCTGTCGCGGAAAACTTGTAACAGATTTATCGAAGGAGAAATGTGAAATGCGAGACTATGTTTAGTGGATGTATGTAGCTACTCGCTAGTTTGTTACTGGGTTTTTATTCATAGGAAAATAATTGGAAAAGAACCTGCGTTTCAGACTTTATTACATAACAGATAGCGTGTAGTAGGAAATTATTTTAAACTTTTATTCTTATTTGTCTTCCATAAATAAACCGAAAAAGGTTCTCTTGGTTGAGGTCCAGAAAGTGTTAGCTGATTAAATACATTAGGAAATTACAACTTTATAGATAATGTAATATTGAATTTTTAAACAGGATCATGGTATAATATTGCACTATTGAAGTCATGAATATTATAGACCCTGCATCAATCACACTAACAGTCCTGCCACACTGCAGGATTGTGCGCGGCGTGTTCGCTACGCGACCGCTCCGCGTTGGAAACGCTTGCAATCCGCCAGTGTGGCAAGGCTGTAAAAGCGAATCTCGATAACATTTCCGGAAAATCTGAGCCTTTGATTTTTTACACAGCTCGCATACGGTCTGTCACATAAACCACCACAATTATTTCACCACATTTATATTTCATGTTAACTGCGTCCTAATAATGAGATTCGTGTTGAGATAAGTCCAGCTTAAAGTTAGAGGACCTAATTAATTAACCACACTGTAATACCTACCCATGTTTATGAACTAATAAATGAAATGAAATGAAAAAGTTACAACCCGGATATAAACATAAAAGTTGATTTGTTTAATGGATGTATGAGTAGCAGGTTTTCCGGTTCCGCAGTTTTCTAATAAGGACTTGTCAGGTCGTTTAATAATTAATGATCGTGGCTTCAACTCGGGTTAGTAAGGATAAACATCATTATTTTCAGCTTGGGCCTGAAAGTAGGTTACGTATCTGATCGTAATATTTGGGATGATTGTTGAAAATGTTGGTAAATTATAAGAATTATGTAGATTAGGTACATGTGGTAAAATTACCTACCAACTGTCTTCTTTAAAAATTTATGCAAAGTGTTGCAAATATGGCCGATAGATGAGTATTTTTTTTATCTAATCATAAATGGGTCATAAAAAGGACATAATTTAGGTTAAGGTTTTGGCATTGAATAATGTCCAGAGACATTTATTTAAGTATTGTATTGTATTACCGTAAAAAACTGTATTAGAAGTTACTAACGTTACACCTAATAAAATTTATTCAGAATTTTCAAAGCAAAGATATTCGAAACGGCAAAATAAACAAATTGTCGATTCGATTTACACAGAAAAACGATGCCATGACATTTTCGCTAATCTATTTTCCTCTTAGGAATAAAAGGCTTTGATATTTATATTCCTTTGGGATGGGAGGGATCTTTCCGGCTCGCAATAGTAAAATTAGGTTCAGATTCTCCACAATTAACATTTGGAATGATATTTGATATAATTAAGAACTAAGCAACATTAAAACTTGTTTTACAAAGTTATCAGTAATCAATACCGAACAATTTATTTAAACATAAATAAAATTAAAAAGTATTTTTATTTTCTTAAAAATCGGTCACAAAATAAAACAAAATTAAGAATATCTTGGTCATAAATTACCTACAATCTCACTTTAACGAATTTTGTAATGTTACGGAGAAAAATATACATCATGTATGATTGTTACATGTTGTGTGATTTTGTTACATGTTGTATCATTTTCGACCATCCAATCTAAGCAAACTGGAAAGATCCACCTGCATAATGTGATTTTAGCTACGAGTTTGTTAGTTTAATTCATCCGAGCTCAGCGAGGGTAAGTTATCGGATCGGGCTGGGCTAAAATATCTGGCAGTACAGCAGTGGTTCCCCAAAATCAATCGGGAGTTATACTCATCCGCTCCCTATACCTTTTGTTCGGAAAGAGATAGGCAAAGGAAGCGAAAATTGGAAATATAATGGCGTCGATATATCCCTATTTACGCGATTGCGTAGTCCTTCCGGGTTAGGTTTGTAATGAAATTGAATGTCTTCGAATTTCAATAGTATCTAATGGTTTTGGTCGTCTTTTGGCTATTAGTAAATTTTAATACACTTATTTTGTAGGTGCTACGAATATTAATTCCCTCATACCTCAACCGAAAAGAGATCAGGCGCAAGCAATGTCTGTGTTTTCTGACGCACGAAATTTTTAAATTCCAGACTCCAAAACAAAGTTATAAGTTAGAAGAACTTAAAACTTTGATTTTACAAGGGAATCGATCTTAGGACAACAAGCGCAGCCATCACTTCACAATACGACCTTTATACATACTTTTAATACATCTTTTGTCCGTTCTATTGAAAAACAAAAATTAAGTTGAGGAAGCAAATTTTTTCTCTTTTGTTTCTTTAAGTATTTTATGTTGTTGTAGGTAAAATCGTTACTTTTCATTGTTTTTGACCGAAATAAACGGTCGTCACGTAAAGTCCAAATAACTACTTGGCTATAAAGCAATATGAATATACCTATCAAACTTTTAAGTTAAAACGTAGCGTGGTCAAAATCATAAAAATTGAAAGATCCATCACAATTTCACTGCTATTACATTTAATTTTATTCTGATGTTTATTGCCCCAATTACATAGTATACCAATAAAATGCTACGATATAAAATGACGGTGTTTTGTTTTTGTTTACAAAGTGACCACGATAAAGTGTTTTTTACAGACTACCTAAACGCCCCAATGGTCTAGTGGTTTAGGTACCGGGTTGAGATCTTGGGGTCCTGCGTTCAATTCCCGAGTCTAGATAACTTTGTCGGTTTTTTCGAACACAGCTTGGGTTTGTGGTCACCAATCCGTATTTGGAAGCGTGGTGATTATGCCAGTTATCGTTGTAACGATAACTTGATTTCAAGGATGGAGGCTTTCAGGCTTTTGCCCTGCACTGCCCTGCAGTGGGACATTAATAGGCGGATGCTTCAATTTAATTTACAGGTTACCTGGGCCAGCTCGACCAGATCTAGGTCACGGTATAGCGTGCCTGCCGCATCCACATCAGATACTGCCTCCGCACTCAACCTGCGTCATTCTAGGCTGGGGCAAAAAACGGCCTACTGACGTTCACGGCACTAGACTGCTCCACGAAGCACAGGTCAGTAGATAACGGTGTTGTAATAAATAACTAAGAGATTGATGGAAAATTGTACAGGATTATTTTACGTTTTTGTAATGAAGATTGATGGTCAGCGCTGTTTCTGGAAGTTACAGTTTGCGATAAGTAAATTGATTAGTCGCTGGTTGGGGTTTTTACATTAATTTATTCTGGTTTAGGGCTATAATAAAGGACTGCTAAGTGGTTGTTTTTAATTGAAAGTAGTTTTTTCAGGAAAGTTGGTGTAGTAACTTGAGTAGGTAATGGCTTAATAGGCCGCTATCCTTACAAATAAATAAATAAATCCCTGGACATTATTCAAACAGCGCCATCTAGCCCCAAACTAAGCATGAGCTTGTGCTATGGTTGCTAGACAACGGATAAAAATTACTTATACCTATTTTTTTTTTTTGTAAATACATACTTAATATACATAGAAACACCCAGACCGGTACAAACAGACATGTTCATGCACACAAATGTTTGTACCGTGCGGGGATCGAACCCGCAAGAGTGCTCAACGCATCAAAACATAAAAAAACCTTATCACCCGTAACTAAAGTTACAATTGTAGTTCCAAGCCATCAAGCCTTGCTCTAAAGTTGCAATTTTTCGTTCAATCGTTAACCTTTTAGCAATTCGGGAACCGATTAGCTCTGGTGTAATAGCCGACTTCTTGATGCCAAAGTTTGTGAGCAAGGATGGATGTTTGCTAAATGGATGAAACTTCACACAAATCATACAGAGGTTACAAACAACGGGTAAAATCGTGGACCGGTTCTAGCACAGATATAAAAACATAAGTCTTGATTCTAGCATTTTACTGTCCTTTAAATCTGTAAAACCGATAAATGATGTACGATAATATTACGACCATTGGTATGTAAACACGTACGAGAAATGTATTATTTGCGTTTAATGTTTAGGATTACCGACAAAATATCTTGGGGAATATCAAAGTTTACATAATATGAGACGTGTTGGTGGCAAAAGGGATTTGGATTATTAAGATCTATTTAATCTTCCTAAAAGTTTATTATAAAGTTTTGGACTTGTATTATAATTTATGTACATTTGAGGTCTTGCCGTAAACCAATTACACGCGAAGTTTAAACATATTTATCGGGTTAACCTCCTATATTATACTCGTATGTATGCTCTTATGCGAATGTGATAAGGTTGATTTTTGTACAAGTTGCTTTTTAATACGCTCGTGATTGCAAGTTGCCAAGTTATTATTATACGTACTGTTATATATTAGTCATTCTTAATATTGTAAGTTGATTGAATCTTTAAAATCCACCCTTAAAATCTTAACCAACTTTAAACTTTAATACTGTTATTTTTAGACAAATTGCGCTGGGCGTTGAAGCAATAAAATCATTCAATCATCAACCATTTTTGAGCCCACTTATTATTAAATTAAGTGTTATCTTGTTGAGGTATTGGCAAAAGAGGTTTCATTATGTTTTTCAGTTGCAATAAAAATATCTACCTTTTTATCTGGGTAAAATTGGGTTCTACCCTCGCCTGCGATATGAGATATAAAGCATTCTAATGTTTAATGACGTCAATATTTATTGTAGTATCTCGAATAGGTAATGAAGCGTGAGGACACAATTCTCAGAATACTTTTTTTTTGTGTGAAAAATCTAAGATATTGTTATCAACCGGCGCGGCGGCCCGCCACCGCGGCGTACGCGGGCGAAAACCGCTCCGTAAGTTCTTAGCATGCATTTTAAATTTATCAGGTTTCAACAATCCAACAAGGGGTTTGCAGAAGATCCTATTGGCAGTACGCCATCACTGACAACATGGTGTGCGCTGGGCGCGGGCGGCGTGACTCTTGCGCGGGGGACTCAGGCGGCCCGCTGTTGTGCAGGGACCAGGACTTGAGATATTATTTACAGGTAACATTAACTAGTACATTTATTTTTATAGTAATGTGTACACTAGACGAGCCGATCGTACACCTGATTGTAACGAAGTCACTAATAAGAACTCAGAAGGATGGCGCAGTATTAAAACCACAAGTAACTTTCACTTTCTTGTATTCTCAAAACAACACACGACTTATTATAATAGTACAATTTTATAACTGTGACTCCAAATAACACGACACTTTAGCTTGGACCAAGCCATTCGTTCCAATGCTCGATCAAGACTGACGCTCCGTGTTACAAAACCTCATAAAGAAATCTACCCTCCATTACAAACCAATACTGACTTCTCATTGGCTATCGCTTGACCAATCAATGAGAAGTCAGTATAACAACTATTAAAATAATTCGCTTTTAAATAATAATCATTTGACATACTTAATAATTAGTTCATAACATATTCAAATATTATTTTTATAATAAATATTAATGATTTATTAATTAATAATTAGTTTGTAACAACTCGGCCATCCAATATGTAACGAGTCCCCTCGTTACAACTAAATCATAAGTTCAATACCTCAATTAGAACACATTATATAAATATTAGATGGATTTTACCAGACAAGTACTGAAATTACATTTTTTTTTAAATTTATTACAATATTATTACTACAACACTGTTATGACTTACATACTATGTATACTATTTTATAACCTATATAAATCATAATTTCATCAACCCTTAAGCACCAACTACTTGAAGACCTTAAGTAGGATACATTTATATCAATCTTAATTTTATAAATCACCAGCCAGTTCATGACTTTAACTAGGGTGTGTTAATATTATATTTGTGCCCGGTCGAAGACACTGACCGTTACCGGCAAATACATATTATAGCTGTGTTAGTCCATGACTCTGACTAACACAACGTGAGCTTTTATAAAAACATACTATGTATACTAAATACTTTATAACCTTTATAAATCATAATTTCATCAACTCTTAAGCACCAGCTACTTGAAGTCATTAAGTAGGGTACATTTATATTAATCTTAATTTTATAAAACACCAGCTAGTTCATAACTTTAACTAGGGTGTGTTAATATTATATTTGTGCCCGGTCGAAGACACTGACCGTTACTGGCAAATACATATTATATTTGTATCCGGTCGAAGACACTGACCGTTACCGGCAAATACATATTATATTTGTGCCTGGTCGAAGACATTGACCGTTACCGGCAAATACATATTATAGCTGTGTTAGTCCATGACTCTGACTAACACAACGTGAGCTTTTATAAAAACATACTATGTATACTAAATACTTTATAACCTTTATAAATCATAATTTCATCAACTCTTAAGCACCAGCTACTTGAAGACATTAAGTAGGGTACATTTATATTAATCTTAATTTTATAAAACACCAGCTAGTTCATGACTTTAACTAGGGTGTGTTAATATTATATTTGTGCCCGGTCGAAGACACTGACCGTTACTGGCAAATACATATTATATTTGTATCCGGTCGAAGACACTGACCGTTACCGGAAAATACATATTATATTTGTGCCTGGTCGAAGACATTGACCGTTACCGGCAAATACATATTATAGCTGTGTTAGTCCATGACTCTGACTAACACAACGTGAGCTTTTATAAAAACATACTATGTATACTAAATACTTTATAACCTTTATAAATCATAATTTCATCAACTCTTAAGCACCAGCTACTTGAAGACATTAAGTAGGGTACATTTATATTAATCTTAATTTTATAAAACACCAGCTAGTTCATGACTTTAACTAGGGTGTGTTAATATTATATTTGTGCCCGGTCGAAGACACTGACCGTTACTGGCAAATACATATTATATTTGTATCCGGTCGAAGACACTGACCGTTACCGGCAAATACATATTATATTTGTGCCTGGTCGAAGACATTGACCGTTACCGGCAAATACATATTATAGCTGTGTTAGTCCATGACTCTGACTAACACAACGTGAGCTTTTATAAAAACATACTATGTATACTAAATATTTTATAACCTTTATAAATCATAATTTCATCAACTCTTAAGCACCAGCTACTTGAAGACATTAAGTAGGGTACATTTATATTAATCTTAATTTTATAAAACACCAGCTAGTTCATGACTTTAACTAGGGTGTGTTAATATTATATTTGTGCCCGGTCGAAGACACTGACCGTTACCGGCAAATACATATTATAGCTGTGTTAGTCCATGACTCTGACTAACACAACGTGAGCTTTTATAAAAACATACTATGTATACTAAATATTTTATAACCTTTATAAATCATAATTTCATCAACTCTTAAGCACCAGCTACTTGAAGACATTAAGTAGGGTTCATTTATATTAATCTTAATTTTATAAAACACCAGCTAGTTCATGACTTTAACTAGGGTGTGTTAATATTATATTTGTGCCTGGTCGAAGACACTGACCGTTACTGGCAAATACATATTATATTTTTGCCCGGTCGAAGACACTGACCGTTACCGGCAAATACATAATATTATTTTTGTGCCCGGTCGAAGACATTGACCGTTACCGGCAAATACATATTATATTTGTGCCCGGTCGAAGACACTGACCGTTACCGGCAAATACATATTATTTTTGTGCCCGGTCGAAGACATTGACCGTTACCGGCAAATACATATTTATTTGTGCCCGGTCGAAGACACTGACCGTTACCGGCAAATACATTTATTATATTTGTGCCCGGTCGAAGACACTGACCGTTACCGGCAGATACATATTATATTTGTGATTATTTCTGTTCTGACATTATTTATTTGATTAATTTGAGACATGTTTTCTTTTGTAATTTTAACTTATTTTTTTTTTTTTGTTTTTTTTTTCATATTTTAATTTGTAATTTTAATTTGTTTTGTTTGTTGTTTCTATTTCAATATTTATTTATAATTTTTTTTATTTTTATTTTGACTGTAATTCTAGATAATGTTGACATGACAATGCATGAACAAATTAAATTGTATATTTAAGAATTTTTATATAATTTGTACACCAAAATGGTACGACATATTGTCTGAACTTTATTAATTCGACACCTAGTTTATTTACACATGTCATTACAAATAAAGTATCTTTATCTTTTGTCTTTATCTTAATACTAATATTGACACTATAAACAAAAATGACATACTTTATAATGACCCTAATAATAAGAGGATTACTTAATGATTTTTATATAGATTTGACAAGTGGAAGCAATACTAATTTAGATTCTTGTAATTCCAATTTTAGTGATATTGAATTTAATAATGACTCAATATATATATTTTTTTTATGCCTATTTTAATGCGAAAGAATGTGGTCTAATATATAATCATGAATCAATTTATTTTATTAAATAATCGAGCTTCTTGTTAAATATTTTTTTTTTTTTTTTTTAAATTATTTATATTTGCAAGTCTTAGAAAAGATTGAATGCATGTTCCTAATTATATATTTAAGACCTTTTTGTAACTGTGTTCTTGCAAATAAACGTTTGACTTTGGCTTTGACTTTGAGTACTTGGAATTTAAATGCTTTCAGGTTGACTTGAGATTTTTTTCCGCATGCCCCACAGTCGATGTGATGCCACTAGATCGGTTACCTGTTCTTTGTTTTTAAAAAATTAAGAACCCTCGATCTCATCGACTGGTGACCGGGCAGTGTCTCTTATATTATGTATACTCTTATATGCCCCACAGTCGATGTGATGCCGCTAGATCGGTTACCTGTTCTTTGTTTAAAAAAAATTAAGAACCCTCGATCTCATCGACTGGTGACCGGGCAGTGTAGTATAGGAAAAGGTCGAAAATCACTGGGGTCATGACCGCCTCTGGAGCGCCCCGCGCCGGCATCGCGTGAACGCGCACTCCCGCTCCGTGGAACGCCGCGTCTCCACAGCGAAAGAGCGCCCCTCCGCTACTGCGTGAACGCCTGCGTCTGCGACTCCTCTCATTCACGATGAGAGACCGCTCTCCACTTTTCTGTCGCCGAGAGCTCCTCTCGGACGACGCGTCACGGGGTTGAAAATATAATGCAACATGATTAATTTATACATATTTTAAATACAATTATTATAAGTAAGGTAAGAACCAAACCTCCAGAGTAGCCCTGGCAAGTTCAGGTTGGGGTATTTTCGAGGAGGAATTAGGTACACATAACAGGCATAAGGCGTATATTTAAATATTTTTTTTTTTGAATACTTTTAACGAAAACTATTATAATGCATTTAATAAACGTTTCCGAATTTATTATGAGTGTCTTAAAAGTATACATGTTAACTGGATCATAAAATTTTGTGGCCAGCAGGGATTCATTTTTTTAGTAAGAGAAAAAAGAACAGCAAATTAGAATGTACTTACACTTTGTAGGCAGTTTTATCCCGCTTCTGAGATGTAACGAAGTCACTAATAAGAACTCAGAAGGATGGCGCAGTATTAAAACCACAAGTAACTTTCACTTTCTTGTATTCTCAAAACAACACACGACTTATTATAATAGTACAATTTTATAACTGTGACTCCAAATAACACGACACTTTAGCTTGGACCAAGCCATTCGTTCCAATGCTCGATCAAGACTGACGCTCCGTGTTACAAAACCTCATAAAGAAATCTACCCTCCATTACAAACCAATACTGACTTCTCATTGGCTATCGCTTGACCAATCAATGAGAAGTCAGTATAACAACTATTAAAATAATTCGCTTTTAAATAATAATCATTTGACATACTTAATAATTAGTTCATAACATATTCAAATATTATTTTTATAATAAATATTAATGATTTATTAATTAATAATTAGTTTGTAACATGATGGTAAGCGCCACGTCTGCCCTTAGACAGTTCAGTGCCCAACAGTAACTAAGCAGTTACTGTGTGGCACCGCCCTGCGCCCGCTACACCGAGACGACAGTTATTAGGTCTCATATACCCAGTAATTTCACTAGCTTCAGTGCCCTTCACACACTTCTATTTCACGGCTAAATATCTGGCACTGCGGTGGTACCCACCTACATCATTCATGTTCTGCGTGGGAGAATACTATTATACCAGTACTTGATATCAAAGATAAGCCTACAGTGAGGCTGCACGCACATTAAGCGACGCTTTCAGGTTTAGTGTGGATCGCATTTGGCCACTTACCATCAGGTGGGTGTGGGTGCGTGTCAACCACAGAAACTATCTCTGTGGTGTCAACTCAACCGATCTAAGATATAAAAAATGATTAAGCACTACATGTTGGCGAAAGTTGCCGTTACGGCCCATGTGTTGTAGGACAGGCGTTCATGCCCCTACTCCACCATACTTTCCTGCGTTTGTGACAAAAAAACGGGCTATCGGCTCCGCACCTTTTTTCTTCTTCTGCGTACAGTACTTGAAGTTTCTTGACGAAGTGAGATACTGCGTGACAAGTTATAGTATGCAGACGAAGATAGCATTCGTAAAATTAAGACAAAAAAAAACTGTCAAATTAGAATAAAACGAGCTGAAAACCGAAATTCAAGAATAGCTTAATGCATTTAGTAATCTAGTTATTGTGGTAGCAATAATACTTACAAGGCCAAGGTTAGAACTTAAAAAAACTAATCTATTTACCCTATGTTTTACAGAAGGTAATGTATAATTACGTCCCCTTTAAGTAGCATATTATATAACTTAAATTAATCTACCCCTTGCTGAATTCATCTTCAACGCATTATTTAGCTAAGTGCCTTGTAATTAAAAGTAATGGTCATTAGCATTTTGGTTATCTAATTACGAACGTCAAGGGAATCAAATAAATTACTTTGCTTTTAGCGGGTCAGGAATTAGATTATATGATTTATGAACAGAAGTTTCCTTTCAAATGATTTATATATTTTATTCAAAAGTTCAAATATTTAAAAATAACTAATAACCTTAGGTCCTATTCTATCCTATACTAAGTTTTCGAGGGATTTGAAGACCCAAATTAAATTTGTCCAGATAATACAAGATTTAGGTTTGTATACCCTAATTATTATTTGATCTCGCTCAACAGACCCTTTGTTAATTTGTTAACTATACCGTGGGGTCTAATAACGTTATTAGCCCGCTAAAATATCCTTGATTTGATTTATTCTGGTCCAATTTATAACTATAACTACTGCTAACAAGATTTGAAGCTCTTATATAATGAAACGTGACCTAAACGTAACAAACAGGCAAAATGTTCATGCAATACAGTCGATGAAAGTGATATGCACAACTTGCTTATGCTTACTAAATAAATTAAAACCTACATAAAACATTGTAATGATACTAATATACGAGTATTTGCAGTACACCAACGCAGAATTTTGTGGTTTTATACTGATTTTATTTATATTCATTACCTAAATAATTATAATTAAAAATTAAGATAGAGCAAAAAAATATAATTTTGAATTGTTCGTAGATATTTTACTCTTTTAGCTAAAGGATGTAATAACAATAAACCTTTCTAAATAAATAAAAGTATATTACACATAATAAACACAATAATATTAGCTAATAATAAATAATGTTAAGTACCTAGGTACTTTAGAGTTATGAAGAGCGGTGTCTCCTGGCACAGGCAATATTGACAACTAGATTTAATAAGAACTTTTTGTTAATGCAAAAATAAAATATTTTAATTTTTTTTAATTTAATTTTTTTTAAAATGTAGGTAATATGCTTTGGACGTGGCTTGTACCTACTCATTTGGTCTCACTGCATCGTAAAAGTCTTGATTATTGAAATCAAGTCATTAAAAACGAAAGATACAAATAAATATCATTTAGTATACTAATCAAACCGAAGCTATGTTCTAAGAATCCAAAACAAATTTTGAACTGCCCGAGAATAGAACCTAGGACCCCGAAAACAGTTTCTCTAACCACTAACGTTCCAACCACCATGCTTCAAACTCGTAACTCGTTGCCAAATCCATATAGGTAACTTTTTTTAGCTATCAAAAAACCCGACGTCAAGTCAAATGATGACATTATTCCTTCGACTTTTATTATCATTGTTTCTTTAACACTAAAGACGACCCTGATATTCAAATAATATCAATATGATTTAATTCGGACTCCATTAGAAAAAAATATGAAATCATTAGTCAACAATAGGTAAAAAAACTCGTACATTACGCTTCAAAAGATTCAAAAACATTGTAAAGGAGAATTAGAATCTTTTTAAAGCTGTATTTTCTTCATAAAATTGGGAATTACCCTTATAATAGGGATTTAATAGGTAATTTATGATTGACATAAAAATTGAACCGTTTCATAATTTACTGCTGACAATATTATGCGACAAAAATATTATTATAATATGTAAATAAATGTATTATAGGTATATTTTGGACCACTGTGCTTGTAATATTTTTATCTTACTTTACTTCGTGTGCTTAAAAGGCTTCTCTGGATAAGTATGGGATGGCTTTGAGCCAAGCCGAAGATAACATCAAGTAAAAGAACTTGCATAAATAAATGAACCCTTATGCCACCGCAAGGTCAGCCAGTGTAATAGGCCTGACCAACTTTCATAGTAACTTGACATTAAGTTGACGCAAACTACAATAGTTCAGAAGCTGTCCCCATTGGCGTAATTTTCAGCAGGCGATAGAAGGTCACTTACCTACTTTTATACGAATCATACACTGCCTTCGAAGCACAGTAACCTCTTTAAAACGGGACTTCTTGGACAAAATTCTGGTCGGACCGAATCAAAATCAAAATCAAAATATTCTTTATTTATGTAAACTTGTATCAAGTATTTATGAATCGTCAATTACAGTGTGACTCTACCACCGGCTTCGTATTAGTGACAGGGTTTATCAATTCGAAAAATACTTAAGTTATAGTCCAAAGTCTGAATATTGGTGGTGTGGTGGCCCTGGGAAGCACATAAAGCCTTTTATTTTGATATTTCATCAAACATAATAGGACTACTGTCCCACTGTGCTTTGAGATTGGTTGCACACCTACTTGTACACTAGAATAATACGAGTATGTCCTGCGTAATACGCATCAATTGATCAATAATATCAATTAACAAATTGATCGTTAATATCTCTACAGCCGAAACGTCTAGCAGGACATTGTTATTCTTACTTAACGCGACTTATACAAATTATGTAAAGTCGACAGCACATCAACTTACCTTGATCTGTCAAATTCCTACAACCGATTTTCAACTTTATGTCTATCGCATAGAGTTGTTCCTCTGATATGATGAAGGAGAGGTTCCACCTTAAATATTTGGTTACAGGGGATCACTAGTTTCGGTGACGGCTGCGGCAAACGCGGCAAGTACGGCATCTACACGCGCACGGCGGGCTACGTGGGCTGGATGCGCAACGTCATGAACAACAAATATTTTGACTGAGCCGTCAACTGTAATCATACCTCCCGTTCGACTACGATAATATTTACACGACGACGGTATGACGCCTCTTTGTCCTACCTAATAAAGCCCTTTCCATTTCTCGGTGATGCTGAATCCTAGAAGCCTACATTTTTGATAGCATCAGCAACAGTCAATATGGAGAGGAATGTTTGTTCTTCGCTCTAGGAATAAAATGTTTTCAGAGTCAAAATTCTCGTCTGTATTTGTGTAATACTTGTCTTCGTCAACACTTTTCACGATTTCCAATAGGCTTATTTTAGGGAAATACTAACAAAATATTTTTGTATCTAAGGGCCAGTTTCATCACTGTCAGATAACAACGATAATGTTTTTTTTTTTAAATTTACTTGCTTCTCTGGTGTTGCACGCCGAGGTACAGATAACTCGGAAAGGCTCATAGTGACCGGCAATGTGGATGGCAAACGACCGAGAGGACGCAGTCCCAGACGATGGTCCGACCAGGGGTCCGAGGAATTGCGGATGCCGATATCTCCATCAAGCTGAAGTTCGTAGTAGATGGAGAAGTATAGGTATTGCAACGCTTTCGTCGGAGCCACGATCCTCAGCACTGAGGGACCGACTTAAGGAGGAGGACTAGCGTCTCTGATATAACAAAAAAAATATTACTTAACTTAACTGACACCGGTGAAACTGGCCCTTAGTACAGTATATTATCTAAGTGATCTTTTTTATGTTTTTACAAATATTTAATTTGCTTTAAATGAAAATGATCTAAAGTCAAATGTTCCAATTTATTTTCTTAAAGTATAGGTCTACCTTTATTACTTTTCATTTAGTGCAAACGACGACAGATTGTCTGTTAATTTATTTTTTATTCAGTGAAAATAGAATCTTGAAAATAATGTATTTTTATGTAAGCTAGTTAACACAATTCGGATTTAGGTTACAGTTGATCAAAACTGAATATGCATGTGATCATAACGTTGTAATTTACTGCTCGTTTTATATTTATTTAAATATAAAACGTCAAGGTATAAAAAGGTTAATTGTTCAAGTCTACAGTTAATTTGTTAAGTCTATTGTTAGTTTTAAATCGTCAAATCTTAATTTTACTCTAATTCGCAAGCCCGTTCGTTACTTTTGATTCAGGTTTGACTGATTGGATTGTACCCTGTTCGTAATTTTTCTCGCACTGTTGCACTAGAAATCTGTCACTTAAAGCGATACTCCTAATTCTCATAAGTTTAGATTTATAGCCCGACCATTAAAATAAAATACCTCGCCATATTGCGGAAAAATATTGCAACTAATTTCTTCAAGTGGCAACAATCAAATAAAAAAACAATAAGATGTCATTCATTATTTATTGCTCTCTGTCAAAGTGTTGATGTCAATAATTGTCAACCATGCCTTGTTATTTCTTGGATATTGTATGTTATTTGTGAATATAACCGTCTGTGGTGCCTCTAGAGCAGGTTTTTTTTTTACTTTCTTGGTCAGGTGTTAATTGTTATTCTTTTGTTATAACTATGTGGGTCCACTACATTGAGCTATTATTACTACGTATAGAGAAGACATCAGTCATCACTGACATGTTCCGATCAACTGCAGTCAGATGGCTGCACTGCATTTAGTCACTTGCTAGCTCCCCAGCGCCAAAGTCTTGTTTTGATTATATACGAAAATACGTCAAAATCCACTAAATATGCCCTCGTGTGTGTTGAGATATTGCAGTAATAATTCTAGTAATTACATCCAAGAGCAAAGGAATAACTTATTACTATTAAATAACTAGAAAATCAAATTCAAACTTAATTAAAATAAAATATTTTATCGGAGACGCCATAATGTCATTTTTCAAAGACTAAAAATTAAGATGTGCCATTTTGTATTTAACAAGTATAGGTAGAATTTAGCTTGATTTTTCTCTGTATAACGAAAAATAATATTTATACGCTTATTTAGAAAATAACTATCAAAGATATGGGTGGTTTGTCGTACTCCACAGAAGATGTACCTATATAAAATACATATTATTATGTCTCGCTACAGAGACAGTAATACGAAACCTTTTAAAAAAAAGTGGTGGAATTAGTCTCTCTACTAAATACAATTTCAGTTAAATTAATGTCTTTGGAATACTTCATTACTTCGTAACTAAATAAATGTAATATTACTTCAAAATTATACGGCTTTTAATTTTGTATCAAATCAAAACTTAGGATAAAATTTGTAACAGACTTCGTTTATTAATCTAGCCTCTCGTGGTACCTGTTTGAATAGGCAGAATATAAACAAATTGTTGCCTGTTGACGGTGTCATCGCATCTATGACTTTTAGCCGCCCCCGCGCGCCCCACCCCACCGCGCTTGGCGCATAGACATTGTTAGAGCTGTCTGTTCTAGTACGTCAGTACATTATATTTCTATGGTCCACTATTGTGATTTGTGAAATGTTTGTTTTCTTCTAATGTCATTACACCCTAGGTGCCATGTATATTGTAAGAATGCCTAAAATCATTTTCTATAAGTAATATTGTAAATATGTATTTGCTACAGACATGTAAGAGGGTGTCGAATAAAGTCTCTCTAAGGTTGAAATTCTTTGTTTCATTCCTAAACTTTTACGTTCGTTGTTCTCGAATACCTTAGAAACCACTGATATGCTTTGATATTTTCTAAGGTCTATGCTCGCGTAGCACAAGCGTTATCCGGTGTTTATTAAAATGATAGCTATAAATATTTTTAATCTTTATTTTATTTTACAACAGCACAGATCGATACAAAAAACAAACACGACGTCACCGGTCACATAGATTTACAAAATTTAAGAAAAGACAAATGTTCGAAATTAATATCAGTAATAGCATAATAATATTTTCTATGTTTAACTTGTAGGTATTTAGCTCTTATTAAGATTGAAAAAGTTTGCCATTCACTATTATATTCAAACTTCATTATTATACTCGTATTATAATAAAGGTTCAATGTCCAAATAAAGTCATAAGGAAAATACACGCATCTGAAATACTCTTTAATATGTCTCTCTCCCATAAGTAAATCAGTCAAAAAGGGCACATTTATTAGTATTTTTAAAATTTGTTTCTGTTTTCCTTAGGACTGCTTATATTGTAATCGCGAATAACACAATTTTGAACAAACTTGTGCATTGAACAATTTTGTTTTAGAAAGGCGATATAAAATACTAAAAGTCAACAGCAAACCCATCATCTTCCTGTTCTCGGGCTATTTCGTGAACCCACGGGACCAATCTCCATACACCGGTATACTGAGCTGACTGATCGCCCCAAGCTCGTCGCTCCTCCTGAAACAATATAATATATTTAAAACTATATCTCTAGAGTCATCCAGCCCCAAACTAAGCATAGCATTGTACTATGCCAGACAACGGATAAACATTATGTATATTTTAAATACATATATAGTTTGCATAGAAACACTCAGATCGATACAAACAACAGACATGTTCATGCGCACAAATGTTTGTACCGTGTTCGGATCGAACTTGTGACCTCTTCATGTGATAGCTGACGTCTCAACCATTACACCGAATGGCTCGTCAAAATATGTTTTAAACTATTCGAAAACTTATATTTTTTCCAAGAATTAACGAAAAAATTGACTGTCTGAAGTACAATGGGGAACTAAGGTAGCATTTTAATGCGCGGATACGATTTAAATGCAAAATTGCCTTATTGTCATGGTAATACGGACTCACAGGGACTCCTTAAGCGGAACAGTGGCTAAGGTACTGGGGCGTGTTCGTTCACGTCATGGTACTTCACATGTAAAACATTCACTTCTGCTTCTTACTTAGTTATTAGAAAACCTTACTACCTATACAAAAACTTTAATATATTTAGGTAAAAACCTTTTTAGGTAGATACTACCTATTTACTTTGGCAAGAAAAAATTAAGAACTATTCTAGAGTAGGAGTCGTTCACTGTACAAGATACGAGAGTAATTGTGTTCATGAACATGTCCGTTTGTATTAGTCTGGGCGTTTGCAAGGTAAATTATATGTATTTACTAAGAAGAGAAACACTTTTCCAGATAATTGCTTAGTCGGTTGCCCACAAACTGCCACTACACGGAGCTCAACAGAAATCCAATTAATTTTTAACGAATCCAAACCTTGCTTCCAGGAAAACTACATGTCTTATTAATTAAAGCTTTTTAGGTTTAAATGTATATCCAATTCAATTTTTTATTAGAGACTGCTATTGCTACAGATAAAATACTGGTACTATTAATTTTTTCGTGCTGCTTATAATTGGTTTGTATTAAAATAATTAATTACACATGTACTTACTTAGTTTTAATGTTGAATCCAATTGCGGATTGCATAGAGCTAAGCAACAGTTTAGGCAAAGTTGTTAATTTGTATATATTGCATGTAGCTAAAATTTACAGAAAACCATATCTACTTCTAAAGTATTAATTAAATGGATAATATTGAACAAGCAAAGGTAATTTAATGATTTAATAAAATTAGTACTGAGGTAAGAAAGCTTAATGTAACCCATTTATTGCTAGTATTTTTACAATAACAGCCCAGCCTCATTAGGACGCCATGGTTCCCGCATCCAAGTATTTATTATTAAATTGTATGGGATCAACCTCACTTCGCAACGTCGCCAGTTTTGACATTTCGCCATTTTTGACAGGGAATCGAACCGGCGACCTCCGGGTTTTATACCCAAGCGGCTTAGCCACTGTTCCACGGAGGCGTTCAAAATCTGACAGGATACTGTAGCCGGCGACGTCGTTATGGCGTCCTAATGAGGCCGGGGAATAACCATTACTAAATGGCTTTGTCGTATAAACACGAAAATATCTGCATTCCCATTATCCTTAAAATTACGAATATTCTAAAATAATAAGAAATCGCTACTATTATATTATTATGAAAACATCTCACAAATGGAAATATCAACAAGAGTGCATTTAGTTTGCAATTAATAACTTGGTGTAATTTTCTAAGTTACCTGCAAATACAGGGCTATTAATTTTCCCCCAACAAGTAACAAACTGCCATGCACCGGGTCATTTTGTTCTCCAGAGTACGGCGGCAGAGATAAACAGTACATATTCTTCAAACCAGTTTCTTCGTTAAAAAATTTTCTTTTTCTGTTGTGAACAAAGTAAGTTTAAGTATCCAAACGAATTGTAAGATTTATCGTATTTTTTTGCTTAACTAAATCCGTTTCGATTGGAAAACTTTTCGGTATCTAGAACTTTGACGTCTTCAATCCAGCAATCAAAACATTGTTATTTATCTGGGGGCACGGCAGTGCCCCCGTCAAGTCGAGCGCGAAGCAAACACTGCCGTACCATCCTTTACTGGAACCATTTCGCCGCATTTTCAGGCCCCTATTTGAGAACCTCTGGATAAGACCAGAACGCAGAAATTTTCGTCATCCAGTAAGCTATAATCACATACTTAAAATCCAAAATTTCAAGGCTGTAAGTCATTTAGTTCCGAAGTTAAGCGAAAGCAAAGTTTCGCATTTATGACAGACACTCACTGACTCATTCACTCACTCACTGATGATCATCAAAATAGAACTAGTACTTCCCATAAACTCAGAGAGCTAAAATTTGGTACAGAGTTAGGGTTTAATGGCCACATAAAGGGAAAACTATAAAAACTAGTATATTCGAAGATCTGGAGTACCTGGTGACCCTGATTACAAAACACAAGAGTCCAACCAAACTATTAGAGATCGACATACGAGTATACCGCCTTTACAAAAAATACTCAACTTGGTGAGCCGCTTCATTTGGTGGTGGTGGGGGGATGGGAGGGAAAAGGGGGATGGTTGGGGGAGGGGGAGGGGGGATGGGGAAAGGTGATGGGAGGGGTTGGGGGATGGGGGGAAGGGCAGGGGAGAGGGATGGGTGTAAGGGGATGGGAGGGGAGGGGGATGGGAGCGTGAAGGGAGATGGGAGGGGGGACGGGAGGGGGAAGGGGATGGGAGTGGGAGGTGGGGGGATGGGGATAGCATATGGGAGGGGGAGGAGGGGGGATGGGATGGGGAAAGGAGATGAGAGGGGGTATGGGAGGGGGGTGGGAATGGGTGTGGGGATGGGGATAGTATTGGGAGGGGGAGGTGGGGGGATGGGGATAGTAGTACCTTATCAATCCTATCCACATGAAATTTGGCACAGGTATAGTTTATAACTTAGAACAGGACATAGGCTAAAAAAATCTCACGGGAAACGTCTCATTCCCGCGGGAATAACCATTTCGAAACGGCTGAACGGATTCAAATGAAATTTGGCACATGTATAGTTTATAACCTGGAATAGGGCATTGGCTTTTAAATTCTTACGGGAATAGTCTCATTCCAAATAGATACAAAATAAATCAATATGCCCACGTTCCTACAAAAAGAAGTGAAATCCCACCAAAAACATTCTGTAAAAAACTAGCCAAGTCTCGAAGCTGCTTGTTTATCTCTAAAAAGTAATGAAATCTAGACAAAATCTAAGGTTCCTTACTGCGATTCTTATTTTTCTTTATTATTATAGCTAATGTTGTGTGACTTGGCCGTTGAAGGGTACATAAGGGTACAAAACCAGGTGCTCCATTACTCCATTGCACCAATCTGTCATTGTTTGTAATGTAATGTAATGTTATATCTGTTGTAACTACCTATGTTTGTTAAGCGAGATAATAGCCCATACTGGTATTGGTAATTGGACGCTAGTGTTTCATTTGGCCCTTCGAAGTTGAGTTGCAGGTCCGTTTGGCCGTCTGGCCCTTCAACGGCCAAGTCACACAACATTAGCTATATAGTGCAGTCATTGAAGCATTTTAGCTCCGAATTTTTTTACTGTGAACCGAATTGCATACAATTTTGGAATTAGGTTCATCTTACCCTTAACTTTAAAAGTGAAAATGATTTGAACTCCGCAACCACCATGGGGCTGGTTGCCACCCCTTCTCGGGGGTGAATTATTTTTTTATCAAAATAACCTCGGATATCGATAGTAGGCCTAATTTTGAGCAAAAAATCATCTATACAGTTTTTCAAAAAAATCAATATTTTTCAAGTTATTGGCAATTGAAAATTCACAATTTTTTCACGTATTTCATCGCTTTTTTGCAAATATCTCCAAAAATATACGTTTTATCGAAAATTTTATAAAGACCAAAATTGTAGCAGGTAAAACAATGAACAATTTGAATTTTTATAAAGTATTCTAAGTGCAATATTAAGCTAGATATTAAAGATCAAAGCCGTTTTTATTTTGTCTGAAATTTAATCGATGTGGTCAATGCCATCTAGCGGCGAGCAGATGCATTTTATGCATTCTAATACAAAAGGGTTCTGTAGTGCTTGAAATAAGCTTTAAAATGAGCACTATTAAAAGTCTTTTGCACGTAAAATAAGTGAGCTGTATTGCAAATAAGGGGAGCATCTAATGTTTTTTCTTTAAAATCAATGGGTTTCATAAGTGCCATTTCCACCAAAATTAAAATTAATCGTATTCCGCCTAGAAATAACTTTATTATGAAGAGTTTGATAGATAGTATCAGTTTGGCTGTTTCAGGACACATATTTTTCAAAAAAGACACGATTAAATAAAAAATCAAAATTTCAAATTTTTAAAAAACCCACTTTCTTTTCATAATATCTCAAAAATGACGACAGATACGTATAAAAGTGAATGGATTAAAAATTTAGGAATTTTTCTGACAATCAATATGGTTTTTTTGTTTTTTCTGTCAAACAAAAATTGACGGAGATATGATTGTTTAAAGAGCGCGTGGCAGCGCAATCACAGCCTCTCTTAAGCCCTTTAACCCTTCACCGTTTTAGAAAAAGGTTTTTTGCTATATATTGCAATATAGGATGTTGTAGCTCTCTTAATTACCTTTACAATGGTTTTTTATAAATTGTGATAGCATGAAAATTGAAGTAGTTATGGTCCAAAAACTTATCATATTTTGTTCTACTTAGTTTTTTGTTTTAGTTTAGGGGTAGTTTTAAGGGTAGAAAAGCTAAAGAATATGATAATCATCTTCGAGAGTGTGGAATAATATTGAAATCCTATTCATTTTATAAAAAAAAAATTACAATTTTTTATCAAGGGGTATTTTTCAAGGGTTGAAAGGGGGTTAAATATTTGATAATTATTATAGAGAATATAAAATATTACTTACTCTATACTTACATTTTTTTATGTCATACCAAACCAAAGTATTTTTTTGTGATTTTTTCAATTTAGGGGTTGTTTGCAAAGGATGTAAGATTTTCAAAGGGTTGAAAATTATTTTAATATGAGGTAATTATGTTAGAAAATACTTTACAATTTCACCACTTACGATTAGACATGTTTTCTAGCGATAAAATGGCTCAATGTAAATTTTTCCATTAAGGGGTTGTTTACACCCCTTAAAAATAATAGGCGGAGTTCAGATCATTTTCACTTTTGAAGTTAAGGGTAAGATGAGCCTAATTCCAAAATTTCATGCAAATCGGTTCACAGTAAAAAAAATCGGAGGTTAGACCGTATTTTTCGCTTCAATGACTGCACTAATAATAATAAAGAAATCGCAGTAAGGAACCTTAGACTTGGCACGATTTTGTCTAGATTTCATTACTTTTTAGAGATAAACAAGCAGCTTCGAGACTTGGCTAGTTTTTTACAGAATGTTTTTGGTGGGATAAAACTGACTTGCCGCATAAGTTTCCGCCTACGAGAAATTCGTTTTGGCAGTGGTTATATAGGTATAACCACTGCCAAAACGAATTTCTCGTAGGCGGAAACTAAAAAAAAAGCAAACACTAAAATTAAATATAATAACAAGTGATGATACAATTTTAATTATCTCGCAAGAATAGGTTCTTGCGAGATAATTAAAATTGTATCATCACTTGTTATTATATTTAATTTTAGTGTATGCTTTTTCCGAAATAAAATGATTGATTGTTTTTCTGGAAAATCAAAAAATGAATAAGAATTTTCGGTGAAATTCCCTGTATTCAAACTTACAAACATAACATAAACCTGTAATAATGTCTTCCAAATGAGAGTTTAGTAGATATCATAAAAGTGTATATAATTTGATATACGATGTTCCTATAGAACCAGTTTACTGTACAAAAAAAATCAGTCTTTATGATGTACTACCTATCTATATCTAGCTAGACAACCAGTAATATTTCACAACAATGTAACACACAAATATAGAAATACTTTGTCGTTTTTATCGGATTTTAATAGAGAACATTTTGCATTTACGATTCCATTAACGAGTTATGATTTTATTTTTCAATTGGCAGCGTTGGAATGGCTCTTAACAGAGTACCTAGACAAAATCATTTAATAAAAAAAAAGGTGATTGGGTTTTTAAAGGCCGAAAATTCTTACACTTTTATTCATTCTAATGTAAACTTATTGCCTCCTTGTGAATACGATACTATTTAAATAGGAACCCTTTCCGATGTAGGTATGATAGCTTACCCAAAAATTGTACTCCCAGGACATGTCTCGGAATATACAAAGCCATCGAATGCGGAGAGAGGTTGTTTTGGTAATTCAACAAGTGAGTATCGCACGTCGTATCTGTAAAAAAAATATATTTTCAAAAAGAAGTAAGCTACCAGTTTAATTAATTGAACGGCCGACTGGTTTGTGACAAAGCGCGTGTTACAAATGTAGCTGTCAAGGCTTCCAAGTCAGATAAAGTCTGATGCTACGAGTATTATGCCATTAAAGACGGAAATAGGTAAAATCTATCGCTGTTATATCTCTGACTGTGTTTCCATCATATACCTATTACTTGTACTTCAATTTTCTAGTATCCCCAAATATTGAACGGACGATGCCGAAACTTTGGAATAGTTGTCTCACCCACAACACAATCGGCTAAAGTATTGGGTGAAATGACCACTAATAATATAAGAAAGTGGAAACTCACCCACTGGGTGAGTAGCTACCTAAGCCTAAATGACGCGGCCACAACAGATTTCTTACGCTTTTAAGTTGTTATGTAGTTTTGTCTAGTATGTCAACAAATGTATTACAAATATTATAAAATATTGCATACCTGTCCAGACCCCAGCCAATTGCTGTACCCATAGAACCGTCGGCATCGGCGGGAAAGTGGTGCGACATCAACGTGATGGGGGCCCATCCAAAGCAGGAGGACATCGAACCGACCACTTGCACGAGACCTGTGTAGTGGGTCAAAAATATTTATTAAATATCTACATTATAATTTTATTATAATGAGCAAACTTGGTGTCGGGTTTTTTTGGACACAGCTCGGGTTTGTGATCACCAATCCGCATTTGGCAGGCGTAGTGATTAAGCCAGTACCCATCATTGTAGCGATAACTTGATTTCAAGGATGGAGGCCTTTGCCCTGCAGTGGGACATTAATAGGCTGAAACTTTTTTTAAGATTATCGCGTGAGATATTGTTCACCCGACTAAGAAATTGGTATACGAGCGTATTTCGTGTCTAGGGGTTATCGCAGTAATCGTTAATACTTCTATTATTATTAACCGACACAGGCATATCGGCACATTTCTAATAAGTACATAAGCTATTTTTATGTAACCGCGAAAACACGTGCTTTACTTTTCGTACTTGTAGCCAGAAAGAAAAGCGACTGTAGTAAAATTCAGGCATAAAACTAAAGACAACGTGGTTTTGTTGTTATACATACTAAGGCCAATAAAAGAATACCGTTTTGAAGTTATTTCGCGCTGTAGTAAAGTTCAAGTTTGGATGAAACAAAATAAGTTGACAGACAGCGCCAGAACGGGCAAGTTTTTGCCGGCATATTACTAAAATACCCTACAACTTGCAGATTCATAACAGTTTCATTTTTTATGACACTTTAGTTGACAGACAAGCACGGTGCCCATAACCTGATCTCTTTTTCCTTAAGAGCTCTTCACGAAGTCTTCAGTACCTAGCCTACTTGTTAGGTACGGAATCATTCATCTTCTCATTAAAGCCAGTCCGCTCAGAGTACTGGTGCCATATCCTTTTTGTTAGATGTTATTAGTCTGACCGTAAACAATTTGCTTTGATACTTTCCCTAGGTCGCCATTCAGTCAGAGAGTATAATATCCTATTGCTAATAAAAAAAACTGCTTTCGAAACATTCTCAAGTCCACGTTTTGCAAAATAATAAGATCTAAATTCATAATTTTATTGCTTTTATTTCAACATAATAGTATAAGGAATGTTTACCTTAAAAAATCCTAAGAAAACGTAATATGTAATTTTTTCCTTTCCTTTGGCCTCTGTCTATGACTAGATTAAGTTATAATCTTAATCGTAACATCTTTCACTCCATTAATACTTAAATGATTATTTACCTATGTTATAAAGGAGTCTTCTAGTATCATCTTTTGGGTGGAATCGTGGATGAACTATACTATACTTGACGTAAGACACACGCTCAGGCTGCCACCAATTTTGACCACAATATGCCACGAAGGCAGAACGGTCTTCAATAACTGGATCTTGATTATGGAAACGGGATAAACAGGAACCTGCAGCCACTAACCAATGAGGACTCAAGGCTGCTGCATCACAATGTATCTGCCAAACAATGAGGTTAGTTAGGTATCTAAATCTCTACAAACTGTTTTTAGGGAGTAAAAAAATATACCCACTTCCCAAATTTTTGTTTATTCATTATTTATGTACCTACTTGAACGTTTCAAAGTAGTCAATAGCCAGGCTCTTAGGTTTGATTTGAACTAAGAATGTGTGGGCTTATATTTTGTGATCAAACTTCGATATTTTCCATGCGCAGTGATAAACATATTAACAACCATTAAAGTATAAGATGTTTTCAAGTATTTGGACAAAAATGGTATTACTTATCTCATAATATACCTACTTTAATAATAATATAATTTATGGTGACATCATACCTCTGATGGCTCGTAAACATACACGGCCGCAAACGGGTAAGAAGACCACGACACAGACCTGCTTGAATTTTTGGGCATTTTCCTAGAGACGCTCAAAAATTCAGCTACTGTCTTATTAAAGTTAAATGTAACAGTTTTAAATTTTAACTTTTTCTCCATTTTGTCTTCACTTATATTAAAACTAGGAAGGTTAACATCTTGATCAATATGCTTTTTTACATTTTTCACTTTATTACCATCATGGTGACTTATATTTTGATCAACATCTTCTAAGTTAACCTTTTGTTGAAAATCAATGTAATTTGCTTTTACCATATTTTCAAAATCATCAGCATTTAATATTGCATTTTCAGCTTTACTTATAGGGTTCATCGTATGATGGTCATATATTTCGAAAAATTTGATTTTGTCATAAGCTGTGGCCTTTGTTTCAAACCTTGAAAAGATAATTTCGTGACTTGTACTATTGGCAATAGTAAGCTGAGTTGCATTTGTAAAATTTTCAGTTCCAAGTGTTGTAGAAGGACATGTCTCGTTTCCAAAATATACTTCGGGATTAGTATAACTACTAACATTATTTTGTTTATGCATTGGGATTAGGCCAACTTTAAATCTGCTAGACAAATAACCATAAATAGAAGGTCTTTCATTTACAGGCTGCTTATTTGGTTTAAGTTTTTCGGCCATTTTTTGTTTTTGTGTTTGATATGTTTTCTTTGGCGAGGACGTACGAACATAGTCATCAATGCGGAAAGCAATGACAGGAGACTGCAATATGGGGTCATGAGAAATCTGTCTTCTTTGTGAATTACCAAGTTTTGGTATGAATGACTCTCTACGTTTGACGCGTTCATCATTATCATCTAGATAGTAAAATTCTATATAACTTGCTGTTGACGGAAGCAGTACAGGTTTTGGATATGCGTATGTTAGAGGCTTAATATTTTCATCACGTCTTTCTGTTGTTGATTGATAATTTCTCCTAAACCGATTTTCAACTGGCGTAGTGGTATCCATGTTTTGAAATATTTTTGTTTTTCTCCATAACATGTTTACTATTTCATAATGTTTTCGACTGACTCGGCCTACCTGCCATTTCTTTATTGGTGAAAATCTTGAAGGTCTATCAGTAGTTAAAAGTCCTGAAGTTAAGTTTACTGTGGTGATTTCTTTGGGAAAATCAATTTTCACATTTGGTGATCCACAAGATACAAATCCCAAAAAACCAAACACTGTGCAAAATTTTAAAACTTCTGACTTTGTATTGGGCGCCATGGCTTAGGAGGAGTTTATTAAGATTCAAATTAAGTTTTTAATGGCATAGCAAAAATATCGCAGTTATATAAAAAATTAAATCTAAAATTATATAAATACCTACATGTATGTATTACAATAAAAGATCTTGACAGAATAATTATGTCAGCGTATTTTTTTAAATATAAAACAGGATTCAAAGAAAATATTAATAGTTGGAGGTGGTTGGAGGTCAGTGTTTATAGTACAATTATGATATCATAAATACTTAGAGCAGAATAAAACAAAATATTTAAACTTTACCAAAGTTACATAGGATCAATTTTATTAAATACGCTCAATAAAACATTGAACCTGTTTCATTCCACATTGTTTCATTTACCCGAAAAACATGTCTCTTTCTTAACTTCTGGCAGATATTATTGTCTCCGAATCGAAGAGCTGTCTTTAAACTATGGATACATGGCTCACCCTTTAACGTTTACCCGGATGACTAAAAACATTGCTAAAAACGTATTTTGGTGTGTATGTATTTATTATCATAATCGAATTAGGTGTTTAATAACGTAAATGATTTTTTTCATATGAATAAAAATTTTATATT
Organism: Mecyna flavalis; assembly: GCA_949319885.1. Classification (NCBI taxonomy): domain Eukaryota; kingdom Metazoa; phylum Arthropoda; class Insecta; order Lepidoptera; family Crambidae; genus Mecyna; species Mecyna flavalis. The sequence continues at coordinate 11,047,637 of OX439430.1, forward strand.
TCCTCACCACAACCCAAAGTACAGGAGGTTCATACATAGTTTTATATAAGTATCAAGTGATTATTACATTTACTTAATTTTGATTATATATTTTCCAGCACCTATTTGTAGATAATGCCTAACTTTTTTTAATCCATGTGTTTTGGATACTGGCCAAATTTATACTGGCCAATTTATCATTACAATTTATTTATAACGAAAAAACAATTTCAATATATTCCACGTCAAATTAAACATCAGTAAGACATCAGTGTTTAAATTATTATTTTAATAATATGTAAATTAGTTGAGTAAATATAATATAAAAACGAAATTTTATAGTAGAACAATTAATTCATGATTTTATTTACATAACCAAAGCGGTAAGTGATATTAATTTATAATTTAATTTTTTTTCTAAACGCTTTCGTAAGTATCTGCAATTCTTATGTAATATTCAACACAGCAGAAGCCGCAGACGTATGCTAGTTAATAATGGGGTCCCTTGGGGTCCCCTATTTGAGTGCAAAAGTTGCTAGTTCGATTTTTTTTATATCGAACACGCTGTGTCGATAATTCAGTAGTACGATGTTATTACATCGATGTATTGTTAGTGCGATGTAACGTTTGTGCGAAAAATCTTGTTGCGAAAAACCATACAGCGATTGCTCATTAGTTCGATAATTTATTATTTCTATAGTAAGTATGCGGGTTTGAAACGGCCGCTTCGGACCCATTATACCACGGGTCCCTTATATGAGTGCGAAAGTTGATAGTTCGATTTTCATTATATCGAACACGCTGTGTCGATAATTCAGTAGTACGATGTTTTGTTACTCGATGATTTGTTAGTGCGATGTAACGTTTGTGCGAAAAATCTTGTTGCGAAAAACCATACAGCGATTGCTCATTAGTTCGATAATTTAAATGTATTTTAGACTGCTTTTATGAATTTTCTTAACGTCTATAAGGCAAAATTAGGCTAATAATTAAAATCTCTGGGATGATAGTAGCTGTTTTAAAGCCGCATAGTTACTATAGAAATAATAAATACTCAACTCATTCAGGCAAGTAAAAATACAACGTTTCTTGATCATGTTTTTTTGTCTGATATATCAGACATTGGCGTGGTGGGCACGAAAATGGTTTGTCTGATATATCAGACATTGGCGTTGAAACGGTTAAAACAAGTAAATGCCGGGGAAACAAGTGAATGCCGGGGAAACACTGCACACAGCGTGGAACTGTATTGTGGTACTAGTGTCAAGGAACCTATTATTTGACTCTCGGTCTATAGCGGAACGATTGGTAAATAAAAAGTCCCAATTTTTTTCCCACTCGTACCCAGTAGGGACGACAGGAATAAACCGTTACATCGCTTCACGCATTAACCTTGGCAGAAAGAAGGGTGGCCATAATCAAAATGTTTGTTTTCACCAGGTTTACACACCTTTCGGGATAAATTATTATGAGTGAAGTTTCGTCTTACAAGCCAGGAGGTAAGATTTTTGTAAATAGTCCTTTAATTTTAAGTAATAATTTGCTGTAATACACATCAAATCGGGCATGGATTAGATTCTTAATTATAAATGGTTTTCGAATTTTAGTCGTCGCCCAAAAGTCAACTAAGCAATAGAAGGCAAAGGCCTCCATCGAAATCCGATTGGTAATGGTTTATTTACCGCTTTTGCTTGACGAACTTTTTTTTACTACGTCAGATGGCAGTTAGGCACGCAGCCCACCTTATATGGTAAGCGGCCACTGCGGCCTATTCCATTGAGGGACACTTCAACAGCGTCGCTCAATGTGCTGCCAAACGGTAGCCTCATCTAATTTCAAGTGTACTGGCTCCCTCATAAATGTTGCCGGAACACAGCTAGAGCTGTTATGACGGTATATTTCACCTGTGGGGGACCGCCCCAACAGGTGATACCAAGACGACGACGACTACGACTGGGTAGCTACCAAGCTAGCCAGTCGGACTCTGAAAAAGCCCTTCCACTAACCAGACCCACCCAGAGAATGTGGATCCCAACCTCAAGCTGAGTTCTAGAATTCAGGTTCTTGCTGAGCCGAAAATTGAACCCGAGACCCCAGGATCGCTGCCCGGTACTTAAAAACCACTGAACTATTCAGGCGTTTGTTGCCCAAATCTTTTAACTAATCCATTCTGATGTTTTTATCTTCTGAGGTAATTCTTAGGACTCCGTAATGCCGTTCAGAAATTACTCTTAGGACAATTCATTAAATTTTTTTTTGTACTGATATTACTCAAACGCGTGAACCTGATTCACTTTTTTTTTTTAAAGTTCTTAAGAACAACTTGTCTCTTTTCAGGAATAACGACAATGAATACTACACCAGTAGTTCTGAACAAGGCTGCCATGCGCAAGTATGAAGATCTGGAGGTGCCTTGCGAAGCAGTGCTCGCTAGCTATGTCTGGGTGGACGGCACTGGCATCAACCTACGGTCAAAGGACAGGACCTTTGATTTCATACCCAAAACTCACAAAGGTATGCCAGCCAGCTATTGGTTTTATTTATACTTGCAAGACCAGAAGTGACACTTTATTCCAGACAATATGTCTGACGAAAAACACGGTTAAAAGGATGTCTTACATTCGGTGCATTTCGTAAAATGATTTGGTGATTTATTTATTTATAAAAACTTTATTGAATTTGTGGAATAACCCCACTAAATTAGGGTGATATGATTGCAGAGTCGGCTATTACACTAGATGATGCTGGGCTGGTACACGCAAGATAAAAATATTATTTTTGTCTTTGTAAATAAATATTTACGTACCTATGGTTTGGGTGTCTCAATCACTTAGTAATAATAAACTGTATATTCGTTTTCTGGCACCATTCTTTATAGTGAAGACGATTTTATTTCTGGATACTGATGAGATCTGAATTCGATCTGTCTACGCCAACGACTATTGTTTTTACCATTTCCTTTTATAATTGTGGTGAAAATTGAAGTGACATTAAAGGTTATTTTATCTGTAATAATTACGTTGGAAATGTGGTTTACAAACTTTATGAAATTGGAAACTAAACTTTTATAATCAATCAAATCAATCAATCAATTAGAAAAACTAATAAAACTCTAATTGATTTTATGACTTTTTTGACAAGTAAAGTAAAATTATTACTTTCGTCTTTACTTGTATCAGTGCCGGTTTTCTTTGCAGGTCAATTTGTCACTATCTTACAATAACAGCGATACTTGCTGATAAGCGCGTGCCGCCAGCCAGAGTTGTAAGAAACTCAAGTCTTTTAGTCTTCATTTCGATACTTGAGTCTTTTTTCAAGACTAGGACTCGTTAGTCACATGAGTTTCGAATCTTTTGAGTCTTCAGAGTCCTTTCGAGTCTTAAGTTCTCTGAACTAGACTGAGTATGAGTCTTGAGTTGGTGTATTACATTATCCAAAAGGTACATAATAGGTGATAGGTGATTTTATATACCGTCATCCACATTTATTTTCTGATTAAAACTAAATCACACAATAAAAAAGTGTATCAATTAAATTTTATCATCGCAAATAATCTATCAAAATTCACCTGTAGTCTGACGATTTGCTGAACAAATTATATAAATAAATAATCTACCAATTTTATTGCTAAGCTATACAACCATGGATTTAGAGGACTCAGTCATGAGTTCTTTTAAAAGACTCAGTCTTTGAGTTCTTTTAGGCAGGACTCAAGTCTTTTTAGAAAAGTCTCCAAATTCTGAAGTACTTGAGTTCTAAGTTTTATTTATAAGACTCGAGTCTTCAAAAAAGCTCAAGTTCTATTAAATGAGACTAAGACTCGACACTCGACTCTCTTTCAACACTACCGCCAGCGCTGATGAATGAGATTTGATCCAACGACTGGAACTCTAATATATACTCATTGCAACAAAGTCAATAAATACCTAACGGATGTTATTTCCCCGTTAACATTCAAAACACGCAACTTATTCTAACCTAATAAAACAAACATCATTTACTGCGTAGGGATATTCATGGATAGTAAAACAGACTTCTGTTGCCAGAAGCTTCCGTAACGGGCCCGTGTAGATTCGCCCACTGACATTTATAGACGGTAAATAATAGGTTTACGACTAGTTCAGTCGACGTTCAATGCGTGAATTTTAGCCCTTGTTAAGCAAATTACTGGCGGACGTTGCAAAATTACATTTCATTTGAATTAACGCAATATGTGATTTTTTATGCAGTTTAGTTTGGCAGTGCTGGCGTTTGTTGGAGATGGCGTTCGCTTGTTCTATTAAACTGTCATGAATGTAATGGTAATGTGAGCCTATTAGTGTTCAACTGCAGGACACAGGCTAAGTTAAAATTCTTTATTAATAATAGCATTTTATTCCACATTATTACCACAATCGCTTGCCAAAGCTCGAAAGATTACTTAAAGTATAATGACAATAAATTAATGTTTGTCTAAACGTCTATCCTTCGGTCTACTTTATCCAACTAGGAATCTTACTTCTTTCGATGAGAGTCGGTCCTTAGGAAATAATTTACTGAACTTTTTGTTAACAAAGGAAAACACAGAAAAGTTTCACGACGTCAAGTCGCTAACGTATGGCACAAACGAATCAAGGTGGTGATCCAATTATTTATCTAAGAAAAACGTAATAAAAGGACTTTTTATACAAATACCCTCTGCTTCATTGAAACAGTGTTTTCATTTATTACTAGCTTACGAACGCGGCTAAAATGTCGGAGTCTAATACAAAAGTTTCACGATAGATACTTCTTTTCACAAACTAAGAAACAAATCCTTCTTTTGCTATTAAAGTCTATTACATTGCGTTAAAATTAAATGTACCTATGGCTAAGATAAAAACAAACTTAAAAAATATCACGAAGGTTGGAAAAATAAATGATTCGTTTTCATTAAATTCCATTTATTTCGATCGTAATTCTGCGTCATGCATATGTATGTTGCTAACACGATGAGCCATATTTCATCAAGTTCTAGATAAAGAATGACCATAAAGAATGCGACGATTTTGTTATATAAGAAAATTTCTTCTAGAAACATTAATTTGTAACGACCTTTAGGCCCAAATCTCCAAATAAATTGTAGAAGATTTTATCGTGACGGGATTGTTTATCACGCTAAGGACTTTCATGCCTTGAATTTGTCCGTATTTTAAATCTTAAGAGATTAGCATAATTATTTAAGTTAATTTAAAAAATAGATTTATATGTTTACTTACAAATAAAATACTCCTAAACTTCTTACAGCTCAACGTTTCAATTGTGTTACAATAATCGTAGCATAATATCTATTATGACGCATTATGAAATTTGGGACCAGCTTCACAAATTGTCATTAGGCTTCGTATTTTACTTTAAATATGGAGGAAAAGGTTATTATTATATCATTATCATTTCCTGGTTAATATTATTTGCGTGCTGGGTGTCCAGTTCAACCAGGCTTCAAAAGCTTGAACTTTCCCATAAGGTCATCCCAGTACTGGTGCTAATATCTTCTAATTTCATACTGTAGCTTCGACTTAAATGTAACCTTAACCGAAGCTGCAACGCTACCGTGAATTAAAGGACTAGAGCTGCCATCTCTGTAACTTCAGTGGAACCAGCTTTTCACGTGCCTATGACATTGCTTTGTTCTTATTTTACACTTATTTATATTTCAGACTTGCCAATTTGGTACTTCGACGGCAGTAATACAGCTCAAGCTAACCCAGACAACTCGGACACATTCATTTTCCCAGAAGTAATTTACCACGATCCGTTCAGGCGTGGAAACCACATAATAGTGCTTGCAGACACTTACCAACACAATTACCAACCGACTGGTGAGTATTCAAATACCCATCTATCTTTGAGACAGTTAAAACAGTCGTAACTTTAGTAGTACCTAGTGTATTAGTTAAGAAATGGCGAGACCATTAAGTAAAATTAAATAGTTGTTTTTGATTTAATATGGGTTTAACGTGTATGAGCTTTGCAATGAAACAACTGACAGTTTTATCTCAGGGATGTTTTCCCGCAAAATGAACACGCTCTGTTAATTTATTTTTTATATAAATATCTTCTCATTTTTTATTCCGATATCGCTAATGGACGGAACAGAGGCTTATTTATGATTTATTTATTATTATTATCCGTTTTTACTAATGCTTTTTTTAAATTATGTTTTATTACAATAAGTATAGTTTTGAAGTACTTACTTACTTAGTTATATGGCTCAGCGACTTAGTAAGTATTTAAAAATAACGATAAGGCTATCATCATTATCAAATAAAACTGCATACATTTTAAATTTTTATGTACGTTGATAATGGTGATTCTCACTTCAGTCGCACTAGTGGATAGTTTTCTACTGTATCTAGCACTGGTTACTCGGTGAGTAAAAACATTGACCTGAGAAAACCTGCATATTCGAATAACAATGGCGGCGTCATCAACAACATAACGGTATCCAATTTGTTCGCCTATCAAGGCTTATGCAGTCTGACGACACCCGCTCCGTTGTAATAACTAAACTCGCTAAATTTGGATCATACGGTTCAAGCGCAGCTCGATTAAAACGAGACAAAGCAGCGTGCAATTATTAGGTACTCGGCACTGATCTCTATGACACTACGCCGCGCGTATTATAATTGACCTCAGTGGTACTCGGTTATACAACCGAACCAACCAACCATACCTCATAAGGTTGAAGGATGTTTTGAAGCATTATAAAGCTTGTGGTCGGGGGGCGTAAGAGTATGATGATACTCTTACTTACGCCCCTCTTACCATAGTGATGACTATGGTCTCCTGTATGGGGTTAAACGGCCTGAAGGGGTACAACGCAGCAAGTTTTCAGTATAAGGTGGCCTCATGGCATGGAAGCCTCCCTCCTTCCATGCCCAGGATTGCTGCTACCATGCGTCTAAGAGTTGGTTGGTTGGCACCAGTTGGCTATCCAGTCTTCAGTCTGCGCTCAAGTGCACACCCTGTCTCTATAGAGAATAAAGTCGTTCATAATCGCAGCAACTAATAATGTGTTTAGATGCAGCTACTAATTTATATCTAGATAACATCTCACAACTATTTTGTTAGTTTGCAATAATATTCTCTATCTCTATCAATTATTAATATTTTTATTTCACCAGCGACGAACTACAGAAAAAATTGCGTGATGCTATGCGAAAAGGGTGAAGTGGAGGAGCCGTGGTTCGGTTTCAACCAGGAGTTCTTCTTAACCACAACCGATGGGCGCCCTCTTGGCTGGCCCGCGGGAGGTTTCCCCGCACCCCCCGGCCCATACTACTGCGCCACGGGTGCAAACAAGATCGTCGCGAGAGATCTTATGGAAGCTTTTTACAGGTTCGATTTTTTGATATAGAATTAACGATACCGATACTTGATATTTATACATTGTCTTATCGTGAATGTAAAAATAAAGTATCACATTGGTTAAAATCCCAACATTATGAGGAAACAGAAAATCTCTTATTGTAAAACGAAAAAGGAAGGTCTAAGTATAAAAAAAAAAAATTAAATTAGTTTAATAAAAAGGATATGGTAAATAATTATAAAATATATTATCTCAAAATTATTAATTACACACTGTCGTGTACAGACACGACACTACCATACGAACATACACACACACTTACACACACACACACATCTCACACGACCACACACAGACACACTTATATACAAGCACACCACACACTGCTTACACGCACACATGTGCAATATATTAACATTATAATATATTGTCTATAGCATGTGATTAGCTAATTAAGGACTCTTGTTATTTTTGTGGCTAAAATACTTTTATGCTTACTCCCGTATTGTATCACTAGAAAGAGCGGGTGTCTCCTAACACAAGTGTAATACTTAAAAGGGGACCCCAGACACTGTTATTATTGTAAACTTGTAAGTAATAAAGAATTTGAATTTGAATTTGAATTTGAAATTAACGATATTGACCCAACATTTACGTAGTTACAAGACAAATTGATTGTTTGCCAAATGTCTATATACTGGTTATATAAATTACTAAGTTATGTCAGCTCTCAGCGAAGAATAGATTACATTGATATAACCCATCCAATTTCTAAGTAATAATATTATGTTTACCTAGCAAAAGTTATCTTGCGGCCTCTGTAGTTTTAAGTTTTAGTATTTACAAAATCAGCAAAGGATTTAGTAGATGAATTTCAGTACAAAAGCGTGACCTTGGGAAATGATGTAGCCTACTTTTTACCCGGTATCCATCCGTTACCCAGTTCCCATGGGATAGTAGAAAAAGTAGCCGTTAAATGTGCCATGTTGGAAATAAAAAAGATTAAGTGAGTTTGTTTCGTAATCTTCGAAAGGCAACACAGATTTTCAGGATTTTGATGTTTTAAAAATAATAGCATAAAAGGAATTACTTTTATTTCACAAAAGAAAAATAATTTACTATAAAGCATGTGTGTGTTGATCAATAATTACACGCAGGCATAAGCTCGGCAAGTTTTTACCCTTTTTTATGCCTTTGTGACATCAAACCATTGTGAAAAAATATAAGCCCTAATTACGTTTCTTTTGCAGTCTACAAAATTGCGAACACGAAGAATTATGAAAGCAATGTTGACTGAACTTTTTCCTCTAATTTTCTATTATACCACTGACAAAGGTTTTTGTAATTACAAAAATAACTGCTAAGGCAGTGTCTCCATTTGTGCGGAATGACTGAAAACGAGTGCAGTTACGTTTGCATAATGGTAGTAAATACAAAATGGAATTTTTTACAGATGTTGTTTGTATGCGGGCGTTCACATTAACGGCATCAATCCGGGGACTACTCCCTCTCAGTGGAATTTCCAGGTAAATATTAATATAAATCATTTATAGATGGTAGATACTCGTACGTTATGATCATTTGTGACAAAATTTATGCCGAGTTTAAATCTGATATTGATTGACATTTTTCACTAAGTGCCTTGCCACACTGGCGGTTTGCAAGCGTTTCCAACGCGGAGCGGTCGCGCAGCGAACACGCCGCGTGTCCGCGCCGGAGACGTCGCGGCTGCGCGGCGGCGACGCCGCGGTTGCGCGGCGTGTTCGCCGCGGAACCGCGACGGCACCGCGACGTCAGCGTACATTCAGTAACAAAATGGATTCCGAGGAGGAATTAATATGCACGCAAGGAACATAATGAATACAAAAAGACACCAAAAAAGGTGCCACAAAGGGTCAACAGTAATGCAGTATAAATATTCGAAATCCAAAGCCAGGTCAAAACTATATCTAAGGAACGTCAAGTTAAAACTGCTGTAGTTGTGCTGGGCAGCATTCCTATGTGACGATCGTATTAGATATCATGTTTAAAATATTTCAATTTAGAAAAACAAATGCCGAGTTGTATGGTAGGTAAATAAGTACACCAATAATTATAATCTTATAAAAGGGCGACATAATCGCATTTGTGATTAAGCCTTTCTATTCAGAATAAAAAAAAAATCTTATAAAAATAAAAGGGGAGTCGGGACTTTGGTATGCGAGTGTACAACATGACGTCCACGCTTCTCTCCGCGGCGAACACGCCGCGCAACCGCGGCGTCACCGCCGCGGGTACGCGGCGTGTTCGCTGCGCGACCGCTCCGCGTTGAAAACGCTTGCAATCCGCCAGTGTGGCAAGGCACTAATGATTAGAGCGAATAATATCACCTTTTTTAAAAGCACACAATTGGGTCCTCTCTATTTAATCGCGAAATACCCATGGCGTAAGTTAGGTATGACGGTTTTATAACGTGTCTATTAATTTATATTATAGGTCGTCTTTACAAAAACTCTTAAATGCGCTTATGATAAATACTTAGTCTGCGAGTAAGTCATAAAGTCGATAGCACGTTTTACGACGCATTTTAAAGAGAAAGTTGTAAAATTTGAACCAAATGTGTGGTAAAAATAATACTTTATCCTTAAATAAATTGCCTTTTAAATATTTAGTCTATCTAAACGCTAAGATACTTTTAGTAGTTAATACCCGGATTTTCGATGATAAATAATTCGATGATTATTTTTGTTTATAGATTAGAGAGTATCAAAGTCACGTTATTTTGTTTCGTTGAGATAAAAAGCACTTTACACGCGGCAAGCTTATTTATTAACTTCATTATATTATTATTTAAAGAATAGTAGTCTTCGTAAATGAGGATCAGCTTATTAACGGAATTTTGAGTAGGTTGCAACTATAAATTATTAACCTAATAATTAAATTTTACCTTATGTATTTCTTTCTTTCTATTGGGCTAATGTTATCAATGACCTGGCCTTTCTTTATTAAAGCCTTAATATATTCGAAGAGGTATTACATATTTAACGATATAATAAAAATTCGTTATTATATACCGTAAAATATATTTTGAAGTCTTTTTCAGAGTGATTTAATTTTGAAAGTACATTTATGGCAACATCAATACCATATTCCGATAATATGGCGCGGAATTCGAGGTAGCTGTCAAATTATATGAATCCTGATTTGATTAAATGTGACGGAAACCTCACCCCGGGATTGCCTCGGGATTTATCAATAGGTATAATAAATTTATGTTTTATTAATTTCTTCCTTTAAAAATATTCCTGGACTATTTTTGGATAAGAAACTTGTAAGAAACACGATGAACACTTACTTAAGTCTTGAAAACTTAAATCACTACATTGTTATAAATAAAAGAAAAAAAAAACTTTTTAAGTCAAAATTTTTTTTTTTTTAATTTACTTCAAATGGAATATTCAACATATCTAGCCCGCTCAAATATCTTAATTTGAGGAAAGGCCTCATTAAAAGCCCTATTAGTTATTTGCATACCATCTTTTATTACATTGCTGTTTTTATTGGTGCTTTAAATTCGATAATATACAAAGAGAACTAGACCTTCATATGAAAGCAAGTGGCAAATATTACGGTGATTAAAACGGTTATCTCTGAACACTTGATATCCCTATTCTTCAGAGATGAATCACTTATTCAGGAACCGTTCGTCGACATATAAAACCCTTTTTCATGCACGCATGGCATCATAATACAAATTTACGCGCTATAAAAATGTTTAATGTAGGGTACTTGTGGCAATATAGCGTAAAGTAAAATATTACATGGTGGAAAACGGGTTCCTGTTTGGAAGGCTCTTGATTATTAAAGATTTATAAAGTGGCCCTCGAATCCCATTCAGAACATACATTATGTGTTAGTTCTGACTGGAATTCTAACCGGCGCTTAGGGTAGAGACACTGCCGAATGCGCCATCGAGTAAATCAAAATAAAATTATAATTAAATCTATTTGTACGAGTAGTACAGTCGCAAAAGTAGCTGCACATTTTTAGCTACTGTATGTACGGCCTTATTACCATGAAAATAAGGTTTTTGATGTTTAATTAATGTCATTGATTGTTGTTCCACATTCATATAGCGTAAGTTCAAATGAAACTAACTTTGAATCATTTTGGTTATCCTAGATCAGTTGGAAAACTGGTACACAGCCCACCTGATGTTAAGCGGCCATTGGGATCCATAACATTGAGGGACACTTCATCAAAAAGCGTCGCTCAATGTGCTGCTCCAATGTAGGCACCTCTGATCTTCGCACTTTTTATTTCAAGTGTACTGATTTCTTCTTCCTCTCGCCCTGTTCCCAATTTATTTGGGGTCGGCGCAATATGTTTTTCACTTTCATTCATCACTGTCGCTCGTCAACGAGGTACCCACTCCTTTTACTGACTCTCACATTAATATTGCCGGAACGCAGTCAAAGCTGATAAGGCGGCAGATTTCATTCACCGAGTTAATATTTCAGAATGAGATGTTGTCCTAAAGTATTATTTCATTCAGGTTGGTCCAAGTCCTGGTTTGAGAGCAGCCGATGACCTCTGGATGTCGCGGTACATACTCGCAAGACTGGCAGAGGAATACGGCACGGTAGCCACGTTCGAACCCCAGCCGGTACCGGATTGGCCAGGCAACGGCACATTTGTCTACTTTTCTACCAAAGACATGAGGGTGGATGATGGCATACTGTGAGTTGACCTTATGCCTATTGTATACTTGTATGTTGGGAACCATTTATTGTTTGACCATTTTTTTAAATTTATAATTAGATCGATTTTAATATTTGTAATACTACATATGTTATTATGTTGGATAAAAGCTCAAACAAAATGTCACTAGTGCTCTTTGTCCCACTGTTTATTACACAGTTTAAAAATGTTATTTTATGTTATCGTTCAAGAAGTAAAACCTGCTAACTGAATGTGGTGCTCGAATGAAAATGAGATTTTTAGTTTACGTAAAAAGTTTGCTGTATTAGTTTTCTCATACGAGAAATTAGTTTAAAGTTTAAGTTTTGAAGATAAGATACCACTTTGTGGTAGAATAGACGGTTTACCAAGAAAAGTATATTCTCACTAGCTAATGAATTTTACCAACAGAAGACCATAGATAGGGACTACTGATAATAACTGATTACGTTAACGAGGAGAAAAGCTAGGCTTTTCTCGCCGCTCTTAGAGACGCCAATTAACGCTAATCTCTGATTTACTAATTTTGTCCTTGAATAATTCCGTACCGCGCGTGAATAAGTTGATATGTCATTTTTGCGTACTTTTCAGGGCAGCCAATTTAAAGTTTACGATCTACTGGTAAATCGAAATTAATGATGATTACTTTTTTAACTGTTGAATTAAGGTTCTTTTAGGACCTGTTTTAAGTCTACGTTACAAAATAAATGTAATATTTGTTAATGCGCTTAAAAACAGACTTATCCAGTTGTTCACCGACGACTTATCAACTTATTCACTGAAGAAAGATATAAATTCAAACTGTAATTATTGAATTAAAACAAAAACCAAATGAAGTAATAACAAAGTTTAATTGCAGAAACCAATAAAAATCCTATATTCTTTTTGAATTTATGAAATTGTACCAAATAACAAGAAAAAAAAAATTGACATTTCAAAATTTCATAGTCTTCTGTATTTTCTTCTTCGTCATTGTCTGTTTTTATATTTTTATAAAATTAATGAAATGCTGGATCTTTTAGAGCCTTTATTCCCATTTGCCCCCACAAAGATTGCCACCCGAGGCAATGGGGAATGAAAATTCCCAGTTGCCTCTGGAGGCGACCGGGAAGTTATTGCCCCCACTTTAGCTTCGCTGTACAATGCTGCTGTCTTCCTCGTAAAGAATGAAAGCATGAAATAACTTATTCAAAACCTGTACCTTAGAGATGATATCATTTAGACTTAAATTATTGCATAGTTTTTTCTATGATTTCCTTTTATGAGTATATTTCGTGCTAATTGTACTAAGAAAGATGTATTATAGAAGAAAATACTTATAATATGAAAATCTTATAATATTATAAGAAACTTTTTACTCACGCATAAATCAGGCTCTCCTGTTTATAATAAACTATTCTAAAAGACTTAAAATTTTCAATAAGTTTAAATCACAGATAATCAACATTTCACATAATAAAATAGGGTTTTAGGATTTTAACTTCATAGTATTTATATAAATATATTTAAAATAAATAAAAATCAACCACCTTATTTCATCCATAATTATTATCATTCGTACTTGTGTGAACGAAAACTGAATGCGTGATGCATCTATGCGAAATTGGACTTTACATTGTGTCAAAGAACGCTATTTATTTTCTTACACGTTGAGTAGATAATCTGTACTGAACCATACTGAACTTTAGATTCAAGTTCAAAAGATTAATAAAGATTAGTTCTACGGAAACAACTTAATTAAGTTGGCCGATTAATCAATGATTGTACGTAACTAAATGAGACTCTGATTATATTAATAAATTTAAAGGTATACTAGAACTTTCTTAGTACAATTAGCACTAAGAAGAATTGCTCTCAGAAAATCAAAGGGAAACCTATGTATCAATTGATGTAGGTATTTAAAAAGTTGATACAAAATGACCAGTTTCTTTTTTTATATAAACATGTTTAATCATAAGCAATAAAAATAAACTATGATATAAATGATTCTTGTATTTTTATTCTTTCGCTTAAAATTTACTTACGTACCTGTTACTTTGATAACCAACTACAATATTAGAAAATTTCTATAGCCTAAATGATATCATCTCTAAAGGGTAGGTTTTGAATAAGTTATTTCATGCTTTCATTATTTACGAGGGAGAGACAGCAGCAATGTACAGCGAAGCTAAAGTGGGGGCAATAACTTCCCGGTTGCCTCCGGAGGCAACTGGGAATTTTTATTCCCCATTGCCTCCGGCGGCAATCTTTGTGGGGGCAAATGGGAATAAAGGGTTTCTCTTCATAAAAATAGTTGTTGTAATACAAAACACTTAAGTAACGTTCTTACAATAAAACCTTCGACAACGAGATACTCAATACAGACAAGTTCCGACACGATCTTTTGAATGAACGAACCGATTTTGAGCATGTACCTACAGATCTGCAGTGACTTGTAATATGAAAGCCATTCAAGTATAAACCTGCCCTACATGTTTACAATTGAGTTAAAATTACCAAAATGATGAAATCAAATCAAATTCTTAAAACGATGAAATGATTTTATTTTTATAAAAGTTAAATTATATGCATATTTGAAAGTATTGTCAAAGATAATAAACGTAACAATTCACGATTGGTTATTATATAAACAATAATGCTGTCCATTATAAAGAACTTGTTATGACTCGTGTGATTTTATTATAAAATAAAACTAGACAATTCGAAATATTCCTTAATATATCAACTTTTGATAGCGTGCTTAACTAGATAACTCGATATAATATGTGTGTGATTCGTACTCAAAGACGTTCATAACTTGATAACTGATTTTGTCATATTACACTCGCAAATCCACAAACGTATATGTTGATATATTAACTAATGCATGTTCTGACTTATGTTGATAAATCGAAATGCAATAATATAAACGCTGTCAATTAAGTATTATTAATTTGACATGTCGTTTTATCAAATATTTATGGCCAAAATTGTAGATACCCACTTATGTACGAAAGCAATAATTTGATTTTGTTTGAGTGTTTCGAGTTGAGTTTTTAATACCGGTAGGGTATAAGGTCACAGAAGCGTTTAAGCTAAAAAAAAAAAAAAACGACATTTCGAGTTATCAACGTATTCACGCGCGGTACGGAATTAGTCTTTATTTTTATGTTGTGAAGTACCATAGGATTTGCTATAATTGACATTAAAGTGAAATGACGTCTGAGTGCGGCAGTAAGACACTAAAATGTTGAACCACCGAAGTTGTGAATTGCGAAAGTTTCGGCGCAAATTTCGGAGAGAGAGAGAGAGAGCTTATATGCGGTTGTAATTAGTTCCACTGAACTTGTTTGGCGTAACACTAGGTTGCAATTTAAGGTCTCATTTTATAGAGAACTATGTGTCGGGGCGCTATGTGTCGGGGCGCTATATGTCGGGGCGCTATGTGTCGGGGCACTATGTGTCGGGTTGTAAAATTCCTCTATTAAAACAATGGCTGGGACATACGTCATACGGCCTACGTCATATGGCCTCTCCATTGACGTAATAATCATTGCACAGCTGCAAATAGTTTTCTATCTATGAGACGTTAAAGTTACCATGTTTGTATGAAAAAAGCCCAGTGGCCAAATTTTATGTTATGTTTATTACCATTTTACTTAATATGATGACCAACATAAACTCTAATCTCGAAGTATTTTCATGAAAAATATAACAGTTAATTGGTAACACAATTATTATAATTATATCAATCGAGGTCTAAAGTACTGTTACCGCCATCTGTTGGTAGAACATTTAACACCAACATTTTATAAATCGGGCACGAAAATTCTCAAGCTTTTGTAGTTTTACGATTAGTTTTCTCTTGTTACAGTGTGATAGAGCGTGCCATTGACAAGTTGGCTCGGCGTCACGGGGCTCATATTAACGAGTACGACGCGAACAATGGCGCCGACAACGCCCGACGTCTCACTGGAAAGAACGGCATGCCGCATATAAAAGACTTCACTGCAGGTAAACTTCTGATAATGGTTCTGACATTTCGACAAAACTCGGAAAACTTCACTTCGTATTGAAAAGGAGTATTAACAATGTTAAAAATTTACGATTGTAAACTTTTGTGTATATTCCGGTTCTTCTTCACTACATAAAATTATGTTAGTGGTTGCAATACTTTGTTAGACTAAACTCAAAACTGTTTGACTTTTTATAGAAACGGAGTATGTAATAATAATATAATAATAAATATCTCTGGACATTATTCATACAGCGCCATCTAGCCCCAAACTTACCAGACCG
This sequence comes from Mecyna flavalis, assembly GCA_949319885.1. Lineage (NCBI taxonomy): Eukaryota > Metazoa > Arthropoda > Insecta > Lepidoptera > Crambidae > Mecyna > Mecyna flavalis. Next base: position 11,063,943 of record OX439430.1, read on the forward strand.
ATACAAACAGACATGTTCATGCACACGAATGTTTGTACCGTGCGGGGATCGAACCCGCGACCTCTGGTGTAATAGCCGACTTCTCGATCATTACACCAAATAGCTCGTAAATGTAATAAATGTTGAAAATTGACGATTGAAAAGAGTAATTTTTGAGTTTCTTGACGGTTTTTTTTTTCACTGCAACCTACCCATGTGTTTTCAATTCTAAATTAACTCAAACTTTAACTTTGTATTAAATTGGATTGTTGAAAAATGTTAAAAATTTACGATTGAAAAGAGTAACTACTCAGTATCTTGCCCACCTAATAACATCAATATTACTTATGTACTGAAATTTCAAGGCCTATTTCATCACTATTCACGGACTCTCGTTAACTTATTGGATTATGATTTACGACAAAACGTTATTTTAAGGTTAAACGTTAGGGTAGGTAATATTATTTATTTTAAAGAATGTTATGAAACAAATATCACATAACATTCTTCGCCACATAACATTAATTCTATCCGAGATCTCGGTGTCCTAGGGGCTGTAGCGGCGGAGTAGGTATTTATAGCAGTCGGTATCGGAAATTTTCTTCTGAGTGCAGTATCTGTTACGTTAGTAACTATTTAATAATCTGTGGTCTTAGGTTAAATTCCCGGGTCGAGCGAACTTTTAGTCGGTTTTTTCGGGTTTGTGATCCGCATTTGGTAAGCGTGGTGACTAAGCCAGTAATATTTATCATTGTTAGAAGGATGGAAACCTTTGCCTTGCAGTGGGACATTAATAGGCAGATACTTACACTCCCTTTACACGTTTTAAAACTCACAAAACAAATAAAATTCTACAAACTATAAAAATAACATTCAAATTCAGATAAAGCTAATATTGTGCTATAAAATCATAATACTTTACGAGCACGAGTCCATCATAAATCATGATGAACATCTACGAAAGATTTATTTTATTAATGTAAACATATCGGTCATTCCTATCCACAGTACTAACCCGCATGTATTTGAAAACTAAATTCTTTCGCTCAATTGTGGTTTAAAATAACCTACCAGGCGGTTCCCAGATGTTACATATAATGATACCTGTGTTCATTAAATAATGACGTTTTGAAGTTTATTTATTGTAGAGTAGGTAACGCGTATGAATAGCATAACGAAATTAAAATAGGTGTACTGTACTCTACATGAGCAGTTAAAAAGATCATCATCATAGAAGTTTTTTACATTTATCCTGGAGACATATCGAAATAAAGAAGTTACATTTATCCTGGCGAAATATATCATTATAGTGATCTCTTACCCTTCGTTTTATTAGACGCTTATTTAGATACCTAAATAAGCCTTATGTATAATACTACATATATGCCCGGTTTTAGTTAGTTAAAAGTTCTACACAACTGTAGCGTATAACTCAATTTGTGAATGTATTCAATCTGGCCTTTAAATCAATGTAACGTTTCTGTAATTTCATTGATTTTGTTTAACTCGTAAATAGTGTCGAACGTCTATATAGTTTAATAGGTATGGATTTAACTAGAATATTTATTCCGACATATTTTTTACATAATGAAACCCATTTCAATTTTGTTTCCCTTGGGGACTAAATTGTCAATATTTAAATATCAAATTATGTATTTTTTTTCAAGCTTCAAATATCTCCATTTTGTTTTCCTTGGGGACTAAATTGTCAATATTCAAATACCAAATTACCTATGTATTTTTTTTTTCAAGCTTCAACATATCTCCTAATAACTGAGTCTGACTTTAAAAAGGATAAGCATCTCATCACCAGCCCGAAACGTTTATTCCATACTCCCTAAAGAGTCGAATAACCCATTTTTATTGCCCACTTTCCGTACCTATAGGACCTTTGCAAATATTCAAATTCCTAAAAGAAAATATCATGACGACACAAAGGCGAACTCTATTATTCGCAAACCTTATTTTAGAGTAATTTACAAACAAAATAGTTGTTTCAACCAAGACATGTAAAAGGGTCTTTGGAAGGTTTGTTTTCGCACCTTTGGGTATTCACAAAGGGTTGAACACGTCTTGTTAGCAAATGTGCCGAAGGAATGAATAAATCATAAATTAAATTACGCTGATGGCCCAAAAAACACGGCTTTCGATTGTTCGAAAGGTTTAGAATATTTCGAACATGGCTTCGTATTGTGTCCATACGTAGAATGATATTATTAATATGAACTATCATAAAAGGATGATAATAAATAAAAAAAACTTAATTTAAAGACTGATGATGACCCGCGATGTGCGGGATGGGTCCGGCCGGCTAACGGGTTTTTGGCGTTAACACCCACAAATTTTGCATTTAAAATTAATACAAGAAAGATTTAAAATACCACGCACCAACTTTACACTAAACCAAAATAAAATCATTGTACCGCGTACCTTAGGTAGGTAGGTATAAAAGCCTTTTTACACTAGGAGAATGCATTATCATATTAATACGACCCAACCTTTTGTGGTTGGGATGGGGGTACATGGAGTTCTTCGTTTCTCCCGCCACCCAGCCCTCTAATAAACACCTGGAAAATTAAACAAAAAAATAAACCTTACCTTTTATCCTCTTACCAGGTGTAGCCAACCGTAACTGCAGCGTTCGAATCCCTCGTCAAGTGTCAGAAGACAAACGAGGGTACTTGGAAGATCGACGTCCTGCAGCCAACGCTGACCCATACCGTGTCATCAGCATCCTGCTCCGGACTTGTATATTTGATGAGTAGTTTTAGACCATGGAATTACCAACTGCTGCTTTTTTTTATACAATTTTTACAGTTTTGACCCTTTTAACTGCAATTGGAATAAGTTAAATTTACGGTATCCACTATTCTGCCTCTAACAAATTAAGGTAATTTGGTGGACACACTGATACAACTTTTACTCGTACCTATAGCAGTTAGAAGACAAAATTGGATGGTCATAAATTCCCGTTCGTCCCACCAAGGAGTTCAGTGGGACGAACGGGAAGTGAAAATAAGAATTCCCGTTCGTCCCACCAAATGAAATGACAATCAAATTTGGTATGGGTAGTAAGAAATTACGCGTCAAGAAATTCTGAGCCATGTTCAATCAATTTTATTCCGGATTCGCAAAGGGATAGAAATATGTATTTAATCACACATTCATATACATAATATCATCACAATCATGTTTTGCTAATAAATAACCTATGGAAAAAATATCTTTGTTTTTTATTTATCAATACATATTTAAGGAATTCTCCTTCTAACTTATGGTATCATTTTTTGGGTCAATTCTGCAAATTCAAACAGCACACACACAAAAACACAGAAAAAGCCAAATGCAATAATCCAATGTAGTGAAAATCAGTTTAAAGACCTAAATTAGGTAAATCTCGGTAACGAGGGATTTAGCCGCGCCCCCATGATACAGTTCCATGATGGAACTACTGTTAATTTTTTTTATCACTAGTTCCATTATTTTCGAAATTTACTAGTACCATTCAGCCGGTTCTTCCCATGATGGAACTACTGTTAATATTTTTTTATCATCATTTCCATTATAAATGGAACTCGAAATAATAGAACTAGTGACAATGTTGACTTGACACTAGTGCCATTCACAGTTCCATGATGGACTGCCCCACCGTACCACCGCCCATACCCCACAAACAGGGTTGTGGGAAGTGGGAACTGACAAGGAGCATAATTTTTTAATATTATTTGTCAGTTTTTTTAATAGCATTAAAACAAGTGAAAGTCGGATAAACAAGTGAATGTCAGGAAAACAAATGAATGTCACGAAAACAAATGAATGTCGGAGAAACAAATGAAGGTAGAAAAAAATTGTCTAGTGATTTGAAGTATAAAAAACAGGTGCAAGCGATTTTCGACATTTATCAAAATAACAGAATTTAATGAAATAACAAAAGGGCAAACGTTTGGAAAAAAAACAACAAAATTGTAAATGTCGTTAAGTCGAAAATCGCTTGCATCTGTTTTTTATACTTCAAATCACTAGACAATGTTTTTCTACCTACACTTGTTTCTCCGACATTCATTTGTTTTCGTGGCGTTTATTTGTTTAACTGACATTCACTTGTTTTAATGCTATTAAAAAAACTGACAAATAATATTAAAAAAATTATGCACCTTGTCAGTTTCCCCCACTTCCCACAACCCTGTTTGTTCAGTGGTACGGTTTTAGACCCACTGTACCACTGGGCATAGCAACATGGGTATGGGCGGTGGTACGGTGGGGCAGTCTATCATGGAACTGTGAATGGTACTAGTGTCAAGTCAACATTGTCACTAGTTCCATTATTTCGAGTTCCATTTATAATGGAACTGATGATATAAAAATATTAACAGTAGTTCCATCTGTTCCTGCTCCGTAGTACACCTAGCAAGTTCAAATGGTACTAGCGTCAACTCAAAAATTGACACTATAGTTCCATTATTTCAAATTTAGAAAATAATGGAACTAGTGATAAAAAAATTAACAGTAGTTCCATCATGGAACTGTATCATGGAACTAATGTCAACGAACCTTAAGCTTCATCTTTGGATTTGTAATGACAATTGAACATATTAATTGGTTTTAGAGCAATGATTGTTTTAGAGGTATAAAAATCGCTTATTTTTTAACATTATATTTATAATTTTTTAAAGCATTTTGCCTGCTTAATGGCGATAAAAATATTAATATATTAGAAAAAAATCAATTTAATTTTGTCCTGCCTGATTCCTGGACAAATTGATTTTTTCTATTATATTAATATCGCTTATTTTTTCTGAATATGCTTTCGAAGAAATGATGATGGTATTTAACGTTTCATCTTTTAGATTTGATCTTATTTTGTTGCATAATTAGCCAATTAAAATTTATTTGGCTGTAAGTTAAAACCGAAATCAAAATTATTTTCCATACAAAATCTATAGAAAAGTCACGAGTTCTATGGGAAAGTTGTTAAATCACTTATTAATGAGGCTGTGCTGGGGGTGGGGTCTAATAAATAATCAGAACGTCTTCCGAGCCCATTTATCTTTAATATAGATTTATATATTTTTTAATCCCGCAAAGGCGCATGAGTTCATAATCCCGCATTTCTGATCCCGCAAAAAAGGTGCGGGATCCCGCGTCAGCAGGATTCGTCTATTCCACTCTAATCCATTGGTCAAATCCACTAATGGATTAGATTCCACTTACAAGTGCACTCTAATCCACTCCTATAAACTGACTGGGGACTGGATTAAAGTGGAATCGTCCAACGTCTCTCTTTTCCACTCTAATCCATCTCTATGGATTCCGTACTTGTATAACAACAGGGTTTTAAAAACATAGTTTTATATACGACCTGATTACGACCTATAGATATTTCAATAAACTTTGAATGTAAAAACAGCCAATTAATACACCCCTAGACATTAACCAGATGTGTAAAAAACACGATTCATTGCGTAAACATCCTAAGACTATGGATTATAGAAGGCAGTTAAAATTCAATCAAATCGTCTATTTACAAACATGTTTATGGGTCCGAGAACTACAAAAGAAGTATTTTACTATTTCCTCTTGATGAAAAGCCGCAGAAATATTTTTGCTCGATTCGAAAGCTATCAACGCGATTGTTAGGATCGCTTCCAACGTTTATAGTCTTTACAGTTATCGAGTTTATTACTTTCTCAACAACTAGCGAGATATCCGGTTACTACAAAGAGTGGATCGTTGCGATGTGATACTGATATTGTTGGGTGATTCAGGTTTGTAAATGAGTACAGATTAAAAATATATATATCGTGTTTGCGTGTTGCTTTGGCTCAGGAGGGCAACTGTGGCTCATTAAAAAAGCTGTCCTTCCAATCCGACCAACTAAACGGACCGAGCAGATTCATTGCGTAAACCTCAAATCGTCCATTAACAAACAAGTTTATGTATCCGAAAAAAGCAAAGCAACAAAAGAAGCATTTTTTTATTTCCTCTTGATGAAAAGCCGCAGAAATATTTTTTTGGGCGATTCGAAAGCTCGCGATTGTTGGGATCGCTTCCAATCCAACGTTTATTATTATTCTTCACAGTTATCATAAAGTTTATTACTTTTTCGACAACTAGCTAGATATCCGCTACAAAGAGTCGATCATAAATTATTGCGATGTGATATTGATATTGTTAGGTGAATCCTGGTGAATCAAGTTTGTAATTCACTTAGTAAATGCGTACAGATAAAAAAAATATAGGTGACAAGAGTACATAGTGGTAGTAAAATTAGCTAAGTATATTTCTAGATGTGATTATTATTTAATCCATACCCTCGTTCTTTAAAAAAAAATATTGGAACAGTATGTTGGTGGCGCGCAGGACGGCAGGACCAATCGATTTTGGGATACTTGGGTGAATTATAATATGTCTTGCAGAACGACGATTTTTTTGTTGTTGAATAGAATATTATTTTGAACCACTTAAACTAATTTAAAGCAGAACCATAGTTTTCTAAACACCTAATTTAAGACTCTTGACAAAGGTTGTTCTATGAATGCTATCTTGCGATAGGATCAAGGCCCTACCACCCAACGCTCACAGCTGAGGCCTGAAAGTTATAAATCTTTTGAGATCATTCCAAAGAAACAACCGCTGTGCTATCAATCTCCGTTTTGCAAGCCTAAATTTTCATATCTCTTCGTTAGTAATACGAGTAAAATAAGGTTCAATTTATAATGGCAATTATGTTGCCGCTACCTTGTAAGGGAATAATTAACTTTGATACAATTTATAGATCTTTTCACTCTGTTCACGTCCTACTTTAGCACGCTATAGGTAACGCTTTAAACTAACGTTATGAGTTATGCTAGTGGTACTCGTTTAAGTATTTTCTGATAAATAGGGTGAGCAATAAAAAGTTCAAACATAGCAGATTCTTATATTTAATCTTTTAAATCCTACTTAACTTTTTACCTATCACAATCAAATGGAAAATACTTTATTTTAAATTATTTACACTTTGTCCTCATAAGCTATATCTGTGAACTCGACGATGTTACTATTTGGAAATATGTACAATTCACTAACCCTCTCGTCGCCTATTGGAATATCGTTTCCATTAGACAACCTTTTACCCGAAAAATTTCTTCTGCTAGTTCCCTCGTTATTCGAAAATATGTTACTGTCATGTGTGTTATTGTAGTCGTCCGGTTTTGTAAATCGGAAGCCATTTTCTTTAAGGTTGTTCTGATTTCGTAAGCAGTGGCAAGGGTTTCTCGCGGGGTTTTTGAGGTTGTCAATTGGAGTGAGGTTTAAGGATTTCCTCGCAGTGTATACACTCCTATCGTTTGTCGATCGAAAAGAAAGAATTCGAGTTCTGTATGACATCCCATCCTGTAATAGAAAATCATGCTTAGAACATCTGTACTTTTCGGAAATATTTTAAAAAACAATTTTAGTTAATAGCAGTGCTATGTGACTTCATTAAATTTGTTTCAATACCACCTAGAGCTCGATGGTTTAGTCCTCTACACTCGTCTATTGATTATAATTTTGCATGCATAATATTATCAAATTAATTGGATATGTTATAAAATGGTGAACTGGTTTGATAGGGAATTATGCAACAGGATTTGAATCCTACCCTTCCTGTGTGAAAAACGTGTTTCTAGATGTTTTATTTATGCTAAGGTCAAGTCAAAACGTGCCCCATCATTTTTTGCTAATTTCATTCGTGTTGTTTATGCAGCGTCGTAAACTGGCATAATTTGCATAATAGATTGCGCTGTGTAAAATGTCTTTGGAAAATATGTTAATGAAAATGAAGATTTAGCAAGACAGTGAATAAATACCTCGTAACTGTCATTAGCAAATCTGGTGGGCTGTTTTCCAAATGTAAACCGCTGTTTAAACTCTTTCTTGAACTTCTCCTGTAACAAAAAAACATAATTTCAATTAACACGGTTTAATTTCTCAGTCATCTGACACTTTTTTATATACTAGTTTAGTTGGCAGACAGGTATACAGCCTACCTGATGGTAAAGGGCCACTGTGGCCTATTCCATTGAGGGACACTTCTCTGTGCTGCCACACTGTAGACTCATCTGATTTTCGTACTTTTGATTTCAAGTGTCTGGCTCCCATATTAATATTGTCAGAACAATTACTTTTCAAGATTTAAATCTTTGTTTTCAAGGGATTATGTCGTGGGTAAATATCTGTTAATAGTTGTTGCTTATCTATTGCGCTAACCTGTTCATTTGCACTGGACGAATAATAATGGGTATAAATTAATACCCATTCTTATTCGACAGATAAATAATAATATTTTAAGGAATAGTATTTTTTTGATAAAGTACCTACATTTTTATAGAAATAGCTAAGTAGAATAATGGTTCCACATCGGACTTACGACTTCATTTGACGAAAATAAAAAAAGGGATATACTTCACAAACTGGACCTGACAGAGATATGATTAATGTACAAGTAAGGAACGAAGCTTTTCGACTAAAAATTACTCCTGAGTAGAATGTGTTATCGAGTAAAAATTCTAGTAATAAGTGTACCTATTTACTTCAATGAAATAAGTAGACTACATTTTAGTTACATGTACTTGTAATCTGCTTTAAATATTATTTTAGAAATCAATGATTTGATTTTTTATAATTTTTTTTATTTGTTAAGCTTGTTGTAAGGGTAATCAACTATTAAGTCCAGTTTCGTTGTTTGTTTTATGTTCAAATGAAGTTAAATAATTATATATCTTGTGGTCTATAAATATAAAAATAGTGATGATTTTTAAGTTATCAATCTCCATTTTCTATTGGCATGAAGTCTGAGTTTCGAAGCTTAGGTTTATTTAAATAGTGTGATAAAATATGTAAATAACAGTTAAAAAAACTGCATGCTACCTAGAGGCTTAGAGCCCATACTATATGGGCTATTAAGGGTTGTGAGAAGTGGTTTTTGTTTTTTAAATTAAAATAAGAAATTATGAGGCGTAGTAGATCTGACGTTACGTTTCTGCGATTAATTTCTATTATAGATTAGCGAAGCGTAACTTAGTCTTTCCGGTTCCGGTTCCGGCTGTCAAAGTAAACGGTCACGTATCTGTTTGTGGAGATAAATAATCAAATTTAAACTGGAATATTCTCGCCTACAATAGCAAAACAGTGACAAAAGTGCTATTCAGTGTGTGTTAGTGCCAAACACAAAAAGTGAACACACGAAATTAACATTCTAGTGTTTAAATCAACATCAAAAACCGAAATCATTTTGAGGTTATAAAGTGCACCAAAGACAAACGTCAGAATCATAGAGCAACTGTCAACAATCAAGCTTACGTCAAATTCGACGCGGTCCGAATCTCCATAATAACAATTTAGGAAATAAAATAACAACAAATATAAATCATGACTCAATTCCAACAACTGTTTGATAAAATTAAATTAGAGATGCAAAGTCAAACTCGGGATATATTGACACAAATAGACGAAAAATTAAAGCCGTTAAAACAAGAAATAATGGATTTACAATTGGAGAACACAGAACTTAAAGATAAACTTAAAATATCAGAGAAACATCAAAGGAAAAATAATATTATAATCCACGGACTACAGCAGACCTCTAAAACTGAAAATCTTTTGGAATTAGTGAAAGAAAAAGTCGAGAGGAACCTCGACATCATTTTAGAGGACCGTGATATAGATAAACTGCAACGCCTAGGGAAACACGACCCCCAAAAAACGAAACCTCGACCGATCTTGATCACATTTGTAAATAATTGGAAGAAAACAGAAATAATGAAGAATAAAAAGAAGCTGAAAGACATGTACATTACCGAGGATTACCCTAAAGAAATCCTAGACAAACGCAAACAACTGCAGCCACAAGTAAAAGAAGAAATAGAGAAGGGAAATATCGCCTATATAAAATACGACAAGCTCATTGTAAAGAAGCCACAAGAAAATAGAGAGAAGAGGAAAAGAGAAACTTCCGACTCACCAAAGGCACCATCAGAAAAGAAAACTAACAAGAAAGCAACACTGAACAACCCTTCACCTACATTACCCAAAACACATACTAGAGAAATCATAAGACCTAACATACTAAACTATGTAGAAAGAGCAAGCTCCGATACACAAATAAATCTCTCAAAAAACTAAATATGCCCCCGGACCACCGGAATCAAACGATAAATACACCAACAACTAATTATATATACAAACAATCAACAAAATGTCTTCCACCACGGCTGGTCCCCGCGGAAGACTTAGACCATCACCCTCTAACAAGAATAAAAAACAGAAGGAATGAAAACAAGTTATACATAGCAACTCTAAATACCAGAACTTTACGAACATCAGAATCTCTATCAGAACTTGAAGAAGCATTGAAAGACCTAAAATGGGATATTCTAGGAATTAGTGAAATGAGAAGAGCAGGAGAATGTATTGAAGAGCACCAGGACTTCGTATTATTCAACAAAGGAGACATCAAAGGACAAGGAGGGGTCGGATTCATAGTTAAAAAGCACCTCAAAGAACACATAATAGAATTTATTGGAATTAATGACCGAACTGCCATACTAAACATCAAATTACCTAGCTCCAAAAAAACATGGACAATTATCCAAGCCTATGCTCCTACGGAGCAAGCAGATGAACCTAAACATGAATCTTTTTACAACGACCTATCCCAAGCTATTACAAGTAATTACTCAAAAAACATAATTATACTAATGGGAGATTTTAACGCGCAAGTGGGAATAAAACAATGTAAAGAAGAATATGTGTTAGGAAACTTTGGCTATGGCAAAAGAAGCAAAAATGGACAAAGACTGGTTGAATTCTTATTAGAACACAATCTAACCCTCCTAAATAGTATTTTCAAGAAAAACCATAACAACAAGTGGACCTGGATCTCTCCAGGCGGGAATAATAGAAACGAAATAGATTACATTATAAGCAGCCACCCAAATCTATTTACAAACACAGCAGTTATATCAAAATTAAACTTCAATACCGACCATCGCATGGTAAGGGCGTCACTCAAGACTATACCACCCCAAAGATCCAGAAAGTTTACTATTCACGATACACTCTCGACATGCAGCACAGAACCCAACAAAACAATGAAGAATTCCTTGGCAATACTCAGCAGAGAACTATTAGAAACGGATGCAATAGATGTAAAAACAAGTTACAATGAACTACAAAACAAAATTACATGTCAAAGAGACCAAAAAAGGACACATAAATACAATTTAAGTAATTCAACACTACAACTTATAAAAGATAGAAAAAGTTTACTTGACTGCAAAATAAGGAAACAGAACATCCAAAAAATAACTGACTTAAGCAAAAAAATCAAAGAAGGCATCAAAAAGGATAGGAAAGCCAAAAGGTTGCAAACTCTAGAAAAACATATAGCGAGGACAGGAGGAACTAGAAAAGCTCTAAAAGAACTCCGAGAATCAAACCAATGGATCCCGAAATTGAAAAACAACCAAAAAAACGTAACAGGCCGAAAGAACATAAATAAAATTGCAACAAAATTCTACAGCAATCTATATTCCAACCAAGACACCACTACACATGTAAGTCGAGAAACCCCAAATTATGACCCGCTCTTAGTGAACCCAGAACCTGACATACTACCCAGTGAAACGAGGAAAGCTATACTAAGCCAAAAGTTAGACAAAGCACCTGGTCCTGATAAAGTTACAAACGAGCTATTGAGAGGAACCATAGAAGAACTAGTCCCCATTTTAACTAAAATCTTCAACGGCATCCTGAGATCAGAACAGGTTCCAGAACAATGGGAGACATCCCACATCATTCTCATACACAAGAAAGGACAAAAAGACGACATAGGGAACTACAGACCAATAAGTCTGATGTCTAACATATATAAAATTTTCTCCAAAATTATTTTGAACCGAATAAGCAACACACTTGATGAAAACCAACCGAAGGAACAAGCCGGCTTTAGGAAAAACTTCTCCACGATAGATCACATTCACACAGTCAAGCAAATTATGGAAAAATATAATGAGTACAACAAACCGCTATATATGGCTTTTATCGATTATTCTAAGGCATTTGACAGCATTAGCCACACAGCCATATGGGAAAGCTTACAAAACCAGGGAATCCCGACAGTATACATAAACATCATTAAAAATATTTACTCCAACAGTAAGGCAAGAGTACAACTGGAAACCTTGGGTGAAACATTCCAAGTAAAAAGAGGCGTCAGACAGGGTGACCCGATGTCCCCAAAGCTGTTCTCGGCGGTGCTGGAAACTATATTTCGAAAGCTAATCTGGGACCAACATGGATTAAATATAGATGGCCAAAAATTAAACCATCTTAGATTCGCTGACGATATTGTTTTGTTTGAAGAGCAACCAGAGATCTTAGAAAATATGATACAGGATCTAAATAAAGAGAGCGAGAAAGTGGGCCTATCTATGAATATTAACAAAACGAAGCTAATAACGAATTCAAACAAATATGAAATAAAAATTAAAAACCAACCTGTTGAATATGTAGATGAATATATCTATTTAGGACAAATCATCTCACATACAGACACAACTACAAAAGAAATCAAAAGACGAATAGCTAACGGATGGAAAAGATATTGGTCACTGAAAGAGATTATGAAATCCACAGATCTTAGTATTGGTATCAAAAGAAAGGTCTTCAATACCTGCGTTCTCCCATGTATTACATATGGCTGTGAAACCTGGGCTCTTACGAAACATCACAGAAACATGTTGGAACACTGCCAAAGAGCTATGGAACGAAGTATGATAGGTATTAAGAAACAAGATAAGATACGAAACACCGTCATAAGAAGTAAGACAAAAGTCACAGATGTACTCACTAGAATAGATAGTTTGAAGTGGAGATGGACTGGGCACATGCTGCGCGGTACACAGGAGAAGTGGAGCAACATCATTACATACTGGTATCCTAGAGATGGGAGAAGGAACAGAGGAAGACAGAGCAAGAGATGGGAAGATGAACTAAAACTAACGGCAGGCCCAAAATGGAGAAGGGTTGCTAGAGACAGAGTACAATGGAAATTGTTAGAGGAGGCCTTTGCCAAGAGGCACACTGAACTCAGAGATATTTTGTAACTAAAGAGACAACCACAATATAAAGAAAGAAGAGTTCAGGATAAGAGGCTTATTATTATTAACTTAGTCTTTAAATTTTGAATGACCTGAGTATAGATCACGACAAAGTGGCTTAGATTTTAAAAACTAGTGGTAGTACTTGTGTAAATAGGAAAACATGGGGCCCGGGCATAAAGCCATAAATAACAGCTATGGTTCAGTTTACACGCCCATTTACGCTTGGTTCTAGCCCCTAGGGGCGGAAGCGGAACAGGAATATGAAAGTCGGGCAAGTTTTACGTTGCTATCAAAGATGCAATTTATTAGGGACAAGAAATAATTAAGACAACGTGTATAAATACGGAAGTTTAGAATATACAGGTGCTCTTTTTCATATAAAGGATGATATTTTATTGTTTTCAGACGTCACACGTACACAAACATAAAGTTGAATTACCATTACTATTTAATTCGTTACATTTTTTATATGCTGTTTTACGTGTAAACCTTAGTATAAACAACTTCTAACAGTTTCATGGCTAAGGCTAAAATCAATTTATTAGTGGGGTATCAATGCAAATCTAGAATTGCTTACAGGAAATCCTCAATTGAGTTGTAGATAAAGTAATAACCTGATACTAAATTAACTGTGACGTGTACTGCAGTAGAAAGGGGCTGACTCGGCAAAGTTTTTGAAGGATTAAATAAAAGGGATTACACATTATGAAGGTAGATCTTAAATCTGAATTTATTTATCAACCGCGGTTTTCATTCAAGGGCTTCAAACTTCGCACAATAATCTGATTATTTATAGACACGTGTCTTACTCCGTTGTTCTTGTTAATAAAAATATATAGGTACGCATATTTTTATAAATTTCTTTCAGCCTTTTTTGCATGGTAATCCCAAAATGTTTAATGTAACAAAATAAGAAATGCTTCAGAAAATAATCTATATTCAAACGACTCCACTTTTTCAGGACAAGGTTTTTTAATGTTGGCTGATTTGGGCAGTTACAAGGATGACATCATTATTTATGTCTTTAATAATTATATATTAAAAAGTTTCATTTGTAAAAAATTACGAATCCAGTATACTGACACATATAAAAATATTATAAAAAGGCATAATGGATAAAGATTTTTTTTATTGTTACAATAAATTAAAGTCTATTTAATATTGCAAAAAGTATTTTCCACAAAATGTCCACATAATATATCATATCAAATCGTTTCGCAAGAGTTAACAAGTTAAATAATTCGATAACGTACTAATATAATAAATATGAAGACATTATTACTCTTCACTATTCCACATCATTGCTTTATTCTGTTGTAACGAGAGATAAATGAAAGTTAGTTCTAACAATGATTCTTCGCAACGTTTTTCATCTAAAAAAAAAGCTTCATGGGCCCAATTAGGCAATTTTCTTGTAGAAATTTTCGTTTCGTACATTTTTGGGAACAGACTCGTTGGAAAAGTCGCATAAAATTCAAATAATGAGTCATAATACATTAGGTAACTCGTGAAGACACGTGGAATGAGTTCATGCACAAAAAAATATTAACTCAGTTTTTAATAGTGGTCCTCATACCTAACCTTACTATTAACAATTTCTCTTCTATCTCTAAGGTGTTAGTTTTGTTGGAACTCCTAACGATGATGGATGTGTGGCGTAAGCTAGCTAGAAAAATATGTTTCGTAAACACTTTACCAGTAGATCCGAGGTAGATCATAACAAAAGCGGGTATAAAAATAAATTCAACTGTGGCGTGCCCATAATGTTAATTGTCTTTTGACTTACGAAACTACGTGTTGAGGCAGAAATAACATTCTATCCATCAGTTATTTGTAGACGTTGGTAGAGTTATAAGATTAATTGTCACCGACAAAATACTGCGGTTAGTCTTTTGCTTATTTACATAACGCAACACAAAACTGATAGCATGTAAGACATGAATAGAAATTTTAATCATACCCTGAGTAGTGTTTTCTCTAATAAAGAACAATGCTCAAAAAAAACCCAGGTTGGAATCAAAAGAAAAGTATCTCCAATTATTGGTAATAATATGTAATTAAATATTCCATAGGGGGCATCATCGAAATCAATGGCGGTATGTGTGAAATTGCTATTCAGATTTTTCAGGGGTCAAATAAAGTATCAGTTAAAGGGAGCAGTAAACAGATACAGTTGCGGTTTAAAAGTGTATAAAATGGCAATATCTAACATAATTATATTATATAATTGTGTATAATTATTATTATTTAATATAATTAAGCGAAACAGTTTTTTTGTTTTTGGAAACGCCCTTATCTCAGAAACTACAAGACCGATTCTAAAAATTTTTTCACCAATGGGAAGCTACAACTTTACTGAATAAGTGCTAAAAAAAATTTTTTTAATAAAAATATAGAAAAAAAATTTTTTTTTGCACGTATTATTCAGTAACTATGTAGCTTCCCATTGGTGAAAAAAATTTTAAAATCGGTCTTGTAGTTTCTGAGATTAGCGTGTTTACAAAAACAAACAAACTGGTACGCTTTATTTTATTGAATAATAATAATAATATACAATTAAATAATATAATTATGTTGGATATAGCCATTTTATACACTCTTAAACCGCAACTGTATCTGTTTACTGCTCCCTTTAACTGATACTTTATGTGACCCCTGAAAAAGTTGAATAGCAATTTCACACATACCGCCACTGATTTCGATGATGCCCCCTATGGAATATTTAATTGCATATTATTACCAATAATTGGAGATACTTTTCATTTGATTCCAACCTGGGTTTTTTTTTCATACTAGATGAGCATTGTCCTTTATTGGTTTATTGCTACATACTTAGACTCTGTACCGTGTAATTTTAATCATACGATAGGATTTACAAAGCAAACACCTCATAAAGAATCAGCATTTAGCCTGTAGAGTAGTGATAGTGGATGACAAATTGGTTAAAAATAAAAACAAAATATTTCAATATAATTTGTTTGTTGAAAAGGGCGACTGAAAACGCTAGAAGATAATCTGATTCTATTATATCTTGATCAAGGGTCTGGCCGGAGCTGGATTTATCACATTCATAAATGGTGTTCAAGCTGATTTATTTACGACACGTCTTTGAAGTAGAATCGGCCCCATTCGTCACTGCTTGCTAATTTTGCTTAGCGTAGTAGGTTAGGACACTAACTAAATACTAAACTACAGTAATGGAAGCTAGTTTTTTTTTTATTAAGACGTAAAAAAAAACAAGTCTGCATTCGTACAGTACTATAGGCATCTACTGGGGTAGCTACAAATAATAGTGGGGGCAGCAGACGGAAACTAATGGGGCAGACGGAAGTCGGGAATAATCCAACATTACTTACGTTATAGATTGCGTAGATGAAGGGATTGTAGCAGGAGTTGCTCATCGCCAGCCAATCAAAGCAGAAGAATAGCACGTTGATATACCTGTACCTGTGAACAATATTGTTTTTGTCAACCCTTTGTCTTTAAGTTCATGTTGCAACGAAACTATTTTTACTATACATTTCTTCAAGTTTCTTGTGACTTTGATTGCTATAAATCGATTGATTTAACATTATCTATCTTCTTTTTCCGAGCGCTTTGTCCCTAGGGTACGGTTGCACCATGGTCCAACATTTGGCAAATCCAGCTATTACATTGGAGCAACTGCTATATGACCTCTGTAATCCTTAATAAGGGAACTAGACCATTTGGATCGTGGCTACACATCCATTCAACCCTTATATTCAACTACGCAGTTTTCCTGGGCGATTTTTCGTGGTCCTACTAACTTGTCCTACTAGTAGGACCACGAGGAAGACCTATTTCTGTCTGTCCTACTATGTGTAGAATAAAAATTGTACCTTCTGTATATGAAACATAGCGAAACATAATATACAATCTCTGTGTATGCTTGCCACTTGCCACTTTTATGTGATTAAAATCTCTTTTATAAAAACTGATAGTCAATAACGTCATCTGAATGTCGGGAAAACAAATGAATGTCGGGGAAACAAATGAATGTCGGGAAAACGAATGTCGGGAAAACAAATGAACGTAGGGGAAACAAGTGAAGGTAGGAAAGCATTGTCTCTTGATCTGAAGTTAAAAAAACAGGTGCAAGCGATTTTCGACTTTATCGACATGTACCAAATGTCATCTAAAACCAGCCGTTTAGGAGTGATTGAGTAACAAACATCTAGACTTTCGCATTTATAATATTAGAAGGATGTGAATATTCAATGTTAGTTACTTATAGCATCCTTGTTACACTTTCAAAGTTTTTACCTTTGATGAGCACAATTAAGTATTACCTAAGTCCTAGTAGTGCAAATTTCAAACAACAGCTATTGTTTTCGAAGTTTCCTGTTGAACAAGAGATCTCTTAGGTTAACATACAATTAGTGTTGTTGGAGTTGGAGGCACATACACAAAGAGAGTGCAATAAAACTAGTACTAATACTACAGTCAGTATTTAAAGTTGAATAAAATTCTACACGATTTAGAATTAATATAATGGTTTATGGCTTATAAATTGGGACTTTACCGGAGACTACCTTATTCGACTACAAAACGACAGACAAAACTACGACTACGTTTCTGTCTTTTTGTAGCTTGTTTTCAATTTCGAACTCCGGGACAGATTTCTAAAGCCTATTGTTGAATAACTCTCTTTAGAAAACTGAGCTTAAAATCTTTATTTCTCGACACAATGTTTCCACCTACTATGTTGTACTACTAAATTGTGTCATGGGTATGTACCACTCTGTTCACCATAAGTTGTCCTTTAGCCGCTATATTGGCAGCATTGCCTACGCTTTGTAAATCTGTCAAAAAACAGATTGAAAGTATTGAAAAACAGTAGTCCCAATATAGCGGCTAGGGGACTTCTTATCGTGAACGAAGTGTATGTAGTTCACTGTCGTTTAGTTTTTAAAATGGGTATCACAATAGTTGAAAGAAGTTATGTTTTTTTTTTAAATTTGCAATTTTTACTGGCAAACAAAGAGTGTGAATAGCCTTTATTGCCCGTGGTCCCTGTGATCACAGGGACCACGGGTAATAAAGGGTGAATAGAGACATTTTGTCTTTCATTTATTGCGCGATTTCCTGAGAGAGGCAAAAGTTTCGACACCGAGATTCCAACATTCGAAAACATAACTTCCAGCTTGCGCTCACAGATGTCACTGCGGACTTGTAAGTTATAAGTATTAGCTGCGAGTTGAATTTGAATCTAGACTTAGTAAAATATGTTTCATTTATTTAAGACCTGTAGGATTACTTGCATATAGAGTTCAAGTAACGATATTTATTAATGTTAATGTTTAAGTTCTTATTCACATCAATATAATTATTACATATTTTAAGTATTTTCAATCTTCTCTCCATCCATTCATTTCGAGCTTTATGTTTGTTATATCGCATATCATCCACTATTAAACGCATACCCTTCGGTTTTTGGCCTAAATCCTTCTTAAAAGTTCTTTGCTCGATGAATAGATTTTCCTTTCTCATTGTAGGGAACATTATCTAACATTGCTATTGAGTAAACGTTTGTTAGAATAAAATATCCCCTTTCGTTGTAAGGTACTTTTTTTCTCGGAATGCGTTTAAGAACCATGACCGCTGGCTAGCTAAACCTGCGGCCGTGTGTGGGACTCTAGTCTAAGGGGTTCCTCATGACTGTCCACAAAACTCCCCCGGTTTCCCTCTATTCACCTATTTGGGACGAGTTGGTTGGTTACGTTTATAAGGTACTAAAGTTGTGTAGCCGTATTCTGCTGAAATGATTTAACCTCTAAATTACTGAGTTCCCAATGTAAAAGGGGGGCCGTTACATATTTCTTCCAACTGCACAAAGACCCATTTGCAAGTTCATAAATGAGAACCTATAACTTTAAAGGTCGGTAAATTTCGTTCATCATCATTTTTTGAACGTTGAAATTTTGAATAATATTCCATCGTTTCTTTTGCTTTGAAAATGTTTGCGATGCTCCTACGAAAGAGGCCTACATTAATACTCTCTGATATTCTCAGTGCCTATTTCCTCCTTTAGCGCTCTTTGTTTTTCCTTTATCACCTGAAGATATCCTTTTTTATGGAAATGTAAGCCTATTTATTACAATGGAACAGAAATGAGATTTCGAACTCAGATATTGTATACTGGGCCGAAAAAGTACGAATAATCCAAAAGCCGAGAAAAACAAATAGTAAATACAAAAGTACCTGTTTTATATATGTGCGCATATTATAAGCCCTTTGATATTAATAAAAATTATAACATTATTATTTAAAAATCCTCTATCAATTTTCAAAATACAATTGGACATCTGGTAATAAGGTAGTTAAATGTAAATAAACCGAAAATTCATGTGTGTAGTTTGTTTTATGTATATGTATATCTATACTAACATTATTCAGAGGAAAGATTTGATTGTTTGTTTGTATTGAATAGGCTCCGAATCTACTGAACCGATTTGAAAAATTCTTTCACAGTTGTAAAGCTACATTATACCGGGTACTTTTGATCCAAGTGGGGTGAAGGGGGGAAAATTATTGACAAAAGAAATTGCGCGCGGGTGAAACCGCGGAGGCGACCGCTAGTTTCTTATTAATACTTACTCATTGATTGACGGAAAAAAGGACTGTAGTAGCATGTAGCTTTGAAGGGGAAGCCAGCAGAGCGCGAATAATGCTACCACCAGCACCAACATCTTAATAACCTGAAAAAAATATTTTATTTATTGATTTGTAAAAAGCTAAAAAAAATTATGAGAATGATTCATGTGGACCTTTAGACACAAATAATTATTTGAATACATGAAAATCTCCCATTAAAGTAGGTGATTCAAGCATAATACTTTAAAAATAACTAAGAGCTAATTGCCAACAACCAAGGCATCTGAAAAAGTCCAAAATACTAACTTTCAAGAACTCGTAAAAAAACGAATTTTCTTTCTAAAAATTCTTAAGTCATTTGTGGCCCTGTTTCAGCTAATCACCCATCTATTAACCCTTAATTGTTTTATTACAAACAACAATTAACAAATTAAATAAAACCCGACGAGAGTACCTTTATATTTTTACAAAGGCTCACGTTGATTAATTACTTTATAAAGTTTTGGTATTCTGAGATTTCTCGCCTTGGTTCAAAGGCCTTGCTATTTTTATTGGAATACTTTTGAATTTAATATTTTTATTTAAAAGTCTTTTAATGAAATGAAAGTGTTCTAAATTGTAAATTTTGATGCAATAATTGAAGTAACCCACCAATTATTACGTATTAACCATCGACCTCACATATGTAGTACATTATTATGTGAAGGGACGCTCGAAACCATTTTGCTACCACAATAATTCATTAAAAATAATAACTGGGTAAAACTATGTATTTTACTATCTTTATTAAACATTTAATTCAAATTCGAAAACAATCAATGGCTACTACATTCTTTATGAACATAATCATCATAATATTATCGATATCAGCGTATTATCGTCGTTCCTACATTAAGTTAAGTAAACCTTTGAAGAATTTGTCATATACATATAAAGTTAGAGGTAACATGTTTACCCATTAAACAAATGAGTAACTGTGTCTCTGTAATTAATAAGTCAGCTGACACTTTTTCGTTATACATAATTTTAATAAATTTTCGTTGAAAATACTGCAACCAACCCGGGGAGCATATTTAACATTTTACCAAGAGATAGCCCTGTAAGGCAGTTCATGCTTCTAATTAAAAATGCGGGAATGTTGCTCCTGAAATGCCTTACGTAGTTTCTTTGGGCGGAAACTCGCTTAATTAATGTGCAAATTGGCATTGAATGTCAGCTAGTGTTTGTGAATATGCATATAAAATTTGAATGCGTAGCTTGTTCAGGCCTGTATACAGGTATACCAAGTCGCCAAGTGGCACTTTCATGGAATAAGAAACCATATCATAAAACTTTTTATCATACAAAGTTAAAATACTATTAAGACCGAGCTCTTTAAATAAAGAGAAAAAAAAAGTTAAATAATTTAACGTTACATTTGTTTTGTACGACCTTAAACCTTAAAAATTAGAGTTGCCCATCGATAGTCCACTATCGCTAAACTATCGATAGTCTATCGATACTATCGATAGCCCAAATCCAGGCAATACTATCGATAATATCGATACTATCGAGCAACAATACTATCGATAGTATCGATAGTTTTTTAACTATCGATACTATCGAAAGTTCCGATACTATCGAAAGTTTCGATACTATCGATAGTATCGATACTATCGAGCAACAATACTATCGATAGTATCGATAGTATTGCTTACCCGCGATAGTATTGCCTGGTTTGGGCTATCGATAGTATCGATACTATCGATATTATCGATACTATCGATAGCACTATCGATATTGTTACTATTTTTCAAGGTCAACTATCGATAGCGAAACTATCGATAGTTGGGCAACTCTGTTAAAAATTGTATTATACATGGCAGTATACAAACGTGCTTATAACTTTTTTTTGTGTGAGACTCGGGACTAAAGACTTTTAAAATAAATGTAAAATGTAGTTAAAATAATGTTCACGTCGCACATAGGTAGATTTGACCGATTTAGGCGGCCAAAAGTCGAAATATTGAAAATCACCACACAAATAAACAATTGACACCATTATGTACCTAACATTCCAGGGCACCTACCCTGATAATTTTAAACTTTTAGCTAACGACTGTGCAAATCTACAGGTAATCGAAATCAGGTCGTCGCATGCAGTGTACGTATCGGTTCCGGTGCCTTCAGTTTAAGTGGTGTTATAAATTGCAACAAAAAAAAATCGGCATACTTTTGTGTAGTGAATGCAATGGATTCCTATAATTCAGGTAAGAATCTATTGATTAATTAAAAAAATATGAAAAATTTTGTCAGTTTACTGTATCTAACAAGCATTTCAACGTAACACCTTTTTTCTTAGCAATTTTTTGTAAATTTTATTCTTCAAAAGACATTTTGAAATACTTCCCCGGTCTTCCCCGGTATTCTTTATATGACAATAATTTTGGAATATATTCAAAATAAAATAACAATAACAGTTTCTGCCTAATAGCGCCTATCGCTAAATAAGAGGAAATCGAAGTTGTCAGGGTAAAAACTCTAAAAACCGTTTATTTAATTAATATTTCTTATTAGTAATTCCTTTTCTTTTTGTTACAGAGTCTGCCAATGTCTCTGGTGTTACAGTAGTGACTCGCAAATATTTATTTCAGAAGATGATGAGACAGAATTTACCAAATATAAATGTCAAATGTAATTATTTAGAAAATTATCTTATTGAGTACTAATAATTAGGTATTTGTCAGTTTTAGTTAATTTTTTTTGTGAAATGACCATATAATGTTATTTATATAATTATTATTGTAGTAAAATCATTGTGTTATTTTTTTAAGTTACATTTTTTATGTTTTTCTCTTTTTTTTCTTTTTTGTGTTTTTTTGAAAATAATAATTATTTTCAATAAAATCCGACGTATTTTTATTATAAAAACCAATTTAAAAAAAAATTGACGCCAAAATAATTTTGGCCGCCTAAATCGGTCAAATCTACCTATGTGCGTCGTATAACGATACAACCAATTTATTGCGATCGTACAATAATTGGTATTGTCATTATGTGTTTGTGATTTTAAAAATAAAAAGCAGCTTACTCCAAACACTGAACCTTACATTTTCTATTCTAATGAGTGTTTAAAAAGTCTTCCAATATAAAATCTGAATTCAGAAACACGAATTAAGTATTTGCCTGTCCTAATTTTGGAAGCCAAAAAATGTGTATCTTCTGTGTGCCAATTTTCAAATAATAATAATAATAATAATAAGCGTGTTGGCTTTGGCCCCACGCATGCTTCAAAGGACCGGGTCCCCATGGGCCCGAGATCTTAAAATGTACCTACATAATAATAAATTCGTTTATTTTCAGATGTCATTGATCCATATTTAGGTTAGTAACAATGCATACTTAATAACTAGATTAGTAGATAAAGAAGTGTCAGTAGAAATAAATTAAATTGAAGTGCATTAATGTGCATTAAATTGAAGTAAAATGTCAATCAAAAACTGGTTATATTAGATTAAAAATAAATTGAATTGATTAAATGATGAATTGTCGGGAAAATAAGATAACATTAAAAAATTTAGAATGTCAGCAGAAATTATTAATATCTCAAGAATAACTCTATTAAGCTAAATGACTAATATCATAAATTACATTAAATTTTATACTTATTTATTACTGCTACAGTTTCTCGGAGACGCTACTAACCCCCTTTAGGGCGGTAGACCAGTATTAATAATAATAATAAATTCTAAACCATCATGTCGTATACATTCAATAAATAAAGCATCATTACAAAAATTACAAATACATAAGGAATTAAATTAAACATTAAAATTACAATTCGAACATAAAAAGAGAAAATAATAAAATAAAACAATAAAATTAAAACGTAAAAAAAAAGAGAACATTCCAAAAACACATTTAAAATAAAATAAAAAGAAAACAATGAAGGCCCACCGCTGCAAACATTCCTGAGGCGCTGCAGTACCGAGGCAAAAATGGTGTCGGTGCCAACTTTTCTAAACTCTCATCTTTTTTGGGTTATGTAGTAATTGACATTTTATTGAAAGCAATATCATAAACTGACAACGCGTAAACTATTACATAATGATTTTGAAATATATTCCGTTTTCCCTCATTGAACTTCCCTTAAACTACATTGGCAGGTTAAATAAAATTCTTTTGTTAGAGAAATATTTATCATTAAAAAAGAATCAGGCACTTCTACTTCCTTTTAACTATATTTATTTATGGATTAGAAATAATGCTATTTATGATAAACCTTTGTTATTTACTAGGAAAATTATACTTCATTGAAATTTTCATATCTTTACAATTTAAATTAAAATGTAAACATTCCTAGTAAGAATTAAACGTAAAACAAAGATCCTGCCTAAAAACAAAATAGTGGCAAATGTTTTCATGAAGTTCGTGTACGAAATTGTCAACAAACGTAGAGGTGTCACAAATACAATTCGGCACAAATTCACTTACCTTCTTTTTATTTCTCATGTGGTTTGCATCTCGCGTCTCGAGCGCCGCCCCCGGGGCCCGCGCGCCCCATAACTTCATTGCCATGTGTGCGTACGCGAATGTTATAACACACAGCGGTATGACGTACTAGAAGAACAAACAAACGGCTATACATGTCATAGTAGAAAGAGTATATAGTAGGTTATCATCATACAAACTCACCGCGCGCATTAGTACCTATCTCTGCGTGGCTGCACGCACACTCAAACAAAATCTCTTTGTCTGCAGTGAGAAACGGGTCGAGACAGGTCGAGCGACACATAATTATATACTATTTATTTAAAAAAACACATTTAGTTTTTTGTCCACAAAATAAGGTTACAAAACGCGGACTAAATGCTAAAAGCATTCTCTACCAGTCAACCTTTGGGAAAAACGAAATGGTTTAATCCGACAAACATACAAGCCGTGCGCGATGCAGTGTATGAAGACAACGTACTGTTTACTCTTTCTACTATTTTTAGTCGGCTCAGTTACATTTCCAACAAGAACACTGGTATGACCTTGATATACCTACACTTCTTCTTATTAAAGAAGAAGATACGAAAACTCTGCATGATTGTACCGGTATTCTTCAAAAAAGCATTGAAGCGCCTAGTCTGAGGGCTATGTATTTTAACGGCCCTATTCAAATATCAGCGCGAGCATCTATGCACAAGCGGTATAGAAACGTATATCCAATCTCCAGCTAAAGGCTAGGAAATTGAAAGCGATCCGGTTTATTAAAAATAACGAAACCAATATGAATGTGGCCTTTTTCATTTCTACTTATTACTTGTTATACAATTAATTAATAAGTTTTTGAATCTCGTCTCTTGAGGTTCGGTTTGGTGGTATAAGGATGAAACTTTTGGGCTAGTTGTTGTTTGGTAGGGATCTACAAATAGAAATTCTAAACTATTCCTCTGACTTCGCAGATTCTTGTAATTGAGTCGCACAACATCATAATGAAATATATATAATAAAACTAAACTTTATTTTGTATACAAGAAATGTGTTATTTGATTTGGATAAGTAGATATAGCCAACTTAACTGTTCCATTAATATTCAAACACTTCCACATTAGTTCAACTTTAAATTGCTTCAGTAGTTTGGTACTTATAAAATTCCCATCAAAAAGTTTTGGAACACTAAATATTTTGTTACAAAAAGTCAAGTAACGTTATACATAGCTAAAGTTATAAATAGTATAGTATTTTTTTATTTGCAAATGTATAAGTGGTGTGAGCTTCATACTTAAATTTCGAGCCTTTTCATGAACTTTCACTAGTGCATATCGCGTAGGTGGTCGACACGTACAAATCGTCGTGTCCAGTGCTCTAGCTAATCTCACCGAGTGCGGGGCACGGTATTGAATAACATATGACTAACGAGCCAGAACACCTCACCTGAAATATATACAGGATCAACCGGTAAATGGCTAGGGAATGTGATCCAAATTCGCTGGGGGCGCAAAACGGCTTTTCGTAGAGCGTGTTCGTCACTGCAAATAAAAAAGGATGGTCAGTTTCTTAAAAGACGACTATTAAAGAGTAGTGGGTGAGTGTATGTATATCGGGAATCAAAACAGTTTTGCATTTATTTGCAAGTTGCAGCAATCAATTGGGAATTCATCCAATAAAATTAACTTTTTAAATTACATACATATAGGATGCTTATTAGTGACATTCCACTTGGCAGACAAACACACGCCCCATTTGATGTTCAGCGGACACTGTGGCCTAATTTATTTATAGACTAAATCATGAATTCAGTGTCAACTAACCATGAACCATGAAGAAGTTCTACTACCAACCAGACCTAAGGCGGAAAACAAACTCACGACTGGACTTAGACCAGAGCTAATCCCCACCGTTTGATTGGTGGGGATTTTTGGAAAAAAAACAATCCCCACTGGTAGGGATTTTTCGGTGGGGATTTCCGGAATAAACCCCACTGTTCATGCATTTAATCTATTGGATATTTGAGTGCGCTATTAAATACCCCAGAAATTACATTCTTAATATATTTTTTGTAAAGCCTCTCTTACAGATTTATGAGTAAGAAACATGCCAAACCAGAAATTAGAAACGCCTTTTATTTGAAAGGGTACAGCGGAGATTGAATAGCTGAAAATGTAATTATGCTTCACAATGAATCGTTACTTCAGTTAGCCAGAAAAGCACTTTCTATTAACTGGTAATTAACATCTAGGTAATTAAGAGAAAGGTAATTTTTTATCGTGAAAGTCTTTTCAATCGGATTATATTAAACAATGGTAAGGATCCACACACGATTCGACGTCTTATTCTTTTATTCAACTTCATTTAACAGACAGACTGGCAAACCTCTAGCATAACAGCGTCAAATCGTTATCGTTAATGCTTTAGGCCTCTAGGTGATAGGTATACAATGTCTGCCTATTCAAAAGCTACAAAACAAATAAAAAAAGTACAGAATGATCGTGCCATTTCTTACGTTAGGCGGAAAGCGCCGCCATTACATGTAATATTTAGCCCCTCTGATTAAAATTCACCGACCAGGTTTCCGGAATTTAACTGAAGTGGCGTAATCAATGTTCTATTTAAAAGTAATAATAGCGTATACTTTTACTCAAAAACATATATTTGTGTTCAAATTTAATCTTCTGTCCCTAGATGTACGAGTAAAAAACCAATCCCATTGATACGGAAAAATGGCGAATTATTTTATTGTCACCCCGATTCCTATATCCGTTTTTATATTAGTTCAAGAACGTACAGTAAAATAAAGAAAAAGCTGCGGTCACCCAAAACCCACCCCTTTACCCACTTATCTACTGATTGTTCAGAACAATTCTTTTTTCAAGATTCAGCGAAATCCAACAGAGAAAATTTCATCTGGTCGAATGTCCGAATGTTATTTATCGAGTTCAGATAGTTTTTCAGTTATTCTTAGTAATATTATGCAGAAAAATAGAATGAAATGTCTAGTAGCTATTCGAAATAAAAAAAATGGATAAGGTTTTGCTTATTTTGAATCATTATTTCTAGAATATATGAAGTCAAAGACAATCACTTTAATTAATTGGATAAAAGCAAGATAAAAAAGGATTAGCGCTTCCTAGCGATTGATTCCTTGTGGAGTGACAAGTATACTGGGTGACTTTTTTTACCGTCAGGAAAATTTGCGTGTGAGATAGGTAAATGATATATGTGACGATAGCATGATTATTAGTTTAATTTAATTTTAAAATATTTTTGCGCATTTACTATGGCGAATCCGTTCGAGATTTACGCGGTCGCCATAGTAAACGCGCAAAAATAATAAAAAAAAAAATTAAACTAATCATGCTGTCGTCATCTATATCATTTACCTACCTCACACGCAAATTTTCCTGACGGTAAAAAAAGTCATCCAGTATAAGTACCTAATGTTTATCCGTTGTCTGGCGCCCATAGCACAAGCTAATGCTTAGTTTGGGGCTAGATGGCGCTGTGTGGATAATGACCAGAAAATTATTGAAATATTTAAAATATGTACATACCTATTTAACGTTTATTCAAAGGAGATCTAAGGGGACTTAATTTCGGTGAAGCAGAGATTAATAGTAGGGAGTAGCAAACTGCTAGATGAACTAGTGCTTTTGGAAAATTACCATGTTACACATTTCTAATACATTCAATATAAAAAGTTGATGATACTTTATCAGATTCATAAAGATAATTTAAAAAATCCGGACATAAATTGAACCTTGTCCACATAATTTGGGTTTGATGGGTAAAGAGCAGATCCACTCAATAGGTACCTAAGTCAATTATGGGGTTTAATTAGATAAAACACAGATTCAAATAATGGAAAGCAATCAAACCGCCATGGGTGGTTTACCCGGGCTAAGTGATAGGATTTGGTTCGACCACCAGCCAACATGTTCTTAATTAATTGAAAGGTAAGCCGTTATATATGCTTTTATGTGTAACTGATATGATGCGGTTCAGTCGAATTTCAATTAGGTAATTATGTTTGTAAGATAAGATCGGCATAATCAGTAACTTTATACATGAACCAGGATAATAAAAATATTCATAATTAGATTGTGGACTGTAGGGAATAAAAGGGAGGTTATTTCAGTAAAAAGGAAATATGTTACAATAATTTAAAAACATAAAAACCACAAAAGTGACACAACAGACAAGAGAAGAAGAATAAAAAACCGGCCAAGTGCGAGTCGGACTCGCCCATGAAGGGTTCCGTAGCAGCAAGTATCATCATAATATAAAAGTTCTTGTAGTTCTTTGTAAGTTTGATCGACGTTTTTATATTTGAGTTGATTGAATGAGAGGAAAATTGCGGTTTACGATTCATGACGTTTTAAAAAAAACTAATTACTTGATCTCGTTAAAACCAATTTTCAATGGAAGTTTGTATGGTAATGTACATCATATATATTTTTTAGTTTTATCGTTCTCTTATTTTAGAAGTTAGAGGGGGCGTGACCAACATTTTACCACTTTGAAAGTGTCTCTCGCGCAAACTATTCCGTTTAGAAAAAAATGATATAAGAAACCTTATTATCATTTCTAAAGACCTATCTATAGATACCCCACACGTAAGGGTTTGAAGAAAAAATTTTTTTTGAGTTTCATGTCTAAGTATGGGAAGCCCCAAAAATTTATAAACTAATTACTTGATCTCGTTCAAACCAATTTTCAATGGAAGTTTGCATAATAATGTACATCATATATTTTTTTTAGATTGTTGGTCCCCCCCCCTGTAATTTTAGAAGTTACAGGGGGGGGGACCAACATTTTACCACTTTGGAAGTGTCTCTCGCGCAAACTATTGAGTTTAGAAAAAAATTATATAAGAAACCTTATTATCATTTTAAAAGACCTATCCATAGATACCCCACACGTAAGGATTGGATGAAAAAAAATTTTTTGAGTTTCAGTTCTAAGTATGGAGAGCCCCCAAAATTTATTATTATTTTTCTATTTTTGTATGAAAATCTTAATGCGGTTCACAGAATACATCTACTTACTAATTTTCAACAGTGTAGCTCTTATAGTTTCGGTAAAAAGTGGCTGTGACATACGGACGGACAGACAGGCAGACAGACAGACAGACAGACAGACAGACAGACATGACGAATCCATAAGGGTTCCGTTTTTTGCCATTTGGCTACGGAACCCTAAAAAAAAATATGACAAGAGCGCCAACCTAAAATAACACCTTTTTTTATAGAAAAAAGGGCTGCCTGAACAGCTGTAGTAGTCGACAAGATGATTTAATTGACAATAATAAACTTTTATAGGTATATCATTTCTCTCGAAACTTGTAAATAACTTATATTTTTTTTTATAAAATCCAAAAGGCTTGCTACCTTGTACTAATAAAAATTAATCTTACCTATTGATAAAATCACTCATGATTTTTTTTTCAATCATAATAAATCCGTCCAGACCTTAAAACAGTCGTCTCGAGCATTTCCGAACACAATATGGTACTTGCAAGTTAGTCTAGATTAAATATTTCTGGCTCCTATCCAAAAGCCCTAACGTATCTATGTCGGCAGAACTACGTACGTTACCTGGATCCGTTTCTTCCACCATGATGACCTCCCATGACATGGCCATGGGGGCAGCCAGTGATAGCGCTAAGAACCATATTAACACTATTAACACTTTGGCGACTCGCTTGGAAGTGTGTGCGCTGTAACAAAAAAAAAAAAAACAATGATAATTATGTTTCAGGCAGCATTATTAAGCGACACTTTCTTAAGTGTCTCTTAATGGCCTCAGTGGCTGACGGCTATTGCGGCCTTTGCCTGAGTTTGAACATCACTTATCATCATCAAACTGAGTTTGAACATCACTACACACACAATAATAATAAATGCGAAAGTGTATTTGTTATTGTTTATGTTGTACGTCAAAACGGAGCAATGAATCGACATTATTGAGGAAGAAGATAGTTTGGGAGTTCAAGTCCAATTTAAGTGTTTTTTTATTTTTGGCGTATTATATAGTCCACGCGGCGCGGGTAAAGCTCACAACTTTACCCTTCGCACCGCACCAAGAAATGTTTTATGTTTCAAATTACGTAACGTAATTTTTAAGTTTATACATTTTTGCCGAAATTATTCAGGATTGCTGGGGCCTCTAAAGTTAAAGTTACAAAATACCATCTCAAATACGTGGTGGTTAATTATGCAGAAATGCAAAAATTTCAATAAAATTAACCCTCTAAAATTCATGGGAGTAGTGTTATTCGAATAAAACGTACGCAAAAGTTGTGACTTACAAATACTTGCCTAAAACAAGTAGAGTTACGGAAGTTGTTTGGTACAGTAAACAAAGAAAGGGGCTGGTTTTACTTACGCCTCCGTTAGCAGTTTAGTTAATTACATCACTGTCGGCTATTTATCAGAATACCCGATTCAGCAAAAAATATGGATGAGAATTATTTTACGGAAACTTGGAATCACCACTTTTTGGTAAGTGTAAAATTTTCAATAATCAAACAAAAGTATGGTTTTGAACAATTTTATTGCCCTATTTTCCAATCTGTGAAATATATGAAACATTTCATTAAATTTAAGCCCATTTCATTTTACAATTACTGCCATAGTAGTAACTTTCAGAGAAGCAATAATATGCCGTCATATCGATATTATCGACCCACACAAAGGGCAAGTTACTGAATCGGAAACTATGAGAAGCCTTTCAGATGAATCGGCTCAAATCGTTAATCCTTTGGTAGTGGCAGAGTACTAATCATCATATTGAACCTTATTTCTTTGTAATACAGGCGAAAATCAATGCAATTTTTCAATACTGGTCAAAGGGTTAAATTAAATACGAATCAATAATTTTATCGGTTCTTTCGGTGCAGCATAAACGGAGGGTAAGCTTTAGTAACATTTTCTATTGGGATCGAAGGCTGTATGAAAAAGTATTAGGACCTGTTTCTCACATATATTTATTTAGTCTATTGGTGAACTATAATATAATCGACCACTGAGGTCCATTATAATACGGCGTATGGAGATCAGTGATAATCGACTGATCACTTATTACTTAGTTAAGACCCCAACATAACAAAAAAAACTTTGTTTGTCTAAGTCTATCTACAACTATTATACGGTGTAAAACCCCATACAAGATACATCCTACCCGTGATAGAAATGTGTATCGGAAAATTCTCCGCAGATGATTGATGCCTTAAGTCAAAATAACCAATCCCATCAACGATATTGAGTTTGTACGGTCGTCTATGAATATTGGATTTTTGGGATAGCTCGACAATCGCATAAACGCACCAAAAAGGTAAATGTTAAAAGTGTGAGGAAAACGTGAGAGGCCTAAATCCCCTGTGAAAAAAAGTTGATAATAAAACAAAAGTTTTGCTTCGAATGAAGTGGAAAATTAACTTCCAAAGTAGAACAAAAGTACGTGATTCAAATTCATTCTGAACAGGAAGAAATAAAAGACGATGAATGTATACAATTGAGTCAGAGAAATTGCCCCCTAGGGTTAGTACTACATATTATAATTATATTCTGTGCCTCAGGTGTGTTGGACGTTGTTTGGCTATTAATAATGCAACGAAGATCTTACCTATATAGGTACCGAATATCGAGTTACATAAATATTCTTCGAATAAGAGAGAATATTAAGAATTATGGGTAGAGATCCTATGCGTGATGGTAACATATTACATCCGACATCACATATTAAAGTCAAAGTCAAAGTCAAAGTATTATTTATTTTGCAATTTGATTTACCAAGAAATTCTTTTGCACGTCATAAACTTTTTTTCCTACCAGCACTTCGACGTGAATGAATGGCCTGCT
This sequence comes from Mecyna flavalis, assembly GCA_949319885.1. NCBI lineage: Eukaryota > Metazoa > Arthropoda > Insecta > Lepidoptera > Crambidae > Mecyna > Mecyna flavalis. The sequence goes on from OX439430.1 coordinate 11,095,990, forward strand.
GTTGAGAAGAAGTGCCGCAAGAAACTCAACAGTTAAATATGATAGCCTTTTTTAAATCATTTTGTGTTGTACAATAATTACATTCACTGACTGTATTATTATAATATATCTTCTCTGGCGAGGGGTTTTCAGAGTTAAATTCTTGCGATATGTAAGGATATTAAAATTTATAAGGACTGCAAGAGTTTTGCCAGTCGCTATGGGATACGAAGTGACATAGTGTAGGGTAAAGTACCTTTAGTCGTACCAGCGCTTAAGTCGTACCACGTCGATATCTGCGCACCCGTCATGAAAAGGTGAGATCTATCGGTGCAATATGGTTCTACTCAGTCACAAGGGTAAACAACAACACGCGGTGGCTTTCCGGATTTCGCGATCGAAAAATAATAAAAAAATAAGGTTTTTGCACATTTTTCACTAATATTTTTACGTCAACCGTAAGCCATTTCACAGAAGATTATGATGAAATCGATATTTTTTTGATTCATGTCGGTTTTTGTAGTGTTTTCTGGTTTATATGAGCTAGGTCAAACGGTAAACGGTTTCTGGGTTATGTTATCAATTTTGATTTATAACTTTGTACACCCCGCTCCCTAACTCGTACCTGCATAAACTTCCTAAATCGTACTTCCTAAATTATATATGTAATATAATAAATTAAAAAAAAAAATAGTTTTTATACAATGTAATAGCTACTCATTATTACGAATTAAAACTAAGGTTTTTTTATTATAATTTTAATAAGGAAGACTGAAATTGATCCAGTCATTGCCCATGGTCCACCTTCGTAGTTCACCCAGGTGTACCAAGGGCAATTATTTCTTCCCTTAGTTCACCCCAAGATATCTGGGTGTACCAGGGGCTTTTCTTTTTTCCCGTGGTTCACCCTTTTTCAATTGTCCTCAGACTTCTAGTTAGAAAAATATGTGATTACTCTAAGTACGACTTAGGCTATGGGTGGTACGATTAAGGCAACCGGTTGCCTTAGTCGTACCGAAAAAAGGTTTTTGTAAAACCTCTAAAAAACAATTTTATTCAAAGATTTTGAATTGTCTATTAATGTTTTTTGATTCGTTAATAAATTAAGTTTTTATGTGTGTAAAGATTTTTCTTGTATTTAAATTACAATAGAAATTATAGCAATTTTCCTTGAACTGGTACGACTAAGGCGACCTTACCCTACATGGTAGGAGTTGATTTATTATAGTTGCTAAAAAAACACTAAAAAGAAAGATTTATTTTTACATTTTACAAATATACATATACCAGACTAATTCAAATAGATATCTGTGTTTATCATAGCAACACACTTTTGTATCGTGCGGGGATTGAACCCACAACATTTAGTTAAGTGTAATAGCAAACTTTTCAACTATTATATTTAAATCTGCCATTACAAAAGTATGTTCCTTGTACGCTATCTCCGTAAATAAGTTTTGGGCGTGAATTATGTTCAGATGTATCGTAAAAAGATGTATTTGAGATTTTTGTCAACATAATATTACCAACAAAGCCGCTGCGAAAGTTTTTGTATTCCCAAAGTCCCTTTATAGTCGACGAAAGTGTGTTATCTCACCATTTTCCACTCTCACATCGCAAATTTCGCGCCAGAAACAAAAGTTGTAATACGTTCCGAGGTATAGGGTAAGGAAGGGTTGATCTTGCTTGTAAACACAACTTGGTTGGTCATGAATCAAAAGATGAATTTGGTTAACAGTTTATTTTAGCCCAATTATAACACAGAGTCACATACGAGTATGACTAAGATTAAATTTTTATATACATAATAATTTGACAAATTTTGCATGCCAGAATAAGCAAAATACCTAATTAATAAGATAATTAATTAACTGTGTGGTAGGTAATATAAATTCATGTATTAATAATTATTAGATATAAATTGATAATGCATGACGGAATAGGCCAAATATTGTGATATTTTAATTAATTCTTAATCGAGTGAACAAATTATTCGCCTTACAGTACTTACATACTTTTTAAAATTGACTTTTATTTTTTTGTACTGCAAAAATTATTAGGAAAATCTGGAATAAATGTGTGAGAACAATAATGAAAAATAAAATGTTGTATTTTAAATAGAGAGCTTATGGCAAGTAAAGAAAATTGACAATTAGAACTATAATACGAGTAGAATAAAATCACAAAATATTTCTGCCAATCTATTTAAACAATAGTACAAATGGGTTAGACCTATCTAAGTTGTGATAAAAAGTTCAATCAACACCGAAAGCTCAGTTACAAGGAAAACTTTTAAGTGATAAATCAAAAACACTAACGCACAACACAGAAATGCTATTACGAAACGTTTCGTTATGAAAGGCTATTTATATAAAAGAAAAGCTAGCCATATAAGTAAGTTTATAATCGACCTCCATCTGACCGCCTCTGTTGAATAGTGGCTAAGCCGATTGGGTATTAAACTTGCGTCTGGTTGGTACTTGGACCACAGACGAAAAGAGACTGGGCACATTTGTATGAAAATTGGACCGTGAACCAATAGCGACACTGTTGTGGTATTAATGTGAGGATACCTCAACTACACCCATGTGCGAAGGGGCATCGAAATCTGACCCGGCAGTTTTGAGAAAAAAGTATTTTTTGTTTTTTGTTTGAAGAACATTGAAGCCACTGTCTGTGAACCAATAGCGATACTGTTGTGGTATGTATGTGGAGATACCTCAACTATACCCATGTGCGAAGGGGCATCGAAATCTGACCCGGCATTTTTGAGAAAAAAACACTTAAAAATACATATGTTTAAAGTACATTTTTTGTCTGAGAAACTTATATCAACTATTTTTGAATGCATTAGACTTCAGCTATGTGTATTATCTATTAGATACAGTCATCATCATCATCATCATCAGACTGTCGCAGTTTAATGCTGGACATATGCCATAAAACAAAAAATACTTTTTTCTCAAAACTGCCGGGTCAGATTTCGATGCCCCTTCGCACATGGGTGTAGTTGAGGTATCCCCACATACATACCATAACAGTATCGCTATTGGTTCACAGAGAGTTACTTAAACGTTCTTCAAACAAAAAAAACAAAAAAATACATTTTTCTCAAAACTGCCGGGTCAGATTTCGATGCCCCTTCGCATATGGGTGTAGTTGAGGTATCCTCACATAGATACCTCAACAGTATCGCTATTGGTTCACGGTCCACTTTCGCCCGGACTCCTTTGTCGCCCTAATAACGTTGGTTGTGTTAATTCGCCGATTATTTTACTCGCACTTTGATTTGTGTTGATATTTCAAACAATAGTTATTTGTTATACAAGAGTGCAAAGTTGCTTTTTAACCGCGGGTTCAATTTTGATGACCGAGCAAGCGAAGGATTCTAAAATTGAATCACGAGCGCAGCGAGTGATTCAAAATTAGAATCCTGAGCGTTAGCGAGGGAATCAAAAGAGCACGAGGTGAAAAATCTTTGCACTCGAGTGCAACACGTAACTTTTCATTCCACCTCAGCGAGGAAATGACTAAATGCAAAAAAAAACAAATTGAAAAAAGAACACCAAGAAGGTTCAGAGTCTGAGTTTTTAACAAATTAAAAAAAAAGTTCTATGATATATTCGGCACCATAGAGGTAGCAGTAAATAGGTTTAATGTTTTTTTTTAACCCACAAACTTAGTGCACACGATGTTCTAAATTCAATTTACTTTATCCTCTAGAGAATAAAAACGGCTTTTCCACTCAGATATTGAAGATTAAAAATACTCTTTCCGAGATGGTGGGATGAAAAAGATATTATATTACGTCCATAGTTTAAAATTGCTGTATATTAAAACATTTCACTGATGAGTTGTGCAAAATATTATAAGTATGTAACGTATACGTAATGGAAAAAGATGGCAATAATAATCTTTAGTATTGAATTAAACATAGCAAAGGCCACATAGGTATTGTTGACTTTTCTAGTTTCGAAATAGGCATATTGATGACAATTTCTAATATTTTTCATTGAAGGGCTTTTAATGTAGGTGTATAAGTCATTCCCTCATGTCTTAATACTTGAAATCAAGGGCACGAAAATCTGGGGGCCTAGACAAAGTAACATTTTGACAGCGATAGTGAAATTCGCTAACTTCAAATTGTATGTTGACAGGAGCCTTAGAAAAGTCACGTGGTCAATCGAAATTTAAAGTGCGGGTTTTGATATTAGCTATCGCAAATTGAGCGATAACGAACGTTATACCTAAGTGCCGCTTGTCTAGGGCCTCTGGGAAGTCTACAGTGTGGCAGCACATTTTCTTAATAGAATAGGCCGCACGCATTAGTCGCTACTCGTCAGAAGGGCTGCGTGTTTATCTATCAACTGAAATAACATTTAAAAAAACTATCGATGGAAACTAATTTGAAGGTTGCGTGTAAAAGTATCATATTATTATAATCATTCATTCTATCAAAGTTGAAAGATACTGCAAACTTTTATAGATAGATACTCTTTATTGCACAAAACATAGGAAAACATGTTACATAATGAAGCTGTACAATTCAGGCGGACTTATCGCTAGATAGCGATCTCTTCCAGTCAACCTTAGGATAGAGGAAAGTAATAAAAATAGTTTGAACAGAAATAAAGGGTAGGTAGTGCAAGACGGAGAAAAAAAAAGGAAAATATATGTCGCATTTAGAAGAAATATATCATAACATATAAATATATATATAAGTATATACATAGACTTACATAAACATAATAATACATACACATACATAAAGTAAACACAGTATTATACCAGATTTACGGACAACACACAAAAGAACCATTCAACTAAAGTAGACCATGAAAATGACAACACTCAAGCATTAGTCAGGGGAGAGAAAGAAAGTAAGATTTAACGCGAGATTTAAATTTTTTATCCTGGACTATGTTTACGGGTCAACAGGGATTCAGGATAAAGGCCCTGTAACCGACACCCGGAAAAGTTGCAAGCGGCAACGAGTAAGAGGTTTTCCGTATTTTCCCGACACGAAATTGTGTTTGAGACGATCTCGTAAATGTGTGGGCGAGTTGCAACACAGTTATTATGTTAAGAAGAGAATATTGTGATTGGGTTATGCCACAGCGTAATTTAGAGGATACTGATAACGAACTGAATACCTGCCTGTCTTAACTAAGCGTGCAGAACAGTCATAGTATACAAGACATAATCTACATAATATATTCTACTAATATTCTATAAGCTATGCGAGATTGTTTTCTTCTAACATTTCGTTTTGTACTAACAAACAAACTTTTTGGAATTTTTTCGTGATATTAGACGTTCGCAGTGATGGTCGTTCGATGCCCCTTATTTCCTGAATCTGGTATATAAATGAAACTTGTCTTCCGATTTTTTAAATGTGGGACTAGGTGCAATATCTGTACAATTGGACGATGAAAATCCAGTATATTAATAAAGAGAAACATGAGTGAGTTTTCGTATTTTCGGAAAATGCTTTATTAAATGAGCTTACAATTTCAAACCAAAGAAATGTTTCGCAAATTAATTTATATTGTCACTGTCCTATTTTAAAGATAACCCGATTTTAATAATGAAGGCCTTCAGGCTGTTGGAGATTAAATTTTATCTATATAGATACTGATTGATTGTGAAGCAATTATAGAAACAGTGCGGCATTTAATACTGCAATTTCATTACATTTTGGTTCATTATCTTTAATACGAAAATCAATAATACTTTATTGTACCTGAACGGTGTATTTTTTTTGAGCACACAGTTAATAACAATTTTTATGTTAATTTAAATGCCAGACCGCCTGTCAACCCCCTGATTGTAAACGGGAAGCCTTGTTTAAATAAATATTTTTCTGGGCATTATTCACACAGCGCCATCCAGCCCCAATCTAAGCATTAGCTTGTACTATGGGTGCCAGACAACGGATAAACATTACTTATATACTTTTTTTTTGTAAATATTTACTTATTATACATACAAACACCCAGACCGATACAAACAGACATGTTCATGCACACAAATGTTTGTACCGGCGGGGATCGAACCCGCGACCTCTGGTGTAATAGCCGACTTCTCGACCATTACATCAAATGGCTCGTCAAAATACGTCATACGTCAAGTAATGCCATACTATGGCTGTTCTAATGTTCAAGCCTTTGATTTCAAGTATATAATACAGGTTCCCACATTCATATTGCCGGAATACTGCTATTATTATTTTTGCAGTGGATTTTACCTCTGGTTGTAGCCAGTTAGTCTAAGTTGTTTTAGTTCACAAAATTATTATTATCTGATAGAACAAGAAGCAGTGCTAATATTTATCTATAAATCAAGATATTAATTCTTTATCATCATTATCATTTTATCCAAAAGACGTAAACTGCTTCATAAATTGGCCTCTCCCAAGGAAACCGATCGGTCATGCGCCACCCGCATATTTTTAAGAAGGAGTACCGTATATGAACTGCTTTGTAAGAATAAGTTCACTTACTGTTTATGTAACGTATTGTGAAAACGCGTAGTGGAGCTCGCGTTTTCTTCTTGGAGTACAATGAATTCTTTACAGGCGTGCCTGTTGCATTGGACTACCAATTGTCTTCTCTGTTATGTTTAACCTCTATATGCACCAAAAAGTCCGGAAGTTTGCATGTTGAAGGTGAGGTTCATACAAAATACATAATTATGTAACTATAAAAATGTATTAAATTTTGTACGATTCACACTAAACTTGCTCTGATTACGAACAAGAACAAGAAGTGGTCCTCGGACGACGAAAAGCCTCATACGTTTTACGAATGAGGCAACTCGTCCGAGGATCAGTTTTGACTCGGACGATTTGCCCCATAATCCGAAACTTCTTAGTTAATAGTTAATACCTGCGTATGTCCACGATTCCTCGAATTTATAAAAAGGCCAAAATTTGGTCTTAGTAAAAACTAATTGGTAGATGTAATAAGGTTTTAAGATTGTACGAGTAGATTAGACTAGATTAGCAAAGGCTAGAACATTTCTGTTTGCGTGCTTAAACTTACACTTTAAAAAGAACCATTATGGTAGCTAGACTTTTGATTGAGTTTAATATGTAAATGTGTAATTATTAGCTGCAATATTATTACAGTTTCTTAAGTATATTGCATAATTATAACCTTAACAACTTCGGAAAATCTTAAAATTCACCCTAAATATAGGTAAATATTCAAAGGCAATGGATTCTCATTTGGCAATAAATAAAATCCCCGAATGGTCCAATACTGTTCATGACGAAAAGCACGTATTTACACGGTACGGCACTTGGATCCCTAAGGGCCTTGAAAACAGCTTCAAGGTAGAGAAATCTCCTAAACGCGGAAATGGAACACCGCCATTAAAGCCACAACAAACAAAGCTCGTTAAAGGTTTCAGTGGCAAACTCGAAGGCTTTTCTTGTAAATGATGTCGAAACTATTATCCGTCCTGTTAGCTGTCCTATTAGCATCATTAACTATAACAATCTAGTGGCATTAGTCCCTTTATCAGACATTTGGCACGGATTTACGCAAACCGACAACATTAGGAGACTAGTAGTAATCTCGGTTACTACGAGTATCTACATACTCGTGCCACCTAAAGTAATGTTTTGTATGGCAGCAAAACGGTGAAGTGATGTTATTATGTCTTATTTATCGATATGGTTAACAATATTGATACATCTAACTCGTAAATGCCTTAGGTAAGGAAGTCCATGATTCCAAATATGCTGTCCCTTTTCACACATCCAAGATTGTATAATAATTCGTTTAACACCAATCACATAAGTAAACTAGTGGACTTTATGGTAACATTATACTCGTAAGTCACTACCATCATATCAACGCACTGAATATTGCTAATGAAAAAATTACACGTCCTTGTCAAATATTTAAACATTGCAACACTGAAAAAAGGATTGTCATTAATGAATATTATATGAACATTAATCGCCTTACATCTTTAAAACAATATTTATTTAATCATCTTGTCTTTTGCTTTTTTAGTGTTGTGAGTTCATGTTATAGCTGATAAAGATATTAACATGTTTAATATAAAATTTAACACAAAATAATATTATGATGAACCTAGAACCGTTTTGCCAAAGAACATAAAAAATCCTCTTGAAATTTAAGAACAATGACCTATCATCACTCGTGATTTTGATGAGAAGCCTTACCAATCAAAACTTAATAGAATTACAATACACCCTTTCGAAAGTGCCATAAATATATATTTTTACACATTGCGACCAGCAAACGTGGTTTAATCAAGGGAGATCATTCAGGATCCATACATTTTTGAAAAAAATGATCTCCTTTACCTACAACAAAATGCAATAAACCACGAACACACAAACACGCCACCAGCTAATTCTATTAGATATACATGCTAAAATTGCTTTTTAATTTACGATGCCGTAAGCACCATTGAAAGTATAATTTAAATAAATTTTAATAAAGAAATAAAGATTCATTCTGAAATGGGCTTTCGTAGATACAAAGTATTACGTAATTTTGTTGTTTATTTATCTTAGCTTCATTTTCCTACGAGATAATACAAATATTATGGACAGTTTTATATCCAGATACTTATTTAAAGAACGACTAATAGGCTTTTTCGTAATCGTAAATATTTGTAAGGCAAAATTTTCTCAGTAAAGACAAAATATCTTATTAGCAAGAGTAAACGTAGGCTATGAGTTTGATTAAATTGTAAAATTAATTTATTTTCTATGTATTGCGGTATTTTGCAACATTCTGTATTATACAACTTAGTAATATGATGAAGATATGATTTCAATTTTGATCATAACTTAACGGTGTGGTACAGGCAGCTTCAATAATATCTAAGCGCCCAAAGTAGTCAAAAACTTTACTATAATACACTCAAGGAAACGTAGTATATTAATAAGCAAGTAAAGCATGATTTTGAGTGACATATAAAATCTTTGACAGTGCCAGTCGAATATGACTATCGTGTCTCGGTAGTTATAAAGTACATTTTCTTTTGATGCCAAGATATGTTTGACTACTTTGGCCGCTTAGATATAATTGAAGCCGACTGCACCTACTAGTATTAGTTAATATTTATGTTATGGTAGAACAATCCTACGTAAATTTTAGATAGAATGAGGGTACTTTCACAGAAATACATTTCCTATGAATCTTTTGTGTTTCGAACATTTAAAGCGTACATTAAGAGACATCTCTTGTATGTTTTACTAATTTAATATAACTTAACAATAAAATGCGAAGAACAATAGGGACACGTGAATTGTTTTGTTATTAGGTACTATAGTTTTTTATTTAAATGTGTCTCAAAATACATGCCATTGCTCGAACTACGAGCAATCGTAGTCGTAGCTGGGCCACTACGTTATATTTACTAACAGTTGTCGTTATAAAAACACAGTAGCAATAAACGTTTGAAAACACGAAACAAAATAACACTTTAATTTGTTTTCACGAGGCCATTCACGTGGGTAATGACGTGAACCAATGGTGTAAGTAGTGGGTGAACGGAGTTTTCGAGTAGGGAATATAAATCTTGGCTTGCTAACAAGGAAACTACAATGACGAAGTTTTACAAGCAATAGGCATGTTTCTAAAATAAGTATCAGTATTCGTTTTATAATGTTTCGCTGCAAGGCAGGACCCTCATTTTGGAATTGATGTCGTCAAGTCTTTTTTTGGGGAGAATGCGTTTACCTTATGGTGCACCGCAGGCTAGCTTCAACTAGGGCCGCGTGTGGGCTCTCCACTACCAACATTATCATCAAACTGTCCAGGTATTTATTTCCTTCACACCCAATTGGTCAAATGGCAGAAATAAAATACACACATTTATGTAAATGTTCGTCCTGGTTGGATTCCTCAAAAGAGCCATCGAGCCAATAATAGTAACTAGCCTTCCTTCCGCGGTTTTACACGCGCGTTATTTATTTTTTCAAATATCCCCCCCTTCCCCCCACATTTCAGGGATCAAAATTACCCTATATTCACCGGGGATAGTGTAGCTTTCCAACAGTGAAAGAATTATTCAAATCGGTTCAGTAGTTTCGGAGCCTAATCCAAACTTTCATCTTTATAATATTAGTATAGATTATAGTTCACGAGGATCAATGATTTAATTATTTCCATCTTCAAAAATTTTTAACCTACTTCTATACAAGGCATATTTGACTGAATATTATTGTCTAAAAGCTGTAGAATGTGCTATTGACTAAATTAAAATCCTCCGTGCTGGCTAAGAGCTGCTAATGTACCTAAATGCTTTTATTACATTCGTTATTTATATTAGGGAAAGTCGTTTCACTTTTAATTACTTACCTACGGGTGAAGTCTTAAGAGAGCCCTATTCTAAAATGTATTAAACAACTTTATCATCAATCTCCCTACCTTTCACTTAGTTATTGTTACAAGATTACTTACATTAATTGCTTATGAAATTCTGATTGTATCAAAATCTGAGATGTTTTGAAACTGTTTTGTATTGGGGCCAGTTTCACCAAATAATTCTTGATAAGTTACATGTTAGATAACTTAGCTTTAAAAAGGATAATCATTTAGGAATATTGTCAGTAATCATATCAAAAAAACCTACAATCTCTTTTCAGTTATTATTATTACTTACCGTTTGAACTGTTGTAATTGATATTATCTTCGTATGGCTAAATTATATGATCTTGCTTAAAATAAATGAACTTAAATAAATGAATAAATTACATTTTTATTTGCCAATTTTTCTTGGCTGACAGTCATTATTCCTTCTTGGAAATGAAAATTTCAGGATTAGGTAAGTAATTTCCCTTACTAATAAATCGCAAGTATGACCCGTCAGCAAGTGCAAATGAAACTTCCGATGCCCACTTAAGTAAAACACAGTAGAGCAATCTGCAGTTTGTCGGGCGATCGGCGTAAACTTGCTAGTAAAATCGTTGCTGCTTGTCCAATTCGGGGGATAGCCGTAAAGCTTTCGACATTATTCATGTAGCTGGCTCATTATTGCGTAACGCGACCGTGGTGCTTGCTGATAAATTACAGCGGGTGAGGCGATAGTATGGCATCATTTGCTGACCGAATTGCGAAGTTTATGTTTTGTCGGATGAGTGAAATATGCATACACGACTTTTAATATTACACACGTCAATAATTGTTAACCTATTTAGCAAACGATAATACTAAAAGAGAGTGTATTATTTTTTTAAAGACTGGCCACGCTTAGGTCTCTCTTTCGGGCTCAGCCTACTACAGTAGTATAAAATTGACCAAATTATCAGATAAAGACCCCGTGTGCCTTACCTCACTTTAACGAAAAGTCACGGGGCTGTTAGCATGCAACGCACGCAATGTCTCAAAATAAATGTTAATGCCTATAAATATTATCATATTTCTATATTCTACGAGTAAAAGTTTAACCATTAGTAAGACAGTTTAAAACAAACTGTTTTGTACAGTCTAATCAACGATAAAAGGGTTTATGGATATCAAACACTGTCATGAAGAAAAATTGAAGCCGAGGTCAATTATTCTTGGAAGTAATATTAAATTGTTTAAATTTCGGACTTTTGTAAAAAACTTATTATTTAAGATCTTTCATTTCATGGGACAACGTATGAACTCATCAAATTTTTTGTGTCGACTTTTCATCTCATTTTCAAAGACTTCTATCAAAGAGCTATTGTGTATTTTTTAACAAAAGATTACATTTCAAAAGCAGAAACATTTTAACACACGAATGTGAATGCTTGCAAGACTTTATACGAGTATAATATGTTAGAAGGAAATTAAAAACCATCGTACCGTCACACGGTTCAAACATAGAAATATTAGAAATATACTCAGAGATTTTCCAGTGGTGTTATATGTATTATTTAATTAAAACTAAGCCTTTGAGAGGTAAATCCTAGCAATGTTTTTGAATTTTAATAACCTTTAGAGAGTATTAATGAAATTCTCTAGCCCGTGCCTCGGCAGAGATTCTCGTAAGTTAATTTCACTAGCAAATATTGTAAAGACGATATTATCAGAAGCAGTAATAGACCAATGTTTGTATAACTACATATAGATGTTTTTATGTAAAACATATGTTTATAAAAACCGTAAAAGAGGTCAATTCTTAAATACATTGTACAAAACTAAAAACTACATACATTTTTGTCTGTTTGTACATTTTTGTTTGTACATTGTTGTCAATAAATAAATACTTTAAACTTAGGGTAATGGCAGTGTAAGGTTACAGGACGTTAAAATCATTAAGTGAAAAGTAAAAATTGAGTGTGACCTTTTGTTTTAAAGCTATATACAGCTAGCGTATAAGACACCAAGCGTAGCTTAGGTGCGGGTATGAATGTAAAAAGAGATGGTTTTGTAAGTTGTAGCTCAGTGCCCTAGATACCCAGTCACTCTGTTTATAAGAATCCTAGGAAAACATGTTTGTAATTACAGGCATGAATGCGTCTATTTCCAAGTCACTTTTGTTGGAAGAAATCCTTTATCCGCGTCTTGGTTTTAGTCAGTTTTAGTAGTATAAACAAAGATACTCGTATAAGGTTGGGTTTTCGGTAATTAAATGTTTAATTACCAAAAAGCCAACCATAAGTTAACGTGGGAACAAGTACATCTTTATAAAATTCAAGTTTATTGTTTTTCAAAGACATTTACAAAGTTTTGAGTAATTGTGGTTTATTCCGTAAAAATATGCGGGAAATGTGAAAATACTTAAAAAATGTGTTTACTAAATTGATTATTGAAATAAATAAATATCTAATAAAAAAAGCCCGCCAAGAGATTACGTTGCCTTCGCGCCATATTCTTACCTCTATCCCTTCCCTCCCATCACTATTGTATATCACGCTCAGTTTGCTGTGGCCCTAAAGAGCGCTTACGCACTACATCCGATTCTTATCCGATCCGAGTTCTTGAAATGACGGTCCGAAGTAGCCGTAGAACTATTCCGTAGGTGAATTACGCACTACGTCCGATCCGAACCCGATCCGAGTCCGTGAATCTCCATTCCGGGTTCAATCCGAGCTGCGTAGGGTGGAGGCACCAAATATCGGCCCCCTCAACTTTTTTTTGACCTTTCACTGCTTATAATTTTTACATTAATAATTAATAATTTTTGCTTTCTTTCAACTACTTTTTTAGGTTAAGGGATAATGAAACTTCATTATTACATTCGCGAAATAACAAATTCTTTGTTAGATTTGAATATATAGATGTTTGTTTCCAAACTTGCCGATTTTCCCTAATATCGGCCTCTTGCACCCAAATATCCGCCGTCTATAACCCTAATGTCAGCAAACCATAAAAAATAAACAAATTTTAAATCGACTACTCACGAATCGAAATTTTAACATTCGTTTATGGTAAGACTACGCCTCTAGAAATGTCACTGCGACACCAGTCGCAGAGATCATCTAAGATTTAACAAACCATAGTGCGTAAGCACTATCCGAACTCGGTCCGAGTTTTCCAGATCAATATTTTCACGGACTCAGATCAGATTCGGATCGGATGTTGTGCGTAAGCGCTCTAAGGGTATACAGCTGCTATTTGCATAAAAATAATTATGATTTTAGGACCCTTTTGTTAAGTTATGGCGCATTTTCTCTAGACGGCCGATATTAGGAGTGGGCCGATAGAAGGAGCCTCCACCCTACGAGCAGGCAGTGGGGTGGGCGGGGTCAATATCTCTATGGGCCTCTATGGGCGGGGTACGTGCGTGACGTGTCTCAAAACAATATCTACTAAAATAGCAAGCAAAGACATATACTTATCCTTTTAATTCATATAATGACAATAATGCGTTAGAAAGGGATGTATAAATATTTGTCTTGTGTCAGTTTCTGTAGGTTGATGGTAGGTTGTCCCTAGGTTTTGGAAAGTAGTGACGTTCCTTGTCGGCACTTTAAGTCGATAAAAATAAACCTAACTGATAAAGTTAAGACTTAGGTTTAATATCTATATCTCATAATCAGATCATAAACTTGTCTACCAGGACAGGATGACTTGTCACTTGTCCGCTGGAGTATGGCCCTCTGCAAACTAGCACGCTAGCGATAGACTAGGGAGAAAGGTAATAAAACATAGGTTAATAATATATAAAAGATTTTATTAATTTAATCGTTTCTTGAATGTCGCAAAATCACTGCCCTTTAAATAAAATGTTTTATTTAAAAAACTTGTGTAGTGTTTGGAACAAATATGACTACGTTTATTCCATGTCCATGCTCTTCTTACACATTGTAGGTATTTATATTTTTTCATGTCTTCATTCTTTGGAAACCTGTAACCAAAAAGTAGGAATGTTGATATAAGAAATAATTGTACTATGACCTTGATCTCTTAAAAAAGTTGGTAAATATTATATTGTTTGAAAGATAAATGATCCAATCAAGACCTATAATGGTTTTGTTTTTACCAATGAAACATTAATATTGATTTATCGATATAGAAACGCACATCACTATGCGAAATAATATAACCTCTAAGATCTGAATAAAATTTCTTTGATTCAAGCAATAATCGATACTGAATTGGACAAAAACAACTATTATCACAAACTTTAAGCATATTTTAAAAGTTACACACTATTATCTTAACTGAAATAATCGAAAACAATCTAAACTTACCGATGAAAGGTTACGGTTTCTTGGGTATTTTCTTTTCTTCCAGTGTGGGATTTACAGCCCTCAATCACACAAGACATTTTTACACAGGCACAGAGTATCTATCACAAAATACGTTTTATATTATTTTCAAGCCTTTTACTGAACAATACCACCAAAATAACTTAATTTGGCTGAGAGGAGTATCAAACTTTGTGCAAAAATATTTGTCATCATCCATTTGACATTTGTCTAGTGACATTTGACTAGTGATCTTCTTCTGAGGTGACGACCCTTAGAAAACAGAAACGAATTCGGATCATGTTGTTTCACTCACTCCTATCGCCGAATTAATGAAGTTAAATGAGTAAGATAGCAAGTGTTCAATCTTATTTTAGCATGGTTTCTATTGGACGTGTTTTGCCCGAAGTTGACAAAATGCTGTCCAATGCTGTCGCTCCGAATTTGTACCTATCAGAGAAATCGGACTAGTGCGTAAGCACTATCCGAACTCGGTCCGAGTTTTCTAGATCAATATTTTTAAGAACTCGGATCGGATAAGAATCGGATGTAGTGCGTAAGCGCTCAATCCAATCTTATTTAGAAACTTATGTGAAAGGACCGCTCGATATTACACAGCCGTGTAGAAAAAATCACATCGTCCGATAAAATTCGGGTTCGAAATACAGCTGGTGTTAAAATGAGGTCACGATTGCAATGGTTTGACTTCAATTTCCAGGGATTAAGATATAGAAAAATAATTTAGTATCGGCCTTTTTTATACAGTTTTGGTTTAAAACTAATTCACCTCTAGGACTTTGTTGCTTATAATATAAGCCTTTTTTTGGAGGAGTATGCAATTAGTCGCCATAAAGCATCAGGCGTACGAGGATTCGGACCTAAAGTTTTACACTACCCACTAAAGTCCCTCTGTATCCCCCTCCCTTTGTAGGATTCGGGCCTAAATCGTTACACTACCCACTAAACTTCCTTTATATGCCCTTTACTCCAGAAAAATCCTTTTAGTATAAGCTTGTACTTTACTGGGAAAACAGGAAACAGGGATGTTTAGTAGGTAGTAGAAAGAAAATGTTTATTTCCGAGTCCCAGACAAAACTACAGTCTTGCCGTATGCCTGGCTATGGTGCTTAAACGCATTTTGTCCAAACACAAAAGCCTGTTTCTAAAGAGAGACACTTCCCAAGAAAGTATCGCGTGTACCGTAGACTCTCGTGAGCAAAAGTGTTTAGAATTTATAAGCTATTACATCATTGTGTCTTCATAAAAGTTGATTGAATCTAATCCGGACAAGGAACTTTTCGGTGCAAGAACGAAGCTTGATAAGTCCCTGACTGCATAAGCTATGGACTTGGCGCCTGTCCAAAGCCTGTCTTTTATTTTAAATTCACGAGACTCTTCTTTTTATGGATCCAACATGTGTAGTCACATTGTTGATATATTGTCTAGCAGCTCCGAAGTGTGGAAAATAAATCACAAAATACTTATCAACTTGTATTTTGTATATACGGCAATATTAGCTGCAGTGTACCTAACTACAATTACTAAAACACCTTTATTAATATTGACTACAAAAAGCACTTATAAATTGTTAAATAATAGCAATATGATTCTGCCGCCTACTTCGGATGAGATACATTTAAAATTAAATGCTTAAATATAAGATAAGCCTATGTACTTGATTTGTGCAATGAAGCTTAAATAAATAAATAAGCCTTAAGTATGAAATGACTATTCTTTGAGCGGATTGGTAAAATCGTAGTGGTTTGAAAAAGATTAGACCTGCATTTCTACAGGTAAAAGCTAGGCTTGGCTACATTCCTGTCTTACAACTGTAATGAGAGGTACATATTTATTTCTTCTTCTTCTTCTTCTTCTTCAGCGCGTTTTCGCCCACCGTAGAGCATACGCTTCTCCAGATAGCCCGGTTATAGGTTTCCCTTTGCCACAAGGGGCCTCCGGCCTCCACTAAATCATCGGACCAGCGCGCTGGTGGTCTGCCGACTGGTCTTTTGGAGCGAGGTCTCCAACAGAAAACGCGTTTGCTCCATCTTATATAATATTTATTTTATATTCACTAAAATATTGTGTAATAACTTTAATTCAAAATTAAATATCTTCAGTTTATGGTTCTTTTACAGATCATGAAATCTCAGATAAAGGGCTGCTGGCTTGGTATTTAGCGCGAACATAAATCTAATTTTGCAAAGTGTCTATCAAATGAATCCGACGATATGAAAGTTATATTTAGAATTTTATCTCTTTCGTCAAAGCGGATCTGTGTTATAGATAGCATTACCAAAATGAGTGTTTTAAGCTATAAACGGTATGTGTAAGCTCCAGGATTAACATATGTTCGGGCTTTTATCTGTGCATGCATTGAAGTTTTTGTAAATGGCAACTACGGTGGTGGCTTTGTCATGCACCAATTAAATTGCATTAAGGTAAGGTAATTCGTCTATTCACTAGAGTCTAATTATCTTAGAATTTTAACCTTTAAAAAATAAATTACGGCTAGTAGTTTAAGGATTTTATAGATCAGAGCTAATATCGCATGGGTCCAGTAATATAAACTCTTACTACGATTACTTTATGATATTATTTAGGGTATTTTTTGAGATAGTTAGCTAAAAGCTCGCCATTGCTATTTTCTCGTTTACTGTAGGTTTACTGTAGGCTTATAAATACGCATTGCTCAGTCTTCCATGCATTTATTTTATCCCAAAATAACAAGAAACTACTCGTCCAAATTACTATATCAACTAGGATAGCATAACATTTACCCTACTTGCATATGTATGTAGCGTTTGATCTATTTCGTCTAATATATCGGCAAATATATAATTAAGAATATTCATACAAAGGTCCTCGTATATTGCTGGGCTCGTTAGTTCGTTTCAGTGGCTAAGGGCACTGAAGCTAGTAAAAACACTGGGTATATAAGACCTAACAACTGTTACTGTTGTCTCGGAGTAGCGGGCGGTGCCATACAGTAACTGCTTAGTTACTTATTATATTATCTGTGGTTACTGTTTAGCACTGAACTGTCTAAGGGCAGACGTGGCGCTTACCATCAGGTGTACGATCTGCTCGTCTTGTTACACATTGCAATAAAAAAAAACTCTTGGAGTCCTGGGTTTAGTTCCCAAGTCGAGCAAAAGTTGTGCTTGTTTTTTCGATCCGCATTTGGCAAGCGTGGTAATAAGCCAGTATCTATAAGTATAGCGATATCTTTATTTCCACTAATTGACGCTTAGCATTAAAATTATAGTGGTATTACGATTTATTGTAGATATTTTTGTAGATGAAATCATCCGAGCATACATATTTCGCATACACTTTTCATTTTATAAGTTATAATAAATTCAAATAAATTCCAGATGCTGGATATTAAAAAGCTGACTTGACTTTTACTAGTAGAAAAAATCCCGTGACTTCCTCACCGTACCACCGCCCATACCCCCAGTGGTACGGTGGGTCTAAAACCGTTCCTATAATCAGAAATTTCACACTACACTAATGCGAAATTTCTGATTGGAATCTCTATAAATATTTTTCTTTTAGTTTCCACATTAGACATAAGACGGATTTCCAACAGAGCGGAGTTGACCGTCTCTGTTCATCCAAAGAAGAAATATTTTTGATCATCGAATAAGGTTAATAGATCTATTGTACACTTCACGTTTCACTAAATATAATTGAGTGGCTTTAAAGAGAAATTAACTATGGCTGACGCTGTGGGTATTTTAAAATGAAATAATCATGTTTATGAATCTTCTTTTTTTATGTATCCTAAGATTTGTCTTTGTCCTATGTATCCTAAGATTATCAGAAAACGGTTGGAATGATTTGGCTTATTTATTCCTATGTTCCAAAAGATCACGATAAAGTTTATAGAATTCAGAGAAAGAAAAAAAATACAAATTATACAGGACAACCTTCAAATATTTCCTTATATTGGCATAAATTATTTTATATATTCGCCTTTAGTTTACAATTAATGATATAGTTATAATTAAGGTGCAAAATAAATCTTTTCGTATGTAACTAATTCGGTGGGCCATATCTTTAACCAACCACAGGCATGACAAGAAAACTGTGTAACAGATGTTACTAAGCCGCCTGAAAGCCGTGTTTGTCAGTTGTGAGTTAACCAGGCTCTAAAGCAAAACAAACAACCCTCCAGTTTGTCACAAACTGTATTTATTAACAATGAATTTCCTTGGGCATACTTGGAGATTTATTATTTTATCCTATGCGAATGCTTGTAAATTGGAGCTTTTATTTATTTTTTAAATTATTATTTACACAACACCCGAATTAATGATAACTTGTACTATGGGGCCAGACAAATTAAGACGTCTATTTATAATTATTGCGAACCTATTTTACGAAACAATTTCATAGACCTCAAGGAACTTGGCTTCTTAGCAACTGTTGAACGGAGGCGGTCAAAAGGTTATTAGATATATATGTAGATAGATAGATATACTACACACAATATAGAAAACATGTAACATAATTCGCAACTATTTGCCGACAAAGAATAAAAATTTCTTTTTCGCAACCGGTTGCGAAGTTTGGTTGCCAACACGGCCGAAAGGATACAACTGTAGGTACAATACAGGCGGACTTATCGCTAACAGGGATATCTTACAGTCAACCTTAGGTTATTGGAAAGTGTGATAAAATAATTAGAACAAGATAAAGGGCAGTGCTAAAAAATATGAACTAAAAATTTTAATAAACAAAAGACTCCAAACTTCTTTAATAAATAAATACACATATACTACTAACACTACATAATTATTTAACACATATAAATAAAATATATATAAATATATATAATACACATTATATACATACAAACATAAATATAATATTATTACACGAACATAAGTTAAAGTAAATACAATTTATACGAGTATAACAGATTTACGGATATCACACAAAAAAAAACTTACCAAAACAGACCATGAAAATCATATCACTCAAGCAGTATAGAATATCGGAGGGAAAGAAAGTAAGATTTAATGCGAGTTTTGAAAATGGGAAGAGTTCGAGATTCACGAATAGAAAGGGGGAGAAAAATTCAAAGACTAATAGATTAAATAGTGAAAGATTGAGAATAGAACTGAGTGGAGTAAGAAGGAAAAACCACATGCAACTGCCGGGATGAACGCTGATCAAGACCCTTTGTGGATTGCAAGAATTGAAACCGTTCTTTAAGATAGGGAGGATAGAGGATTAGAAGAAATTGTTTGTTGAAATGTATTAACATTCGTTCGTACCAGTATGTTCAAGCTTTTTCAATATCATCAGAGGATTTATCAACATTATGTATTTTTCTAAAAAAGAACAGAAGTTGTCTGTTTAGACAACTAAAGACGATGCTGAAACTCATCCGAGAAAAACATCTCGGGAAAAAGCTAAGGTAACTTCGCAAAGACCCATTAATATGTAAACAAGTAGAGTTTTTCATCTAGCCAGTTATTCAACACAAATAGGCCGGAAAGTGCTATTCCCGCAACGCCAGATACTTGACAATCGGTTCTTTTCCGACAAAAACAACATTAGATACAGTAGAAGCCTACGAAAATACTCCAATTTTTGCTAACTCGCATTATTTCTTTCTAGTTCGGGCGGAAAATATTCGTGCAAAGTTAGTTGTTGTTAAAGACTACTTATATTTTACGTTTTGTGCTATTCTAATTTACATAATTATGTGTATGTTTATCAAAGTAAGAATTTAAATTATTTTTTCTATCGTCGCGTTTTTTACAACATTCATAAATTACGAACAAAATGATACGTGTTTACAGCAGGCTAGCAAGTCGAGAGTCTGATGTGGGATTTGTGACTAAATAGGTTCATCCATTTCACAAAACTCTCCCAGCTTTACGTACACACACAAAAGTGACAAGCCAGAGCCCATCTTTGTGCGATTGACGGGCTCATTTATCATAGTATTATAGAGTGATATCTGATAAAAAATAAAATAAAAAAATACTTACAAAACCTATGTTCCAATATTAGTTTGAATTGGGTTCAACTCGTATTTATTTCTTGCTCTTGAGTTTTGCACTGCCTACTTTATAAAATTAATTAAAACTTTTCCTCTACCTTAAGGTTGACTGGAAGAGATTGCTATTAGCAATAAGTCCGCCTACATTGTATCATCCAATCTTGTAACATATTTTTCTTTTATAATTTTGTGCAATAAAGAGTATATCTATCTATCTATCTATGTTCCAATATTTTATTCCAATTTATTTATCAAATAAATGAATATTTATTATATTTATAGTTCCACTATCGGTACACTTTAAGTAATCACTTTTACGTGTTTCCACCTTGTATTTTGTTGCCTGTTTTATACTTATTGACTCGTACGTACCTTAAAGGCGTAATGATCGCTCGATGCCTGTCCACAGCGATCGCAGTGAGGGTGAACACACTGACATTCACGCTCAGGGCTTGGACGAACGGACAGAATGGGCACATGAAGTGCGGGAGCAGCCACCGCTGCAGCAGCGCCGCTTGGAACTGGTGACAAACAAGAACATGCATTACCACCTTAATACTAGTAGTTACATAAGATTGTTTTTTATACTTTATCAGATGGCAGACAGACACGCAGCCCACCTATGGGTAGCGGCCACTGCGGCCTATCCCATTGAGTAGAGTAAGAGTAACATGCTGTGACTCTTACTCTACTCAATGGAATAGGCATAATGTGCATAATATGTTACCACACTATAGGCTCATTTGATTTTTCAACCTGTTATTTCAAGTGTACTGGCTCCCTCATTAATATTGCTGGAACATGGCCAAAGCTGTTATGGCGGCGAATTTACCTGTTGGTATGATAGCTAGCCAGTCGGACTCTGAAAAAGCCCTACCACCAACTAGACCCAAAATGGGAATCGAACCCACAACCTCCGCGGTCTATACCCGAGCGGCTGAGCCACTGTTCCACGGTAAATAGGATTATTCATTAATGTAATTGTCTAGACGAAAATAAATACGCCGTTGCAAGGCAAGTTACTCAAGCAACATAACATTTTATGACATCTCGAGCAAATATTTTATGGAATATAGCGAAGTGCTTTCTACTATATTTGGCGAAAAATTCTAAGTGTTTATTGCAGTATATTTCTGCTGCCTGTCAATTGACAGTATCGACTTTACATTTAATACTACCTATGTCAAGAGAAAATACGAGTATTTTGTATTATGGTTAAGTCTATCCTTAATAGCTTTAGAGAAAACATTAGGGATCTCGAGTCTAGGTATCGATTACAGGGGAAAGCACTAAACCACTTAACGACACTACCAAATTTTAACAAAATAGCGACGAAATATTTAAAAGAAAATTCCTTGTAATCTAAGCCTTTCAGTTAGTTATCTTACGAAAGAAAACAGAACCAATAGTTGAACGTGCTATGGAGAAGAACGTGAAGGAAAAGTGGTCATAAACCTATGTCATATTATTTCGATTACCCGCCAAGCCACTGACAGTTTAAAGTGAATTAGCGTTTGGTATTCTAAAAGTATTTCTTAGCCTTGTTATCCCTTGTCACGTCAAATTAATTGTTTTTGAAAGCAGATTATACATATTATTTTTTGAGTAAATAAATAGACGCAAAGCGACATAAGAAGGATTACGGGTTCTAATTCAGTTAAAATAATGAAGAGCGTTTTAATATCCTTAAAAACATGAAACAATAAAAAACCTAGTTGTTAGGGTCTAGCTCTAAATGAGATAAAACAGTGCGCCACTACTACGTTTACCCATCTAAACAAATAAAATATTTTCTGAAACTTAAACTCTTAAACGATCGAATGGGGTATTAAGCCAGAGGAAGTCTCGAGCATTTTGCCGAATCGAGTTTAGATAAGAAAACACTTTATTTTCACATTTTGCTGTGATAATGTGTGGTAAGGCGATGGCGTGGTTTTATAGATTCTGGCGTCTGTAGTGCTCACTTGAAACTACGACTTTAATTGGGGATGCAGCCAAATAGAAAAACGCTCACTATAGTTTGGATTTTAGAATTAAGGAAACAAGGTCAAAACTATTGTTGTCTCGTTAGTTTTTATTTACATTATGTAACTTCTATAATATTTGCAGCAGTCATAATGACTTATCTTGTCAGCGAATTAATTTTATTTGTGTTTAAAATAACTAGATAAGAAATAATAATATTAACAAAACTTTTACGTGTGCTTGTGGCAGCGCGATACGAGATACAATTTATGATTGTTTTAAAGTAAAACTTATGATTTACGATATTATACACCATGTTCAACAAAATCTAGAAATAGCAGTGTGAGAATTTATAATTAAGAAGAGAATTTATTCATTATGTAAGGATGTAAATTTTGTTCTTCGTAGTCAGACACTCATTTACTCAGTAGTTTACATATGGGTTTCTTGAATGTCTGAACCTAATTATAAATTCGAGGCAGAACACGATTATAATGTGTAAAGTCTGGATTTTTTATTTAAATCAATAATTACCTGGAATGGTACAGCGAATAGTCCTATAACTATGTCAGCTAAAGCTAAATTTGATATATAGCAGTTGGTGACACTCTGCATCCTTCTGGACGTGGCCACTATCCACATGACCAGGAAGTTGCCGACGACCGCCAGTACCGATATCGAACCGTAGAGGAACGATAGCAGTACTATCATACTCGTCGGCACGTCGTACAGCGTGTCTGTAAAAAAATGTTTCATTAGTAACACCCAATTGAGAAGCAGTTAAATTCACATAGTATCAGTAACACATTCTCTCACAACTATCATCGGTTATTTCCGAAGGAAAAGGTGCTTAAACACGATAACTGTAGGCAGATCTGGAACTGTGTTTGGGACTCGGTACTAAATACTACGGAATTTAGGTTGATCAGAATAGCGAGCAGAATCGATTAAACCACTTTTTATAATAAGTCACATTTTTCAATGAAAATCTTTATTTAAAATGTTGCCCTGTCTATTTATTAATAGGTCAAGTCGTCGAGAGCGCAAACTACCGACTCCTTCCGCGCCAAAGCGTCGACGCAAACGCAAGAAAAGATAATGCATGTTCTTGTTTGTTCTTTGCCTGATTATCCTTAACCAATTTTGGACGGTCTAAATGTGTCAATGACCTGCTTTCAATCAAATGGACACTTGTTTAGTCAAGTGGATCCAAAAGTTCCTGCAGGTGTACAAACCCAGGATTCGAAATTAGAGGCTTTAGTTAATCTCTTCAAAACTGTGTTTCCGAAATGCATTTATCACTTACGTACTTTAAGTTTGTTAGTCGTCTACAACTTCAATGAAATATAGACATAACAGTTTAAGGACTTAAGGCTGTGGTTTCACTGATACGAATAAAGCGGAGTAAAGACGGTCGAATTTTTTAAACTCCACTTAATAAACCTTAACTAATTGTGGTGCTTTTATATTAATTATGATTGATTTTAATTTTTTATGCTATGTAACTAGCAAAGTTATATCTATCGATCTGAATATTTTTTATTTTTATGTTTTTTTTTTTCGCGTATGATATTTAAAACTAGCCTTCCGGCCGCGGTTTTACCCGCGCGTAATCTCTTTTTTCAAATATCACACACATTTCCGGGATCAAAACTACTCTATGTTCACGAGGGATAGTGTAGCATTCCAACAGTGAAAGAATTATTCAAATCGGTTCAGAAGTTGCAAAATTGTTATTCCCGCGGGAATGAGACGTTTCCCGTAGGAATTTTATAGCCTATGTCCTAATCCGGGTTATAAATTATACGTGTGCCAAACATCTAAATCCGTTCAGCCGTTTAGGCGTGATTGAGGAACAAACAAACATCCAAACATATAAACATCTAAACATCCAGACTTTCGCATTTATAATATAAGTAGGAAGTAGGATAACACAGCCAATTCACAGAAAAACTCCGAAAATTGATAAGGTTCATTGAACACTGTTTTCTTTTTCTTTTAACTTAACAACTGAAACTAATAACAAAACAATCAAATTCCTTACGGATGTTGCCTTCTACTCGTATACAAAATATTATTACTGTGCTACAAATATATTTCACAACACCAGATTTGAAGATAGCTGCTTTGCAAATTAAGAACAAAGATATTTCAATACCTACTAGATTTGATTAGGCGGACGGGGTCGTAGGCCGAATATAATTCATAATTCCGCCTCCGCTTATTTCACTGCTAGATTAAGAGTAAACAAGAGAAAACGCGCTTTAAGTTTACATTTGGAGTAAAATGCAGACAACTTATTTTCCCAAAATAAACAGCATCTGAGAGACGCGCGATAACAAGTTTCTGCGAGGAACCAAATTCCACAAAAGCGAAGCAGAAGTTTCAATACAAAATATATTTTTTCTTTACGAATCATTTCTTTACCGGCTTTTAATGGGACGAAATGAACCTATGTAAATGTATAGTTAAAAATTTAGATATAGTCTTGTGGTTTATGTACCGGGCCGAGATCATGGGGTCCTGGGTTCAGTTTCCGGGTCGAGCTAACTTTGCGTCGGTTTTTTCGGACACAGCTCGAGTTTGTGATCACCAATCCGCATTTGGCAAGCATGGTGATTAAGCCAGTACCCTGATTACAATGATTGTAACGATAACTTGATTTCAAGGATGGGGGCCTTTACCCTGCAGTGGAACATTAATAGGCTGATACTTTACTTTTTATTGTACATAATGCCCACTAAACTCCCCCGGTTTTCCTTTTCCACCCGATTGGGACGAGCCGGAGCCAGTCTTGCGGCTATTGACCAGCCCATCTCCGTTACTTTACTTATAGGAAGATATAAGTTAATTTAGAAATGTAGGCAATTTAGATGTTTCCTCGGTGACGGATACAACGTAAGCTATGGGAAGACAAATTCATTCCCAAGTCTGAGACAGACGACTTACTTTGGGCGTATTTCATAAATCAATGATTGATGGATGACGTTTTTATCCTATTGTTATATAGTGCTTCTTTACAAAAAAAAACGTTGGATGCGAACAGAAATCAAAATTGGCGGCTTTTAACTTCTCTACTACCTACCTGATTTGAGCTAGTAATGAATCATAGTATTTATAAATACATTACTGTAAAATGTAAATTATAATGCTTTTTTAAAATGGTGGTAATATTTTTAACTGTTATTTTTCAGCTAAAATACAAGCCAACTTATCGCTAATATAAATATATAACCTTAATTGGAATTTGAAACATATGAAATTGTACATGCAAATTAATTATTTTTCAATCATAGCGTTTCTGTATTTGTCTTTCTGATCTCTGATAAATTATTTCACTGACTTTTTTAGACATAAACCCTTTGCCCTGTTTTGACAGCTATGAATATAAAAATCATGTTTGCCAGCCTATAAAAATACGTGAGGCGGAAAATATTTTTTTATGACTAACAACGTTATTTGAGAAGGCTATAGAAACTGTCTGATGACGCATTGAAGCAATAAAAGCTTATTTGGCTCGTTGCCATCTGACACAACTTGCTATTAAGTGATTAGCTAGAAACGTATTATTTCACGGATCGCACCTATGAACGCCACGGTGGTGTATTTCTTGGCATCCGCAGTTTACGATTGTGTAACTGTTTGAAAGTTCTAAGAAATAAAACTACTGAAATGTGTACTCATAACTTGCTGAAAGTATGGCACTTAAAAGACGGACTTTCGCTGTGTAGTTTTTCCTACTAAAAGTAATCAAAATGAAACTTCAAAAAACTTCTAGAAATATCAAAAATCTCGAAAACAACACAAATAAATCATCCTCATAAATAATAAAAAAATTATTTTAAAAATGATATAATCTTACGAGTAAATTGTAAAATATAGTTCATCTGTGTTTAAGTTTCTTTTTAATTCTGTATGTAATTCTTCTCATTTCTTTTAAATTCTGTAAGTAGTTCAATTATGAAATAAGCGGATTTTCTTCGTACATTTTTTCGCACACCTTACCTTTTACAGTAAGCAATGTAGTACAAGTTATGTGTGGTAAAACGATGCTGCAGACAGTTCCTGTCTGTCAGGCGAAATGGGTCGCTTCGACTGGGGAAGCCCCACCCAAACTTTGTTAATGCACTTCGTTTAAAGTGCAGAAA
Organism: Mecyna flavalis; assembly: GCA_949319885.1. Classification (NCBI taxonomy): domain Eukaryota; kingdom Metazoa; phylum Arthropoda; class Insecta; order Lepidoptera; family Crambidae; genus Mecyna; species Mecyna flavalis. The sequence goes on from OX439430.1 coordinate 11,122,757, forward strand.
ACCCGATCTTTTAAAAATGGAGTTCTGCCGGTGATTCAATAAAAATGTTTACATTTTGTAAAAATCCTTTTATGCCTTATTTCAGACATTCTATTAACGAATTATGTATTAGCTTTAAGGCAATCAGAGTCGCCAAGTGGCGCCCTCATTGAATAAAAAAACATATCATATATAAATACAAAGATTAGTTTGTAGTTCTATTCGTGAAAGAGAAAATGTTTTTATTATTCTGCTCATTTGAACAAGGTATATAAGTTGTTCAAAAGTATTCATTTCACATAGTTTACGTTGGAGGAAAATATATATTTTACGAATAATTGCGCCAGATGGTCTTACTCTATTTTAGCCACTTAACCAGGTAGAGCATAAGGTACAATCAATATCGTGCTCGTACCCTACAGGCTCCTCTGCTCTTTGAGCCTTTGTTTTTAAAGCCAGTTGGACTCCGCAAAAGTTCACCAGCAATCAGACCTAAAATCAAGGAGTTAATTCAACTCACGACTGAATCCGAGTTTCATACCCGAGCAGTTTAGTCACCTATCCACGGAGGTGGTCCGGACTTGTTATAATATTCACGATTGATTTAAAACATCTTTATTTCAAAAGTTTGTGAAGAATATCCCTCAAGAAAATGGATCGCAGCGTGAGGAGAATTCTATAAAACTTCTGAAGCAATTTTCTAGACACCTTATTATTCATATACCGACAGGATACAATTTAACGTGCTATAAGTAAAGTAAGTTTTTGTTGAGAGAACAATAACGAGTGTCGAATATGTTAATTTTGCGTTAGATAGTCGAAGTAAAGTATCACCTTTTTTTAGATCCTACTGCAAAGCAAAGGCCTTTATCTTAAAATTTAAGTCATCATTACAATCAGATACTTTGGATGTTAGGCCCGAGTTAACTTATAGTCTTACAGAGAAAAAATTAATAAATATTGGACAACATCACATACATTGATTTGACTCCAAAGTAGCTTAGGCAATGTGTTATGGGTATTTGAAGCAACGAAGGTACCACCAATACACTCAACTACAAAATAAACATACAGACTCCGGACGGCTAAATGCTTAACTTCTGAGCAACTTTCCCAGCGCATAGAGCAGGGTCACTACCATTAAATAAAAAAAACTTTAAACGGATAAAACTCGCGATATATTCTACATTTAAAATTATTTTTATTCTACATATTTCTAGCTTCAGGAAACCATCAGCTCCTACTGCGTGGATAGGAACGTATTGAACGATAGTGAAGACGACAGTTGCTGATTTTCTAAAATAATCAAAAATGTGCCGGTAGAAGTAACAATTTCAATAACTTTGTGACGCAAAACACCTGAGTCACTCTGTGATCACGACTTCTGTAAAGTAGTCGAAACGTCGGGTTTTAAATTTAAAACGAGTTTTATCCGTTTAAAGTTGTTTTTAACCGACTTCAAAAAAGGAGGAGGTTATATGTTCGACTGTATGTATTTTTTTTTTTTTTTTTTTTTTTTTTTTTATGTATGTCCGTCGATTTCTCCGTCAATTGTGGACCGATTTAAATAATTCTTTTTTTATTTGAAAGTGCATAGTTCAGAGGTGGTCCCATTGTCACCATGTCAGGATCTGATGATGGGATCCCGGAAAAATCAAGGGAAAACCTCAAATTTTATAGGCTGCGCCTACGCGTTACTTGTTTTTTCTGAAGCCATTCAAGTTTTTGCGTCCGATAGATCATTTTATGTTGATGAGCTGATGATGGAAGGTACAACTCCTTAACGGTTAGGAGTTAGGGGATAATTCTTTCAGTATTGTAGGAATATGTGGACCGTTAGTTGTATTTTATGTACTTTTGCAGCTAAGGTGATGATGGAAAGTACAACTCCTTAACGGTTAGGAGTTAGGGGATAATTCTTTCAGTGTTGTAGGAATATGTGGAACGTTAGTTGTATTTCATGTACTTTTGCAGCTAAGCTGATGATTACCCGGGGATGGGCTGGTCACTAGCCAATAAGGTTAGCACCGGCTCGTCCTAATCGGGTGTGAAGGAGAAACCGGGGGAGTGTAGTGGGTAGCGGACGCTTCGGTCTCGAGTCCCACACACGGCCGCGGGTCTAGCTAGCCTGCGGTTATGGTGCATAAACGCATTCTCCTCCTACCCATGGTGCTGAACACTTAATGAATACCTAATATTATTATTTATTATCAAATAATACAATTCTACTCGTATTTTCGCTATCATTATTATGAAAGAGTTTTACTCACTACCTACGTGTTATTCACACTAAAAATAGAAAAATAAACAAACTTTTTTAAAAAAAAATTAAACCGACTTCAAAAAAAAAGAAACAAAAAAACTACCTAAAAAACTGAAAAGCAAAAAATAATTTTAATCCTTCTAGCCCCGGATTACTAGACACAATAGAAAATCTATTGTTATGCGGCACCCGAGTGCCGGTTCGGCGTTGAGTGGTTAATAAGACATTCATCAAATGCGCTTATTGTCTAAGCCTATTAATTAAATTGTATTTTACTTGCTAGGTAGGTACCTAATAATCTGTTTGAAGTCGGTGCCAAGCCAAAGGTACTTAATCAAAAATGATATATAATAATAATGTATTATAAAGGGTTACTTATTAATCCGCGGACGTAGGTACGTAATCTGGGTACCTACTATTTGGCTTGGCACCGACTTCAAACAGATTAGTAGGTACCTACCTAGCAAGTAAAATACAATTTAATTAATAGGCTTAGACAATAAGCGCATTTGATGAATGTCTTATTAAAATTATTTTTTGCTTTTCAGTTTTTTAGGTAGTTTTTTTGTTTCTTTTTTTTTGAAGTCGGTTTTATTTAATGAGTAGTAACCGCGTAAACATCAGAAACCACTAGAGTCACTACCAAATTTCGGGTTGTTCTGAATTAGTTAAGATTATGTTCATTTGTAAACAGTATTGTGTTAATTCGAGCTAGCCCATTATGAAATACTCGTACAAACAATATACAACTAACATCGACGAACTGTTTTAATATTATACAATGCAGATTTTACATTAACATGACTGTTATGTCTCCGCAGTAAGGTTTGACAGAAGACAGAAGGGTATTTCAATTCTGCCCATTGGTTTTATGTAAAATATTATTTGTCTATTGTGTACGTGTCGTCATGGGTTTCACGCTCTGTCGGACACTATCCTGGTCACGGTGTTTTGGTACATTACCAACGTTTATCTAATATCTGGCCGTTATATCAGGGTTCTCGAGTTCTCTGTTTAGGACGAGCAAAACGTATTTAAAATATTCCGGTCTGTGACTAATAGATTGGGTTTGTGAGTAGCTTCATGAGTCGCTTTGAAACATAATTTGGAATATGAGGTGATTTTTGATTTCAATGGGATACTTGCACTGAATCAGACTATTAATTAGCTGATATCTTGATTTGCGGAGCTGACTCTATAAAAAGTATAAAAACCAAGGTATTTTTAGCGGAGTCGTAGTTTGTGAAAACTGATTTCATTAGATTTTATATTTTTATTTATTGTTAAGAAGATTTATTATAAGAAACGCTTATAGTCTCATATGCTAGGCAATATATGAATTAACGTACCGGATTATTGAACATAGAGTAGCTAATAAATAAGACGAGTATATTGCTTTCAGTATTTTTGAAATTACTTAAACATAAAATCCGCCGTAAACAACTTTATTGACATTTTTACAAAAGAAAAAAAAATTCAAAAGATAAAAAAAACTCACCAAAATTTTCATTACTGCTTCTATTTCCTGTGTATTCTAAGCTAGAAGTATTCCTCGACCAATCTGCATCGTCGTCTTGACTAGAATTTGTTGTACTAGAACAAAGAAATAAATAAGATAAAGTTAATACTAAAGAACCGCACTTAATCTTCATGAACACTGCATAAAATATTTAATAATTTCCCAACATAAGCTATCTCCAAAAAAGCCGATGGCAACCTAATAAATATAAGTACATATCTACTTTTTTATATTCGTTTTATATAGGAAAACAATACTATGTTTTTAAGAAGTAGGTATAATTATATCATCAACAATACAACATTGTGTATTATCATGGGTTATTGATTTAATCCTCACAATGCCTCATCCCATTACTTAAAAGGAAACATCGTAAAATGAATGATTAATTTATGCAAATCGCATTTCACCTTCATCTACAACAAATGGAAGTAGGCGCCTAGGCATATAAAGATAATATAAACCTAGGTGCCACGCATCAGACACGCATAGGCACGAAATTGTTGTGAAGACACAATTTTTTTTAAATATTTTAATAGAATAAAAGAAGAAAATCATTGACATTTATTTCCAAAAATATGTATTTACTGTCAGAAAAAACATATTAAAGAGCATAAAAACTCACTCTTTATCTTATTTTATTCAAAGGGAAGTAATGTTTTACTCTGTTCGGAAATAATCTGGTGTCTTTCAATACATTGCCTTAATGTAAAACTTGTACAATGCATTCTAAAAAAATTAAAATACAGACTTATGACCCTGAACAAGCAGATCTCCTACAGGATCCAAGACGGGAATCGTTCTTACGACTGTTGGTTTGAATCTGAGTGTTTTTTCAGAGACACAGCGTTGGGTTTCATATGGAATCAAGCAAATAATATTTGTGGTAACTTAACACTAATTCAATGCCAATAACATCACTTTGTCGCAATACCGAAATATTAAAGTCAAAGTCAATGGTCGTTTTATATTACAATTTTAACCATACGCTAAAATTTTACGTAACGAAAACCTTCCAAATCTGCACTGTGGAACGTGTTACCGGATATTGGCACATTGGTGGCACAAACGTTGATATGTATGTCCTTTGAAGCTATCGCAAAAGGATTTTGCACGGTGCACTATCACTAGATCCATTTCTGTATACACCTGACGTGTAGTCATTTATTTTCTTTGGCAGTTCAGGGCAGGTGTATCTAAGTTATTTACCTAAGGTATTTATCAGCATGTTAATGTCCCGTTGTTGTAGAGACGATAACAAATTTTACTATGTATTGGCAACTACGTGCTTGATAAAATTAATGACTATTTACTGTAGGAGAGAGGCCTATTACATTAAAATAAAGTTATCAATACAGAGATAGATGCTGGTTTAGTACTAAGATGTTGTGTAAATACCACCCTTACAAAATGTGGGTTGGTAACTTATAAAAAAATACAAGTTCTTAAACTGGGTATTGAACCTTGGACTCCGACTATATGGCTAGATACCTACACCTATAAACAAACGAGGCGTTATTCTGGCAGTGGAGCGTCATGGTTAAATGTGTGGTAATTTTTTTTTCTGTATATTTTAATTTGTACCAAGATACCCATAATCAAATAAATTAAAGTTCTATTACCAAGCTTGATCCAGTTAAAAAGACGCATTTCAATTTTAATATAGGATTTAGTGAATTCGGTAAAAGTGCCAAATCAATATAAAAAAGAATCTGTAAGTTTATTGTCTCATATGAATGTTTTGATGCAATTAAAATAAAAAACTTCAATATAAAACAACTAAAGCCGTAACAATAAAAAAGTCGAGTTGAGGATGAGAAAAGGCAATAAAGGAAATCCTATGAGTTTTCAATTTAACTTTTCAGGCTATTTACAAAGTTTTTGTAGAGTTCAGTTTTTGATACAATATATCTTATTGTATTTCTGCCTAAGAATCCACTCTTTACTCGTAATCTGATAAATAAGTAATCACACATAATTTATTAACTAAACATAAATAGCATATTGCACATAAAACAAGTTAAAATTATTTAATAACTTAACATAAATAGTATATTGCATTGTAGTATATTGCATAAAACAAGTAATATATAATTTGTGTATAGATGGGTGTAGTTAGAACCATTAATTTACAAATATATTATGTACAATTTGCGGTCTGATCGCTTTATTTATACTTAAGTAAAGGAGGAATACCAATTTTGTTGGTTTTAGATACTATTTTTACTTTATTTGTAACTCCGCTACTGTAGGTAAAGTACCTACTTGTAATAATATATTGTCTGAGTAATAGCTAAATTACTCTTTTCCATTCGATTACGTTTTACTATAAAAGAGGGTAAACCAATAAATCTACAGAACACTGGCGGAGTGATACACCTTGAAACACGAATAATGTTGGCTGCTAACAAGTAATAAGATTAACGGGTTTTCCGATCTGATAAGTAAAGAAAAAATATTACACATTTAGATTACATTAGCATGTTTTTTATTTCGTTACTCAAATCCGCCCTATCGAATGTTTCTTCGCAGGAATAAATTCAAAGCTCACGCAAGTTCGTACCTTGATATTTGACAGATTCTATTTCGAAGGTACTTTATGATTTGTTACAGAGTGCTGACACGCACGATATAAGGGAAAATTATATCTTTAGTTTTTTTTAGCCTACAAACTGTTTTACTGCTGCTGGGCAAAGGCCTCCCCCATACTTTTCCATTTGATCCCTCCAAAGCAAATCCTGCCAATCTCGGCAAAGAGTCGAGTTCGTCCCTCCACCGTATATTTGGCCTGCGTCTTTGCCGTCTTCCATCTTCTTTGGCCCATAAAGGACCTATAGATTTAAGGAGTAATAAATAATAATGAATAATGTCATTAACATGAGTAGATTTTAGGCACACTGTCCATTTTACATCCATACTAATATTACGAGTATAAAGAGGAAAGATCTGATTTTTTGTTTGTATTGAATAGGCTCCGAAACTACTGAGCCGATTTAAATAATTCTTTCACTGTTGGAAAGCTACCCTATCCCCAGGTGACATAGGGTACTTTTGATCCCGAAAATTTGGGGGAAGGAAGGATTATAAAAAAAGAAATTACGCGTGGGAGAAACCGCGGTCGGAAGGCTATATTATATTATACAAATATGTAGTGTTAGGCGAATAATTGGTTTACCCGATTAACACATCACTATGGTCACCGCGTACGGTGCCCCGCACTAGCCGGAGAGATTGACAGATAGATTTACCGCGCTCTTGCAATGTTTAATGTCGATTAATGTAAAAGTTTATTAAATTGTAATTATCAAGAGAAAGGTCTTTATATCTAAAAGCTCAGAAGTGCGATAAATTACTCACGTGCGTAAACAATGTTTGTAATGTACGGCGTATACGAAACTGAAAAGTTGCACGGATTGTAATGGCGATGAAAAAGCTTTAAAAGTAATTTTCTGTGAGAATGGACAAGTAAACTATGCTTAAACCAGTTAAGTAAGCTATAACAAGTATTAAGGATTACTTTTAATCAAGATTCGACGTGTATTATTCTAAATTGGAGATTTGGATTCTTGTGCAAAATTGACAAGTTACGACAAGTTTGGTTGGTTGAAAATGTTCACATCTGCATTGAAGAGGCATGATAAATTGTGATGGCATTGCGAAATGATGCTTGTTTTATTGATGGAAGTTCAGCGTGATGGTAAACTAAGTGAAATCTTTGGTCTTGGTTGATGAGTCCCAAGGTCATAGTAAGACTTGCACTTATATTTCTATATCTTGGTATCTTTTTATATGTGGTAATATGAGCATTGTGATCAGAAATTAATTAATTAAGGAAATAAACATTGCCATGTTAAGGCAGATTGTTTTAAGAAGATGGAGTCAAATAAACATTGTTCATTTTGTTATTCATCAAATAAGTGCAAGAGGCAATCTAAATCAGTGACACATTATTGACTTAATGGTACTAAAAAGTGAATGGATCATGATATTATATGAAATAATATTTTAGAGGACAAGATAACCTCAAGAGATGTTAAGTATTATTGAATAAGTAAAATAAGGATTAATAATTGTGTTTTAAACAAAAGAACTGAATATATTGCAAAGTTAGAATAAATTGAGTGAAACATGGGCTATATTACTAGTCTAGACGATATGACACACACTACTAAGATGAATTTCTGGCAAAACATAATCACTGTTGTCTGGTAAAGGATGATTGGAAAATGTACATTATGTGCTAAATTTGGACATGTTGAAACAACCTGCTACAAAAAGAAAATAAACACAAGTTTTGTTCTTTCTGAAAGTGTAAAGGGTGTGTCATTGAAGAGGAGAAAGAATCAGTAGAATTACATAAAGTAATCATGGTGGCCATATGAGGCTTATTATAATACACTGCCGTGGGGGGCCTAAGGTGTACCTGCCGTGAGGGGCTTATTACAAATACACTGCCGTGAGGGGCCTAAGGTGTATCTGCCGTGAGGGGCTTATTATAAATACACTGCCGTGAGGGGCCTAAGGTGTATCTGCCGTGAGGGGCTTATTATGTTACACTGCCGTGAGGGGCCTAAGGTGTACCTGCCGTGAGGGGCTTATTATAAATACACTGCCGTGAGGGGCCTAAGGTGTACCTGCCGTGAGGGGCTTATTATAAATACACTGCCGTGAGGGGCCTAAGGTGTATCTGCCGTGAGGGGCTTATTATGTTACACTGCCGTGAGGGGCCTAAGGTGTACCTGCCGTGAGGGGCTTATTATAAATACACTGCCGTGAGGGGCCTAAGGTGTATCTGCCGTGAGGGGCTTATTATGTTACACTGCCGTGAGGGGCCTAAGGTGTACCTGCCGTGAGGGGCGCACACTGTATTGCCGTGAGGGGCTTAATTGTGCAAGGCCGTGAGGGGCGCACACTGTATTAATAATAATAATAATAAAATCATTTATTTCAGATCAAGTATTGCCGTGAGGGGCTTAATTGTGCAAGGCCGTGAGGGGCGCATACTGTGTTGCCGTGAGGGGCTTAGCTGTGCAAGGCCGTGAGGGGCGCACACTGCATTGCCTTAATCTTTCAAGCCCCGGATTACCAGACACAATAGAAAATCTATTGTTACGCGGCACCCGAGTGCCGGTTCGGGATTGAGTGGTTAAGGCGCTTATGATGCTACAATGCCTTGAGGGGCTCTTGGTATACTGCCGTTTGATGATGGTGTCTTTATGTAGGTGGATTTTGCCACCTGAGGCGGAAGCCTGAAGGAATTTTGCAGGGAGTTGCAGTAAAGCTGTCCGGGAGGAACCTACCACGGAAGAACTTGTAGCAGCATGGACATTTGGAGAATGGAGGATCCTTCGGGGACGAAGGACTTGCAGGATGGCCGACTGTTAGGCGAATAATTGGTTTACCCGATTAACACATCACTATGGTCACCGCGTACGGTGCCCCGCACTAGCCGGAGAGATTGACAGATAGATTTACCGCGCTCTTGCAATGTTTAATGTCGATTAATGTAAAAGCTTATTAAATTGTAATTATCAAGAGAAAGGTCTTTATATCTAAAAGTAGTCACTACGGGTAATTTCATTGACAGATATTATACTTCATTAGGAAGATTTGTTCAATGTTACATCCATTCTATCTGTAGACTAATCTGATATTCGCGTACATAACGAAATAACCTTACAAATACGTGATGTACAAATAAGTCGAGGGAAATATTTTTTTATGCCAGTCGTCAATCGTAAGTCAGCACCATTCATCCGATTGAAACCAAATTACAGAGATCAGTGTGACGTCTTTTTCTGAATATATAAAAAATATTTGGGTACGAGTTTCGTAGAGATACACAATTGAAATGCCATGAAGATTCTAAATCTGAAGCTCATTCGTTTCCGAGATACACAGGATTTTTTTTATTATTCAATAACGTGAAATGTAACATTATTGAATAATAAAAAAAATCCTGTGATAAAAAAAAAACCCTTTAAAGGAATATGTTTTATTTATATTATAACATTTTTTGTATGGAACAGAAGTTATAGCTAGAAGGGTTATTTGGAAGGGAAATCATGAGCGACCCCTACTGATTAAGGCAGCCAGAAAAGTGGTACCTGCCTGTACCTATGAACTATTCCCCTCCAGTAGATTCACGGCAAATTAGCTGTCTTAGAAGATCCGATACCGATCCAATTCCGTTAATCCGGTTTTCATTCGCACATACGGATGGATAAATTGGTCATCATCATCATCCCAGCGTATTCCCGATTGCATCCAGTATGGAGCTCAGGGTCCGCTTCGACTATGATCCTAGATTTAACAAGCCTGGTTATTACAATGAAGCGATTGCCATCTGACCTCCGTAACCCTTACAAGGGAAACCAGACCTACTTGGAACATAGTCGGGACCAACTGCATAACGTGCCTTCCGAAGCACGGAATTATCATTCTTTTTAGACATTCAGGTGATTCAAGCCTGCAATGTCCTAACCAAACTGGAAACAATCACGCAAAGTGATGTTCCCCATGGGATTCGAACCCACGACCACCGGGTATTAGAGCCGAACGCTCTAACCACTGTACCACGGAGGCAGTCTAATATATTAATGGACAAACCTAACATTCTTAGCCTAAAACAATGAACTTCCGTACAAACTGTTCGTCCATTAAAAAGTAGATAGTGCAAGTGCAGTCAGCCCTAGAATAAAAAAAAAAGTTTTAACTTGAAACGTGAAGCTATGCGGCCGACTGTAAACCCTTAGATAATAGTTTCTTTACACATCGTATAAAGCGATTAAGTCGTAATCTATCCGTTAAATCATTTACTATTGCGGTCTCGCTCAAACGAAGGGAGTGGTTTTACAACCGTTTTATAGGCCCAGGGTTGGGCTGAAATATTCTAAACACAAGGAGAGTTGCCGATGCGACGATAAACTGTGAATAACCGTATCTGTTTAATAAATCACGGGTCTAATACTAAAACTTTGGTGAGACTTTTCAATGGATAACATCAAAAGCATTATGAGATGTGTTAAGTCATGAAGAGGAAACATTTTAGATTTTAAAGCCACATTTGAAATCATGATGAAATCCATATAAAACCAAGCCAAGTAAAGCCAAAAAGAAATTGTTTTCAGATAAATTAACAGATCCAAAACTATTATTCATATAATTTTAAAACATAAAACTATGTTATTTTTCTTTTTACTTTTGTCAAAGTTTTCACAAAATCTCAAGGACTTTCAGACAGATTTAAAATAATGACGCTAAGAGACTTACATTTATGTGGTTTTTGATTATTTTGCTCTCCTTTTTTTATTTATTTTTTGGTGGTCACCATTATAGAAAGACGTAGTGTTAAGACTTAAGGGATACTTGAGGCGTCAGGGATTCTGACCAGCTTCCCGAATGACTGGATTCCTGTGTATAAACGGATCACTCACTTTTACGAAATTACTTTCTAACTGTATAATACGATGTATCTTATAAGATAAAATGGCATAAAATGCCATTTTATCGTATATGATGTTATTCATAAGCCTTAAGATGAGCTTTAGCTTGCGTTAAGTTGTAAATCTCTAGCAAGTTGAAAGAAAACTAAATCATGTGAATACAATAGGCTCTCTGAAAGAGAATAATATTGCCTTTAAAATTGTAAGCTCACTAAAACCCCAGGAAGATTTAAATTAGATACTGTACAAAGCGTTAAAGCTAGGGTTTCGTGATTTGTACATACTTTAAGTCTGCCTGGGGAGTTTCGAGGGATAATAAAGTAAAATAGGACTAAAGAATTATTCAATCATCACCTCGTTGCCGATTTACCAAGCCGTTTTTATGGCTAGGTTAGATTTTTTTAACCAACTATTTAATCATCTCATTGTTACTAAATTTTCTTTATCAGCTTTCATAGATTAGCTCAATGGTTATGAAAAAAGCCCTAGGGCATCCGTTAGAGGGTAATTATACTAATGGTTGCCAGCAGAATTCTAATAACAGAAGCACGATTAAAAATTACGGATGCTCTGCTTGATATATTTTAAAGAGCAAAAAGCCCTGCTCTTTTTATTTTCATATTATTATGTAACCTTTTTAATTAGAAGAAAGGCACACAGCCCACCTGATGGTTAATGTCTACTGAGGTCTATATAAAAGAAGACTTAACCACAAAGCATTGCTCAATATGTCGCCGCACTGTAACACTCCTCTCATCATCGAGAAAATTAGCCTGAGTGATTTAGAAAACATCTTACAATCATCATCTGTGACGTATGATGATTACGTATCATGACGTCAACGAAAAGGGAAGATCTTCCTCCGAGCTAGGTGTCTGTGCTCGGGGACCGCGGCCCAATGTACTGTCTTGGTGTGTTGTATATATGCTAGCCGAGAGAATAACTCTGCTAGCGCGACGCAGGATCGAATATCTGATTGGCTGTCTCAGTGACGTGATGAAATCCATATAAAGCCAAGCCAAGTAAAGCCAAAAAGAAATTGTTTTCAGATAAATTAACAGATCCAAAACTATAATTCATACAATTATAACATAAAACTATGTTATTTTTTAATACTTTTGTCAAAGTTTTCGTCTGATATTACACAAAGATTTAAAATAATGACGCTAAGAGACTTATAAGTGGTTTTTGATTATTTTGCTCTCCATTTTTTATTTATTTTTTGGTGGTTACCATTATTCTAGTGGACGTATCTAGTGTTAAGGGATACTTGAGGCGTCAGGAATTCTGACCAGCTCCCCGAATGACTGGCTTCCTGTGTATAAACGGATCACCCACTTTTACGAAATTACTTTCTAACTGTATAATAGGTACGATGTATCTCACGATAAAATGGCATAATAATGCCATTTTATCGTATATGATGTTTTTCATAAGCCCTAAGATGAGCTTTGGCTTGCGTTAAGTTGTAAATCTCTAGCAAGTTGAAAGAAAACTAAATCATGTGAATACAATAGGCTCTCTGAAAGAGAATAATATTGCCTTTGAAATTGTAAGCTGATTTAAACCCCAGGAAGATTAAATAGGTACTGTACAAAGCGTTAAATCTAGGGTTTTATGATTTGTACATACGTCTGCCTGGGGTGTTTCGAGGGATGATAAAGTAAAATAGGACTAAAGAATTATTCAATCATCACCTCGTTGCCGATTTACCAAACTGTTTTATGGCTGGGTTAGATTTTTTTTTAAAACAACTAAGTAATCATCTCATTGTTACTAAATTTTCTTTAATAGCTTTCATAGATTAGCTCAATGGGTATGAAAAAAGGCCTAGGGTATCCGTTAGAGGGTAATTATACTAATGGTTGCCAGCAGAATTCTAATAACAGAAGCACGATTAATAATTACGGATGCTCTGCTTTAGAGAGCAAAAAGTCCTACTTTTTTTATTTTCATATTATTATGTAACCTTTTTCAATTAGAAGAAAGGCACACAGCCCACCTGATGGTTAATGTCTACTGAGGTCTCTTCAAATAGAAGAAGACTTAATCACGAAGCATTGCTCAATATATATTGCTGCACTGTAACACTCCTCTCATCATCGAGTTTATAAATTAGCCTAAGTGATTGAGAAAACATCTTACAATCATCATCCAATAACCATATCACAGTAGCCACTTTGTTTGTGACAAGAATGCTGAAACGTTTTGACACATTCCTTTTAAATGAAAAACATATGTACATGTCACAGAGTTCGTTACTCGTAGTGCAATAAACATGCAAACAAGTCTTTCTCCTTACTCAGACTATGTAAGATTAGATGCATAGAATATTATTTTATGATTAGATGCTATAAATCGTCGTACTTCAACATCGCAAATCAAAATGCAGCAATGTGATATAGCTACACAACACAACATAACATAAATTAGGAGTCGCGTCAAAAAACTCCATTCTTCTGGACGAAACACGACTTGAAATGACAAATGGATATTGTCTTCTGTAATTGAACTTTTCAACCATGAAAGGGTTAAATTGTCTGAATTTTCTCAGTTTTATTCGTTCGCGTGCACTCGCAATTTTGTCTCGAAAATTCATTGGTGTGGAAATTCCTAGAGCTGCGAGTGTGGGTGAATAATTGACATCAATGTGAGCGATTTCTACTGTTCGATTTTTCAAATGTTTTCATGAATGGTCACCAGCTGTTATAGTACAAATACATACAATACATAATATTTACTAAGTTGATAAAAGTTGTAAATGTTGTAATGGTATCAGCGACTGCTTATGCTGACTGAAAATTCTTAAGCAATAGGGTAGGTGACTATAGTAGTTTAAGTAACAGGCCGTGATCTCTGCATCCCAGGTTCAATTCCCGAGTCGGGCAATATTTGTGATATTATGAGAGAGTCTTCCATTATATCGTACAAAAATACTTATAGGGAGTCTAAAACAGAATTAAAAATACACATTATGAGACATGAAAAACAACGGTTCAGGGAGGTAAAGTTGTTCAGCGCGATAAGGAGCTTCTAATGACATATTAAGAGAATTTAAGATCATCAAAAACAAAAGCCGTAATTTAAAACAACAAAAAGCAATATCCTCTCCTATGGTGACACCTTATAAGCGAGCGATGGCCCAGATAATATAACTTTACAAAAGAAAATGTTATTTACCCTACCTGCCTAAGTAAACATTTTTCGTGCAAAATATATAAGTAAAGAACTGTTTAGGGTTTTATTGTTGGTTTAAGTACGAGTATCATATCATGCTATAACTTTATGTTGATATTGCGTAATATAGTCGGCACATTACTGCTTTACTGCCACGTAAAGCTGGCTGAATGTTATAACTTAATAATTTGATAAACCCTTGGAATTCATGAATATCAGCGTCGTCATCTACTTACATTATATTTTATACAGGGTGACATCTAAGTCGGGAACAGAAATCAAGTTTTTCGATAAAGCTGCCCAAGATTGACACGGAGCGCTAGTTGATGATCGCAACTAGTCAGCCCCTCAAATAATTAAAACAAATAAATAATGTCAATTCCTACTTATTTTCATCTCGGCCTCAGGGTCGAGTAAACTTTAGTCCACACACTGCCAATCACTGATGCTTAACTAACTGTAACTAACACCGGGTATTTCTTCACTAACTACCACAATAATATACATAAATAGAAATAAACAATCAGACATTATGATAAACAACAATGCTCATTAATTTTTTTTTTTTATCCTGTGTCGGATTCAAACCCTGTAGAATAAGACTGGGCCGTTACCAAATGCGCTAACCTGATTAAAGCTATTAATCAGATTCGAATATCTTTATTTTTTTTCCTCATGCTAAAAACCCCCGAAAAAGTCAGTACAGTAAAAGAAGAAAGAATCTTGTTAAAACTTTTTTATTTACCCAATTTCATTTCGATGTTGTTCGAGATCCGAAACTCACTGACACCCAGTTAAATTGAGGTTGAACTCTTAGGATTAGCTCAAACAAAAAAAGGAAATTTAATCACTACAAAGGAAAATTTTAAATCGTGTTTCGGGCCTAAGAACACTTAGCACGAAAATTGCTTTTTCTTGTTTAATCTAATTCTTTGTAATTTTCTTGAGTACTATTTTAGTAATACAACAACATTCAACTTAACTCTTAAACACCCGACCGAAAGCCGGGTGTCGCGTAAACAATAGATTTTCTATTGTGTCTGGTTTTCCGGGGCTTGATGGATTAATAATTGACGAAACAGAATAGTAATTTTTGCGTTACTCATGAAGAAAACACGCCATAAGATCGAGATTTTTTTAATAAATCAAAAATTTAAAGAATAAAATAACATACTATATTAGGTATATTATAATTATTATAACAACCTACAATTTTAGACAGAAACACAAATATTAATATTTTGTGTTATATAAGACTTGTATAAACCATGGTTATTTTAAATTTTTTATGAAATAAAACCTTGATAATGTGGTAAACAATTTCTCTTTCTGTCTATACTTCTATAACTTTCAGATAAGAAATTATTCATTTTATGGCGGAAGTAATAAGAAAGTTTTAATTGTTTTAGGACTAAAATTATCCAATAAATAGGCGGAAGAACAAGTTTTTCACATAAAATTGTGTTAAAGTACTTTCATGAAAAACAATAACTGTTTGGCATTAGTCAAGAAGAACAAATAAAAAAATATCCTACATTATGATATAGTCGCAAAATAAGCAAGCATAACTTGGATCGTACACCTGATGGTAAGCGACACGTCCCCAGTCAACGAATTATTGTGGATGGAAAAGTCGAAAGCAGAAACTTTGACTTAGGAACTTTATTTGGACTAGCTAGAAGATAAACATACTAAAAGTCCCCACCCCTCCGAGGTGAGCCCGAGGGGGGGGGGGCACAAAGAAGGTCCCGTTTTTTGGGTTTTTGCTTACCCTTCGAAAACGGTGCTTCGTACGAAATTTTGTTGTACAACATAATAAAAACTAATTAAATTCTCTACATCTTTGTCTTTTACTTTTTTTATCTATCTCCAATTATTGCCTAGCTATAAGCTTCTAAAAGTGGTAGATTTTCAAAAATGTGTTCTACACTCTTACATTTTTAACCGACTTCAAAAAAGGAGGAGGTTCTATGTTCGACTGTATGTATTTTTTTTTTTTTTTTTTTTTTATGTATGTCCGTCGATTTCTCCGTCAATTGTGGACCGATTTAAATAATTCTTTTTTTATTTGAAAGTGCATAGTTCCGAGGTGGTCCCATTGTCACCATGTCAGGATCTGATGATGGGATCCCGGGAAAATCAAGGGCAAACCTCAAATTTTATAGGCGCACACTACGCGTTACTTGTTTTTTCTGAAGCCATTTAAGTTTTTGCGTCCTATAGACATCACTTTATGTTGATGAGCTGATGATGGAAGGTACAACTCCTTAACGGTTAGGAGTTAGGGGATAATTCTTTCAGTATTGTAAGAATATGTGGACCGTTATTTGTATTTCATGTACTTTTGCAGCTAAGCTGATGATGGAAGGTACAACTCCTTAACGGTTAGGAGTTAGGGGATAATTATTTCAGTGCTGTAGAAATATGTGGACCGTTAGTTGTATTTCATGTACTTTTGCAGCTAAGCTGATGATGGAAGGTACAACTCCTTAACGGTTAGGAGTTAGGGGATAATTATTTCAGTGTTGTAGGAATATGTGGACCGTTAGTTGTATTTCATGTACTTTTGGAGCTAAGCTGATGATGGAAGGTACAACTATGATGATGGAAGCTAAAGGGTACGACTTCTTAATTCTTATGTCCCTCTTGCGGGCTGCATCTTTAGTTGGTCTACTGAATGGTGCTGAACACTTAATGAATACCTAATATTGTCAAATAATACAATTCTACTATTTTACTCGTATTTTCGTTATCAATATTATGAGAGAGTTTTACTCACTCCTACGTATTATTCACACTAAAAATAGAAAAATAAACAAACTTTTTTAAAAAAAAATTAAACCGACTTCAAAAAAAAAAACAAAAAAAAACTACCTAAAAACACTGAAAAGCAAAAAATAATTTTAATAAGACATTCATCAAATGCGCTTATTGTCTAAGCCTATTAATAAAATTAAATTGTATTTACGTGCTAGGTAGGTACCTACTAATCTGTTTGAAGTCGGTGCCAAGCCAAAAGTAATGAAAAATGATACATACCTAATAATTTATGTATTATACAGGGTTACAAATAATCCGCGGACGTAGGTACGTAGTCTGGGTACCTACTATTTGGCTTGGCACCGACTTCAAACAGATTAGTAGGTACCTACCTAGCACGTAAATACAATTTAATTTTATTAATAGGCTTAGACAATAAGCGCATTTGATGAATGTCTTATTAAAATTATTTTTTGCTTTTCAGTGTTTTTAGGTAGTTTTTTTTTGTTTTTTTTTTGAAGTCGGTTTATCTGGCATATATTTGTTCTCAACTGCTACCGTAGATCTACACGCGGCAGCGTGTCAAACCAAGTTCAAGCAGAGGAACGGGCTAGCCAGCGCCAAGTGTATATACACTTGGCGCTGGCTAGGCGTGTATATACACGAACCATTTGGTGTCACTTTTGACCCTTCTATAACTTAAAACCTATTTAACGTAAACACATAAAACTACGTGAGTTTAATTAGATCCATAAGGACACCTAGAAGCCCAAATTTCATGAACTAGCTTCATGAAATTTGGGCTTCTAGACAACAAAACTATGTAACTCTGTCGACGGAGAGTCAACGTCGCGCTCGCGTCGCATGCAGGCTTTGACGCTCCGTCGACAGAGTTACATAGTTTTGTATGTAAGCTGCAAGCAGGCATACACCAAGCGTATACTGACGAATACGCGTCTATGAAGCTACGCCGCCGTGGACAGTAGGCCTAACTTAAAATCACTCGGAACATTGAACTAAATACGTACTAAAAAAATATGTCATCGACAAAATTGAAAACATACAGTATCAAATGGTGATATCTATTTAAGTGGTATTCTCCAGTAGCAGAAAATAAATTATTCGTTCATAAAACAAAAAAATTCTATCAATGTTTGAACAAGCGAAGTTAATTTCCATACGCATCAAGTTTCTATTCATACATTTTGCTTTGATCCACAGTACGATTGTGCGATGGATGCTTGTTAAATAAAAATAGAAATGTTTCATTTCACCAGCGCTTAATTTATTTTTTTCAAATATAAACTAACTCAGTTAGTTCCGTTGGTGAGAAGGTTATACTTACTTTTTAAATATAAAGTTCATCAACCTAATTTCTCTTGAGAGTAGTAAATTTTCATGAAGGTAATGATCCAAATTCAGTAATTTTCTAATAAATTTTCAGGTTTGATAACTTAACGGTCTAATGAAAATTCAATTAACCGTTTATTAATGTAATTACAAAGAATTTTCATTAGTGATAGGTCTTTTAGGTGTCATTTAGTACATAAGTAATTAATATTTTGCTAGGTCATAACTCATAACACTTCAACTCTTGCAAATACTTTTTTACTGTCTCATGAGACATTATTAATTTCGGCATAATAATTATAATAAATGATACCACGGCGCGGCGCTGCTAAGAGCCAGTCAGCAGAAAGTCTGCCCCTAAATTGTGAGCCTAATAAGGACACGGTTTTATATTAGACTCAATTTGTAATGCGGTTTTATATTGACTCAATTTGTAATGCAAAATGATTTTCATAACTGTTTATGATTTCTATGTAATTATTGAATTCAGTTTATTTTTAATGTTAATAAAAATGTGAGTTTGAAATGTACAGAATAAAGCCAATAACAATCTGAATACCTCCAAATAAGTTCGCCGATGTGCAAATTAATAATGCACAGTTACACAATACTCAATGTTAATGTTAACCAATTTACAGGTCTACCAGTGATACCATCGGCCCAAAAGATATGTTTATCTTTTACCTACGAGTATGTGTACAATGTATTATATACATGCTCATTCCGAAATAGTCCTTATCATATTGTCATAAGACCACACTTTTCCTTGCAAGTTCGACGAGCCATTTGGTGTAATGGTCGAGAAGTCGGCTATTACACCAGAGGTTGCGGGTTCGATCCCCGCACGGTTCAAACAATTGTGTGCATGAACATGTCTGTTTGTAACGGTCTGGGTGTTTCTATGAATAATAAGTATGTATTTACAAAAAAAAGTATATAAGTAATGTTTATCCGTTGTCTGGCACCCATAGCACAAGCTAATGCTTAGTTTGGGGCTAGATGACGCTGTGTAAATAATGTCCAGAGATATTTTATTTATATATTATTTCAATCATTCACGAACTAGCCTATTCAGTAATGACTCTACCTTATGCGCTAGGGGTAGTGGGTTCGGAAAAAATTCATGAATTGATTTAATTTGACCGCCTCCGTGAAACAGTGGCTAAGCCGCTTTGGTATAAAAAACCCGGAGGTCGTGGGTTCTATTCCCGCGTTAGGTCTGGTTGGTGGTAGGGCTTTCTCAGAGTTCGACTGGCTAGCTATCAGGTGGGCTGCGTGCCTGTCTGCCAACTGACATTGTATAAAAAATTTTAATAACATCCAGATAGATATTTGTATTTTGATGTGTACATTGCACGAATTCAATTATGTGAAAGTGATGCCTTTATTGGTTCTGATATTCATAAAACAAAGTGTTAAGCTACTTAGGTCCTTAAGTCAATGTACAAAAATGTTATGTCGTCCAACAATTATATTTTTATCATGCTGGACACAATCTTCTTTGTAATGCATCAGAGATACAAAAGGCACACAAAAGGGAAAGATAAAAGGCTTTTCTCAGAGGATTATTTAATAAGTTTAATATTTCAACTTTGTTAGTTCTGCGATAGCAGTAACTAATTATATGTGATATTTGTTCTAGCCTGCTGCTGCATTCTCTTAATTATGCAAGTTGTAAAATTATTCCTTCCATTTTAAGATTAGAGGACTTTCAGCGAAGAAGCACGACTTTTTTCCGACTTTGATAATCGATTACTTGTTTTTTCGCTTTCATTTTTAGTAATGAATTAATCAAAACAAAAAAAAAACGATTTGACTAAATAACGATAAAAACTAAGTTTGAATAAGCGTCCGCTATTTACATACCTGAAATTGCAGGCACTTTAGTCCTTAATTTAAATAAAAAAAGTCTTTATTATTACTTACTCATGATTACAAGAGCAAATTAAAATTTATAAATTTTAGTGTTCACATAAAAATCTATGTTAAGACACTCAATATGTTGGTGCCACGTCTGTCTAGGGGATAGTGAAAGAAATCAAAACCTATTTGTAAAAAAAATACATTTAAAATTAACACACCACCGCGTCGGGGAAAAGACAGCGCTGCACGCTGCTACGAGGACATAACTCTGTGTAAAAATGCGTTTCTATAATAAATAGATCGAATTTGCTTCTGAAACGACGGATACAACACGACATTGGTACATTTCAGGCTAAAGTTATGTCGTAGTGTAGTAAACGTGATGGCCTTTAATTCGACTGTAGTGGCTATGTCGTAATCATGTATTTCTTTTATGTTTTCCTGCACAAAACGAGCACATCGGCCGTGAAAAACTGTCACATTTATGCCGGCAGCAACATTACAGCGACTAAAATTAACATAAGTAGCGCTGCGCTTTCAACACAAAAACCTTTTTGTTTACAATATTAATAAATATTTACTTATTAGATAGCACTTGTTTAACATATTTGATCGCATGATACTTAGAATTAGGAAGTTATAATAAAATGTAGTTTAAATTATTATTATTGGCTTATATAAAAATAAAAAATCATAAATTTTTAATTTAATGTTACTTTTCTTGACGTCAGCTTAATTGGAAATAATTCTCTGAACTTTATTTCAAACATTTCAGTGAAGTTAGAAACTTCTCAAATATAAGAAGCATTAGTAAAACGAAAAACTATAAAAATACATTTGTATGTACAAAAAATATGGTAAGAAACAGCTTAAAGTAAAGTAGGTAGAAGTTAAACCAAACTTCAGGTATACGAATGTTCTGATCATGAAATTAATGGAACAGAAATAGTAATTTATTATAATAACATAGTAAGAACGTAAGTTAAGACATAGTGAGTAATTTATTATAATACGAGTATAGTATTATAATGACAATCTAACTTTGCATATCAAATTACTCCCCTTAACCTTGCCTTACAATTAACATTAATCTTATGTTATAACTAAATTGAGTCGGAGGAGCCAATTACACTTATATATCTCATATTAAAGAACAGATTAGCGAATATCAGTAATCTATTGATAAAAATAGTTTCAAATTTAAACTAATGGTTATCAAATTGTCTGAATCAAAATATACGATTCAAGTACCTTGTAGGTACTCATACAGCAATGTTAACTTAAGTAGTCAAATAATAATGCGTGATAGTTCTGTTAGGAATCCAGTTAGGCGTAATCAAGTCTCAGTAGATAATGCACACAGTCTTTGTAGACGAGATAAATAAGGAAAATAATGATAAGAACAGTTTGATTACGAGAAGTAAACAGATCGGTGGAAAACAAATGAAGTTCGTAGCTCGTTTATCTTTTTGTCGTCAACTTGTTTATATAAACTGCAATAAAAAGTTCAATATTAGCTAAGTTTGACCTGAATAACCTTAGCATCAGTGGATTATATCTAATAGACATATTATGTCTCTATTTCCCGCGTCGTTTTTGCAGGGAACTTACTAACTAGGTGACGCAGATTTAACTAGCAAAAACGTTAACACGATACAAAAAGTTTAACACGACACGACCGTAATTAAAACTTATTTTTAATGGTTACATTTGGATAATAAAATAGAATGTGTATTTGTTTTGTGTAAAAAAAAACATATAAATAAAACAAAACACGTCAAACTACATACGTCAAATTTAAATTAAATCCAAATTCCATAAGAATGAAAAATTTTAAAATCGAGAACCGTGCCGTTTCGAACCGCTGTAATTTTTAAATGTGCTTACAACATTTATATTATTTTATTCATCTCAGGACAAATACTTTTTAATGTAATTGCTTATTTTTAGCCGACTTCTGTGCCAACAAACAAGTTCTCCATAAAATTCGTCGGCAGATTTTATTAGAACCTTTTGTACCGCATCTAGGTATTTCGGTAGATCTTTTTTTTTGTCCGCACCGAAACATTTACAGTGTTTCATTCCATTTTAGTCGACCATTAGTCGTCAAGCCCTCTCAATCACTCTGGTCTAAATAAGAACATCGTTAATCGTCAAAATAGAATTTGTCATAATAGTAGGTCCTTATCAATTTCTTGTCTATTGTTCTCTAATAAGCTAACACGTGTATCAAAGAAACGACCTATATCCAATAAACTTGAAGTTAATGTAGGCGGTAAACGAAAAGTAATTACTGCGTATCGGTGCACCAACTCACGCGTATTCAATATGATTATTTGTATTAAAATCTTCCTTCGTGGCAGTAAAGTGTTAGAACAAGATATTACACAGTTTTAGAGTTGACACACATATTTTATTTGCTAACTTAACTTTTTGTTAGTTAAATATTTTGATAGAGAACTTCGTGTTTCAGGATTCGAATACCGAGTCAGGGATTTTTTTCTCTAATTCAACAGCTAAACCAGCCTTAATTGCCTGTAAGAGACAACGAAAGCAACAGGGATTAAAAGATTATGAGTGCGGAACGGACGGATTGTTCAATAAAGGTCTTGTACAATTAAGGTAAAACAAACGGGGTAACAATGAATTGGAATATAACATGCGACTTCAATTACTAATATTATAGTTATTACCATATTTTAATCATAATAGGATGTTGCGAGTTACAATAAATCAGACCCATATCATACTTCGAAGATCTTAAACGACTTACCATAAGCACATCTGTCGCAAATATTTGTCTATGTTGCCACTATAAATTGTATTATCTGTAGTTGGTCATAAACTCCACCCAAAGCCACTTAAGTTTAAAAAATCGGTTGTGAATTTAGTTCCCGCCGTGGGCCTAATATATGGAAGGACAATTTCAGAGTTAAACTAGCCAGTTACCACGTCTACAGGTGAAATATACAATTTTGTATGTTAGAGCCACTGAAAATGTAGGCTCCTAGATGAGAGGAACCTATTAACGAAGCAAAACATTGAGTGATACGTCCAGGAAAAGTATGTTTAAATAGATAAAGCCATTGTAGCTACTTACCATCAGGTAAGCTATGTGTGCGACCAAAAATAAACAGAATTTATCAGTGGATATTTATGTTGGTTATCACTTGTATTACTATCCTTGCTTGATGTCATGGACTCTCACACAACATAGTTGATGTACACTTCAAAGGCGAAATCGATGTTTAATGTTTTGTTTATCCTTATCGACACAATATATGAATGTAAACTATTCATGTGATCTATGATGAGATGAAAGAGAAACAAACGTCCATCCTCGCAGACTTTCGCACGCATTAGTTTAAACGGAAAGTATTCGTATTCAAATGCTTCATTATACCATCACATAATACTCGTAACACGTCATTCAAATATTCTGTTCTAAATGATACTCATACCAAATTATTTCTAATTGTTGAAGAACAAGCGAAACTCAATATCTTTATGAGCAATAAACGATCCTGCATCAAATACGATATTAATAGCTCCATTCATGTAGAAATAACAGAGTTCGGCCAAACAATAAAAATGCTATCAGAACGACGCAGTCCTCGAAATAATAAAGTAGGTACCTACCTAAACTTAGGCAAGGCCAAAATCTTCTTAATTGTTGAAATCACGGAAATTACTCTTACTTACACAATTAAATAAATAAGATTTGTTTGATTTGTAAATATTTGATCCAAAGTCCCATAGCCAGTATATCTACGAGTAGATTGTGACTTTTTTTAAGCTGCTCTTTATCTACGTGCGGCGATATGGGGTACTTTTCACATAATAATGATTTACATTTTTGTCTGTCTTTTCTTTCGGCTAACATTCGAAAAGAACAATTTTTTTTCCTGTTCTTTCACTAAAATATCTGCTTTATTAAGACATTATAACAACTTAGGCTACAATTAATTATAGAAATCAAACTCTAATCCCACGCAGATTGAGCTACTTCTGTTGGAGATTGTGGTTTTAGATCTGCAATTACTAGCCCGCATTTCGAAACATTAAAGATAAGTATCAATTCCGTGTGGGTTGTTTATACAGTCAAAAGTTAAGGACAAACCTTCATAGTTGAAATAAAGTCACCAATACAATTATATGTACTGTGCCAAGTGCGGATTGGTGATAATCACCAACCGCCACTAATTTTTTTCGAGCTTTCAATTGAACAAAAAACAATGCTACCAACATTATTAGTGAAATCGTACTTTAAAATACATTGCTTATTTATTATAACCACTTATCTCGTCAATTAATAATTTATTGTATTTTTCCTAAAAACGTTATATTTTTACTGTTTTTAGAGATATGTACATATTTCTGGCCCAGTCCGAGACAAATCCTTACAAATTCAAATTAGCTTAAGTGATTAAGCTATGAAAGAAAGCGAGACTAGCTGACTACAAACACACAGACCGACACAAACATTAATGTTAATGCACACAAATGTTTACATCGTGCCAGGATTAACGCACACCCTGACTTGTCAAGCATTGCACCAAATCGCAAGCCAAGATGCTTCTTGGCTTAACCCTCAAACGTCGCACTGACTTTTTTTAATTGCTTGAATTTAATTAAGCTTCCCTTTAGGTGGCCTGTGCCCCTGTCTGACAACTGAATCAAAAATATAATCTAATAAATAATACCTATCAGAAACACTTCGATATCAGTCAATAAATTAGATCAAACAAAAGGGTACCTACAGTTACTTTGATACCGCTATCATAATGATTCGGTGGGTTTCGGTATTTTTATGAAATGTGTTCCTTTATCGGCCTAATTCATAGCTAAACCAGCATTCTTCAATACGAATAACAATTAACCACTTTAATTAACTTTAGATGTAATAAACAGGCACATAAATTTATCTTCACTAATATTATAAAGAGGAAAAGGACACGGACGAACATCCATAGAACGTTGGGCCTTGATTTTTTATGAATTACACTTACCGATTTACTATTATTATGTAGAAAATGAAGTAATATTCCAAATACACTACAATTTATAAATCCACTCCCTGGGAAAAAAATAGTTATAGGATGATTTTGATTTCTACAAAAATAACCCCAATTGTCGAGTTCACTGGATCCGTTGTAAGAAAAGCTTAGGTCGTTTGTTTTAGCTGAAACCGTCATTTAAACGTAGCGAAAGTCGTCAAATATTAAACCAAGCATTCCAACAATAACGACAAAACAAAATTATTCACATATGTTATTAAGTTATTCAAAACAAACAGAAACGAATGATTGACAGACGTTGTAAGTATGACATTTGATTTTTTTTGACTTTTCTGTTGCCATAATTTTTTCAAAAAATTATCGTGCCTCTATTCTAAGCTGTCATTTGTATGGGATCTGATCGGAAAATCAGTATTTAAGTATCTTAACTAGCAACATTATTATTATTCTACCGGACGTACTATGCACTATGCACATAACACACCGGATGCACTACAAAACCAATAGTATTTTCATTTATTAGATTATATTTTTATCCCGGGGTAAAAATATTAATTAAAATTGAATTTAAATATTAAAAATCTTGTAACGAATATTAATTATATTTTGAATAGTGGAACGAACGCTTAAGATCGAGCCCATTTCTGCCGATGTCCTTTTAATTGTTTTTATGTTTGTATTGAATAGTAAACTACTGAGCCGATATGAAAAAATCTTTCACTTTTGGAAAGCTACATTATTGATATAGGGTATTTTTGATCCCAGTAATGTGGTGTTAAGGGGGGGATAATTCACAAAAGATATTGCGCGCGGGAGAAACCGCGGAGGCAACCGCTAGGTGATATTATAAACTTTACACTAAATCCAACTAAATCATTATAGATGTTTATTAAAAAAAAGGTTTTTGTGCGATCGATTGGCAGTTAGGCAAGGTCCCAAAATCGTTATCGGGCCAGTCAATAGATGAAATCATAATAATAACGAGACCTCTGGAGCCATAAATACTTATGTCAGGACTACACATGAAGGAAAATCCTTTCAATATGTCATTGAGAAATGCTACTTTGTATGCCTCCTCTAAGTGATTACCAACCAAGTAGACTAAATGGTTGCCTATACACTGATATAAGGTAAAGGTACAGAGAAAAAAAATTGTGATGTATTTTTTGAACCCAAAAATAGACGCAAAGATCCTCGTTGAGAATGAAGAGTAAAGAGCAAATACGATAATGGACATTCACCTTAAAGAATCCAACCATTTCATTTAAAAATGAACAAGAAACGGTTTCTATTGATAGAAGCATAATGAAATTCTTCCGAAACCTTTCACACTATAAACGGAAACAGTAATGATAAAACTAAAAAAAATATTTTTATATTTTCATTCAAAATATTATCCAGTTCATAATTTATATATGTTGCATGTAGTTAACTTCCTATTAAAATTAAAAGAGTGACTTTTATTCGTATTTAA
The DNA here is from genome assembly GCA_949319885.1 of Mecyna flavalis. NCBI lineage: Eukaryota > Metazoa > Arthropoda > Insecta > Lepidoptera > Crambidae > Mecyna > Mecyna flavalis. The sequence goes on from OX439430.1 coordinate 11,149,605, forward strand.
AAAGGATATTCGTTACACATTTCAAAATATATTTAATAATATTGGTTACAAGTTTTTAAATAGTTCAATACGATTTTATTCTAATTTTTAACATAGGATAAAAAATTATATAATAAATGAAAATACTATTGTTTTTGTAGTGCATCCGGTGTGTTGTGTAAATAGTGCATAGTATGCCCAGTAGAATATCGTAGAATAATAATAATGTTGCTAGTTAAGATAATTAAATACTGATTTTTTGATTAGATACCATTACAAATGACAGCTTAGAATAGAGGCACGATATTTTTTTTTGAATATATTATGGCAACAGAAGAGTCAAAAAAAATTAAATGTCAAACAACGTCTGTCAATCATTTGTTGCTGTTTGTTTTGAATAAAATAAGTGAATACTTTTTCTTTGGTGCTATTGTTTAATGCTTGATTTATGTACATTTTGATGACTTGCACTTCATTTAAAGAACGGTTTTAGCTAAAAAAACGACCGAAGCGGGTATAAAAACACTGAGGTCGTGGGTTCGATTCCCGCCTTGGGTCTGGTTGGTGGTAGGGCTTTTTCAGAGTCCGACTGGCTAGCTACCACCCCCACAGGTGAAATCTGCCGCCTAAACAGCTCTGGCTGTCTTCCGGCAGTATTAATGTGGGAACCAGTAGGCACTTGAAATCAGAGGTTCGAAGAACAGATGAGCCTACAATTTAGCAGCACATTGAGCGACGCTTCCAGGTGAAGCGTCAGTCAATGGAATAAGCCGCAGTGGCCGCTTACCATCAGGTGGGCTGCGTGCCTGTCAGCCAACTGACCTAGTATAAAAATAACATAAGCTTTTTTCACAACGGACCCAGTAAGCTCAACAATTGGGGTTATTTTTGTAGAAATCAAAATCACCCTATAACTATATTTTCCCATGGACGGGATCTATAAATTGTAGTGTATTTGAAATATTTATTGCTTCATTATCTACCTACATAATAAGAGTAAATATGTATGTAAGCGTAATCCCTAGGAACCTAGGCCCAACTTTCTATGGATTTTCGCCTGTCTCCTTTAGTATCCATCTGAATATCACTCTCATATTATTATGAAAAAACAAAGTAGGTCAAAGCGATACTCTATAATGGATTCTTTATTCATATTTTGAATTTTGTATCTCTTGTTCTTCATGACGTTTAAATGATTATTATTTTTACTAAAAACCTAACGTCACCGTCATCCTACTAGACATTTATAAACAGTAAGTCCAAGAATTACAAACATTATGTTTGGTGCCAAAACCTTGAAGAAAAAATTGCTGTCTAACACCAGCAATTTTAACTGACATATCATAACAATAAGACAACTTTCATGAAGTTGGTAAAAATAGCGCTTTTCTGGATTGAATGGTTGGCTAGCAGTAAACAAAACAAAGTATTGATTTGGTAGTAAAGTTTTGCTTAACGTACATTTAACACGTCAAATTCTAGTCAAACTTTAACCGTTAGTTATTGCTAAAAATGGATTCGTGCTTGAAATGCTTACATAGATAACAAAAAAGGTTCTAAACAGTTAACCTGGGTAGAACCATGATAATATATCACACGAAATCTTTAGGGTCACTTCAACAAAAAACGTGACATGAAAACGAATAAAACACTTTGTTCAGCTACTGAATATAATTACTCTATGTAAATATGTATTTGAACAGATGTCTCACTTAATAGAAACATTTTTTGTAATGGATAGGTATAAACACCAAAAACATGATTTGACTGACAGTAATATGGTCAATAGTTCCTCATGTTGATAATAATTTTATCTACGTGATTTATGGCTACTCAGATGAGTTTCGAATTAGATGTAATTGCTTATATGTAACTGGTTTCAACCAGTTCCGTACATTGAGCTATTATTACTACGTATAGAGAAGACATCAGTCATCATCACTGACATGGTTCCGATCAACTGCAGTCAGATGGCTGCACTGCATTTAGTCACTTGCTAGCTCCCCAGCGCCAAAGTCTTGTTTTGATTATATACGAAAATACGTCAAAATCCACTAAATATGCCCTCGTGTGTGTTGAGATATTGCAGTAATAATTCTAGTAATTAAATCCAAGAGCAAAGGAATAACTTTCTACTATTAAATAACTAGAAAATCAAATTCAAACTTAATTAAAATAAAATATTTTATCGGAGACGCCATAATGTCATTTTTCAAAGACTAAAAATTAAGATGTGCCATTTTGTATGTAACAAGTATAGGTAGAATTTAGCTTGACTTTTCTCTGTATAACGAAAAATAATATTTATACGCTTATTTAGAAAATAACTATCAAAGATATGGGTGGTTTGTCGTACTCCACAGAAGATGTACCTATATAAAATACATATTATTATGTCTCGCTACAGAGACAGTAATACGAAACCTTTTAAAAAAAAGTGGTGGAATTAGTCTCTCTACTAAATACAATTTCAGTTAAATTAATGTCTTTGGAATACTTCATTACTTCGTAACTAAATAAATGTAATATTACTTCAAAATTATACGGCTTTTAATTTTGTATCAAATCAAAACTTAGGATAAAATTTGTAACAGACTTCGTTTATTAATCTAGCCTCTCGTGGTACCTGTTTGAATAGGCAGAATATAAAAAAATTGTTGCCTGTTGACGGTGTCATCGCATCTATGACTTATTAGCCGCCCCCGCGCGCCCCACCCCACCGCGCTTGGCGCATAGACATTGTTCGAGCTGTCTGTTCTAGTACGTCAGTACATAATATTTCTATGGTTCCGTACCTAATCAAATTTTTTAAAAAGTAATCTTCTTTTTAATGTATGCAAAAACGACTTATCAAAATTACCAAGCAATCGGGTATTAAATAGTGTTCTAAATAAATGGGTGAAGTTTAGTGCCACAGAAAAGACTAACTACAGAAGTTCAAGATGTTAATTTATTGCGCACTTTTAAATTATGATTTGATAAATTAAAATAATGTTTTTTAGAGTTATGCATACTAAAACAATTGTAGGTAGATCTGTGTTTGTTTATATTAAATCTTGTAAAATTATTGCAGAAACAACCACATTTTCCAGAAGTGACTTCTGTACAAACAAATCCAAATGCTAAAATCGTGTTCCTGAAATAAGGTTTTGACGTCAATGCCATGTAAATAAGTGGAGCAACTAATCTTTATGGCATCACCCTGACTGGCTACTGTTTATAGCTTTTAAGATTAGATAACAAAATTTTGGCACTCACCTGGTATCCATTATGAGGTTTTCTAATATATATTGGAGAATGGTGGCGGTTTAGCGATATCTTCCTTTGTTCTTGGCACAGGTAGCCTGCTTAGCTCACTGTGCTAACACACGAGGCACACAAGTAGCTCTCGGCTCGAGCCTTACATCTTGTTTGCAAAACGATTAGCATCGTTGTCCCCGCTTCCAAAGTTGACATTGCGCACTTACAGATTTTTCAACCTTCAGGTAGAAATTAGTTGGGCAAACTTCAACTGATATTTTTGTGTATCACTTCACTGACTGACATATTTGCGTTGAACATTACAAGTTTACAGCGTATGAATTGGTGTATTTTTTTGTTATTCAACAATAAGTCGTTTGACACTGAGCACTTTGAATTGTGTTTATGTTTAGTATTACGAGTAGTTTGCGTGATAATTTAAGAATGCATTGGTATTAATATTTATACTAAGCGTTAAGATGTTAGGATAAGTTTACGGGTTCGCGGGTGAAAGTTTCAGAGTGAATTGGTCGCGTGGCTGCGAGCGTTCGCCGCGGCGGTCGGCGCGAAGCGAATGGCTCGCTTCAGCCGCACAATACCACCCACCCTCTACACTCGACGTCTCGTCAAAATGTTTCCCGTGCCAATACACCTACTTGCACTAATTAACCGCACTACAGTTACAATTCACTCTGTTTATGATATCTTATCCTGGAATGCTAAATAGGACTTGTAGCAATGCTAAAAGTTTATGGTTTTCAGCGCTCCGTTATTTGTTAATTATTTTATGTATTAAATAATGGAGTGTAGAAAGATAAAATTTGTTTCTAAAGTCAAGTTTTTGCTAAATACAGCATTGGTATTGTAGTAAAAAAAATGTTACAATTATTGTTATATTGCATGTCTGATTTTTCCCATTATCTTCAGAACTTCATCGGAAAATTCTGGTGAAACTTTAAGATCCGTTTTGCCATCCCCTTGAGACTACAATTTTCACTTATGAAATAAAAGTTACGGGCGTGTGACTGTGCACAACTAGTTTGTAAAAGTAAATTCCTGAATCACAAATTATGATTTATAGTATACTTGAAAATTATAGTAATTTTAGTTTATTTTATAAATATAATGGAAAAACATAAACATATTATTTTTATAGTAACAAAATAACAAAAGAAATATAATAAAGGCAAATGACAAAAATAGGGAACACCAAAATATCATCTATATAATTGTAACAATATGTATAGGTACATATAATCAAAATGCCTAATCGCTTAAGAGCGACTTAGACGGATTTAATTTTGTTTTGTTGTATTAACGTTGAAGGCGCTATTAAGCAAAGTTTGTATCAGAAATACTTTTGAAAATGTCAGAACCAACTTCTGTGAGTGTTTTGAGTTTTATTCGAAGTGAAATAATTATCTTTTAACTCTAATTATGTATACTTGTGCACTCGTGCAATGCCGAGGCCGGTCACAGAGTATTAGTTGAAATATTTTAAACTAAAACAACGCAAATAAATATCAAGAAGTAATAATAGGTATTGTACTTTCTAATCTACTCGTATTTACACAAGATTAAACATTCTTACGGACAAAAGTATATTGTTTTATTAACATTTACTAACTGAGCCGTTTATTACATCATAAAAAATTGTTGACTTTACTTATGTTTCTTATGGAATTAACAACTAATGTTATTTTAAAACATTAAGGAATTTTCATTGCTATTTTCATATTTATTTTCTCAGATTTCATATTTTACTTTATTTTTTTGTTTTATAATATGATTGCGATTGACTTTTTGTTCAAAGTTTATTTTATGTTCAAAAACAAACTGGAGTAACAAAGCCATTGTCCAGAATTATAGATTTGCTATGTATCTATCTATAATATCTATACAGGCAAATAAAATTAGAGTGTTTGCTTGAAATTTTAAAATATCAGCTTTTGCCTGGATGCTATAATAATTATAATTATTTATATGCGGCATTAAAAACAACAACTAATTATTATAATGTTGGTTAGTCTATACTCTAGATGGTCTTGTTTAAGTACCGTGCCGTGATCTCGGTTTGTATCGAATTTTGTAATACAGGCCAGGTTTGTAATCACCAATCCACATTTGGAAAGCGTGGTAATGAACCATCTATCATAGTGACGATGGCTTGATTTGAAGTAAAACATTAAAATTGGTGAAAATTAATTATTTAGCTGTCTATATTTTGGGAATGATCTCCAAAAACGAACCGTTTTTCACCATTTCCACAAGTTGATTAGTGTTGTTACATGACGAATGTAATATTCAGTTTAAATGATAATTTACTCGCACTAAACACGGCTTGTTCGAAATGAATTTATTTGATACAAGTAAAGAAAATCCTCGGCGAGTTTCATAAATATCAACAAGTACGGTACCTATAATATTAAAGCAGGAATTTGCTTTACTCTCACTTCGCGATACAGGCTGGATGATAGATGACGGGCGAGCAGGGAAAAATACTGTGAGGTCCTCTGTTACAGCGGTTTTTATAATGTATTTGTGGACATAATCTATTCATATTATAAAAATAAATCGCAGAAATGTAACGCCCATATTACCCAGTTTGGTTAATTAACAACAAATAGCTATCTTTTGTTTTTGTGTTTACAGATTGAACGAAATCGAAAAGGTCTGTGTATAAAAAATAAGTTATGTAGGTACAGAGGGCATTAAATGTGTTGTCAGTTATAATGAGATTAGTACAGTCCTATTTTTTATTTTAGTCCAGTCCAGATTTTTGATGCACCAGTCGGCATATGCGAATCGTGGTAGGCTAGTACCCATAGGCCTTGCCACACTTGACGGAAATTACGCTAATGCATGTAATTGCATATAAATAATGTCCGCGACGCGCGACGGGGCGACCAATCTTCCGCGTAGTGTGCCCGCACTTAGCGGTCTGTTGCGGAAGATCCGCGACGAAATTTCCGTCAAGTGGTCTTGATTTCAATGAGGCCTTTTCCCTGCAGTAGTACAAAAAATAAGCTGATAAATTTACGTTGACCTACATACTTTTAACATCAGTAACACACAAAATTAAGGTTTTAACACTCCATTTTTTTCTTTATAGTTTTTTGTTTGTCAGCCATCGATATTGATATCTTTTTATTTATTTATTTTTCGTTAAAAGATACTCTATTTTTAATATCTTACAGACAAATTATCAGGAACTTATCGGACAGTGGTGAAACTGGCGCTTAATCTCATTTTACGGCATTTACAATTATTGGTTGTGATAAGTACATAATATCCTAAAATACACACCTTTTGTACCTTTGAGTTTCCTAGCACAAGCAAAGTTTTTGCTTAAAAGGCAGCTGTTTATTGAAAATGTACCCAAGTTACGAATAAAGATTTTTATTTGTAGGTTTTACCCTTAGAAAATATACGCATCACTTACAAAACGTTTTATTGCTTATCCTTTCTTCAAGTGAAGTCTGTCTACTGTTGTAAGTTAAAAGCAAAGGATAATGTCATGCTGTCAGGGAAAAGCTTGATTTGCTGCTAACAAACCACCCAGTAAAACCTAAGATGTTGCCACTTTATATTTTCTTAATAAAGCCAATCATTTGGGTATTTCGTAAAAATTATATTTTTTTTTATTTAAACAAAAAAATAAATTAGGATGTCTAAATTCAAAAACGTAGCATTTAAATCTTCGTAAGGAAAACTTGCATTTGCAATGTGAAAGTATGATAAATTCCGATGCGACTTCAGAAGTTTGTAGTTCCTGAATTTCTGGTGGCGTACCTAGTCGATTAGTAGGTAGTTCGGCAATACCTTTTTGAATACAGACTCCAGTTATTCGTTTTCAACAAATGCGTTAACTTTTAACTGGTATTAAATGTTCCCTATTGTAATATTTTTGCTATAAAACACAATTTGCAAATTCTTTTTTATGTGCCGCTGTGTGCTGGTGGTTAGTAATCACTACAGCCTGGGAAATAATATTATTTTATTGCACAAAATGACAAAAAAAACATGTAGGTAACATAATTTTGTAGTACAATATGGGCGGAGTTATACAAACACAAAAACGTTAGCCCGTGCCGAATTTCCATCCACGTGTGAATTAGTTAAATTCAATGGAAAATGACAAAAATATCTAAAAGTCTTATTCATGAAATGAGCAGTGTTTTTATGAATTGGCGTCTAATATAATGCGTAAGAATACATCTTCCCCTTACGGTCTGAGAATCTCAAAAAGACCCAACAAACCGCTTGAACGATTCTGCAAACGTAACGATGGTACGTTGATAAATATTTTCTGAAAGTAAATACCGTTTTCTTAGCAAGAACTAGACTGTAATAATTGAATAAATGAATTATGTTCTACATCTCAGACATTTCACATTACCCTTAATATGAATATACGCCACGTCATACTTATATTCTTCATAGTACCTACATATAAAATATTCGTAATAGTTTTGTTGATTTTTTTAATAAGATTCAACAAAACTATAAACAAACCAACAATAAATAACATTTTGACACAGAACAAATGGGTGGAATCGAATTCACGATTCCTAAATCGAATCACTGCATCCGTTTTTTCAGCTGAGGAGGCTTAATCACCATAATCAAAGGCTAGCGATATCTGCAGCCGTGTATGGCAATCGGTAAGGGCATTTGCTTGACTACTCATTACACTAACCAGCTCCGCCCCATCTTTTTTCGACCGAAAAAGCGACGAGCCGGCGCCTATTGACCAACTTTAAGGACTGAAAACAAATGCAACGACGAGATCCATCAATCTTCTAATCTGAAACTACAGTTACTAATAGGCGTACAGTTAGTAACATTTCAACTCGAGCTATTCTTTCAAGTGCCTATGGCCGACTGTCAGTTTAACACCCATCAGATAGATAGATAGATTTATACATAATATATTTCAATTAAGACGTTATAACAGATCAGGCTAGAATAATGCAAATTTTAAAAAGATTTATAATCAATTTGGTGATTGTGATCAATTTAATAATAAATAAATAAATAAATAATAAAATGTATTTTATTTCTGTAAATCATTTACAATAAATTGCCGGGGCTTCCCAGAAAGTAATCAGATGATACTTGTGTTGGGAAAGCCTCGCTCCTCCGAAGTAGTTTTAACAATTAGGATTTACGATAGATTATATATTATTATATTTCAATTACATTTTTTTTTTTAAATTTACAATAAAGAAGAATTGGATGAAAATTGCATGCCTGTGTGTATGTGTGTTTGTGTGTGTGCATGCATGTGTGTATATGTGTAGTGAGTGTGTGTGTGGGCGTGTGCGCGAGTGTGTGTCTGGGGGGTGAGTAACGTGTACGTACCTATTTGTTTGTGTCGTCTTGCGTCTATGAGAGCTCAGCGAGCTCCAGTCTTTATGTTGATCTTTGCAAAATACTTTCCACTTCGGCGTAATTGAGAGTAAAAAGCCACTCAGTCATAGCTCTCTTACACTCGTAAAGTTGCATTGGGTAAATATTTAGTTTACGATTTATTATATTATAGGCGCGCGGTGCTTGAGCTACATTTTGTCGGCTGGCAAAGGCTGTACGTGAGGGGTAAGTGGGAGCTACGATATCGTGCCGTCTTTTTTGAAGTTTGGCGAAATCGAAGGGTAACTTTTTGTGATAACTTAATATCATATGTAAAACGTAGAGTTTCCTAACCGAAAGCAGCTTGGAGATTTTGTATAGGGTGTCTGTAGGAAACCTAAATGGTTTACGATACATCACTTTGATCAAGGACCTTTGCGCTCGTTCTAGATCTATCAAGTGAGATTTAGCTGTCCCTCCCCATATTGGGATACAATATGTTAGGACAGATTGGGCAAGTGCTGTGTATATTTTATTCAGTAGCTCAGTACTCATAACATGTCTCAGCGTTTTAAAGACCCATATCAGCTTTCTTAACCTCCCTATAGTTAGCTCTAGATGTGGGTACCAAGTTAACCTCTGGTCCACAACAATTCCGAGGTATTTAACGTGGGTTAATTTTTGGATTTTGGGGCAGCTACAGGTGTTAGGAGAAGAAGTGTCGCAGGAGTGAATTCTAATTTCGAAATTAGGTGAAGGCTGTGAGTTTATGTATGGGGCGAAGCAGACATAGTTGGTTTTTTGGATGTTAAGAGTGAGGAGATTCTCGCTGAGCCAATGACTAACCTTGGCTAGCCCCATTTCAGCCCTCAACCTAACTTCATCCCAGGTCTTGCCAGTGAAAATGATTGCAGTGTCGTCTGCATAGGACAGTATCCTCCCCCCAACGCCAATAAGGTTGCAGAGATTATTGATGTATATCAAAAAGAGCGTTGGACCGAGAACACTGCCCTGAGGGACGCCAAATGTCACACATTCTTCATCACTCAGGTAACCATCAATTTTCACTCCCTGCTTTCTGTTTAGAAGGTAACTGCTGAGAAGAGACAGAGCATTACCACGGATTCCTATATCGCTCAGCCTACGGATAAGAATAGGGATAGAGACGGTATCAAAGGCTTTCTTAAGGTCAAGAAAGACCGTTAAGCATTTGTTACCTTTATCCACTTCCTTTGTAATGACAGATATGAGCTCCGTGATGGCATCTTGAGTTGACATTCCCTTCCTGAATCCGTATTGAGAATTTGATAGAATATTGAATTTAGTCAAGTAGTTTATTATTCTAGAGTTCAGCAGCTTCTCAATTATTTTAGAAATGGAAGTCAATACGGCTATAGGCCGGTAGCTATTAGCGTCGTCTCTATCCCCACTCTTATACACAGGAGTAACAATTGCGCGCTTCAAAAGGTATGGAAAGATTCCGGTGCTAAAACACAGATTAGCTAGATCCCCGATCAATGGCACTAGGATTTCCCTAGCCTGTTTCAGAAAGTGGGTAGGAATTCCATCCCAGCCTGGTGCACTTTCAGAGTCTAGGGACATCAGAGTACTTTCTACTTCCTTGTAAGATGTGTCTAGTAGACCGAAAGAGGACGGTTGACTACAGTTATCAGAGTTTTTTGATTGAACAGGAACGAAATTATTTGAAATGTTCTCTGCTAGTGTCTGCCCAATGTTTATAAAATATTTATTAACATGGTTGACTGAGGTTTGAGGACAGGGGTGAGTATTAAGTAGTTCACCATTTGGGCTCTTGGGAGCCTTATAGTGGGTGATTTCGTTAATGGTTGACCAGAGGGCTCGAGGGTTTTGCATCGATGCTTTAAGTTTATCTTTATTATATTTTACTTTTAGTTTTTTAATGAGGTTCCCACAGAAGGTGCGGTAGCGTTTGTATGTTATAATTAAGATTTCATTATGAGGGTTAGATTTAAGTTTTGTGTAAATAGAATTTCTCAGCCTTATACATTTCAAAGCACCAGAGGTTATCCAGGGTTTTATGGTTCTCTTGCTGTTCGTGACAATTACATTTCTGGTGTTGGACAAGATAGCGGTTTTTACCACTTCTATTAGTGCATAGGCGTATGTATCAGGGTCTTTAAATACATTGAAGAATGAGACGTCAAGGTTTACTAAACTCTTATAAGCACCTTCATAGTCAACTATAGTTTTATATCTCCGAGGTGTCGTTTGTTGGTCCTCGTTTGCAATAGCTAAGAGAATGAAACAATGGTCCGTTATTGTAGTATTAAGAACCGCCGTAAAAGCTGTGTTATTTTTCTTGTCAAGTTTTAAAAAGATGTGGTCAAGGCAGCTATCTCCCCTTGTAGGTAGGTTATGGGACGCTAGCAATCCGTTCAATGCCATCATGTTTAAGTAGTTCAATCTGTTTGTTCTATCTTGAGTTTTTTCATTGGGGGTAATAATTAGGTTAATATTTATGTCACCTAAAATCAGGATATTTTTGCTTGGATTAGTGGTTTCTAGGTGATTATTAAGAGATGTAGTAAAATCCGTAGCGTTTAAGTACGAAGGGGACCGGTATATACCTAGTATTATATAGTTAGAAATTTGTAGTTCTAGTCCGGTAGCATTTTTAAGGTTTAATTCTTTGAATTTCGCTGATAGTTTGTTTTTTGTGTATGCAACTACCCCGTCACTTTGGTTAATATGACGTTTTGTTTTGAAGGATGTGTAGTTAGCTAATTGTGGTATGTTTTTATTAGGATTTAGCCAGCATTCTGTTAGTATTAAAATATCTATTTCATATTTTAATTGTGATATGTTGAGCTGCAGGTCATCAAAATTTTTATATATGCTCCTTATGTTTTGGGTTGCTATGATTAAACTATGTGTAGATTTTGCTGAGTCAATTTTTAGCTCTTGTATATCACACTTAAGTGATTCCGTGAGTTTGATCTGGTCAATTACTTTCAGCGCGTTTAAACTACTCATAAAAAAGAGAAGTAGAACTCTTGTGGTAGCAGCTATGGTAGTGAGGTTGTGTTTGGTGTGGCTGGTCAGGGCGTGGTAGGAGAAATTGTGTGTATGTAGGTCTGTTGGAGATTAATTCAGTGAGAGACGGTGTAAGGAATACTGAGTATTTGTAGTCTTTACGGTTTGGATGCGTACGTTTATAATTAGGGTAATTGGTGGCTTGAGAGTATGTCTTAGTGTATTGTATGTGTTTCAAAATTTCACTTTTGATGGTGAGCGTGTAGTGATTGTAAGGTACTCTGTTTATGTTGTTTGTAGGTAAGTTTGTGTGATAAAAATGTGTGTGTGTGTGATTGAGTTTCAGTGAGAACATAAGTATCATTAATGTATGTATTGTTATGTATGTATAGGCATTTAACAGGTTTTTGGAGAAATGTGATTTTAAGTTAGAGTTAAAAAACATAAATAGGAGAAATATTATTGAGATGATGCGCCCAGCTAGTCATGCTTCATTCATGAGTTGTTGCACTTGCGCTTCTTGTTGAATGTGGATGATCCTGGACGTGTCATCTTTCCGAACTAGTACTTTGCCCATAGATGTCCAACAAAATTTGACTTTTTGGGCCTTTTTAAGGTCCCGGGCCAGGAAAAATAATCGTGCAGCCTTGGAGGTAAGTTGTTCACTTACAAAGATAGGAGTATCTTCATTGGTTTTAAATCCAAGGTGCTTGGCCTGCAACCGTAATTTGTTTTTAAAATTAAAGTCTTTAACTTTTTTCAGGAAATCTGTTCTCAGTATTGTGGACCTTAATTCTATTATAATCGTAGATTTCTTCTCCTCATCTCCTCTTGATTTTAAGCGATGTATGTCATTAATGTCCTGTTCAGTCATGCTAAGATGAATTGTATTCGAAAGGTTCGTAATCATCTGAATCATATCCTCTCTGGTTTCCTGGGGTTTTTTGGGAACATTTTTAATTTCGATGCAGGTCTTGCGGGACGTTCTTTGAAGGTCCTCCACCTTATCTTCTAGAATACTAATATATTCCCGTTGTGTTTGAGACTGCTTTTCAAGGACTGCAATTTTTTCGCGGTACTCCTCATTTTGTATCGTTAAAAGTGACACGGCAGCGTCAATTTTTGCGTTTGACTCGGTTATTTCCAACAGTTTGCTAGTTATTGATGATAGTTCTTTGTTTTGAGCGCTGATGAGAGAGCTAATGAGGTCTTTTAACTCGTCTTTATAAATGGAAAGCTGGTTCGGTGAGGAAAATTCTTCCCTAGGCCGTTTGTTTCGCTGTGTGATGTTGTCATTTGTCTTAAGGAGTCCTTCATTGTTGCTAGTTGTTTGATGTAACGAGGGATCAGAAGAATTCTGTGACTTACTAGCGAGATTTACATCCGATGTCAGCGCGTGAGTAGGTGGCGTCCGTTGCAGCGACATTATTAATATCGTTAATATTGCCGAAACTTTTAAGTAGGCGTTACGAGTATGCAGTGGCGGCCTGTGCGTTACGTAATGTGTAATCGCTATTTTCGTCGCGGCCGCTTAACGCTTCCTTGGCGCTGTTGCAACTGTCTCGGGCCGCAGCGGTCCCCGGTTCAAATCCGGGGGGAAACAGCAAAAAGTTTGGCTTCACTCACTGCGAAGTAAGGGTGCTCCGCAGACACGGTGCTCGGCACCAGGGCCGACGGATGCGGGGGCGAAGTCGCCGGGGCGCAGCTCCACACAAATTTAGTATTATTTAAATAAAATTATTAAAATGTACAACACGACTATCCGGTCAGAGGGTCGGGACGGAATTGAAATAATATTTAACTGAATTAAGTATAAGCTAAATTTAATAAACTAGCAACACCGTTCTAATCGCATTTCGTATTTATTCAGAAACTTGTCGTGGGAGGGAAGCACTACGCTTAACTAAGTTACTGAAATGAGTTTATCATCAAAAAACCCGAGCTACAAATAATAACACTATGATTTTTTTAAAGTATTATGTTACCATAATAATTAAATCGGTACCAAATTTTTTTAATGATTAATAATATAAATAAAATTGAATTGATGACTTACTAATCAACCCACGGCTCAAAAAACTAGGATTACAAACATGAAATTTTGTACCATGATTCCATTATGATAAAGTCAATATTATAATATTCTTAAGTAAATATCATTTTAATCTGTATTTTACGTTAAAATACATGAAATATTTATTTTTAACTGAATCAACACTTACCTTTTGTCAACTTCAAAAACTCAGATACAGTAGTTACTTCTACAAAACTCGGATTCGTCTTTACTATTTAGAACAATATACAAAATTTAATTGCAGTAATACAATATTCCTCACTCTGTGTAATATCTAACCACTAATTCGATAAATTGATAACAGATTTGTCAACATTAAACATCCTTCTTCACCACATTAAATTAATCTGACAAAAGAATACTTTTCGAGTAGGAAAACAATAAAAATCATGACTGAAAAAAATATAATACGCTATCTATCAAATCTATATTACCTAATATTATAAAGAGAAAGATTTGATTGTTTGTTTGTATTGAATAGGTTCCGAAACTACTTAACCATTTTGAAAAGTTCTTTCAATGTTGGAGAGTTACATTATCCCCGGGTGACATAGGGTACCTACTTTTGATCCCGGAAATGTGGGGGGAAGGAGGGGTATTTAAAAAAGAAATTACGCGCGGATGAAGGCGCGGGCGGAAGTCTAGTGTATAAATAAGGAGGCAAGTTATGGCGGGAGGCTTTTGAAGAGGTAATGGAGAGGAAAGTGACCAAGACGAAAAAGATTTCTGATAACTCTAGCTCTGCTTCATGGAAATCATGGCGATGTAGTCGGCTACTCAAGCAGATAATATTGAAGTGTCAAAATTGGCGACGTTGCCAAGTGAGTAGGTTAGGTAAAAATCATTACGTTGAAATTAATCAGGATTAAATGAACAATATTTACAATTAAATGTCCACGTTTTTATAATTTTAAATTATTTAACCCTATCATAAAACTTGTTTTATTTTATCTGTACGAGCTAACAAATCACAAGGCAAGTTTTTAACTAAATTAAATATATTATTTGACAAATTTTTAAGCCAGGCCATCCGCTTTCACGCTTCGTAAGCGCTTTCAACTAAAGAGCTCCATTGTCTAGGGAAACGATTATTTTAGGTATAATTTGAATGAGAATGCCCGCATGCCCGGGTTCTGGCAATATCGGTCGGCCCGACTCTATTCATAAACCTAATAGGAGGATATCCTGCACTTATCACACTATTTCAAATTAGAAAGACAACTATTGGATTAAGGATCATTCTTTGTTTACGATTAGATCTTTTACCACCGATTACAATACTATTTATAGATGTTTATGAAAGAAGTTCCTCTATTCGATATTTAAAATAATTTCGATATAAAATTATTTGTACGAGTACAGCAAGCTTTTTAGGTTTATTTTTGTATTCTTCTAAATATTCTAAAATATTATAATAAAAGCGAATTGAAATTCCATTTTGCTATTAATACTATTGTTACGAAATCGATATAATTTGATATGAAAGTAGGAGTAAGAGGTGCGAAAATTTTTCTTAAAAAAAAATCTTATGGAATGTTTATAAATAATATTATGTAATATGTAATAATGGTTGTTGGAATCGCTATACATACTATTAATTGCGAGACGGTGCTTTTATTTTTTACGTCACATAAGCATCGTTCCAGACGAAAGTTCTGGAAAATTTACACAGTACTGGTAGTACTGTACACCAATAAATAATAGAACATGACTTTTGTTAAAATATCTTTTGTTTTTATTCCTTAACAAATGAAAGCTTACTACTATTACAACTACTTCTAGACAATATGCAACTTACGTGGAACTTGAAGCTAGCTTAGCAGTCTTGCAAGCTCTTTAACAAGCTTACTTTTGTTAAGTTCGCTACGTTTTCCGAGCTTGATTCTACTTAAAGCGCAACTCTGAACCCAACACTTATAACAATGCTTTATAAAATCAAAGTCTGCTAAAGATTTACGTCCATATTAAGTTTAACTTAGAAAATCTGACAGCACCAAATCTTTTTCTTTTTGACTCGAAAACTTCTTTTTTTCCGACTCGGAACTAAGTTTTAAAACGAAGCTAGAAAGTGTATAGTGTGACCTATTGGCCACTGTGCTACGTGATCGATATTTTATATTACTTACTCTACTACTTCGATATCATGTTTCTGTGACTTAATAAAAATCACTAAATACCAAAGATCTCATAAGAATTAAAATATCTTTGTAACTAATTCTTCTTCCTCCCGTCACCCGTGTTCCCAAATTATTTGGGGTCAGCGCAATATGTTTTATGCTTTCATTCACCCGTGTCACTCGTCAACGAGGTATCTACTACTTTTTCACTCGTTTCATCTTTAGCTAAGTATATTATGTATTAAAAAATAATGGGATAAAAATTAAATTGCTAATTCTATGAGCACAGCACTTATTAAATTGCTTAATATACTTTTTTCTTCTGCTATCTAAATCTTTAAGAAATACATCGCTCAGATTTATTTGACCCCATTACAGTGATAAACCGTTAGAACCAACGACTCTACAACGGACGCAATCAATTCAACTAACGAGTTAATTGCATGTTTATTGATAATGGTAATGGACAGGTTGATTCAAAACAAAACAAACATAACAAATATCTATTTGTATCACAAACTTTTTATTTAATTGCGCTATTATACTACATAGATTTATATTTTTACCTTGAAGGTTTTAAAAAATACTGATAAAAAGCGAAATTAACGGATAGGTATATTCAATTAAGGTTTTAGGTAATATTGGAATATGAAAACTACTTAAAATATTACATATTATATTCGACTTAAAATTAGAACGGTTAAAACTACTAACATTGTAAGAAAAATATAAACATTTTATAACTATTTCGAGATTGTATAAAAAGCTAAAAGTTTGTTATAGAACATGAAAACTTTATTACGAGAACTAGCTCTATTATAGATGTTATCGATTTCAAGACAATTGCAACAGCATCATAAGTTCCTTCTGTAAAATTTTAAGTGATCTCTCTCGAAATAATAATACGTAAGTACTATGTTACCAAGATTTGAATAACTTGGTACCATAAAAAAGACGAAATTAAATGTGAATTCTTAACAAACGTTTTAAATTTTCACACGAAAACAAATTAAAGTATTTTATTTATTTATTCTATGAAGGCCTCATAATCCTCATATGTAGATGTACTTGTTAATCATAAACTAGGTAACACAGTGACTTTACCATCGGATTCGGAATGTCGTTGTCTATCTAGAAGAACCGTTGAGAAACTCGATAGTTACTCTTTTAAATCGCCAAAGTCTTACAATAATTATGTCACTACACTATCGGATATTTTACGGGAAAGCATCTGTCTCCTATTATAAAATTAGAGGAACCATGCAAATTAACTTGTGCCTCCATACAGTAGACTCTTTTAATTATACAAGATATCTTTTATATCCATCTACCAATTTGACTAGAACTGTTATTGTATTCCAAGTCTAATAATTTTGATCCTGATTTTTTATTGCGAAGATTTCTTATTCACGACACGTTTCTGTGTTTACAAATCCCACGAGAATAGAATATTTAATATGTTCCGATCATTTCGGGATAGGCTGTGCGGCTAAGTTATTCTGTAATCGAAACCTGACTAATAACGTATTCTTAAAGTGCTTGCATGTAAATTACTTGCGCCTATTAGGGAAACGTAATCAAAAATTGAAGCCTGCTAATTACTAATGAATCACAATGAAAACAGTGTAATTAGAAAGCGTTTTAAAGTTAAAGGTTTAAAATTACATATATGAACAGCGGCACCCTTTTAAGTAATTTATTAGTTACGTACGTAAAAGTTTAGATTCACTAATTATAAATTATCTCTTCTCTATTCGAAAGAGTGCATAAAGCTTTGAAGATTATAAGGATTAAAGTGCGAAACGTGTTAGATCTTCAACTCGTTGTAGCCATTCAAAATATTTTGCAAATAACATCAATAAACTACAATGTTATGACATAATCTCACTTTCTATACTTTATATAACTTGGTTCCTGGAAAGCCAAATTTCACCAAATTTTCTTTGAAGTCCTATTAATATATCCTCTTAGAAAAAAAGTAAGTTTGATTGAGTTAACACCTGGACCCAGGAAACTATAGTTTTTCCCTTCTCCTTAAACTTTTCTTGCTATTTTTTCTTTAAGTCACTTCTAGAGTTCTTTTTTACATACTATTATGTACGTGTAAGCGATGTTGTCAAAGTCAAAGTCAAAGTCAAAGTATTTATTTTGCAATTTGATTTACCAAGAAATTCTTTTGCACGTCATAAACTTTTTTTCCTACCAGCACTTCGACGTGAATGAATGGCCTGCTGTTGAGAAGAAGTGCCGCAAGAAACTCAACAGTTACATATGATAGCCTTTTTTAAATCATTTTGTGTTGTACAATAATAACTTAATAATAATATAATGTCAAATTAATAACAATATAATGTCAACTTAATAATAATATATGTAATAAGTACAATAAATAAGCATAAGAGTAGATGTGCAGAGAAGCAAATGTGTTTCATGTCCACAGAGTCTTGTCATTTAAGTAATCATCTACTTTATAGTAACCTTTCCTCATAAGGTAATCTTTAATTACGACTTTAAATTTATTTAAAGGTAATTCTACAAGACGTTGTGGTACTTTGTTAAATAGTTTAATGCTCAGTCCAACAAATGACTTTCCTGTTTTATGAAGCCTGACATTAGGAACGGCAAGTCTGTGCTTATTCCTTGTGTTAAATTTGTGACAGTCGGATTTTTTTAGAAAATTATTGTAATTCTTCCGAACATACATTAAACAATCAAAAATGTATTGTGAAGGAACGGTTAAAATGTTAATTTGTGTAAATAGATCTCTGAGCGAGTCACGAGGTCTAAGGTTGTAGATTGCACGAATAGCTCTTTTCTGTAATATAAATATAGACTCGATGTCAGCAGCAGAGCCCCACAACAGTAGACCATATGACATGACACTATGAAAATAACTAAAATAAACCAATCTTGCCGTTTCAACATCAGTGATATATCTTATTCTTCTTACTGCATAAGCAGCTGAGCTAAGTCTTGCTGCTAATGCAGTAATATGAGGACCCCATTGAAGTTTGGAATCAATATTAATTCCTAAAAACAAAGTATCATTAACTATTTCTAATTGCTCATCATTCATAGTAATGAATGTATCCATCTGTTTTACATTAGGCATCATAAATTTAACACATTTCGTTTTCTTTGCATTTAGTAATAAGTTGTTTGTGTTAAACCATTGTGACACTCGCGACAGAGCCCTGTTCACCTTGTCAAATGTTTTTTCATTTCTATCTGTTTTAAATATCAAAGAAGTATCATCAGCAAACAGAACTATCTCACAGAGGTCCCCGGTGTAGTATGGTAGATCGTTTATATAAATCAAAAATAGCAAAGGGCCCAGTATAGAGCCTTGTGGCACGCCCATTCTCAGTTTAGCACCACACGAATTAATATTGTTGATATTGACTCTTTGTATCCTGTCAGTGAGATAAGATTCAATTAGTTTCATGGCAGCGTTGGAGACACCGTAATGTTTTAATTTATTAAGTAATATTGTATGGTCAACACAATCAAATGCCTTTGATAAATCACAAAAAATACCTATTGCGTTCTGTTTACCTTCCCAAGCATCAAGGATATGTTTAATAAGTTCAATTCCCGCATCGGTTGTACTTTTGTTCTTAGTAAAACCATATTGCTTTTTATGAAGTAAATTATTGATGTTGAAATGTTCAAGTAATTGATTAAACATAATTTTTTCAAAAATTTTACTTAAAGATGGTAAGATAGAAATTGGCCTGAAGTTGGATGGGTCACTTTTATTGCCCGATTTAAATAAAGGTATTATTTTACTGTACTTCATCAAATTGGGAAATTGACTTTCATCAATGCATTTGTTAAAAATGTATGCTAAATGGGGTGAAATAACATCAATTACTGTTTTCATTATATCAGTAGAGATGCCCCATAAGTCTTCGGTTTTTTTCATGTTCAATTCTTTGAACGTTTTCATAATTGTGTTTGGGTTTATATAATTAAATTTAAACGGAATCTGACATTCAGCTACACTCGAAGCTAATAAAATTTGAGCTTGGTGTGAGCTAGAATTTAATTGACTAGTTGTTATAATAGGTATATTTGAGAAAAAAGTTTCAAAGGCATTAGCGACTTCTATATCAGATTTAAGGATTTCATTGTTAACTTTTAAGGAATAGTCGCTGTCGTATGGCTTTAATTTACATGTCTCTTTATTAATTATATTCCAAGTAGCTTTGACTTTGTTACTTGACTTATTTATTTTGTTACGCAAGTAAATCGATTTTGCTTTATAACATACTTTCTTAAAAATCTTGGAATAGTTTTTAACATATTCTATGACCTTTGGATCTTTAGAACATGCTTTTAAACCATACAGTTCATATAATCTATGTCTACTCTTATAAATACCTGTAGTTGCCCAGTCATTGAATGAAGCTTTAGAATTATTCGTTTTTATTGTCTTTTTAGTAAATGTTGAGTCAAACTCAGAAGTTAGCAAGCCAAATAAATTTCCATAAAGAGTATCTACATCACCGCCATGAAGAGAAATATCAGATATTTTTCTATCAATGTTGCTTTTAAATTTATCTTTACGTCTTTCAGTGACAGGCCTACAAATGATTTCTACAGATTTAGAGGCAGCACAGTGTTCAAATTTAACTTGCTGGCCACTATGGTCCGATTGGATACAGTTAATAATTTTCTTATCAATTACCTTATTATTACAAAATATATTATCTAAGCAGGTGGCAGAAGTGGGTGTGATCCTGGTAGGTTCAGTAAAGAGATTTACTAAATTGAATGATTTAAACAGGTTAACAAATCTTACGGCCAATTGTGAACCTTCCAGAATATTTACATTAAAATCTCCACATACAACAACTTTTTTATTTGACATACAGGTTTTCTTGAGTATCTCCTCCATTGTGGTTGTTGTTGAATTTAGGTACTAGTTTAGTATTACATAACACCACTTCGCGTTTAAACATAGCGTCAAAAGCATCAAAGTCGCGACCCGCGCACATCGGGACGGCTATTTTACGAACTAAATTCAATTCAATACGATATTATGAAGTTAAGCTGTTTACTTTTTGGTGTTCACTTTGCCATCTGTGCAGGTAAGTTTTCTTTTGTAACGAAGTGCGATTTGGCCAACATTCAATAAAACTTACTATTTCTATCAGAATTCCAAGAAACTTTTCGGTAAAGGCGGAACAGCAGTTTGCCAATGTATAAAGAAGAAGGTAGATTTATTAATGGCACAGATATTTCCTAAGGAAAATAAAGAAGAATAAAAGTACCTAATACAAATAACAAGTAGTACTTCATTAAATTGTGACTAAGACTTCATTTCAATGATGGTGGCCTTGGTCTACAATGAGACATTAGGCTGATACTTAACTTTTTTTTACAAAAAGCATAGTAATGGAAGTAAAATAAAAGTCTCACAACGTTCCACCATTTTCATTCAAATGAAAAGTTAGAAAGCGATCTCATAATTTGCATTGTAAAAATTCTTCGATCTTGAAGTTCTGTGGTGCATCTTGCGACCTTTCACATAATATTATGGCGTTAGTGGTGCACTCTAGTATGTAGCAGGTAAATTTTGCTATGTGAGTCCCACACACTCCTTCATGTTCCCCGAAGGACAAAGTAGGATTGTTTTTACGTAACAGTATATTACGAGGCATGAAGTGTTTCATAGTTAGAAAAAAATATTTACTCGTAACTGTCTGAGATTCTGAAATTCATACTATATTATAAAGATCAAAATCAGTAAACCGATTTTGACCAACATTTTTTACAGCCATAGACTAGATCTTGTTTACTGATGTGCAACTATTGGTAATCTAAAAAAAAATAAACATAGTTTTTACGGTAAATATCATTTCTTTTGTTGATCTGTTTATTGAACTCATTCAAAAGAGACTAAGAAACAAACGCGTCTTTGTATAACAATAGTACAAAGATAAGGCATGTGGTTGCAAACAAATGAATTCATGAATTTATTTGGACAACGAAACAAACTGCCACTTTCCACTAGACAATTTCCTACCACTGCTTTCCAAATATTCTACATTCTTTATTCCATGTATTTTACCCTATACTTCCAATGGAAATATTTGAAAAGAAGGTATTGAAATGCACGAGTAGGTAACCGCAGGACTGAATTTTTTTAACAGTAATCGTTCACAATCAGGCGACTTTGCCTGCACAGTTTATTGAGTTTAGTTTTAAACCTCGCTGGTTGGTTGTTAAAGATAAAATCAAAGTCAGATAAATAAAATCTTTGATCAAATCCGATAACCGGGAAGACAAGCTGGCAACCCTAGAAATGACATGGTCTACGCATAGTAGGCACCGCAGTATCCACGAATAGAGACAGCTATAATGCAGGCACGGAGATTAATATACAGTGACGTGACTCGCAAATCCATTCTACTGTAACCGATACGATGATCTCATGTGAATTTATGGTTTGTGCAAATACTGCAAAAAGTAAATGGTTTTTAAATATGGTTCGACTAATTAACCCGCAAGAGTACCTACATTTAATAATTTAATGGAAGTGCTTTTAAATCGACTACATTTTACTTGGAAAAGGTTATTAAATCTCTTAGTACTAATAATAAATATTGGATATATTGGACACCATCACAAACATTGATCTGACCCCAAAGTAAGTAGCGTAAGCACTTGTGTTATGGGTGTCAGAAACAACGAAGGTACCACAAATATAATTATACTTAAATACAAATAAACATCCAGACACAGAACAAATACAAATGTTCATCACATAAGCGTGGTAGTAGCTAGCCATCATCCTAGATAAAAAGAAACTCTTTTCAGAGTGTAGTCTAAATCTGAACTATCAGTTAAGTACAAAGCAGGCAGTCATAGTTACTAAATTATTCACTGTGGTTTAAAAAAGTTAAAATTGGGACTTTCCTACAAACATCGTTTTAGAAAAAAAACAACAAACTTTTAAAAATAATAAACTGAAGTGAAATTAGGATCGAAAAATATAATGTAAATCGAATACTTTTATTTTGGCTTTAAAATGTGTAAAACAATGCTAATCCTCAAGAATAGTTCAGTTAATTAAAAACTTTTAACCCACGCATTCTGCTTTAAAACTACTAAGAGTTTTGAGTGTTTAGGTAGGTATGATAAACAATTTACGCGACGAGAATACTTAATGCAGAAGTTAAATAACTTCAAGGAATAAATAAATAAATCTCCTTTGACACTATTTACACAGTGTCGTCTAGCCTTTAACTAAGCATAGTTACAACTATGGACGCCAAATCACAGATATACAAATAAACTTTATTAATTGACTTCGGATTATTACCTATTATAACCCTGATGGAATCTTATTTCCCACAAATTGCTATAAATTGATATTATTCAACCTAACTTAAATAGGCACATTATCTTTAAACGTCCCAAGAGGAACGTGATACGACATCAGATACTTAATCACGTGCGTTTTCTTGAGTTTTTTCAACCTCCATTAGCTTGCTTTTGCTATGTATTCATAGACGCTTAACTGTATTTGACCAGAACTTTCATAAAATTGTTCTTTCACACTCTACACACAACCATAAAGAACCTTCATTTCTGTTTCTGACAGTCTTTTTTCGTGTATTGTTTTCTTATTAACTATATGTAGTTCTGACATGATTTGGTTTTACACTTTTATGTGCCTTACGAGCAGAAGACATTGTTTCATTGCATCTCAGTAGGTACTGTCCACACAGAACTCGATTTATTAAACTTTTGCAAAGGACGTATGTCCACTGCACAAAAATTTATGTACCTCTGATATAGCAACGCTTTACGAATGATATCGCACGATAACATTCTAAATCATTAAAGATAACGTGCTAACCGAACCGCTTGTGAAAAATGAGGCCAGTATTTGAACAGGTTGAAAATAATTTCA
The DNA here is from genome assembly GCA_949319885.1 of Mecyna flavalis. Lineage (NCBI taxonomy): Eukaryota > Metazoa > Arthropoda > Insecta > Lepidoptera > Crambidae > Mecyna > Mecyna flavalis. The sequence continues at coordinate 11,173,306 of OX439430.1, forward strand.
ACCAACCAACCACCACACACTGACCAACCAAACACACGAGGTATTCCTCGACACACACCACGCCGAAGACTCTTTTTTAAAAAGTAAAATCAGCGGGAAGCGACGTTCGTTCCTTTTCAAACTTCGCGCGTCTATTGTTTTTCTGTGAAAAATTTCTCTCGCCTCTAAGCACGCCTAAAACTGTCTGTGTAGAATGTTATTTTGTATATTTAAATAATTATATAGTTGACTTTTCTTACATCTACAAGTTTAATTTATACAATATACCAACGTCACCATATCTCGCCGCCGGCCTAGTGCCCGGTACACACGATGCTATAAAGTTTGGTCTGAGTTTCCGCAACATTCGGAAGACAGTACTCTTAAAAGCGCAGAAACACACAAGGCGATGCTTTCTGGTTCCTCACTGGAGAAGGCTGCAGAGGCCATTTATTATTTATTTAAGAGTTTCTGTGTGCTAACTGAAGCTACATCCTTATCCATTCTTTTATAAATGCGAAAGTAACTGTCTGTACGGCCGTCTGTTACGCTTACATACCATTGGCGTAGCGATGGGGGGCGGGGGGGCGGTCCGCCCCGAGGCAATTTTTTGGGGGCGGCAAAATTTCCTGAAGGAGGAAAAAAAGGGCGGCAGAATTGTCCTCCGTCCCGGGCGGGTAGGTTGTTTTGCCAACTGATAGAGCAAAAATTGCGCGGCAGAATTGTCTTCCGCCCAGGGCGGTTGACCCCCACGCTACGTCACTGCTTACATTATTAAAAACACTCAACCGAAATAATGCTGAATTTTCATGGAATAAAACAAATTGAAGTACCTATTATTGTTTGTACGTCCAGAGTAATGTAACGAGAGTAGTTTGTAATGAGAGTAGAGTAGAGTATGGCTCCTTTTTTAAAAATCACATTCTTTACGTACGTAACTTACGGTATAATATCATATAGGTCTAAAAGGACGAAGCCGTGAGTAAAAGTCTAGTAAAAATAATACTCAAAAGGAACGATTTGACATAAAAATAAGTAGGAACATTTCAACGAGCAATTCTTTTCAGGGATAACTCGTAAATCTAGTGAAGTTCGGTAAAATAGTTGCAGAAGTTGGCCATTGCTCACACCTACCCTTCAGGACCCATGTCAAATGGAGCTTAAGTCTAATTGAATGATGTGGGTGTTACCTTACTACATAAGCCTTGGTAATAATACACTAAGTCGAACTTTGCATTAGCTAAACAAATTCCAAATATAAACATAAATAAACAAACAATTGGAATCGTAATTTTATTCGTCTCCAATTTTATCTTGTCTGGAAACTTAGATGACAAATGCAAAAACAAATACAACAATAATAATATACAGTGGAGTTGAGATTGCTTACAAACTAAATGTACACAGAATAAAACCACAAGAAACGCTATGATAAATATTCAGATTAATTAGACTTAGGTGCTGTATACCTCAGTGTAGTGGGTTTCTTTTAATGCAAAGGACATGTTTTAACAAAGCCTTAAGCTAATGAAAGCACTTGTGTACAAGGGAAATCTTCTCTTGTGCAACTTTTAGCAGTTATAGTGTTTATTAAAGTAATATTTATCTCTCAATTGTCCAAGAGACTTTCATGGTAGGTAAAGATGATCATATTGTATGACGAAAGTTTTAAAGATCCGTTTAAGGCTTCTTTCATTCGGATCCGAAAGTAGTCAAGGTAACAGGAATATTAAATATCGACAGACTGAGTTTAGCAAAAGTAATTTAAATGTTTATAAAGCGTAATATTGATCAGAAATATCAACAAAATTTCAACCACAAAAGCAGACGTTGTTGAACAAAGAGCCTATAAAGAAAATTAATTTGACGTTGGAAAAGCCGCGGGCACTGCTAGTTAATGCTAAATAATATAAAACATTACTAAGCATTATTTTATTTAACTTCTGTTGGAAGTATTCAGCAATACAGCACAAAATTTCCGTTGGTTTCATATTACCTTCAATTTAAATGACTACCAAGTCAAATTGTTGAAACTCAGGGAAGAAATTTTTCAAAGGCAAACTTATCTACAGGTCTTCTGACTAAAGGTTCCAGTAGATAAATTTGAACTGGAATGATTGTTTCAAAGTACCTATACATCAAACACAAAAGGCTCTTATACGAAAGGTGTCTACAGTAGGTTAAATATAAAACGGTATTTTCATTGTTTAGTGTCCCTCAAAGAATTGATTGTATTAGAGTTGCTAAGATAATGTACTGCCTGTTTTATATAGTACTAAAAACCCTACCCTTGACGCAGGATTTCATGGGTGGTAGTGATTACACCAACACATAGGTATATATCACACACGCTCGTAGGTATGTCTTCCAATTTAAAAAAAAATGGTTATTCAAACTTCGGGTCTCGTCAGGACTGACCTTTAATAGCGCTATTTTTGATGTCCTACACTTATGTTAAAGCAACATAGTTTGGAGTGGGATCATGTATGCATGATTATATTTCGTCCTCTAGCACGGGTACGTTGTTGGTGGAGAACTCAACTGGATTTTCCTACATAACGAAATTAGTTTTAGTAGCGCAAGACAACATTGACACTGCCCCACTACGTAGTAACTGTAGTGTCCTATGCATGTAATATGTGTTCTTGGGCTTTAGAACTTGGGACGTTTGTTCAATGGTTTGTTTACTGTAAAGTTCTTAGTTTTCATTATTTTCATTGTTCAACAGTCCTTATTGAAGTAAAGAAAATTATATAAAGCACTTTTGAACTTAACATGTCAATTAATGTTTCTGATTGCTGACTGCCTCTTCGTGGCGTCGCCAGGGCTAAATCCGTTCAGGACAGAAAATTGTTAATTGGGTATTTGGTTTTTGGTAAAATAATACCTACTCAATTATTAAGTTATTCATTTGAAGTGGGAGAGTAATCTTTAATAATTATTTTAGTGGTACATTTTTTTTTCAGTTTTTCACCTAGCCTCAGCCCAGTGCAGTTTAACTGCTTGTGAAGTATTCGAAACATTAACACGAGGCTCTAAAGACGTTCACCCCTCTGGCCCGTGCACTGCCGATGTTCATTGGAGACAGTTGGACCGAAGACTACGGGCTATAGAACAACCTAGTAAGTTGCCTATAGAATATGTCAAAGTAGGCGTCATAGTTTGAGTGACGTTATAATTTAGTTTGGACCTAATATTGTGATCCTGGTTAGATTATCAGGTTAGCCAAAGTCTCCTTGCAGTAGGTGATTAATTGGTTGATACTTTACTTAATGTAGTGGTAAAACTGAGTAGATTTTATTTTGAAGTAATAATTGATTACATACTAGCCTTCCGCGCGCGGTTTCATTCGCGCGTAATTTCTTTTTTCAAATATCCCCCCCTCCCCCCCACATTTCCGGGATCAAAAGTACCCTATGTCACCTGGGGATAGTGTAGTTTTTTAACAGTGAAAGAATTATTTAAATCGGTTCAGGAGTTTCAGAGCCTATTCAATACAAACAAACAATCAAATCTTTCCTCTTTATAATATTAGTTAAATACTCTTCCGAATTAAGGGTCCATAATAAATAGAAATTAGAACAACAGTTTAATAAACTTGGACTTTATTCACACAGCGCTACCCAGGGAGCCAGACGACAGATAAAATATCCGATACTTATATCCGTAACATATTTTACAAAGAAATACCATGCATACAAATGTTTGTTCTATGCGGCGATCGAACCAGCAACCTCTGGTGTAAATTAAAAAGAAAACTTAATTACTCGTTAAATGAAGCTATTACAAAGGAAAATATTTTCCGTTTTTTATTAAAATATAAAAAATAGACGATCTTCATCACAATAATTTGCTCATAAGAATTTCATTAGTACATATTTTATTTTACAGTTGATAGCGTTCAACTGTTATTAATTTGCGCAGCAAATATTTGATAATAACTTGAGCATATTTAATGGCATTCTTAACACAGAAATACTTTATAAAATAATTACAAATATTTTAACTTGTTTTAAGGTTGTCGTAAAAAACATATTGTGATTATGATATTGTCGCATAAATTGTAAATAGTAGGTGTAGCGGTTAAATGAAAATAAAAGCTCTCTCTGTCGTTCTTTAAAACCCCGTTGGTCAAGTGGTTTATATTGAAAGGACATTGACCATCTATGTATGGACGTTGGACCAAGTGCCGCCCAACATTGAGACATAGTGCACAATGTTCCTTAGATTAATACTAGTAGATAACTTAAAGCGCTTCAAAATCTATCCCAGGAGTTTTAAGAAAAAAAAAATTGAATGTAGAGGTCTTACATTAACAACAATCATAACCAACATTTTGAAAATAAAAGAGTGTATAATATAAAAAATGGATTAATTTGAAAAAAAAATTTGGTTTACAGAGATGATAAACATAACAAAAATGATAATTAGCTTATGTTATAATACCTCATGTAGGCACTAACAAGTCGTCTAGGTAAGTCTAAGATTATTGTATCTAAAAATAATGCAGAACGTCTCACGTCTTGGTGCCTAGCCCACCCCAAAAACCAAACTAGGCACTAATCCGTTATTTAGATCCCTGTAATACGAGCAATGCTCTGTATAGGACTAAATAATTGGTGTGAATGGTTCAGGATTTATTTAATTATTTATTTATAAATCCGTGGCAGGATTTTTTTTATTTATATTTTTTTTATAACTATTCATGTAAGGAAACAAATTAAAGTGTTCCCATGCTGGGGCAGCATTTGGTCCAGAACCGGTCATTCTCCTTTGATTTCACGATAATTTATCTGACAAGGAACTTAGATGGAACTGGTCCAAAAACATTTAATTTTAGCCGTTGACACGCTAAGAAGAAATAACTTAGATGTAGTATCTTCTGTAATTTTAAAGAAGACAGCCTTCCTTATAAAGCACTTAACATTTATCAGGAATTTATCTGTCGTAGTAAAACTTTTCATGACGTACAACAGTCAACTGTCAGTTTATGTGAACTCCATTTACATCATTAGAAATTGCTATACCAAGACCCTTTCACTTGTATCTGTAGACAAGTGAAAGTATTACTTGAGTCTTAGGCTGGTTTAAGTGTTATGCGGACCGTCAGTACGGATCACTCCGCGTAGAGCGTTCCGTACCGGCGGGCAGCTGCGTAGCTATCCGCGCGGACGATCGTCCGTACCGGCCCGTCCGCATTACTCTAAAACGCTCCTAAAAGCTGGCTCTACGCGGAGTGATCCGTACTGGCGGTCCGCATAACACTAAAATCAGCTTTAGACATTACCGTTTTTAACCAAGTAACGAGCTGGCAAAAGTAAGACTATAATTTTTGCCCAAGTATTCTTAGTTTTGGGAGTTTTAACTTCATTAAAAAACATCGTTTATTGTATAAACTATAAACGATAACTTACGTCATGTCCTATACTCAAGTAAATACTTTGACTCGTCTATAGATACATCAGCTAGGACAAGCTGATTGACGTGTTAAGAGAACCGTAAAACAAACGCTCAATATACATAATTAATGTTACTCAACTTTGTAGACAAGGCAGTTAGTTTAATATTTACCCAATCCCAACTTAATTGTGTAAGCTCTATCGTTAATACGACCCTACTCGACTCCACGAGTGACTTCATGGGTGTGGTCATAATTGTAAATAAACAAAAACAAGCTGACCTAGCGAACTTCGTGCCGCTTTAGAATTAATAAATGTTGTGCTTAATTATTAGATTGACATACAGACAGTGCTACCCACCGGGTTATATTGTGTTCTCAAACTTCATCTGTTCAGCCGTTTAAAGGGTTAGGTAACTAACACACGTAATGTAGGACTTTATATATGAGATAAAGAAAAATAACAGAAGAACATAAAATAAGTAACTTATCATTGCTCAAAATAAGTTTTTACATCTCTTGAGGCAAGACGCACTTTTGTTAGAGACTTAGTTATAGATTTTTTTTAATTATTATTTTTTTAAACAACTGTAATAAGTATTACTTAATAAGATTGATCTTTCGGGTTAGTAGTCGATTCGCACGAAAATAATTCGCACTAAAGTGCGAATCGACAACTTTCAAAAATAATATTATTTTTAGTAGTCGATTCGCCCGAACGAATTTTAATCGCGTGCGAGTCGACCCCTTTAAGAATTGATAGTAGGCGATTCGCACTTTTGCAGTATGTGGATAAAAAACAATCAAAGTACAGTCGTGTCAGGAAATCTTTATAATATTTATAATATTATTAACATATTCCTTGTCTATATATCTTACAGCATACAGAATCAATTAAATTTCAAATGTTATATTTTTTTCGGACAGGAAACATGTTAAATTATAAACTAATATCATTAAGCGTTAAATTATATTTGAACACTTTAATATTAAAATGACACCAAAAATTAGAAACGTGTTAAGGACAGCGGAGACAAAATCTCAATTTATGCTTATACTAGATTAAATTTTATTTTGTTACGTAGGATTTATTGTAAATAAGTGAAATAAATATAAATCCAATTAGTTACGCAAGAACTGTAATAGGTATTAAGCATAGAATGTGTAAGAATCATAGTTTTGTAAGAAGAACTTTTTACGTAGAGATAAGATTCTAATAAGAAAAATTGTTGTAATCAATATGTAAGTTATGTTTTCTAATTAGAATTAACGCGAACTTTAGAACGATGTAAGATACATGTATATTCTAATTGGAAAAATTATAGAAATAAGCAAATAATATCAACTTGCATAGTGAAAATGCAAGCGAAATTGTGTAAGTTTAACGGGGCTCTCTTTAAGGTATTGCTCCGAGGTACTTAAGCGTGTAATGCTTTACGTAATACGTTTATACATATTCGTTTCTCATTTTTGGTGTCATTTTAATATTAAAGTTATCAAATATAATTTAACGCCTAATGATATTAGTTTATAATTTAACATGTTCCCTGTCCGAAAAAATATAACATTTGAAATTTAATTGATTCTGTATGCTGTAAGGTATATAGACAGCGAATAGGTTAATATTATTATAAAGATTTCCTGTACACGACTGTACTTTGTTCTTTTTTTATGCACATAATACTTATTGCAAAAGTGCGAATCGCCTACTATCAATTCTTAAAGGGGTCGACTCGCACGCGATCAAAATTCATTCGGGCGAATCGACTACTAAAAATAATGTTATTTTTGAAAGTTGTCGATTCGCACTTTCGTGCGAATTATTTTCGTGCGAATCGACTACTAACCCGATCTTTCTCCTTAGATGTATTTATAATTTAACTTTTTATCTATATTATGTTACGAATTACTAGCTCTTTTTTGCATGATGTGTTTACCTATAACTATAAGGACAGTTATTATGGTCTTTATTTTATTGTGTTGTTATACGAAAATGTGTCTGCTGTTTCTTATGTTGGTAAACCAATTTAAATAAATAAATAAGCTATACCTACATACGAAAAATCATCCTCTTGAACGATGTAACTTTTTTCGTTTTGTCCCAACCTAAACAACAAAACCAATTGGATCATGGCTACAAATTGATTCAACTATGTCGATTCGGATATCGATGTCGGATGTCGATTCGGACCATCAACCCCACGCAAGTAAGAGCGTTAGAAATCATTTCTTTATTTCAGTTGGCTGACAGGCACGCAGCCCACCTGTTGGTAAGCGGTAACTGCGGCCTATTCTATTGAGGGACACTTCACCAGGAAGCGTCGCTCAATGTGCTGCAGACTGTAGGCTCATCTGTACCGAGCCTTTGATTTCAAGTGTATTTGGCCACAACAGCTTTTAATAACTAAAATGATTAAACACTATAAAAATAAGTCATGCATAATGAAAGTTCTTCAGCGTGATTAGCAAAACCTAATTAGAAATTGCGAAGAAATTGCCTGCAGCATAACATGTTTTCGTATTAAGTTGTATGTAAGAAGTAATTTTATGTTATAATTGAAATTCCGATCAACCACATTAACTAATTAAAGGGTGTGTATGAAACATCCGTTAGATAAAATATTAGCAATTACGTTGAAAGTCAAAACCTGCCATTGGATAGCGAATTCATTAGTAGTTAATGAAAATACTAATTATGATGATAAATTTCGTTATTTTTATAATTGGTTTGGTTTAAAACCTTATTTTATTTATTATACACTTTAATATAAAATTAAACCCGATTATTATCCAGTGCCTATTTGAAAGAGTCTTTCCGAACTACAAGAGTTTAAATATTTTTATGCAATGATTTTTGCACACATTCCGCATTTGGCATGCGTGGTGATTAAGCCAGTACCCATCATTGTAGTGATGACTTGATTTATTTCAATGATTAAGGTCTTTACCCTCCAGTGGGACATTAAATAGGCTGGTACATTACATTACATTTGCACACAACATTTTTAGCTTCGATTCAGACTTTATTGTCTTTATGCCCAGAATGCAATCCAAAACTCTCTTGAAAATGTAGGTATTACACTAGAAAACTTCTGGTTTCTTTTCATTAATTTTAAAGCCCCAGTATGTTATCTACCCCTGTTGAGTGTTACTGGAATCACAGAAAATATAACAAAAACAGCTAAAAGCTATTTATGCCGCATGTTTCAACCTGTAGAGCCGCTCACCAGCCAGTCAAACTTAGAACAAAGGGGACAAAGAATAGTGAGGTTTGACTGGTTTCCTCAAATATTTGGTTATTATTTGAAAATCTTTTTTCTTCCAGCGTGGACCATAAGCTATGGCCAGTCAAGGTGGCGTCAGTGTTCAAAGAACGCCTGCCGATGTGACGTTACCAGACGATCACTAAACTGCTGGAGAGCTGGTCTGTCCAGTCTCACTGCAGAGTTGGTAGTGCCTGCCGACTTACTTACCATGTATGTATGACTGTTGTTGTATTAACTTGGATACCTTTAAAAAAAAACAAATCTTGATCTGGCTGCAAGTCTTGCTTTCTTACGTCTTAAGGCTCTTTCAAATTAGACGTTTTGTGTCGGACAACCGCGAACACTCGACAGCAAGACGTGAACCGTACTGTTGCCGCAACGCGTGTTTTGTATGAAAACTAACGACCGTCCGGACGCGGTTCAACAAACGCGCGGCTACCGTACCGCAGCCGTCTAATTTGAAAGAGCCCTTAGGGCTCTACGGACGGTTGTTAGTTTCATACAAAACACGCGGTGCGGCAACATTACGGTTGACGTCTTGCTGTCGAGCGTTCGCAGTACGGACGCCGTACTGTTGCCGCACCGCGTGTTCTGTATAAAAAATAACGACCGTCCGTGCGCGGTGCGGCAAACGCGCGGCTACCGTAACGCAGCCGTCCGACACAAAACGTCTAATTTCAAAGAGCTCTTAGTGATGATCATTTTGTAAATGAGACACACGGATGAATGAGACATTTCCAAATGCACCATAGTGCCATTCGTGTCGTGACACACTAGGTACGTAGTTTTAATAGCTCTGCGTAGTACACATATTTGACCAACCAGAGAGTCTAATATAAAGTTTCTAGATTACTAATTTAAATTACATTTCCAGCCCATTTGCTAGATGCGAGTCAAATTCTCTAGACGCGTGAAGCCGTGTTAAAACTAACTTTGAGGCGCGAAGCTTTTTTGCACCGAAAAAAAGAGTTAATTTACTGATTTTAAATACTTTCTTTATGAATTTGGCTTCGTTACTTTGAACATAGTTTAGTTTCTTGAGCTAAAAACCTTGGAGAAAGAAATATCGCCTTTTTTGGGAGGTAACACGTTTTTAAATTTCAGCTTACAAATCCAAAAAATCCAGAATTCCTGAGATGGTCTTTTTTAATATTAAACAGGCGATAAATCACAAAATGTTGCCACATGTACTCTAAACTAGCTAAGTTACTGTATAAGGGAATCCAAGTAATCACAGTCGTTTGAATGCAAGTGTAACCGTGAATGCATTCCAGAGACCTGGGCACTAACAAACTGCGAACGCTGCACAAGATGACATTCAAAGGCATGCGCTCGCTCGCTGAGCTCGATATGTTCGATAATCACGTGGAATACCTACCTTCTGGAATATTCGAACCACTGGTGAACTTGAGGATACTGTAAGTTGTAGTCCTAATGTAATGTCAGAATTTTCTTAACTTATTTACGTGGTGAGCCACGCAGCAGGCATCTCCTGGCTGTCAAACCGGGGAATTCAATCGGGGAAATGCCAACCTTTTTTTTCCGGAGGAGAATGCGTTTGTGCACCTTAACCGCAGGCTAGCGAGACCTGCGGCCGTGTGTGGGACTCGGGACCCAAGCGTCCCACTACCCACTAAACTCCCCCGGTTCCCCCTCCACCCGAAGAGGACGAGCCGGTGCCCGCTCTGTGGCGATTGACCGGCCCACTAACCTGTCACAGAAGACCAAGGTTTAAGTAGATATTCGTTTGGTTATTGAGAGTAGCGAAGGTCCATCTGTGTCCATCATGAATGATTAGAGGGGTCTCAAACTATTCTTGCTATTATTAATTAGTTTTACGGGACTGTAACTGCTAAAGTTGAGATTAATAATTTAGTCGCTTGAAAAGGGGATTTGGTATTATACAATAGCTAACTCGTCGAACTTCGTACTGACTTAGTAATTTGATGACTATCTTCTAGGTGCGATTGACACCTAGATTATTTTTAAACCACGACACCTACCTATATTCAGGTATCTAATAAACTTGATATTAAGGTTAGAGGTTAAAGCGCGTTGCTTTTACCCTCTGATCTTAAATTGAATAATGCTTCCTGACAAAGTTTACATTTAAAACAGAGGTCGTAACGTAACAACTTATTCTGTCTGCCAGCAGAAACAATATTATAAACAAGACGTAAAATAATTATGTATGTCAGCGGGATGAGTTGTCCGATAAAAACATTTCACTAGGACAACTCATCCCGCGGGATGAGATCGAGCGGGATGAGTTGACCAAAGACTCAAAAACACATTAAGAAATACATATATCTCTTATACAATTTTTTTTAAATTTTAACTAATACTTTCTTAACCATATTTCAATATTTATTTTGATATTCTTGTGATAATGGTTTTAACTATTTAGCTTCCCATTTGTAGTAAACCTTACTGCACAGAATAAATTAAGTCTGCTAGTTTCAAATTAAGTAACAGAACTATTATGATTATTTTGCTACTTCAGTTGGCTTGGCAGACAAGAGCAGTCAACCTAATGCAGACTATTAGGGGATTACACTACAAGAGAACTCGCTTTCTCATTGTGCTGCCACACTGTATGTATATGATCACCTAGGTGATCATTTTCGCGGGTGACCAGAAGATACTCAAACTGTCGCCGATGGTCACCTGGGTGATATCACCCAGGTGATCAAAGTGGAATAGACCGTAGGCTCCTCTTAACTACGAGCCTATATTCTATATTTTAAATATTTTTTACACTAATAGGAAAATAAATATTTTATTTTTAATAAATGTTTTATTGAAAGTTTATTTTCGAAGTTTCTTTTACTTGTATATTGTGTTTTATTATTTGTATACCAACATCTGTATTTTAATTAAGTTCTTAATTAGAATACTTTTAAGTTTATTGAAATTGCAATTTGTTTCAGGCGTCTTCAAAGAAATTACTTGGAAGAAATAGACAGCGAAGCCTTTCGATCCACAAAGAAACTTTTCCATGTGGATTTGTCCAATAATTATTTGTACACTCTTCCAGAAAGAGTGTTTGCCAACAACTCATTTTTAGAAACAGTAGACATTTCAAACAACCAAATAATGTACGTACCTGCAGATTGTTTCGTTGGATTAGAATCTTTGACGATCTTAGATCTATCCAAAAACAAAATGCAGAGAATAGAGAATGGAACTTTTGTAATAAAGACACTTCAAATATTGAAGCTGTCTGATAATCGAATAGCCAATATTACCGAAAACGCTTTCGAAAGTTTAGTTTCACTTGAAACTTTACTACTAGACAAGAATAAACTAGAACACATTCCAAGTCGTTTGCTTTACAATCTCAGCTGTCTGACATATTTGGATTTGTCAAACAACAATTTGTTAAGCGTAAGTATGTCGCAGCATCTTGTTTTTATTAAAAATCAAATATATCCCTTGAAAGTATTGAAATCAAATCCAATATTTCAGTTAACGGGTGTCGAGTTCGAAAATCTAAAAATGCTGCACAATCTCGATCTTAGAGAAAATTCTTTGACGGAGTTGCCAGATTATACGTTTTCAATGTGCTCAAGACTCGAGAAACTGGACTTGTCTAAAAATAAACTACGCTTTTTAAACATCACGGCGTTCCACGGCCTTGAGAACTTGACGTCGCTTTTGCTATCAGATAATAAATTACATGAAGTGCATTTCAAAACTTTTGCAACATTAAAGAACCTCACCACTTTGTAAGTATTTCAGGTGATACAAAACTACAAACTTACCGATATTATAGATAGATTTTATTTAACTAATTAAATGGTATCATAAGAGAAAATACATTTAAAAAATATATTTTCTTCATATTCAACTATTTAAAAATTATAATGATTCAATGCTATCTATTTATTTCGAGAAACCAGATTTGATATAAAATTATTTATACTTTACTCAGGTACATGGATGGAAATATGTTTCCATCATTGCCTTCGCGGACCCTGGATTATATGCCCAAATTGGCAATAGTGAAATTGTCTGGCAACCCATGGCATTGCGACTGCCACGCTTTGTATATTTCAGCGTAAGTAATATTTTTTTCTTATTCTTATTTTCTATAGGTCAGTGACCCGAAAAGTGTTTAGGTTTCAAAAATAAGAATGCGCCACCGTCAATGACGTTCAATTAAAATACTAGACTCCCAATCACGCTCAAATATTGTCCGAAGCAAAAGTCTGCCCACCCGACTATTGGGCAGAGTTTTCGTTTAGTTGTATACAATTGCTACGAGATACTAAGGTGTTAATTTGAACGAATGTGTTAATGTCATTTGTGTCAACGCCGGTCGGACGATTTTTTTGAGGAATTTTTCTTAGAGATTGGGTGTCTAGTTTTATATTGAACGTCATTGGCCACCGTTCAAGGTTACCTATTGTTTGTTTCTTGCTAGTCCATAGCTGGAATGTTACAGTGATCTGATAAAATAATATTTGATAAATATTTTTTTACAAATAGATTAATTAAAATTATTTTTACAGTCAGTATTGTTATAATAATAGGTTTAGTTCAATATTTAAGTTAATTTTTATTTATTTTTAAATCCAATTTTTTTTGCTCTATATTGGTCTAAGCTTAAATATCTTTATAAAAACAAACCGAATTGCAAATCATTAAATTCCTTATACGAGTAATCTAAGATAATCTATGATAAAAGCAATACCTGATAAAAATAGTATTTCTAGATATAAATAACAAGCATAAAATGTATGGAATGACAGGTATGAAATAAATTCAACGATTTTCAATAAAATGTTTCATTATAAATCGTTGTATGGAATATGGAATACCAGTCAAAATTTTTAAATACTAAATATCAGACGAACTTGTCGAGAATTTCATTTATACGGCTCAAACGAAAAATATGGTCAATTAAAAAAAACAACATGGCTCATTGCCGCAAGGAATATATCTCGTCGTCATACCTTTGCAATGCAAGAAGTGCACGGCAGAATTTAGTGGGTTAATCTTTTAAGGTTGAGTCACACATACAGCAGCTTCCTTGTCCCCCACGGGAAAGAGGATATCTATTCATTGTCCCCGTTAAAAAAAACTTATGCTTTAACGAAAAGACTTGTATCTAACATACTCTGACTTTCAGATGGGTAAGACTGAATGAAATGAAAATATGGGACTATTCTCCTACGTGTATATCGCCGTGGTTTTTAGAAGGTCATTTTCTAAAGAAACTGAAGTTCCCGGACCTGTGTGCGGGCCAGTGGGCCAGTATGGTGAATTTATCCCCAAGACTGCCCATTCAACAGCTTCTAGCGCTAAATGTGTCTGTGAATAGAAAACCACAGGACAGTATGGAACAGAATCATGATGTGACGACTATTGACACTTGGCATTAATGTAACTTAGAGTAAAAAGTAGGTAATATAAATTATACATTAATCATATTAAATTAAAGTTATTTTATTATTTAACCACAATCTTCATAAACAGATTTGGCACGTCACGTTATTTATTATATTAGTAAGAAATAAATTTGAATTGTAAATTGAATAATATTATTGTTTGTGAGGTACTCTTCTTTTACCAAGTTAATTGAAAACAGTTCATCGAATCAATTCATAGATTAACAACTTATATTTATTTCTAAAACATTCGTAACCCAATAACAAACTTTTACTAGCGAGTTTCAGTCGATGTTTATTAGTGTTCAATTTTGCATCGATGAGCAAATTCTTCTTCTAGCTAATCAATTTTGAGTAGATATCTACTGTATTCAGGCCGTTATTTACTCTGAGATTTTCTAAACCAATTGTTGTATTATGTACTCACAGGATTCACCGCTGTTCAACTAGATTATTATGCCGATCTTTTGTCAATTAAAAAAAGTATTTATCTTTAGTATTATTTACTGTTATTTATTCAAATTATCTCCTAATATCCTTAATTAAATAAAAGAGCCACCATATCTTATTACCCTGCGGTTTACATCAGTAAAGATACTATTTATACATATAAAGCATAATATCGATTAGAAATCGATTTAGAATAATTGTCAATTGATGACGTCGGAACCACAAGTCGGAACCATTGACTTTTCCTGAGATAAGAAGAGAAATAAGTACGGAAGCCAACGAAATGGAATCTTTTGGCAACATTTCATTCGCTGTAACAAAAAATTGTAAAGTATTTGTAAATTCGTTTGCAATACGATTGTTACATATTTCCTTATTATTAAAGCGAACAGTATCAATTATACTGTGGTTTTTTATAATATCTCCTTCTAACTACTATATTTTTTATGAAAGAGTGGGACTCGTATGCATGACATCTGGCGCATATTGTACCGTACACTTCCAAATGCTCCATTTTGCCATCATCATCCTGCCTTTACCTTTTAGTCCATTGCAAGGTTTGATGAAGTTTATGAAGTGTAATCTTTATTACCGGTGACAACTTCATGCCCTAGAGATAAAACCAACATTTAAAGTAAAATTGAAAATCCCTGTAACCCTATTTTGTTTGTTGACGATAATTTTGTTCATTTCCATATTTCTGATATAAAACTTCGGTGGTTAATCAAATCAGCAATTATATTATGTTTATCGCTGATAGCAAAACTTGAATCAGTGTCATTATTTTTATCATTTTTTGGTACACATGATAAAAAACCTTGGCATTTTTCTTAAAGTATTCCGTATTAGTAACCCTTTGTTGGAGACGAGAGACATTAAGGGCCGGTATTTCAATGTAACCTTATCTTATTGCTTAAGTTAAGTATAACATTTGAGATAAGTATTTCTTTTGACAGGTAAAAGTGTATTACGTTAGGTGCCGCTTAACTTTAATCCTATAATGAAATACACTTAAGTCATACTTATTATCAATCCCGGATTAAGATCAAGATAAGTATATATTGAAATACCGGCCCTAAATTTATTTATTATATATTTTTTGTCACAAGAGAACAAAAGCGGTTTTATTCTCTTGATATATTTTCAATTGGGGGCGGTGCGGTAGTATTCAGACTCAGCAAGTAGCTTTTTTGTAGTGAACGTTGGCCTATTCATGTGTATTAGGCACCATGCCTCTAGTAGTGAAATCTTAATGGATACCCATAATGCTACCACAAATTGTTAAGGCATTTGAAAGTATAAAAAACATATTAACTTTCCTAAAACTATTTAGGAATTCCCCCGATTTTATAAACATCGATTACAGTACCTATATCAAATCTTTACACTTAAAAAAATTAAAGTGTCTTCTTGTAAAAACATAATGGCTTTTCACTAAATTAATTCACCAGGGTTTGTATAATAAGTAAATGTCATATTTAACTATGAATCTATCGATTTAACTACCAAGTTTGTAAATCCTACGTCGGTAGTTACGACGAAACAAGAAGCAAAAGAAAAACATAGTATAATGTAAACTCTGTAAAATTATAAATTGTACAACTAAGTGCATTCACACAAACGCAGTGGAATAAATAATTGAAACTTATTACGTCGAAAAAAGGCATTACATTTTGGAAAGACAAAGTACTTGAGTGAGACCGCTGGTATAACTAGTATAAAATAAAACAAATGAATATCGTTATACATAGGCCAGATAACCATATGATAACATGAAAGAATGAGTAATCGATATTTTTATAACGCATTCATCGCGGTCACTGTATTAACTGTATTTAGGTACCTTGCACTATAGGAACAGTAGTTTGACTAGTAATGAAATTGTGGGTTCGATTTCAACATCGCGTTGATGAATTTTTAGTTTTTACGTACGTGTAAACGCAAGTTATTTCTGCCAGCTTAAATATTAGCTCTGCCTTTGAAAATACACTAACTATTACAATATTTTTTTAAACTTATTCCAAAGAAATTAGAGCCATTTGGTGAAATGGTCGAGAAGTCGGATATAACACCAGAGGTCGCGGGTTCGATCCCCGCACGGTACAAACATCTGTGTGCATGAACATGTCTGTTTGTATCGGTCTGGGTGTTTTTATGCATAATAATGTATGTATTTACAAAAAAGGTATATAAGTGATGTTTATCCCTTGTCTGGACCCATAGCACAAGCTAATGCTTAGTTTGGGGCTAAATGGCGCTGTGTGAATAATTTCCAGAGATATTATTTATTTATTTAGATACATATAGTTTTCACAGTCGAGTTCAGATAAGTACAGATTAATCGATGTATATCTAATGTTCATCCAGAACCAGAATAAACACAAAAATAGATTATTTATTATTATTTGAACATATGTGGCACAAAATCACTTTTTGCCATTAACTTTTTATACATATTTATATCTTACTGAGTGTATTAATCGCCATAATACCAATGATAATTTTAATATTATCACGTTTTTTCCTTTGTGATAGTAATCGATAGATAATAGCAATCGCCAAATAAGAATGATTATCATTTCGTGTAGTTATACATTATCAGAATAATTGGAGACATCGTCGATACCGTTAACCTAGTGGCATTGTGGGACAAATTAATATTATATTGACGGGTGAAAAGTGATATTTAATATACTAAGTGATAATAAATCAAAGGACTTAATTTGAATACGAGAACTTTCGGTTGGTGAACTCTGTTTGAACGATAAATTCAGTGCAGAAGATGTCTTTCGAAAGTAGTGATATCCAGTGAAATAATGGGAGTAAAAGAATATCTCATATTGCTAAGCACCTTAGCGGTGTTAGCCCATAACAGTCATGGTATGTATTTGTTTCTTGTTCTTTTTATTATTATTTTTAATTTTTCAATATGATTCGGCACATGAATGTGTAGTTACAAAAAAGTAGTAAGGTGTATTTGCTTAGGTATTCGTTATTATACCTATAAAGCTTTATTAAGTTTACGTCTTTGTTTTTACCTTACTTCGTGTCAGTTTAGGCTTAAAGCAGCAAATAAATACATATACTATTTAATTATCTTGTTTATACGTATGCAGGTCCAATAGGTTCTTTTAATTTTGGATCGTATCTTGAATATGACATTTAATTGGTCCACGTTTAAAAAAACAAAATATTGTTGAAGTTTTTAACCAATAATATTAATTCGGAAATCCAATTTTGGAAAACTTGTTTCGTCGTTGTAAAACTTTATTCTTTTAATTCAGGGTGTCAAATGGAAGGAATTAATAACTGGAATTTGCCTGTGACCGTCAGAATTCTGGACACATTTAGAGGAGAAGTCCTCGGTAGATCTACAGATAGTATTTTGGGTAAGTTGTTTTTTAAGCGTTAATTTGATACTGATTTCTTTTGAACATCAAGTGACGTATGATTTTTTTCTTGAGAAGGGTTTTCTGGTAATGTTATGTCTTTGAAATAATTTTAATTTTCAGGCATAAATAACGTTGTGTTTACCCAAGATCTGAACAGAGGACCTTATTTAGATGTAACGCATTCTGGCTCGCAGTTTACTATTCGGACAAACAACGCATTCGCCGATTACGAAGAGTATGAGACATCAGACAGAATAAGTTTCACTGCTTTTTTCGCTTGTACTGGTGGCAACACAAATTCTCTGGTACTATTTTTTTTTTAACTATTTAAAACAACGGTTACAGTTTTTTTATTCGGTTATTATTTAATTAAGGATCATCGCTTTTATTTACTTTTTTTAGCTCTGCCAGTACTTAAAGCTTTTTAACCGACTTCAAAAAAGGAGGAGGTTATATGTTCGACTGTATGTATTTTTTTTTTTTATGTATGTCCGTCGATTTCTCCGTCAATTGTGGACCGATTTAAATAATTCTTTTTTTATTTGAAAGTGCATAGGTTCCGAGGTGGTCCCATTGTCACCATGTCAGGATCTGATGATGGGATCCCGGAAAAATCAAGGGAAAACCTCAAATTTTATAGGCTGCGCCTACGCGTTACTTGTTTTTTCTGAAGCCATTCAAGTTTTTGCGTCCGATAGACATCATTTTATGTTGATGAGCTGATGATGGAAGGTACAACTCCTTAACGGTTAGGAGTTAGGGGATAATTCTTTCAGTATTGTAGGAATATGTGGACCGTTAGTTGTATTTCATGTACTTTTGCAGCTAAGGTGATGATGGAAAGTACAACTCCTTAACGGTTAGGAGTTAGGGGATAATTCTTTCAGTGTTGTAGGAATATGTGGAACGTTAGTTGTATTTCATGTACTTTTGCAGCTAAGCTGATGATTACCCGGGGATGGGCTGGTCACTAGCCAATAAGGTTAGCACCGGCTCGTCCTAATAATCGGGTGTGAAGGAGAAACCGGGGGAGTGTAGTGGGTAGCGGACGCTTCGGTCTCGAGTCCCACACACGGCCGCGGGTCTAGCTAGCCTGCGGTTATGGTGCATAAACGCATTCTCCTCCTACCCATGGTGCTGAACACTTAATAAATACCTAATATTATCAAATAATACAATTCTACTATTTTACTCGTATTTTCGCTATCATTATTATGAAAGAGTTTTACTCACTACCTACGTGTTATTCACACTAAAAATAGAAAAATAAACAAACTTTTAAAAAAAAAAAATTAAACCGACTTCAAAAAAAAAAAGAAACAAAAAAAACTACCTAAAAAACTGAAAAGCAAAAAATAATTTTAATAAGACATTCATCAAATGCGCTTATTGTCTAAGCCTATTAATTAAATTGTATTTTACGTGCTAGGTAGGTACCTACTAATCTGTTTGAAGTCGGTGCCAAGCCAAAGGTAATAAAAAATGATATATAACAATATTATGTATTATAAAGGGTTACTTATTAATCCGCGGACGTAGGTACGTAATCTGGGTACCTACTATTTGGCTTGGCACCGACTTCAAACAGATTAGTAGCACCAGCAACCTACCTAGCACGTAAAATACAATTTAATTAATAGGCTTAGACAATAAGCGCATTTGATGAATGTCTTATTAAAATTATTTTTTGCTTTTCAGTTTTTTAGGTAGTTTTTTTTTGTTTCTTTTTTTTTTGAAGTCGGTTTAATTTTTTTTAAAAAAAGTTTGTTTATTTAGTATTTTTTCACGTAAACTTTTTCTTTTAAGTCTTCATCTTTTTCGTTCCGACATTGTTTTAACTTGTCTAGATTTATATTGTTGTCATTAGACATTATTTTTTGTTGAATGCTCAATATTCCAAAGCGTATTGAGTGCACTTTGTTGACCAATCTTGAAAAGTTAGTGTTATTTGTTCACATCGATTTCAAAGGTAAACATGCACAAACTATTAATAATTACACGGAACTAAATTTAAGTTCGCATTTGTGTTTCTGATATTCATAATACAAGTGCTTTAATTACTTTTGGATTAGACCAAGCTGTGTTTGTAATATTGCCTCTTATTATTGTCATTTAGGTATGTGACGCACGTAGATCGGAATCAAAGATCTGTGATACCAAAGTAAAAATATTTGACTCGAAAAATACAGCTGTTCTAAAATTTTTGTCTTTTCTTATCAGAATTTAATAGTATTTTTTTTTTCAATTCCAGGTATTTCTAGTAGATATTATCGACACTAACAATAACGACCCGATCTTCAGACCAGACGATGTATATGAAATCAGACTCACACCGCCTTTGCCGCCAGGGTACCGGGTCACTGGATGTTGGGATGAAATTTTCAGTAGAGATATAGACCTTACGACTCAGAGAGTGGATTATCAGATTTACGATAGCCCGTACTTCGAAATCGCTTACGACGCCGAATTGTCGAATGTCCCAAAAGAGTTTCACGCAATGTTACGAACAACGACCTTCATAAGATCTATTCCAGAACCACTGGAATTGAGAATAAGTGCCACGGTAATGCAATTTCGCGCGTAACTTAAACGTAACGTACTACTAACAATGATTCTGTGTTCAATTTTAACGTAGTACGTTAATCCTTCTAGCCCCGGATTACTAGACACAATAGAAAATCTATTGTTATGCGGCACCCGAGTGCCGGTTCGGCGTTGAGTGGTTAAAACTGTTCTAAACACAGAATCATTGTTATTTTTTCTTTATTTGTTAAAACCATTTTTTTCGGCATCAAGCTGCAATTAAAAGTGTAATGTGAAAAAGTCAATTGAACAATCACAAGACATCCCTTTTATTAATTACAATAATTAAGTGTTTACGACTGAGCTTAAGGATAAGACAAATGTGATGCTAAGGCAATTTATTACAGGATGTAGATCTTACGAATGACCCTCCTCGGACCACTTTTGCCACATTGCGAATAATAAGTGATGGTGAATTCGATTTACCAGAAGAACCGGTGTTTTCTCAAACGTTTTATTTGGCAACATATTCCGAAGATCACCAAGTTGCATTGCAAGAAACTATCTCGCTAAGTCAAGGATTTCACGAACAGGTGCAATTTAGCTTGAGGGGTATGTATATCTACGTTTTCTACTTATAAGTTTGTTACAACTTCAGTTGGTAGGCAAAGCATTTATTTTAGATAGAGCTCATCCCAATCGGGTGTGAAGGGGAAACCGGGGGAGTTTAGTGGGTATTGGACGCTTAAGTCTCGAGTCCCACACACGGCCGTGGGTTTAACTAGCCTGCGGTTATGGTCCATAAACGCATTCTCCTCCGAAAAAATAAAAAAATAAAAGGCTTATGAGACCTGGAATCGTGTGTTGGACACGAGACTAAAACGTTCGTCCCACTACCCACTAAAGTCAGTTACATTGGTTAACATTGGCAGTTGTGCCAATATTAACCAATATGATTCCCTATAATCTCCACTCCAGCAATTCTATTGATAATATCTTCACAGCTCCGTTTCACTCTAATGTACGGCAGCCTCAGAGAGACACCAGTTTATTACATTGAAGAAAAGCAAAAACGCTTAAAAAATATAGTTTTAGATGTAGTCACCTCTGATTTTTGAGTATTTTAATTCAAAATACAATTTCACGGTTATCATCAATTAATCAAACCAGCGATGAAGTTTTTTAAATCAAATGAATATTCATAAAAACTGACTTGTTTTATTTGCTTAAAGAATACTCTGAGGCAAAAGGATTTTTTATTAAAGAAAATATAATTTCATTAGCTACGAAAAAAAAAAAAAAATGTAAATGACCGCTTCTGCTATTTAAATATTTGTTATGACCACAAACTTTCATTTCAGATTTAGAATATTCACAATATTTCTCTCTAATGAGAAATGGTAATGAAATTTCCATTCGTGTTGATACTCAACTCCCAGTGGAGGTGCTCAGACAGCAGCAAATTTTGCTTGTGGTTCAAGCAGAGAGAAGTTTTACGAGCGGTGCAAGCGCTACTATTGTTGTACGACTACCAGAAAGTTAGTATGAAAGCTTCATCATTTAATAATATGTATACAGAAAACTACATACAAAATAAAATACTATATTATAAGATAAATATAAGATTAACAGGTGGCGCATTTGTTAGTGGCCAGTCGTGGGCTTGGATCATATCCAGGTCAAACGAACATTCTTTTTAGTACCTTGATTCCGATAGCCATGATACTACTACTACTTTGGAGTCAGACCATTGTAGTTATAATGAAGTTGTTTAACTATTTTAATTAAGGTATTTACCAAACACAAGGTACTGCAAAAATAAGTCTTTCTAAATTAGTATTTAAAGTTAACAGGCTGATGAGTGTTTAAAGGAACACGCTATTTTTTATTAATCTTTTGTTTTCTTAATTATGATTGCAGGAAGAGTCCTGAGTTTCGGACAAGCCTGGTACGTGGGTCAAATTGTTGAAGGTTCATTAAGTCTACCTTCTTTGACGCTTATTGGGGGAGACAATCTTGCTGTACAGCTGATTGCAACGGGAGGTATCTAATAATTTTATCTTTAAAAATACATAAGTATGTAGTTTTTACTTAGATTTAAAAGCATCTATTTGCTTTCGATGGTACATAAAGCTATCAATAGAAGTTATCAATAGAATATGAACCTCCCATTTTTGTCTATTACTAATATATCCGCTCGGGCTTCCCACGGGTAGGTATAAATTATATCCTAAATTCCTTATAATAATTAACAGAAATAAAATATCTGATTTGGTAGCTTTATTTTTCATAAGTTATATTTGTATACGTATGTAAACGTATTTCAGCGAATTATCAAGGTACATACAGTAGTTAAACTTTCAATGCAATAAATACTATTTTAAAACTACATAGTAGTAAAAAAACGTATATTCATGATAATGATTGATGATGCCCTACAATGTCTTTAATAATATAAAATCAATTTATATAATCATTTCAGATTTTGCTTCGTACTTTACTCTGTTTCGAGTATCTAACAATATTGCCGTCACGATGAATGCTGCCTTACCACCGGATGTCATTGAGAATAATGCCTTTATCCTACTGGATATCGAAGCATTTTACCCTGAAGCAGTGACTGGGGTCACGACGGTTATCCTCGAGTTGGTTACGGAGCCAGTAATACACCCAGTGTTCGACCAAGCTTACTACATCGGCCAGTATTCTAGTGAACGAGGATTAGTTTTTCAACAAACTATACAGCTAGCGCAGGGTTACGACGAGTCGGTTTCACTTGACCTTGATGGTGGTAAGTTTTTCTGCATAAGTTTAGCTGATGGCGCTTGCTTGAGTGTTACACAAAGTGGTGATATTCCACCAGAGAAATATCGCTTAATACGTGCCTTGTAAGTGGGAATACATTTTGACTGATTAATTTTAGGACGAAAGTAAGTAGTAGATGGCAATGCATAAAAGTACTTATGTGTCCGCTTATATTGCAGGTCGAGTCCATATCGCCGAGTGGATTGTGTGTATTATAAATGTTGATTTTGTATTAACTTGAGTTACTTCTACACCTTCCACAGATGATTCTCAGTCGTTCAGTTTAGTTCGGAACAGCGCAAACAATTATACCCTATCGTTAAGAGGCAACGAAACCCCTAATGTGGATGACCGACACCAACTCGTATTCTCCGTAGTTGCCTCGAAACCAGACGGCACACCAGGAAGAGCAACCATCGTCTTAACTCTTACAGGTTACCATTGACTTTAACTACACTTATAATATCATCTGATGGTATTGATCTCCGCTATGCAACACTCTTTGGTCCGCGTTGAACGCATTTGCTGTATTGTTTGTGTTTTTAAGCGTGTAAAGTTGTGTCAATTTTATTGTTAAAAACGGCTGCATTGTGTCTTTTGTCTAGTACATTAAATATAAACATTTTAAAACTTGTTTGAACAACGTCAACGTCTTCGTGACAAACGCAACGTAGGATTCCTTGATCTTTATTTTATAAGATTTTTTATTCATGTAATTTAAATTACTTATTACAGGTGCGATCTTAAGCTTCTCGCAAGCTAGTTACGCGGGACGAATTATTGAGGGTACATTAGACTTGCCGCCTTTAACCCTAATTCGAGGATATGACTTGCCTATCCAGACGCGTGCAACGGGAGGTAATTTTTACTAATATATTTTTTTCTTGTATTACCAACTATAACTATGATGATTAAACTTCTCAAGTTTCGGCAACTTAGTACATAATTATTATTTTTTGGTATTTGGAATAAAACAGATATTATTTAACCCAATGATCATTTCAGCTTTCGCCTCATACTTCACACTGACGCGAGAATCAAACAACATAGTTGTCGGATTAAATTCCCCTTTACCATCGGAAGTTGTGAATGAGAACTCCATCATACTACTGGATATCGAAGCATATTACCCAGATGCAGTGAGTGGGTTCACTGCAGTTGTCCTGGAGTTGATACAGGAACCGATAGTGCATCCAGTGTTTGACCAGACTTATTATACTGGAGAGTATACAGCAGACGGTGGACTAATATTCGAGCAAACGATCCAGTTAGTTCAGGGATTTGATGACTCTGTTTCGTTCGGTCTAGAGGGTGGTAAGTAATGCAAACATTTGTATAATATCCTAACGGAACCTAATCCTTAAATTCATTTAAAACATACACTTACATGTAAAATAACAACTTTATTCATTTGCGATTTTGACTGTTTTAGATACTGAAACATTTTCGAATTCTATTTTTTAGGTGATTCAGCGGCGTTTAGTTTAGTTCCAACTGGCCAAAACCGTTTTACTATATCAGTAAACGAAAATGAGATTTTGAATCCAGCTGAGATACATCAATTAATATTCTCTGTTGTCGCCACGAAGCCCGACAGCATATCGGGTCGAGCGGCAATCGTCATTGCTTTAACAGGTCGGTCTTTACATCACTTATTTTCGTATTTAATTTTCTGTTAAAGAATTTTAACTTTAACTTTGTGCGCATAAACATGTCTGTTTGTATCGGTCTGGGTGTTTCTATGTATAACATGTATGTATTTACATAAAAAAACATTATATATGTAATGAATATCCATTGATTGGCACACATAGTACAAGCTATTCTTAGTTTGGGGCTGGATGGCGCTGTGTAATTAGTGTCCAGTATATTTATAAATTAGTAATAGACAGGCATGCAGCCAAGCTAAGCAAGCAGCTACTGTGGCCTCTTCCCTTATGGAACACTATTAGGAAGCATCGCTCAACAATAATATGCTGTGACACTGTATCTACCCTCTCCTGTTCTTCTTTCAAGTGCACTGGCCCCAATACATTTTTTCCTGACACATCCAAAGTAAATGAAATTGAAATCAAGCAACCTATTTATTTTCTGTTCCAAACAGTGTGGAAGTGGAATATCGGTCATTAATAATAATAATTTATTCATGAAAAGAGTACAATATCTTACCGAGTAAACAATGCATCTTAATTTTAGTCTTATACCTAGTTGTGAGTGAGCTTTACCTCCTAAGATAGGGAAAACCCTGTTCCGCTTGAAAGGCCCATGTCAAAGCTCACTTGACATCACATAAAAAATTGACGTATCCCAAATTGCCCGTGTCAACTGTCGGTTGACATGCGATGATGCGTCGCGCTTGGCGGGAAACTGAGCTAAATATACTTAACTTGCTCGCTCGGGCGTATTCCCTATATTTTTGTCTCATTCTCCCTTATAATAGCTAGGCAGTGAGACGGTAAAATAACATAGGCTCAGTAGAAGAAAAAATAAAAAATAAATGTCAAAGTTGGCCGGTCGTCTGCGCCAGTCAGTTGTTTTTTTACGCGCGGGCAGAGCTCGTTCATGAATTATTTGTGGTGGTTTTGTGAGTGTTTTGTGTAGGTTTTGTGAGTTATTTCGCTGGATTTACGAGGTAAGTGAACAAATTACATGTATTTTCACCATAAAACACAACATTTGACTGTTTTTGGAGATAGGAACTGAGATAGGAACTGAGATAGGATCTGGTTGCACTAATTTTCATATTTCTAGTTATTGGTTGATGCTATTGTCAATATATTTGTTTACTTTGTAAGAATATTAGACTAGTTATATTGTATAACTTTAAATTAAGACCTCGAAGTGGTATTTTTTTATCTAAGACACTCCAAAGTTACGCCCGGACGGTAACCGGACACCCGGTTATACCCGGATATGCAGAAAAAGTGCTATAAATAAATATTTTTGTATAGACAAGTGTATATTTACATTTATTACCTTATTGTCTAATATCTAATTAACGTAATTTAAAGTTTAAAACCTCAGGTGACTGCTTTAATAAACAAGGATCATAATTTTAAATACAAGTGGCTTGCCGAAACGTGCCGTAACCCGACACCTCCATATTTATCGCATCGTATTTCAACACCCGAGTCCCATTTAGATAAACAAAAGACTTAATTGTATAGCTTCATTCGTAGTAAGCGTAAAAAACAACACTTGACGGCCTTACAATAACAAACTGAGTCACAATGAACGATCGTCTCAAGTACCGGCCGCCCGGCGGCGTCCCGCTGCGCAAGCAAAAAATTGATGGGGCATGAAGTGTTTTACGACCGCGCCGCGCGGTCTTTCTAGCGGTTATAGGATAAGTAAACGCTCTTTCCTCTGACTGCAGTACACAGTGACACATTAAAACAATACATTTGGCAACCTTATGTAAAAGAAATGTACTAGGACAATTATTTAATATATACTAAATTAATAACTAGAATATAAAATACATACCAATTAACACAAAAATTAGCTATTTTTTTTTTGAACTTCATGCTAAATCCTTAAATAAACTCCCTCTATTTTCGAAAGATAACTGGACTTAGTTTTGCAAAAAGCAGCCAATTTTTGGAAATCCTCTCTATTGTAATAATTTTTAATTCGATGAAATATAATCTTTTAGCTGAAAACAGCCACGCCAAAAACGCTATTCTTGGTATTACGCTAAACGATACGTTACTGGATAGGATGTGAAAATCTGCTAGATTTTTCCCTATAATTCTCAAAAATAAAATCAATCAGAAAAGTGATAAGTAATTTATTAAAGGGCAACACTTGACAGAAAAACGCACATAACTCCATTTGTACTTTTCCTCATATGGCTGCTTTCTGCAGAACTAGGTCCTACTTATATTCATATATTGTTTTCCAAAGTATTTGCCATACCCAATGGCATAGTAGACTAGAAAATATTTAAGCCTAATAGAATTGATGACCATTTTGTATTCTTATTCACAGATATTCCGGACCCATTAGTCATAAGCTTTGCCCAAGCTAGTTACGTAGGTCAGATCGTTGATAATTCTTTGAATCTACCGCCAGTGGCCATTACTCAAGGAGTTAACTTGGCTATACAGTTGAATGCAAGAGGAGGTAAGTAATTATTCGTTATTTTCACTATTTCATTTTCTGGCACTAATAATTTAGATAAACTATTTTTTTCTATTAAATCCAGTAGTGGAGGAATCCAGTAGCTGTAGAGCTTAATTGATTATGTTTATAAGTAATTTTATAAATTGTCTATGGAAACACCAAGAAACAATACGTAATACCTACATATGTATGTATTATAGTTAGTATCGAACTGAAACTGTCCTGTAACATTTAAAACATACCAATTATACTAAATTTATCCCTGCACTTAACATTACATAACCTGTTATGAACTTATGACTCAAATCATTTATATTATTTATACTATCATTTCAGCCTATGCTTCATATTTTACTCTGACACGAGAACTTAACAATATAGTTGTAAGTATGAACACAGCGTTACCACCGGCGATCGTTGACAATAATGCCTTCATAACTCTGGATATCGAAGCGTCTAATCCCGATGCTGTCTCTGGATTTACAACTATCGTCTTCGAGTTGGTCAGGGAACCAATTATTCATCCCTTATTCGATCAAGCTGTTTATTCTGGCGAATATTCAAATGATGGAGGATTGCAGTTTGGACAGACTATTCAATTGATACAGGGCTTTGATGATACAGTTTCATTTGATCTTGATGGTGGTAAGTACGCTTAGCTATTGTTTTTTTTTCTTGTCTGACTCTGAAGCATATATAACTTAATCGGTTTGGTGCCACTGTTAATTCTTAGGCCCTTTGTCAACCGCCTCCGTCACCCGAGCGCCGTCATCTTTAAATTGGTCAGAAAAATACTCGGTTCTCGGTGACGGCCCGGTGACGGCGGCGGTGGACAAACGCTCTTACGGAGGTCAGAAGGCGGTCGTTCCAATGTTATAATAAATCTACTTGTCAAATCCTGGACCACGATGAAAGTGTACTTTAATTAAATCGGGTAAAACGCTCGGAGAAAAAAAAAGAGAGGCGCCTCATTGTTCCTTAGAGTTTTTTTTTTGCTAATGCTTGAAATATGCCATATTGATTATGATTGAACTACGGAGATGGTCTCTCGTCTCTTGTAAATTGTTTTTAATCGTTTACTATTACTCTCCTTGACGCAAGACAAAAGCCTTTGTATTTTAGATACTGCTACAAATATTAATCTTTAACCCCGTCTAAAACTTACATTAAAGTTCATCGCGTGACTCTGAATCTATCTATATTAACCTAATGATTCTAATATATAGGAGTACAAGATCTTTGCCAAAAGATAAACAAACATATAATTCAAGGGTATTTTTTTTTACAGACGATGCCCATGCTTTTATATTGGTTCCAAATGGTCAAAACAATTTTACTTTAGCTGTAAACCAAAATGAGATCGGAGATTTAACTGAGAGAAGCAATTTAGTATTTTCTGTAGTTGCCACGAAACCAAACAGCATCGCAGCAAGAGCGGGCATCGTCATATCTCTTACAGGTTTGGTTTTATACTTTATTATTATTATATTTATTTTATAGAAAATATATTAATTGAAGAAAGAAAGAAAATGATTTCGCTTTTCAAAACAACATTGATGACATATCTGTAATATTAAATCGGTAAAGCTCAAATTCTCTTTCACTTACGTTTTAGAGATGACGTCAAACCGAGTTCTTCGATTTGAGCGAGTAAGCTACTTAGGCTCTATTGTAGAAAACGTTGTCAACTTGGATCCAATTGTTCTCAGCGAGGGATACACATCAAATGTATCGTTCACTTTACATGGAGGTAAGTATTAAAAAGATTTAATTTTTAATAACTTTCCAACGTAATTTTTAATATGTATTATATGCGATCATATGCGATTTAAATAAGTGTTATATTTTCAGACTTGCGAACATACTTCAGACCCAATGCAGTTAGTAATACGGTGACGCTTGCACTTCTGGGACCTATAGCTGCAGAGGACCTACCTTCCAATGGAATAGTCTTGCTCAATATTGAAGCATCTGCTGAGCAAGCTTTGTCCACCTTTGCGACTATAGTACTCGAAATTGAAGCTGACGATGCTCCGACTCTGCCCGAACCGATCTTTGCCGAGGCATTCTATGTCGGAACATTCTCATCAAATGAAGGTCTTACGTTCGACGATACAATAACGCTAGCCGAAGGATATGATGCATCTATAACGTTTGGACTTGAATCAGGTGCATAATTATGTCGACAGATTTCAGGATTTTAAACAAAATATGTATTTTTCTTTATGTGATCAACGTAACAGAAGAACCAACGTCATAATCTTTCAGAGCATTCTCAGTGGTTTGACCTGGTCCGGTCTGGAAATAGTGTGCGAGTGATCCTGCAGGCATCCAACCCTATTCCGCCTGCCGTGGTAGCCAACAACCAACAACTTCTCTTCGTAGTGACGGCCCAAAGACCAGGAAGCTTAGTCGCTCGAACGACTGTCGTCATTGCGCTGAGTGGTGATGGTTAGTAAGATTAATATTAATTATAAATAAGAAGGATAGTAACAACATACATTTTGCTTTACTACGAATAATGCGTTAAATTTTAGAAGGAACTCCAGACCGAGTGCTCGGTTTTGACCGTATAAGCTACGTGGGCTCTATTGTAGAAAATTCTGTCAACTTGGATCCGATTGTACTGAGCGAAGGATACACATCCGATGTCTCGTTCACTTTGCTTGGAGGTAAGATTTTGTGAAATGTTTTTTTACTATTATAATTCAACTTTTTTTCTTTCGAAATATAAATACAAAATCCACTCAAAATGGCGGTCTGTCTTTTCAGAGCTGCAAAGATACTTCAGGACCAATGAAGTGGGTAATACAGTAACGCTTGTACTTCTTGAACCAATTGCTGAAGAAGACATTCCTCCGAATGGAATAATTTTGCTGAACATTCAAGCTTCTGCTGCACAGTCTTTGTCCGCCTTTACCACCATAGTACTTGAAATCGAGCCAGTAGAGGTTACGCCGACGCTGACCGAACCGATCTTTGCCGAGGCGTTTTATGTCGGAACATTCTCGTCAAATGACGGTCTTATCTTTGACGACACAATAACACTAGCCGAAGGATATGATGCATCTATAACGTTTGGACTTGAATCAGGTGCATAATTATGTCAACAGATTTCAAGATTTTAAACAAACTATTTTTATTTATGTGATCAACGTAACACAAGAACCAACGTCATAATCTTTCAGAGCATTCTCAGTGGTTTGACCTGGTCTGGTCTGGAAATAGTGTGCAAGTGATTCTGCAGGCATCCAACTCTATTCCGCCTGCCGTGGTCGCCAACAACCAACAACTTCTCTTCGTAGTCACCGCCCAAAGACCAGGAAGCACAGTTGCTCGAACGACTATCGTCATTGCGCTGAGTGATGGTTAGTAAGATTAATTTTTATTAATAAAGAAATATAGTGAGACGGATACTATTATCTTAATATAGTCTGCTTTACTTCAGATAATGTGTTATGTTTTAGAAATAACTCCCGACCGAGTGCTCGGTTTTGACCGTATGAGCTACGTGGGCTCTATTGTAGAAAGTTCTGTCAACTTGGATCCGATTGTACTGAGCGAAGGATACACATCTAATGTCTCGTTCACTTTGCAAGGAGGTAAGATTTTTGAAAACATTTGAAATATTTTTTATTTCAATAGAAATTGTTAATGTGCATCAGAATTACCATACGTACCTATATTATATCTAATCATAATGGGAATAATTTTTTTCAGAGCTGCAAAGATACTTCAGGACCAATGAAGTGGGTAATACAGTTACGCTTGAACTTCTCGAAACTATTGCTGAAGAAGACATTCCCCCGAATGGAATAATTTTGCTGAACATTCAAGCTTCTGCTGCGCAGTCTTTGTCCGCCTTTGCCACTATAATACTTGAGATCGAGCCAGTCGAGGTTACGCCTACGCTGCCCGAACCGATCTTTGCCGAGGCGTTTTATGTCGGAACATTCTCGTCAAATAACGGTCTTATCTTTGACGACACAATAACACTAGCCGAAGGATATGATGCATCTATAACGTTTGGGCTTGAAGCAGGTGCATAATTATGTCAATTGATGTCAAGATTTCAAACCAACTATTTTTATTTATGTGATCAACGTAACACAAGAACCAACGTCATTATCTTTCAGAGCATTCTCAGTGGTTTGACCTGGTCCGGTCTGGAAATAGAGTGCGAGTGATCCTGCAGGCATCCAACCCTATTCCGCCTGCCGTGGTCGCCAACAACCAACAACTTCTCTTCGTAGTGACGGCCCAAAGACCAGGAAGCTTAGTCGCTCGAACGACTGTCGTCATTGCGCTGAGTGGTGATGGTTAGTAAGATTAATTAATTATAAATAAAAAGGATAGTAACAACATACATTCTGCTTTACTACGAATAATGCGTTAAATTTTAGAAGGAACTCCAGACCGAGTGCTCGGTTTTGACCGTATGAGCTACGTGGGCTCTATTGTAGAAAATTCTGTCAACTTGGATCCGATTGTACTGAGCGAAGGATACACATCCGATGTCTCGTTCACTGTGCTTGGAGGTAAGATTTTGTTAAATATTTTATTTACTCTCATAATTCAACTTTTTTTTTTGAAATATAAATGCAAAAATCCACTCAAAATGGCGGTCTGTCTTTTCAGAGCTGCAAAGATACTTCAGGACCAATGAAGTGGGTAATACAGTAACGCTTGTACTTCTTGAACCAATTGCTGAAGAAGACATACCCCCGAATGGAATAATTTTGCTGAACATTCAAGCTTCTGCTGCACAGTCTTTGTCCGCCTTTGCCACCATAGTACTTGAAATCGAGCCAGTAGAGGTTACGCCGACGCTGACCGAACCGATCTTTGCCGAGGCGTTTTATGTCGGAACATTCTCGTCAAATGACGGTCTTATCTTTGACGACACAATAACACTAGCCGACGGATATGATGCATCTATAACGTTTGGGCTTGAAGCAGGTGCATAATTATGTCAATTGATGTCAAGATTTTAAACCAACTATTTTTATTTATGTGATCAACGTAACACAAGAACCAACGTCATTATCTTTCAGAGCATTCTCAGTGGTTTGACCTGGTCCGGTCTGGAAATAGTGTGCGAGTGATCCTGCAGGCATCCAACCCTATTCCGCCTGCCGTGGTCGCCAACAACCAACAACTTCTCTTCGTAGTGACGGCCCAAAGACCAGGAAGCTTAGTCGCTCGAACGACTGTCGTCATTGCGCTGAGTGGTGATGGTTAGTAAGATTAATTAATTATAAATAAAAAGGATAGTAACAACATACATTCTGCTTTACTACGAATAATGCGTTAAATTTTAGAAGGAACTCCAGACCGAGTGCTCGGTTTTGACCGTATGAGCTACGTGGGCTTTATTGTAGAAAATTCTGTCAACTTGGATCCGATTGTACTGAGCGAAGGATACACATCCGATGTCTCGTTCACTGTGCTTGGAGGTAAGATTTTGTTAAATATTTTATTTACTCTCATAATTCAACTTTTTTTTTTTAAATATAAATGCAAAAATCCACTCAAAATGGCGGTCTGTCTTTTCAGAGCTGCAAAGATACTTCAGGACCAATGAAGTGGGTAATACAGTAACGCTTGTACTTCTTGAACCAATTGCTGAAGAAGACATACCCCCGAATGGAATAATTTTGCTGAACATTCAAGCTTCTGCTGCACAGTCTTTGTCCGCCTTTGCCACCATAGTACTTGAAATCGAGCCAGTAGAGGTTACGCCGACGCTGACCGAACCGATCTTTGCCGAGGCGTTTTATGTCGGAACATTCTCGTCAAATGACGGTCTTATCTTTGACGACACAATAACACTAGCCGACGGATATGATGCATCTATAACGTTTGGGCTTGAAGCAGGTGCATAATTATGTCAATTGATGTCAAGATTTTAAACCAACTATTTTTATTTATGTGATCAACGTAACACAAGAACCAACGTCATTATCTTTCAGAGCATTCTCAGTGGTTTGACCTGGTCCGGTCTGGAAATAGTGTGCGAGTGATCCTGCAGGCATCCAACCCTATTCCGCCTGCCGTGGTAGCTAACAACCAACAACTTCTCTTCGTAGTGACGGCCCAAAGACCAGGAAGCTTAGTCGCTCGAACGACTGTCGTCATTGCGCTGAGTGGTGATGGTTAGTAAGATTAATTAATTATAAATAAAAAGGATAGTAACAACATACATTCTGCTTTACTACGAATAATGCGTTAAATTTTAGAAGGAACTCCAGACCGAGTGCTCGGTTTTGACCGTATGAGCTACGTGGGCTCTATTGTAGAAAATTCTGTCAACTTGGATCCGATTGTACTGAGCGAAGGATACACATCCGATGTCTCGTTCACTTTGCTTGGAGGTAAGATTTTGTGAAATGTTTTATTATTATCATAATTGAACTATTATTTATTTATTTATTTCAGAGGTTACTGATACGAGGCACCTGTCCGGTGATCTGTGTACAGTAAACGGGTATGCGACCCCGGCGCCTCGAGCTACTACCGACTCAATCCACGTCCTCCGAGTTGGTAGTATCCATTTTCCCCTTTTCCTTCCCCCCACCCCCTTTATGTCCCTTTCTTCTCCCTTTCCCATTCCTTCTTCCTCCAATCTAAGGTCTGCCGTGCCGATAGATGCGTGGCTAGGGGAGAGCCTAGTCGTGAGCGAGCCATATTGCCCTGGGATTGGGTGATCCCAGAAAAAGGCTAACCTTCTTTCGATATGCGGGGCTCTATCGAAAGTGACAATTTGTTCCCTTGCTACTCGTGGGTACGCAATGAATGTGTTTAATCAAACCAAAAATCAAAATGGCGGCGATGTGGTTCGCAACTCGTCACGTCACGTTTCCCGCAGAGGCGAAGAGTGGACCGATGAGAGCCGATTTGCTACGTTGAATGTTAGAGGAGGAATGGACAGTAAGATTGATGAAGTGTGTCAAGTAATGAGTGAGAGGCATTTGGATGTGTTATGTTTGACTGAGACCAAGCGGAAAGGGTGTGGCACAACAAGTCACGGACCCTATACGGCATACTGGTCTGGTGTATCCACTGAGAACCGTGGATGTCAGGAGTTGGTGTACTTCTTTCCGCTAGAATGGATGTATGTGTGAGTGAGTATATAAGGGGAGTGTGAATGGAATCGTTGGAAGGGGAAGGCCTAGAAGGACATTCCAGGACCAGATAGGTGACGTCCTGAGGAAAGGTCAGGTCAAGAGTACCCTAAACCGACGGGCATGCATGAAAAGACTTATGAATGTGGAGGAAGCAATAGTTGTGTGCCAGGATCGTAGCAAGTGGAAGGAGTTGGTCTCTGCCTACCCCTACGGGAAATAGGCGTGACGGTATGTATGTATGTATGTAATTTAACTTTTTTCCTTTAGAAATATAAATGCAAAAATCCACTCAAAATGGCGGTCTGTCTTTTCAGAGCTGCAAAGATACTTCAGGACCAATGAAGTGGGTAATACAGTAACGCTTGTACTTCTTGAACTAATTGCTGAAGAAAACATTCCCCCGAATGGAATAATTTTGCTGAACATTCAAGCTTCTGCTGCACAGTCTTTGTCCGCCTTTGCCACTATAGTACTTGAGATCGAGCCAGTAGAGGTTACGCCGACGCTGACCGAACCGATCTTTGCCGAGGCGTTTTATGTCGGAACATTCTCGTCAAATGACGGTCTTATCTTTGACGACACAATAATACTAGCCGAAGGATATGATGCATCTATAACGTTTGGACTTGAATCAGGTGCATAATTATGTCAACAGATTTCAAGATTTTAGACAAACTATTTTTATTTATGTGATTAACGTAACACAAGAACCAACGTCATAATCTTTCAGAGCATTCTCAGTGGTTTGACCTGGTCCCGTCTGGAAATAGTGTGCGAGTGATCCTGCAGGCATCCAACCCTATTCCGCCTGCCGTGGTAGCCAACAACCAACAACTTCTCTTCGTAGTGACGGCCCAAAGACCAGGAAGCTTAGTCGCTCGAACGACTGTCGTCATTGCGCTGAGTGGTGATGGTTAGTAAGATTAATTAATTATAAATAAAAAGGATAGTAACAACATACATTCTGCTTTACTACGAATAATGCGTTAAATTTTAGAAGGAACTCCAGACCGAGTGCTCGGTTTTGAACGTATGAGCTACGTGGGCTCTATTGTAGAAAATTTTGTCAACTTGGGTCCGATTGTACTCAGCGAAGGATACACATCCGATGTCTTGTTCACTTTGCAAGGAGGTAAGATTTTTGAAAACATGTTAAATATTTTTATATTTCAACGGAAAATGTTAATGTGCATCAGAGTTACATACTTACTTATATCTGCTTAAAATGGTAATCAATTTTTTCAGAGCTGCAAAGATACTTCAGGACCAATGAAGTGGGTAATACAGTTACGCTTGTACTTCTTGGACCTATTGCTGAAGAGGATATACCCTCGAATGGAATAGTTTTGCTGAACATACAAGCTTCTGCTGCGCAGTCTTTGTCAGCGTTTGCCACTATAGTACTCGAGATCGAAGCAGCTGACGATATGCCGACACTGCCTGAACCGATTTTTGCCGAAGCGTTCTATGTAGGAACGTTCTCGTCGAATGAGGGTCTTATCTTCAATAATATAATACGGCTAGCCGAAGGATACCATGAAACTATAACGTTCGGGCTAGAAGCCGGTAAATGTTGTGTCATGCAATTATGTTACTTTCTGTATGTAACATATAATTTTAACAAAGTAAAAAGGGTTTTAAACTTTCAGAGCATTCGCAGTGGTTCGACCTAGTCCGATCTGAAAACAGTGTGCGAGTGATCCTGCGGGCGGGCAACCCTATTCCGCCTGCCGTGGTCGCGAACAACCAACAACTTCTCTTCGTGGTGACTGCCCAAAGACCAGGAAGCACGATTGCTCGAGCCACTATTGTCATATTACTTACTGAAGGTACGTTAACAAACCTCCTGCTGCATGAACTTTTGTTTCTTAGAAATTCACTGCCGCACTTAACCTAAAAATATACTTTGCAATGTAAGTTTACTTACAATTTTATTGGCAATAACAATTAGGTATGTCATTAGACCGATTTAACTATGTAAAATAAATGTTTTTTTTTAACAGAAGATCCAGAGGTTCCACCAGTTCCCGTTTCAGTGTCATTTGACTCACCCTTATACGTGGTCCGAGTAGAAATGGGCCAAACCGGCGTGGTGGGCTACGTGAGTGCTTCTGCCAACAATGGAGAAATTGTCAACTACTCGCTTCTTATAAATAATGGTATTGTGTATATAATTATAATGTGTTCATTTGTATATTTAGCCTACTAACTTTTCACGTATGCGGGATTAAATCCCTGGATTATTAATATCCCTGGACATAATTATTCTAGTCTAATCCGACAATTTTAGAATCTTCCAAACTTTGATTTTTTGGTCTTATTGTCATGTTCTTATTGTTTCCCTTAAACAGAAGGGCTTTAAACGATCACTTGAACCAGATTATTTTAATAGCCCTAATAATACAAATTAGCTTCATCAATTTTATTTTCTATTAATATTGCTGTGAACTATCTCAACTCGATTTTGTTTAACGTGTTTCTCGTTTATTTTTTTCATCTTATGTAAACTGTCATGAGACATGCTGACATTTCAGAACATCTCAGAGCCCGGATTTCTGTCAACAACCTGGGCGAGTTACGACTATCAGCACCTGTTAATAGCGGTATTTACAGCTTCCAAGCAGTTGCCATAACAGCGTATTCTCAAGCTACAGGAATGGCTCCGGTATGCACGTGTTTTAGATTCGCTAATTCAAAATATTTATAGTATCCGTTACAACCGAAGATTGTTAGTGTATAAGTATCTAAAGTTGGACAAGAGTTAAAATTACAGTTACAAAGTATACGAGTATAATATGTTTGATAATTCGTTATATCATAATGTGTTTCCATTTGTAACATTAAATATTTGAAAAATTATTGAAATTTCAAATAAAACTAATATATTCATAACATAACTAGGAAACTTTTCGCAGTCATTTAATCAAAATCTAATGAAAACTTATTATTATTTTTCCATTTAACATCGTATAATTATGTAATCGCCACTTACATTTGTTTTATTCTTGTAATTGTTAGTAGTCTTGTCAACAATAAAACAATATATTCATACTGATTTAATCATGAATAATTGGGATTTACGTTTTAGGTTCGTTTATCAGTTGAAGCGGTAACAGTGTGTGGCGAAGATACTGTGATACCTCCATTAATCGTTCTAGACAGAAACGAAGAAGAGCCGTTGCGGGACTTGGTCCTTTTGAACACCACTGAACAAGCCGGCTGTCAATACAGTCTCACCAGCAGATGGCCTGTAGATCAGACATGGTTATATGTCGACGAAACAGGCTTGCACGCCACGGCTATTGATAGAGAAGATCCATCTATTGCTTTCATGGCGCTATCTCAAGTTTCAGTCGAACTTACTCTGACATGCAACAGGGACGTTAGAAGGTCTAAAAGATCTACGAGTGAAAGGCTGGACTGGCTCGGGCCATACGACTATGGTACTAACACGTGGCTCCTTGGTGAAACAATTTTATTCAATTCTAGAAGAAGTATAGTGAATTTAGTAGTTAATGACATAAATGACAATTCCCCGATATTTATTGGGAGGGAGAATGAGCCTATAATTGTTGGATATCCTGTTCCAAATCTTCAACAAATTGTGTTGCCGAGATCTTTAGCAGAGTTACAGGTATGTAACATTACTCTAGTATAAAAAGTTGTGATTTAAAGAATCAAATTCAAAATTAACAATCATTGGGAATAATACTTTGTTTTGACATATTATAAGTATGTCTAAAACGTAAGTGAATTTTATATCGGGTCTGTAAAATTAAAAATGCTGGGGTTTATTCTAAGCAATCTTAAGGCGTAGATTATTAATAAAGTTAATCCTCGGTTTTAATTTTAGGCGACTGACGCCGATATAGGCGAGAATGCTGCTCTTGTCTACTGGAGCTCTGAACCCGAGCTGGCTGTGTCTCCTACCACAGGTTTTGTACACGTACGAAATGAGCAACAGTTGGAACAAGATCAAATACTGACAGTTAACGCCACTGATTTGAATGGACGAGGACTTACTGGGTCAATCACTCTTATGGTAAGTCTATGTCAAATACTCAAATATATTATGATAAAGAGCTTTTCATTAATATAGATGCCACTGACTATAGCTAACTTAATTTGTATAGGAATACGGCAAAAACAATAACACGTGGAATTGAATTAAAGAACCCTATTTATGAAAGCAATCAGTAATTTGTGTACTTTTATAAATAACCATAATTTTTCGATTTTAGGTGAAATTGTTAGACACAAGTAATATTGCAGTGATTACAGTTAGAAACTCGTTTTTAGAAGACGAAAACAGAATTTTGGGCAACATTAGTAATCTGATCGGATACGAAGTCCGTACTCTTAGATCTGTTGTAATATCTGAAACAGAAGAAGAACGCGTTTTGAGGACGAAACGACAAGTAACAGACACTGAAGCATCTTTAGAGATGTATGTGTATGGACTGTTTTCGAGACAACCGGTTGCTGTAGATAGACTGATAATGTAAGTAAATCACACATTGATAAGTAAATGTATTGTAAAAAGTTTCAAAACACATTTTTTCTAAATGCCTACCCAATAATATTAAAATACTTTCTATATTACAGTGATATTGAAAGCGCATCAGTTGAATCGATTAATATAGTAAGTGCAGAAACATTAGAAGATCACCTCGAAGATCTAATAATAAGGGACGTTGATTCAGCAAATAATGTTGGTTTGTTAGCCGCCACAATAGTTCTCAGTATATTACTGTTTTTACTCATTGTAGCAGTTCTTGTTTGGTACTTTATCAGAAGAAGGAGGTGAGCAATCTATTCAAATACAATTTTTTATATTCCTCCTTTAGATTGTATTACAATGATTAGTAACAATAATTATGTCTTATTTACGACAGGCAAAAAGAACGAGACTATGACCAGTTCAGCGATATGAATAGTTTGGGATCGCAAAATGATTCACTAGGACAGCCTCAAAAACCTTTTGATGCCACTGCACTGTCTAAACCAAAGCTCAACATAGAAGAATTGAAAAGAAGTGAAAGGAGGCTTCAAGATATGTTAAGCTTGCCTGTTGAAGAAGTTTCTGTAATACCTGGCATTTCCAATTTTAGTGCCACTTCTTCATCGGAACCACTACCAGCCATTGTTATTCAGGATAAATTAAAAGATGCCGCAGAGGAATCAGATAATGACGAATTTGGTGAAGTAAAACAGTCTAAAAGAAAATCGGTAGTAACGTTTAATGAAAATGTAGAGAAAATAATACACGTCGACGAAACGCCGACGACAGAACCAGATATTGATGTGTACAAATTTTAATTTATCCTTGTAGCTATAAGTATATCGATACCAGAAATATGAATTAACGTAAGGGACAAAACACTGTTTTTCAGGAGAGCCAAAAAACGATAAAAAAAAATTAAATCTCTCTATAACTTTTTACTGTCTGCTTCAATTTTAATTGTGTCTAGAGCAAAGTTTCTTAGAATTTTCTCTTCTTTCATGCTATGAACGAATAATTTAGAAATACCCAGTGGTTTAAGAAATAGCATGTCCCTTACAATAAAAAAATACGTTTTGTTTTACCTTACGTTGCTAATAATTTTTTTGTAAACCGTCAAGCATAACGTAAGCAGCAAGAGAAATAGAAAATTATACGAAATTCTATTTTAAAGGACTTTTACAGTTTTGCAATTTGATGTAACTATTATTATAATATACTAAATTTAGAGTATTTTAATACCATGCAAAAAGGTTATTTGCATGATTAAATGTTAATTTTAGCCTAGTAACCGCAGATTTAAATGAAATTTAGGGAGACAAAAATAAAACGATTTATTATTAAAAATTTTCTTATGTTCGACTTTTATGTCTGCGTAATTATTATAAATTCAACACACTAATCAGCCTATTAAACTTTTTGTTAAGTTTAAATAAATGTTCTAAAAGTAACAATGTTTAAATAAATGTCCTAAATTATTAGCAGTCTTAGACACCTTTTACTTATCAATTAATTTGTTAATTAATTTGACTTTATGATCTCTTTTAATTAAGAGTCCTATAACAAACTCTGTAGTTTTAATAATTACGTATCATTGGCTTTAAAATCAGAAATTTAATTTAAAAAAAATCTCAAAATTAATCAAACAGTCTTTTTATCAAGTAACTAAATGAATGTACTGAAAACGAAAGACAGATGAAAAAATATTATTTTTCTGAAAGATGAATGAATAAAAAAATATAAGTGATATTCATATTAATATTAGAAATATATATTACTAGGGTCGCCCTCGCGGTTTCACCCGCGCGTATTTTTTTTCAATTATCCCCCCTTTCCCCCATCAAAGGATCCTATGTCAGTATCCTGGTTCGAAGCTACCTCTTCACCAATTTTCAGCCAAATCGGTTCATCCGTTCTTGAGTTATAAATAGTGTAACTAACACCACTTTATTTTATAAACATAGATTACAAGATTAAATAATTAGGAATGGGCAGACAGATTATGATGATCATATAACTATTGGTAAATTAAACTTTTTTAATGGTGAAGTGGTTAGAATATGTAATATTTCTATTTAGTATTTTATCTAGTTATCATTATCAGCTGTCATCACCATCTTCACCGTTCGTCGGTGTTATTTAGGATATCTTTAACTGGGGTTAAATTAAATTCTTAAAAAACTCTAATCACGAATTAAAGTAAGGGACAAGGTAAGGGTGTAAATTATTTAACACTTTTGACTTACTTTATTTTTCAGAGAGAAAAAAATGTAAACGTCTGTTACATCATTTTTTTTTGGCATAAAACGTTTTACGCAGGCCAAAAAATCTTACTGTAAGGGACATTTTTTTAACGATAGAACTTTTTTAATAACACCAATCAATAGAGCCGAAAATTCTGAATCCAATGATATATATATAACTCATTTTCGCCAAAATGTCCCTTACGTTAATTCATATTTCTGGTATCGATATATCTCTTGTTAATATCTGTACAGTATTAATTAAATAACAAATAAAATTTACAAGCATTTATAATTATTTTCTACTAATAATCTTCCTGCATCATCTTAGAAATTAATACAAATA
Source organism: Mecyna flavalis (assembly GCA_949319885.1). Classification (NCBI taxonomy): domain Eukaryota; kingdom Metazoa; phylum Arthropoda; class Insecta; order Lepidoptera; family Crambidae; genus Mecyna; species Mecyna flavalis. The sequence goes on from OX439430.1 coordinate 11,214,854, forward strand.
ACAGTAAGTCTGAAATCACAAAATAAATTTTATATCGTTTATTTATGTTAAATGCAAACATTACCCAATTTTTACATGATATTATGTTGATGCATAAAGTTTCAAGCCACATTTTGTTGCTTCAGTGCATTAATGTTTCATAATTCAGACACTTTTGTGTTGGAATATGGCCAAATGCTGGAATTAAATTAAAGTAGGTACCATTTTTAAATTCATGCTAGCGAGGTAGCTACTTTTATTCAAATATTTAAATCTTTGCTTTTATTATTAAGACTGGGTGAGTCTTACAAAATTAATACAATCCTCTTTTTAGACGTTGGAAGGTAAGAAATAAAATGTAGTCAGTTAGATGTCTGATGTGCAATGAAGGTTGAAGCCCCAGTTGCGATTTGACCCGAAAAAAATATTTGGAAGCCAGTTGCGATTTGACCCGAAAAAATATATAATCTATAGTTGTATTAGATACCTGGTTTGTACAAGTACAATTAAGCAGAAAACCCCTAAATTTTTTTTAAAATTATTAGTTCGTTTTAATCAGATGTTAGAAAGTTTCAGAGCACGGACATAAATAATATGTAATGCTTGCAGTTATGTATATATTATGCAGAAGGCAATTTTTTTTCAGGTTTGAAAAAAAAAATAACAACGAAGGCCAAGGCCTTTATTGACGTCGACTTAAAATTGTAATTTCAATGTTCAATTTATTCATAATAAAATAGAATTTTATGTATGAATAATCTATTTGATAGTAAATAAGCAGTAGAGACTCATAGATAAAAAAAAATATAGTACCTACTTTTACCGTCACTTCATTAGTAATCCGAACATATTAATATTAAAGTTTAATTTAACAATGTAAGTGTAATAAATCCTTTTTCATAAAATAAACTTCTTTTCACACTACATTTTTCAAGCGAACACACGTTACGACTAAACGAGTCTGCAATTCAGACCCCAACAGTGTAAAATGGTGACCATTAAGTATCGAGAAAAAAAGTATTGAAAATCCAACTGGATTAATTCACTGCAACATGCGCCCCAAAAAAAAAGAATCCACGACATGGAACTAACTCCCGGCAGTTACACAGCTGTTAACTTGCAAGTTGAATCGAACACACACTGTATTACCTAATATTGATGTTGTTTATAAAAGGGCACGGAAAAAAGGGAGAAATGTTGTTAGTGTCGTACCAACCGATTTAAAAAGGCCAGTCGTTCAAAATACAATGTTCTCCTACTTACGATCGACCGTCATTCAGTTCGTTTTGTAGAATGTTTATAATACCAATAATATAATAGAAACATATAGTAAAATAAAGAATAAAACAAAAACTAATGACAAAGAGAACAAAAATAATCACACTTAGTACCTAAACTTGAATTCAACAACTCAAAAATCACATTGTTATTTGTGGCAACACATTGAGCGATGCTTCCCGGAGAAATTTCTTCAAGGAATAGGCCGCAGTGGCCGCTGACTATCTATCAGGTAAACTGCGAGCCAGACCTAGCATAAAAAAGGTATAGGTACCAACATTATACTCGTAGGTCTCCTCTCAGTATTTGGCCATTTCCAGGCTTTGCATACACAACAGTACCTACTCAGTATCTTCATGAATATTGCTTGCTTAACAAAGATGGTATAAAGTGTATACATAATAATTAATAAATAATTAATGGCTGGTTTTTGAGATTGATAAATTGCCGCAAATATTTATTTGCATAATTAGGTAACGAAGACAGTCATAAAGTAATTAATATACGGTAAAATTTGCTTATGTAAACTTGCAACACTGTCAAAAAAGGCGGCTTGGGAGAAATTTCGAAAGCGTGAGTGATTTCAAGGGATATTAGGGATAGTTAATCGACCAATCAATCAACTTCTCCAAGTTAAGCCTCTGCGTATAAAACCTAATAAATCTTTTTTAATTTACCTAAAATTAAGACCGTTAAAATTGTGCATAAGCTCTAAGTAGCCCAAAGAGCCATGAAAAGAGCGCTGCTGCGTATATCACTAATAGACCGCATCCCAAACGTTACCATCAGGAAGCGCACCAAGGTCACAGACATCGCACTGGTAGTGTCCAGGTTGAAGTGGAGATGGGCAGGCCATATGAGCAGGAGAGAGGATGGCCGCTGGGCGCGTAGAGTCGCGGAGTGGCAGCCATGGACGGGTCGCAGGAGAGTCGGAAGGCAACCTATGCGCTGGGCCGACGACATCATCAGGGTAATGGGACGGCAGTGGATGCGCGACGCTAAAAACCGCCCAAAGTGGAAAGATCATGAAGAGGCCTATACCCAACAGTGGGTGAAAACGGGCTAAAGAAGAAGAAGAAGGAGAAGAAAATTAAACAATACCTACAACAATCTTAAATGAACATGTACACTGGATATTGATACACTATTATTAAATAAATAAATATTACTAGGTACATAAATATTACTTTTCACCGATGAAATGGTTAATCGTTTGAACGGTCAAGAGGGGGAATAAAGCTTTTCATTTCATATTTAGTCAAGTGTTTTTAAGGTTGGTATTGCACCTATCGTTTAGAAATAAAAACCATTAATATATGTTTTAAATGAGTTTCTATTTTAAGTTTATATCAAGATTCTATCTTGTAAAGTGGCATGAATAAACCATGTGCGAAACGGGAAGGCGATTTAGCCGCCTAAATAATAAATCTTTAAGGACAAAACCTACTTTTTCGAATTAATGTCTCTTGCGATGTACATATTTGGGAAATACTCTCAGTTGTGTCTAATAAAAGATTTCCTTTAAGTTTTGAAGTTAATGCTATGCTCTATAAATAGGTAAGAATAATGTAAAATTTTCCAGCGGTGATACCTATATCATAATGAAAGATGAGCTTACTGAGCAATTTCTGTAGTCAATTATTAGAACTTTGGCTGTAGAAAACATACTTCACAAACATTTTTCCTCACTAAAAATGTTTGTTGTCTAATAACTTAGAACCTTTGTTCTGGGTTCAATCCCAGACAACATTATAGCTATGACTTGATATCAATGATGGCGGTTTTTTCCCTATAATGCGATATCAAAAGGCTAGATTCTATACTTTGCCCTTCATAAAGATAGACGATTTAAGTAACTAAAATCATTTAGGTTATACAAAAAAAATAACAATAAGCACGATATGAAGATTTGTTGGATCCGCACTGTACAATGTAATTTTTAATGCAATATTGTGGACGTTAAGTATAGTGTAATGTGAAAAGTAAAGTATAGTGAAACTTTTACTACCCATAACATGAATCATTTTTAGAGAAATACAAGCCTATAGCTCATTCCTAAATTTTATACTTAGAGAAGAGCCTGCAGTAGTAAATGGAATGGAAACTATTAGGTTTGGGACATACATAAAAGGAATTCATTCAGGCGATTTCTTGTAAGAAATGTGAATCCCTCACATGCCATTCCTACCTTGCTCCAAAAATATGAAGCTTACAACGTATTTTATATTTGAAGTTTCTTGCACGCACTAATATGTTAAAGGCATGGTTTGCTCGTGCCCATATTACTAATGTCTTCAACGAGATATGTACGTATATTAAGACACAACAAAACAATCGATAGATAAAAGCAATCACATACAGTCTGTGTTCATATCAAATAACAACGCCGGTAGTATGGACCTGTTGTTACCGTGAAATAATTATTGCTTGCAGAAAAATTAATCAATTACCTATAGTTTAGAACTAAAGTATCATTCAACACAAAAAGTGTCAAGTGTGATTTTAATATTCATAAAAGTAAATCTCCAATTGTCGGTAAGTACAAACAACTTTAGCCGTAACGCTTCAATATTGATTAAATGCTGCTACAAATATTTAAATATAAGACTCGTCAATTTATATATTTTATTTATTTGTGTACAGTTCGAAAAGTAATAGCAATTATGTACATTAGGTATAAAAGATTATAAATAAACTATAGGTGCCTATAATAACACTCGTAAGTATAAAACTACTTATTAGAGAGTTTCATTTCAATTTTATGTTTTTTTTTTTTATTAAAATGTCGTTTTATGTGCCAATTTAAGCTATTTTTAATGGACTCTACCCCGCGCTTGTTTGCGACGCCCGCGCCGTAATTACCTCAGTGTCGAATGTAAGAGGCACTTATTTTAAAACTAATTAAAATATTGCCCGAAAGTTTAAGATAATTTCATTTTCATATACTTCCGGCTCACGCGTTACCTTCCTCCTATAATCCTTGGCATTTTAAGCGGGGCGTCAAGCGGCATCTAAGTAGGCCTTCAGGGTGAGGGTGACTGGCTCAATGGGTACTATGTTCACTTGAGCCAGTCAACCTTACATTTGGACCTCACTTCCGCTTACCATTAGGTGGAGTGAGGTCATCCTGACGGCTTCCTTAAAAAAAATATATACACTATTGGGCCTTTTTTAGGAGAATGCATTTATGTATCATAACCGCTAGCTACACCTGCGGCCGTGTGTGGGACTCGAGACTAAAGCGTCCACTACCCACTAAACTCTCCCATTTCTCCTTCACATCCGATTGGGTCGAGCGGGTGCCAGCCTTGAGAGGCCTAATTAAGGCTTTAAAAGCCAGGGTGGCGCCTAGAAACTACCCGAGAAACTAGGTGGCCCTATTAGGGTATTAATAATATGTTATACACTATTAGGCCTATACTAGGAAATAAAAACAAACAACAATACAATCAGGTCCATCAGGTGGAGTGAGGTCATCCTGACTGCTTCTTTATAAAAAAACAGTCAATCGATTCATGTCGAAAGTCGAACGTGAAGCAATCAAACATTTATCAATAATCAAACATCATCGTATACACTTCCACAACAAAACTAATTAGTAATTTGAAACTAAATGAAATCAAGTCAGTTTTTACTAAGTCTATGCTTATCCTATTTGCATATATGTTAATTGCTTTTAATTCGTGATAACGACGGATTTCGGACGTGATTAAAAAATGATGGATTATCATCCATTTTGATCCAAATATCAATGTGGTCGGCCAAAACACAAAAGTGTTTAACTATTTCTTTAATTGTATAAAGTTGCACTTCTACTGTACTAAATTATAATTGAGGTCAAAGAGTCTCTTTTATCATTATTTTTGATTAAAGTTATGGAAAAAAAGTATTTTGTTTTGCTTTAAATTGGAGCGAGTCCTAGATTAATGTATAGTAAGAGTAAGTAGGTTTTTTGTAGCTTTGACTATTGCTGTCCAGAATATTTGAGATTTATTGTAAAAACAAATATTTTGATTGTGTGTGAAAATTCGACTAATTGTATAATATATATTTTTATAAGGTATAAAAAAATGGTCAATACAATTTTGTCGTTTATTTCCAGCCAATAAATAAGCAGTTAACCGATGAAAGAAAGTAAATAATAATCTTAACAATATTATGACTAATCTTTATCACAACTTGTAATAACGTACCTACCGAAGTACCTCTTGATAATAAATCAGATAAGCTAACAAGAACACGTAGATGCAGTGACGTTTTGAAAAGGTGAAATTTCATTTTAATATGCATGTTTCAGATAACAATTTAACAATATGAATTATGATAATGGTGAAAGTTTTTTAACTTGCATCAAACGCAAAAACCCATAGAAAGAACTAGATGAAGAATATTTTTTGAATTGGCCGTAACATTTTGTTCAAAGCTTGAGCCGACATTATTTATATTTGACCTCTCTTTAATATTGCAGGTATACAGTAAAAAGACGTGAGATTAAAAGATAAAATGAGTCTCAAATCATATTTTGTATTCCTTATCACTCTAGCGCTATCAATACATAAAAGCTCAGGTACCTATTCATTTCTTGTATTATATATATAACTGATATATTACATACATATACTAATACACTGAATGGTCTCTTAACCACATGATTTTGTTTTTTTAATGCTAAATCATTTGGTAAACGGACACGTAGCCCACCTGATGTTAAGCGGTCACTGCGGCCATTGAAGGACACTTTACCAGGGAGCGTCAGAATGTGCTGCCATAGATACTGAGCTTAGTTTTTGAATTGTAAAATATTAAAAGATTTGCAAAAAAAATAAATTTAGGGATGTTTATCTGTTTGTGCCTCCTTTGTGGCCAGATGGCAAATGTAGTAATAATGTCCCTAGACATTTATTTATTTATTTTATTTAACAGGACAATGTGAAATGGAAAATATAGATTGGCGAGTACCCCAGCGCCTCGAAATACTCGACACATTCAGGGGTGAATTCTTTGCCAGAAATACGACTGGCATTACAGGTTTGTTAAATTAAGCAATATCCAAAATCATCCATATACTTGGAAATAAGGCTTTGGTATGAGTGCAGTTCAGGCGATCGAAGAACATATTATAATAAACTGGTTATATCTTTAAAAGTGTTCAGAAGCAACAAATATTAAAAGCAAACATTATGGTTATTTTGTAAGCTTCCGGCGGAACTTTTTTGACCGGAACTAGTGAGAATATTCCATTGATCCTGCGTCAAGGTCATCCGTCTCCCATGACACCACCTTCAGGCAAGGAAAAGCACCCCAGGGCTTAGTAAATAAACTCTGCCCTTTCTAGGTTGCAGGACTCCCACACACCACCTCCGCCCCTTCACTGTTTGGAAAATGCTTAATTAAAGTCTCTAACTGTAAATACAACACGAACTTATATAATTTTAGGAATAAGTGGTCCCATAGAAATAAGTACGGCTTTGAATGGAGGTCCGTATCTAGCCGTGGCACACACCGGCTCGCGGTTTTCTTTCACGACAACCGACGCATACGTTGACTACGAAGAACATGAGACTGCTCAGCAAATAAGCATTACTGTTGTATTTAGTTGTGAAGGTACTACTGATGCCCGCTTGGTAAGTTCATTTACCGATTTTAAGAAAAGGAAGAGGTTCTAAATTCGACTATACGTTTTCTTTTAAAAAATCATAACAAGAATCGTACAATATATTTAATTTAACACACAAGAATGCGTATTATTATATTCGTTTTAAGTCCTTTTTTATGAAGAAGGATTTGCGTCGTTGCTCCTTTACCTTAAGGTTCTGTATTCATTTTACATGTTGGAACAATTAATTCTCCTGGGAATTTAACTATTATCATTGTAAAGACGACTTGATTGGAAGTCCTTGCGTCCGCGCAATGTCGTCGTAAACAATTCTTTCGATTTTTGTGAATGAGTTTCTATTTATCTTTATTTACGTGTACTTTGCCATAAGTGATATACAATACATGACGAAACGAATAATGAGTATTTAAATTCCAGATACAGAAAGCAATCAGGTACTTTACCTATGTGTAATCCTGATTAAAACAATTATTATGATAAGCAGTAGAAACATGACAATTTTGTAAAGAATCTTTGATTGCAAACAAATCACGTTTGATTAAACATTATTTATAATAAATAGGCAAAATGTCTTCATATCGACTAGAATTTCGAAAAACTCGGTTTAGCCGATACATACCGATATCATTTTAGGTATTTGACGAAATACTATTTTTTAAATATTCCAGACCGACACTTTTATTAGTTGTTTAAATAATGACCATATTAATCATTTTCGTTTCAGGTATTTATATTAGACATAAAAGACACTAACAACAATGATCCAATATTTCGGCCAGATACCTACGAGTTCACAGTTCTACCGCCATTGCCACCTGGGTTCCGTATCACAGACTGTTGGAATGATATCATTGCTAGAGACATAGATCTGACAACTCAAAGAGTTGAATTTGCGCTCTACGAAACCACTTCCTTTGAAATTGCATACGATGCGGAACTATCCACTGTACCAAAAGAATTCCATGCCATGTTAAGAACAACTACTTTTATAAGATCGATTCCTGAACCAATAGAATTCAGAATAAGTGCAACGGTAAGTCCTTATACGCCGAACAAAATATTATTTGTTCCGAAAACTGACTTTACTTGTGGAATTATATTATAGTCGAAAGAAAAATAGCTTCTTTTTTTAAGCTATCATAAGAGCTTCTTACTGTGACATTAAGGTATAGAAACTGCTCATTTCAAATGCATCGACACTTTTCTGTCGGCGATTTTGCACAGCAAATCTATGTAGGTACCTTAAATGTAGGTAGTGTGGAAATAGACTAGGGATAAACATTACTTGCTTTTTTTTGAAAATATAAACAAACCTATTCAGATACTTAGAATTTAACTAGATGAGAATAGAACCCGTTATCTCTGACATAGTCTCCTCTTCCCTGAATCCGAATTAATTCACCCAACCGATATCGTGTAAACCAATAAATATAGATTCTTAACTTAATAATACACTGAAACCGGGTCAGCTTATAATTAGCTATAATAAACTTGTGCATTATATACGCATTATAAACCTATCAATACTCGACAGGCAACAGCAATGTGTTTTAAAATGTACTCAAATTACAGGGAAATTTTAGCCAACAGTAACTTTTCAGTAAAATATTTAATTTTGACAATCGATTTTATGCTAGAAAAGCTTTTATAGAATTTTAAAAATGTAACAAGTTATCTTTAAAAATATGTAAAATTTCGAACTAAACTACGTACAAAACACAAAACGCCTTTATCAATACGAGCGTATATAAGAGTAGAACTGTATAGCAAAGTAGAACTACAGCTGTGAAGAAGACACCTTCTTTACGCTATTTACATAAATAAAAAAATATAAAAAATACACACATTTATTAATTATTCTAGGAAGTGTAACAGTTAATAAACACTATGAAAAATATTTTCAGGATGTAGATCTAACAAATGACCCCAGTCGAACTACTTACACCACAGTACGGATAAAAAGCGAAAAAGAATTTGAGCTACCGGAAGAAATTGTATTTACCCAAACATTTTATGAGGCACTATACACAGTGGACCAGCAAGTCAGTCTCCGAGAAAATATTGCACTAATACAAGGATATCACGAAGAAGTACAATTTAGTTTGACAGGTAAGTGCTTTGACTTTATGTAAGGTCATTGTTGCCCAGCCGTCACTTTAACACGTCTTATAACACGGTAGTTATAAAGTACCTTTTCCTTTGATCCCAAGATATTTTTGATTACTGGACGCTTAATATTATTGAAGCCGACTGTTGTGTGAATGTTCTTATAGTCTAATGCTCTAGGTATATTACTTTACTTTTACTTGTATTACGTGACACAACACAATGCTATCAATGCTTTTATTGTAAAACTCGAACAGTCGCCAAATCGCCGCCTTTGCAATTTTATTATGATCAAGATGACCAGTTATTAAAATTATAACTTTCTCTTTCGCTTCTCTCTTTTGATTTCATTCATCATTTCCACCTTATTACAAACGTGAACTAAGCTAATTTACTTTCTTTAAATTCACTGATGCCAAACATCTTTGGTTAATTCAAAACATATAAAAGTTAAACCTGTTAAATCTGTTCCTATTACAGAATACTCGGAATACTTCTCACTGGTGAGGAATGGTAATGACGTCTCCATTCACGTTGATGCCAGACTACCATCTGACTTGCTCAGTAAACGACAACTGATACTCGCGGTAGAAGCTACGAGGAATCTCACCAGCGGCGCTAGTGCTACTATCATCTTGCAACTGCCGGAAAGTAAGTAGTATTTAATTAACATCAAATCATGCTTTCCTTATTATGACGACTAGTGGCTTAAGGCGATTAGTGTCGTCAAAGTGGCGCCCTCCTTGAATAAAAATCATATCATTTATAATAATACAAAGATTCAGGAATCCTATGTTGCGTTTTTAAAAAAGAGTATTATGTATTTTTTCGTTTTTTTTTTTTTTTTGTTATGAACACAGTTATTTTTGTTGTAGTTTTCAAAAGTACCTAAAAGGTTCCCTATTTTTACGCATAAGTTTTTTTTCATAATTTAACATGGCATACTTTTATTTATCCTAATAATAGTTACGCATAATATTCTTTTGGCATAACTTTATAGGCATAATTTTTTAGGCATACCATCTTTAAGCATAATAAATGTTAAGCATAATATTCTAAAGCCATAATTTTTCGAAATACTTTTCCTATATAAATAAACACGTTGGCGGCTTAGGGGGGCCACCCCCGCCGCACCTTAACCTACTGTTACACAATAATAACTTGTAGACAAAAATTTTATTAGGGCAAAAAACATTAGTCTAAACGATATTTTTGCTTAATAAAACAGTATGCGAAAAAACAATTATGACAAAATATTATTATGACAACAAAAATTATGCCAAACTCGTTATGCCAAATTAAATTATGACAAAAAAAGTTGTGACTAATGTAACTTGTGCCACTACCAGTTTTGTTTACATGTTTATGTAGTGATCTGCGAGTTTTCTGTAAAATCAAATTGTGCTTGGATTAGAGACCATTTTCCGAAGAGAGACGCCCGATGCTCTGGGTGCGGGACAAAAATAGAATATTTCATCATCATTCGTTATCATCTTTTCAGTTTTTATTTATCATTTGTCGCTGTCTGTCAGTGTCGACAAAGTGATCAACAAGTCATTCATAATTTTCTTAAAATTCACTATTGTTTATTTTCGGATCTCCTCTCCCGTTCGCTCATTAAGATTAATCATCGCAATTATCTTTCTCGCCTACTAATCTTCCTTTTCGTAATGTGCTTAGTTTCAAAAGTTACATTTAACTTTCAATTTCGTTTATGGACGTCAATATAATATATTATTTATTCACACTTTTTGACTGACATGCATTCAAGATTTAAGTTCGAATACAAATTCCAGAAAAAGGCTATTTTAAACATACGTTATACCGATTTTTTTTACCAGAAGGTATATATTATGTATTTTAAAACAGCAATATGTTCTAACTAGCGCCAATAAAGCTTTAATATAACGGAAAAATTAATGCGGGGGCAATTATTATAATTTAATATTAAATACTGAAATAGAAAATCCCAGGAGTTTGCGTGCCTTTTTGACGACGATAACGTTCTATGCCTCCTGCTGTAATTATAATTTTTTTGATGATTTGGGATTTTGTTTTAGGTGTTATCCTCCGGTTTGAGCAGACGAGATATGTGGGCAAAGTTGTCGATGGCTCTTTACAACTACCATCTTTGGTCGTTACTTCAGGATATGATTTGCCATTTCAGCTGAATGTAACAGGAGGTGAATTTATTTTTTTATGTAGAAGAACTGCGGTTGTAGTTAAATCATTTAACAAAAGAAATATTATATTCTGTTACATTGCCATATTATTTCAATAAAAAACATTGAATGTCTTTGTTGAAATGTCTTAATATAACATTGTATAATTTTAGATTTCTCATCAAATTTTGCCCTGGATTACGAGTCCAATAATGTTATTCTCCGAATGGAATCTCCCTTACCACCGGAGGTCATTAAAAATAATGCCTTTATCTTACTGGATATTGAAGTGTCTTACCCAGAAGCAGTGAGCGGGGTCACCGCCGTTTTCCTAGAGCTAGTTAAAGAGTCTAGCATACCAGTGCCAGTATTCGATGAAGATTTTTATACAGGCGAATATTCAAATGCGACCGGATTATTATTCGAGCAGAGAATTCAGCTGATCGAGGGTTTCAATGAATCCGTTTTGTTTAATTTAACTGGTGGTGAGTAACATAGAAAATAAGCAAACTTTACGTTTAATTGTATAAAGCTTACAATACGTTTCAACTAAATACAATAATAAGGTGATTAATAATGAAACAACATAGATTACATATTATATACAAAAAACAAACAGCTTTAATGCGTTATAGTTTTCAACGATCAATAATTACAATCAACGAGCTTAAAAATATAATTACATTTCAGACCAGTCGCAATGGTTCGACTTGGTTCGATCTGAGGAATACGTACAAGTGACCCTACGGGAATCCAACCCTATTCCGCCTGCAGTGATAGTCAACCACCAACAACTTCTCTTCGTGGTGACCGCCCAAAGACCAGGAAGTGCGGTTGCTCGAGCTACCATTGCTATTACGCTAAACAGTGGTAAGAAAAAGACCATTATCTTTTGACCTTTTTTTCCAAATGGAGAACAACCGGCATTTTTCAGAGGGGCGACCCAGTGGTAAACCGGGTCGATATAAACTCAGCTCTGCAATAGCTGTAAATTGAATTTTAATAAATTTTTGTAATGCATTTTAGAACGAACTTCCAATCGACTCCTCAGTTTTGATAGAGTTACTTACGTGGGCAAAATTGTAGAAAACTCTATCAACTTGGATCCGATAATTCTCAGCGAAGGATACACATCTAATGTCTCGTTCACTTTACATGGAGGTATTTTTTTTAACTCATTAAATTATATTTTATTTTTGATGTACATTGTTAATGAATTTCCTCTTGTTTATTAGACCTGCAAAGATACTTCAGACCGAACGTAGTTGATGGCACAGTGGCGCTTTTACTTTTGGAACCTATTGCTCAGGTGGACATAACTACGAATGGAATAATCTTGCTGAACATAGAAGCATCTGCTGCGCAATCGTTGTCAGCGTTCGCCACTATAGTTCTTGAAGGCGATAGAAACGAGGTTTCCACGACACCAATACCGACATTGAGCGAACCAATATTTGCAGAGGCATTCTACACCGGAACATATTCACAACAAAATGGCCTTACGTTTGTCACCCATATTTCGTTGATCGAAGGGTATGATGAATCTGTTGTTTTTGGCCTTGAATCAGGTGCGATGCTAAAAGATTTTTGATTTTTTTAAATTATTTCAGCTGGCAAACCGGTAAGTGAGTGAGTCATCTAAATACTAGCGATCACTACAGACTATTCCATTAGGAAGAATCCATCAGGAACATAATTTTTGAGTTTTTCATTTGAAATGCATTTTAACCCAAGTACAATGTCACCGGCATGCAGCCAGAGCTAATCTGACCCAAGACAATAATTCAGAAATTGTGAAATTTCCATGCATAAAAGATTCTTACAAATATTCCAACAAATATTACGCAAATAAAGTAGGAATTGTCTAATAAGCTTTATGTTTTAGAGCATTCGCAGTGGTTCGACCTTGTTCGATCTGATAACTCCGTGCGAGTGATTTTGCCGGCCAGCTCCATTCCACCAGCAATAATCGCCAGTAACCAACAACTCATCTTTGTTGTGACCGCGCAAAGACCCGGGAGTACTGTTGCCCGAACCACTGTCATCATTTTGTTAAGTCATGGTACGTATTACGTAAAATATTCTTTGAAATCGCTCATTCTTAATTTTCTTGTGTGAACTAAAATATATTACTTAGTATCAGAAGTGCTCTTGTTGTGCTAAAATTCAATAAATTGATTTGATTATAGACACAATGTGTTTGGCGAAACTACTGATGATACTCTCAATAATGGTCCAGCGACCTAACAGAAAATACGTCCTTTAGCAAATTACGAAAAAAATATTTTTATTGATGATCTTTTACCTATGTTTTTGCGAAATATTTTTTGAATGGCAGTCTAACCAAATGTAGGATCAAGCTGGCACAAATTCAGATTAAATATGATCAAATTAAAACATCACAAATGTGCTTGCACATTCACTTGTACAAATGCCGAACTTGGTTAGAAGAAGATTCAGCTCCTCGTTGAAGGTCTTCTTATATACGTAATTAAAGTAAAAGACTTACATTTTTTACCATGTAACGTGATAAATGGTGAGTTTTTTTTCTACAGATAATTCGCTGCCCGAGATCTCGTTCGACTCCGCTTCGTACGTGATTCGAGTGGAAATAGGACAAACGGGGTTAGTGGGCAGTGTGCGCGCTACTACAGACAATGGCGAAACGGTCACATATTCGTTGTTTGTGGACAATGGTATGTATGAATGGGCCGATATCGATCTAAGAAGTTCATTGATTTAATGTCTAAACTTCTTATTGTTTATATTCGCGGCTTTGGTCTATTTTCATCCAAATGCATATCCGGGACACAAAAATATTGCGCACACCAAAAAGCAAGTTACTTATTACTAATTCCTTTATTAATTCTACTTGTACAAGATAAATTAATCTATACATATAATAAATTTTAGAAAAGTGGTGTCTGTACAATGGAAATATATTAAAAAAAAGTAGCAGGGGTTGTTATTATATCGATACCGAACCCGAAATTGTAATTAAAAATTTTTTTGTCTGTTTGTCTGTTTGTCTGTTTGTCTGTTTGTCTGTATGTTTGTGCACGCTAATATCAGAAACGGCTTATTGGATTGAGATGTGGTTTTCACTAAAATATTGTGGTAAGCTTCACTTAACATTTAGTGTTTATTTCATGTCAATCGGTTCATAAATAAAAAAGTTATGTCAATATAAAGGTACACGCCTCGCGCCTGAGCTGCGCGTCCGTATACATATAAAGCGCGCTGAGAGTATGGCGAATAGGTAGTTGCATTCGATTATTGCGATTTACTTGAATACTGACAGTTTAGATATTTCATTTATTTATATTTAAGGGTTTGTAGGTTAGGTTGTCTTTCTTAATTTTCTTTAAAAATTTGTAAATAAATATTGTAAGCATTTGTTAAAGGTTAGGCATTTCTTTCCTTGATTTTTGGTATACTTATCTTAATTTTTTATTTAGGGTTTGTATATATGAATAATTTATAAGTATTTGGTATAGGTTAGGCAATTCTTTTCTTGATTTTCTTTATTTAAGTACAAGTTTATAAGCTCAGGTTATTAATTAATTTTTCTAGCAATTCTTTTGTTTCATAAAATTTGTACGTTTAGTTTACACATCTTAACACTTTTTGCAGTCAGCCTATGTTTTGCGATGACAATTAATAAAGCCCAAGGTAAGACGATGAAAGTTGTGGGTGTAGATCTAAGTATCAGCTGTTTCTCGCACGGTCAGTTGTATGTGGCTCTGACACGGGTTAGCAATCCTAGGAGCATGTATGCTTTCATTCCCGATGGCCATACGTCACATATCGTATACCTACAGAGAAGCATACTGTAAAGTTTTGTGTTTAACTGTTTTTATTTTCTATCGATAAAATCATAAGACCGGAAAGCAATCCCTGATGCAATGGGACCACGGGGAATGAAAATTACCCGTGGACCCGTTAATGGGTCGACCCAACGGGACCACGGGTAAACACTCAAATTTTTAGCTACCCAAAGGACGGTATTTGTTATTTAAAATATGCTGCCCGAAAAGTCACTATTCCACGCGGACGAAGTCGCGGGCACAGCTAGTACCTAATAAGATAAGTAGGTATAACACTGAATAAGAAACATCGTTTTGTTAGTTTCAAGATATTGTTAGCCAAGTTTTAATAACTTAGTAAATAAAATGGAAAAAATTGAATCATTAACAGAACATCTTCTGCCACGAATCTCCATCAACTCTGCTGGAGAGCTACACCTAACAGCTCCTGCTAATAGTGGTGTATACAGTTTCCAAGTGGTGGCTACCGCAGCGTCGTCTCAGGCAACCACTTCGGCTAAGGTGAATAAATAAAATATATTTTTTTTATATGGAACAACTTTACGCTTAATATCTCACGTTGAAAAGCTTTTACGCTGTGTCTGTACCAAGGTTTTAACGCCTGGTAAATAATTAAGAGCATACTCTTCATTCATCACAATTTCTATTGCGGCTGGTACAAAATCATACACGCTTAGTGATACTGGTACATATTTCTACATTAAACAAATATGGGTGCGTCGATTTCTTCTATTGAATCTATGGAATAATGTTGGTAGTACGTGCTGCCATCCTACAATTATTATTCATCCTTTAATTTCCTGTTCCTTAGTGAATGTACGTGAGCTTTTGCCATGTTTTCGCAACTACCTATATACCAAAAGTCGCAAATTCTATTCCTGCCCCCTACAAACATTAAACATTAGAAACACGAACACTTCTGTTTCAATCGGTCTAGGTATAATAAATATAATTTAAGTATTAACAGAAAAGTGTACACGTAATTTTTATTGATATTAGTTGTTTGGCACACATATTTACTTGTTAATCATTTGTTTCACTGGTATCCTACATGCCTGACACCTGATTTGAAACACTTTTTTTTTGTTTAAGGTCCACTTATCGGTAGAGGCGTTGACTGTGTGTGGAGATAACACTGTAATAGCACCTCTAATAGTTCTAGAGAGGAACGAAGAAGAACCGTTACGAGACCTTGTTCTCTTGAACACCACTGAGCACGCCGGCTGCCAATACAGTCTCACCAACAGATGGCCTGCCGATCAGCCTTGGTTGTACGTTGACGAGAAAGGTCTACACGCCACAGCTATCGACAGAGAAGACCCTTCCATTGCTTTAATGGCCCTATCTCAAGTACAAGTCGAACTAGTTCTGACATGTAACAGTGATATCACAAGAGCTAAAAGATCCACAAGTGAAAGGTTCGATTGGTTCAGCGCCTATGACTACGGCACTAGCACGTGGCTAATCGGTGAAACGATTCTATTCAATCCGAGACGGAGCATCGTGAACTTGATCGTGAACGATATTAATGACAACGCACCGATATTCATTGGAAAGGAAAGTGAACCTATTGTTGTCGGGTATCCCGTGCCAGAGCTAAAAAAGGCTGTATTACCACGATCCTTGGTTGAGTTACAGGTACGTGTTCTATTAAACTCCTATGATTCGCCCTTCGAGATTATATGTACTTGATTTTTACTTGTAGTAGCACGAACAGGTGCTGCCATGGTGCAAAGTTTCAAAGCCACATTCTAAATTTAAAAAATATATAATATACTCAGTATCTAAATTACCAGACAGATAACATATCACGGATTTAAAGCTGTGAAACGAGTTCCTAATGTAAGATAAAATAATTTTTGTAAAACATGACATGCAATAATTCAACAATACGTTAAATTCGTAGTTTAATAGAACCGTATATACCTAAGTAAAAATAGAAATAAGCTGAAGTAATTAACAAGGAATTTAAGCAAAATATAACTATAAGCTATTGAAGACGGGGTCCCTCTGATATAAATTCCACTGCACACACTAAGTGGTTAAGAGTCTAGCCTTATTTGTAAATTTACTTTGCTACTTAAATAAACATTTTTCATTTCATTTCACTTTTTTTTGGAGGAGAATGCGTTTATGCACCATAACCGCAGACTAACTAGACCTACGACCGTAGGTATGTGGGACTCGAGCGAGACGAAAGTACGTTAGTACTTACTATTATATATTCTGTGACGAAAGCGTCCACTACCCACTAAGCTCCCCCGGTTTCACACACATGATTGAGACGAGCCGGTGCTAGCCTTGTGGTTAGTGACCAGCCCATCCCCGTCATTTTATTGCACTAAAATTCAGTTATGATAAAACTTCATCTAAACTATTTTTAGTGCTTACTTCTAAACTATTGTGCATTCATTCATTCAAGTCATTAAAGGTCAAGGATTCATGAATATGTAGGTATTTAAATTGACTTAAATGATGATTTATTTGTTTTTATAAAAAAAAAATTTGATGTTTTATTTTTAATATTATCTTTAATGGTTTACCGTTTTCGTTGATAAAGTTATGATTCTTTCTCTTAATTTTACCTTATTTCTTTAAATAAGTTGTACCTATTTCTACTATTTATACAAACAATATTTGAAAACGTCTTCACAGAGGTAGGTACTTCACATTGATCTGACCCCAAAGTAAGTAGCATAAGTTACTTTGTTATGGGTATTAGAAACAACAAAGGTACCACAAATATCTACTTATATATAAATAACCATCAATATGAAGGACAAACAAATCTTCATCACATAAATTATTGTCCTAGGTGAGATTCGAACCTGATATGCATAATATTTGACGCATAGTGCAGGGTCCGTACTAGTTGCGTCATCAGGGCAGTCAAACATTATAATTATTAATACTAGATTTTGTCAAAGTTAGTACTAGAGAATCTATTTTGCTGCTGAAAGTACATTATACGGATATAACTATAGTCACGCGTTCAATACAATCATGAATAAAACTTCTGAATTTATTCGCAATAAATTTTAAGTCAGATTTAGCCCGCAAACTGTTTAACATTAGGTCGTTTATTATTTTTATTGGCTTGCGCCGAACCTAACTGCTTCCCTGTATATTTATGAGGTGAACGTACTTTAGAGATAAAAATACAATTGGATTTTTAATTATATAGCTACTTGCTCTTTTTTAATAACACACAAAGATTTACCTTTTCTATAATAACAATAATTGTAATTGCATTGAACACTTACAATATACACATACTGCTCATTACAATATGCTCATTATAATTTTGAGGATTCAGGCGACTGGGATCACTACCATAGCTGGGACCGCGGTCCCAGTTGCCTGATTAGTTTTTATTTATTTATTTCGTCAGGCGAGTGGGACCACCCGTAATTTTAACCACAAATCCATTGTTGAAATACAAGATTTAGTACAGTTAGCAGAAAAGGTGTCATAAATAAAACAAAGTTATGGTCCCAGACGACCGATTCAAAAATGTTAACAGGTAACTAGGACCGCGGTCCCAGTTTCATATGGTCCCAGTCGCCTGAATCCTCATAATTTTGATGTACAACAAGACTTCACCCGAGTGGAATTTACAACGTGATCCCGCACGAATGTAACATTTTTCCTATGACCTTTCCCAAGGTTTACCAGTCAGAGAAACTTTTGCATCAATCATATTAGTATAGATAAATAGTTACTACTAGGACTACTAATTAGTGGTCAGGTCTTCCTTTTTTGGATATTTACAAAAATAAGTTCTCCGGTCTAATTAATTTATCCGGCACTGATAACACTGACTCTATGTAAGACACTATTTACATGACATTTCGCAGGCAACCGATGCAGATATAGGCGAGAATGCTGCCCTGGTCTACTGGAGCTCGGAGCCCGAATTAGCAGTGTCTGCGACCACAGGATTTGTCCACGTAGGAAATGAACTAGAACTGCTACAAGACCAGATACTGACAGTGAACGCTACCGACCGGAATGGACAGGGACATACTGGATCAATAACTCTTAGGGTAAATTATGAAGCATTCTTTTCAAAATGAATAAACACAATTCCACTACAGTGGCAGTATTTAGTTCCTCTGTGTGAATGCATCACACAACCGTCTTTAGTAGAGCTGTACGACCTGGAATTCTGTAATATTGAATAAAATATATAAACTGGACGAAATTTTAAATATTAACTCAAGTAAAAAAAAAAATTCTTATCTACATTTTTGCTATGTCATCAAAATTAATTTGCCCTAAAATAAACAAAAGTCTATTTTAAGCATTTTTAGCTATCGAAATAATTGGTTAACAATGTTAACATGTCAGTGACAAAAATGTTCGGATTGAATTATGAACTCATACCCAGATGTTTATCTCTGCAATTTAACTTGCTAAAACTTCAACGTGCTAGTCACAGACCAATGTTTTCAAAGAAACCACAATTTTTTATCCTTTTAAAAACAAAGCAATGCATATATCCTACTGATTATAAAATATTGACTTTGTTTAAGCATAATAATGTATATCATGCAGCAACATTTTTCACGAGTATAGAAATGCATTGATGTGTTTATAATTATTGATTCCGAAATCATCAAATCGCTTACTTCATAGTCACCTGAGATTTTTTTTATTTACTCCTAAGTTTTGTCCTGTTTACAGGGATGCCCCTGTAAACGTGAACTGTGAAAGTAAGTAAATGAGAAAGTGTAAAATACATATAATTAACAACTCAACTTAAAGTTAAGTTGGGATAATAAGCCAGAGGCTAAATTCTGGAAATGTGATGAATTTTTAATTAGGCTCAACAAATCTTTACTAAAAGATTTCTCTACTTCAATTGAACTCTATAATTTCAGGTCAAACTGCTACAATCAAGCAACATAGCAGTGATCACAGTTCGAAATGCATTTTTGGAAGATGAAACCCATATCTTAAGGAATGTCAGTAACGCCATCGGGTATGAAGTGAGAGCCCTCGGATCCACTGTGATATCCGGAACTGAGACTGAGGTGGCAACGAGGATGACTCGAGAAGTAATTAATACAGGAGCATATTTAGAAGTTTATGTTTATGGATTGATCCAGAATGAACCAGTTGATGTTAATACACTGAAAGCGTAAGTATATCTAATGCATAATGAACTAAAACAGTAAACCAATGAAAAATTATTTCAATATAAGATATGAGAAATGTATGTGTCATTAATTCAAAAAGTTAGCTTCCATATTATTAACCTTTAAATAATATGAAGAGAAAAGTTTTTAATAAGTTGATAAACATACACTTCAGATTTATTCTTAAATAAAATAACATTATTTACTGACATAATCACAAAATCCCTAAAATTCCTAACACATTTATATTGTGTCTTCCTCAATTATTTTATTGAGGTCATAAAACAAGTGAATATTTGATTAATTCCAGGGACATAAGTGGCGCAGCAGTTATAACGGACAACATTACAAGTATACTATCTCTAGAAGATCATCTTGAAGGTCTTGTGATACGCGACAACGCAGGACGTGATACTAGTCTGTTAGCCGCCACAATAGTTCTAAGCGCACTGCTCTTCATACTAATTGTAGCCGTAATTGTATGGTTCATCTTAACAAGGTAAGTCTAACTGTTACTGAAATTACTTTTTCTTATCACATGACCATATTTAAATCACACATTCTCATTGTTAACCACAGGAAAAAGAGACAAAATTATGAGCATTTTAGCGACACGAAAAGCATAGCATCACGAAATGAGTCACTTAATCCATCTCCTAAATCTGTGGGCACTGTTGATGTTGCAAAACCAAAGCTGAACATAAAAGAATTAAAAAGAAGTGAAAGAAAGCTTCAAGATATGTTGAACGCACCACAAGAAGTGACTATCGAAGGCAACTCATCAAACCAAACCAATTCAACAAACAAAGGACCCTTAATTGAACACTTGGCGCCAATTATAATTCAAGATAAATTAAATGATGTCGGTGGTGAGTCAGATGACGATGAATTCGGTGAAAGAAAGAAGTACAGAAGAAAATCAGTAACTTTTAATGAAAATGTGGAGAAAATTATTCACCTTGACGAAATACCTGATAAATCAGAGCCTATTCTTGAAGTGTATCAGTTATAAATGCGTATGTTGTCGTTCGATTGTAAAATTTAGCCTAATTATATGTGCTGGGCAGTTCTTCATTACAATACTAGACATCTTTAATAGGTAAAAATATCAAAGTTTTAAGCTCTAGAAAAATATACGTTATTTACAAAAACTTTGATGATATTAACATAACCTATTCTAAAATACTGATCAGACTGTATAACTACTGATTAACAACTTAATTAAAAGAGCATTGACGTCAACTAACTGTAACGTGGGTTTGACATCCTCAAAAATGATAAATAAGTCTTCACTCTTTATCGTTATATAGCAACGATGCGTTAAAAGCTTGAAGATGCAAACAAATGGCAATTAATTTAATTCGTATCAATCAGTTAAGATTAAAATAAAATATCTCATCAAATTGTTGTTCGTTCTGCCCAAACCTAATTGGGATAGAAAAGACGAAAAACAAAATTGAACGAGGTAATAAATGTCAACAGTAAGAATACTTGGGCAAGAATTATATTGTTATTTTTGACAGCTCTTTTATTGTTTATAACGTTTATTTACCTATATGTAATGCCTTATACTCAAGTAATACTTTGAATCGTTTAAAAATACAAGTGTCATCGTTATAAACGTATAGATTTAAACGACTTAGCTACTAGAGCTTTCATTCAGTATTTTAATTAGAGTTAAAATGCATGATTTGAAGTTTAGTAATATTTATAGTTAATGCCCTTTACTTGCTAATTACTTTTGAAACAATTTTAGTCGCAAAGTTATATCGCGTGTACGGTGCTCATAAAAAAGCAGGGATCTCAGATAACATCAGTCGACATACATAAGTAAAGTGTAATAAAGTTATGTTAACACTCGCCGAATAAATGACTGTAAAACCTGGTAAAACATTGACATCTATTTGACATCCATTTGCCTAAGTTTTCAGGATGTTGATAAAAATATATTTTCAAATATATGAAGAGGATTTAAGGGAACGTTATAATTACGGACGTTGTCAATCGGAAAACAATGAATTGTAAATAGCTAATGTAATACTACCCTATACCTACTTTTTAAATGTGTTTTATTACCTTCCAAACAGAAACCTACTGACGTCATAAATAATCATCCAAGTGGAGATCATTAAAACGATCTTCACTTTAGTCCTGATTAGCGTTCAAAATTTTAAGATTATCTAAAAAAATACATATTTAAAAGTTCCGATCATTCAAGATTTCTGAAATAAAAATGTGGGAGTTTACTTGAAAGAAGGCTTAAAAGTAGAAAAGTCAAGGCTTCCCTATAAAATAGGATATTGGTGTCTATCTACCAACTGAATATAAATCAAATCTAGTCGTCACCAAGATTTCCTCCCAATATTTTTTCCCGACGAATATTATAACTAATTGAGTTATCAAAGGACTACTCATATTCATTATTTATTTAATCATTTGATATACATATATGATATATTTAACATTTGCCCCGTAATTTGGCACGGTGACGCACAAAGGTCACAAATAGATACAAAACAGGATCTCCATCTGAACAACGGCACGTGAGATGGCAATGCCCTCTTTATGGCGGACCCTAACGTTATCTGCGCCCAAATTAACTCGCTAAGTATCTTTAACACACATGCTAACTAAAAAAAATCATTTAGTTTCCTTGAATAACTTTGTATTTATACACGGTTTACTTGACTCATGGTCATAGGTTCCCAAGTCAGGGACAACGAGCGTTCACATTGCAGTAACTGTCAATAGCAATATTTTTATAAACGTTACCTAAATTGGTTTTAAGAAAGGTATTTTTTAATTAAAACAAATAAAATCCATAATCATAGAAATTGTCGATTCAATGTATAGGTGCTCGCTTTACCACTATCAAATTATTACAAACAAACTGAACTCTGTGACGTCTGTAAATAATAACTACCGTCCATTGACACCTGCGACTATGCTCTCAAATGCGTTGCCATTGAGAAAAGAATATGAGGAAAAGGGGAAGATCTACTTATTATATAAATACCTTTAAAAAAGACTTAGCGGGCCTAGAAATTTAAACCAGAACCAATTTAACACCACCCAGGCATCTACACTGTATTAAATAATTTAAAAATGTTGTAGTCAGAATTAATAAAATTATATCCGCTTACATTTTCCTGCTTTGTTGAATAATGCCTTTACACTTCTCAGTTGAAAGGAGAATGTAGAGTCATTCAGTTAATCAGTATTATTAAAAAATACCTTATATTAAACATCACTCTATGTTATTATTGATGTGATCTTACAGTAAGCAGCTTAGGAACTTGTGCCATAATTAAGTTATCTAGTCTAGTTAAAAACTTAATTAGCTTTTTTCAACATATTTTTACGAAAATCAATTAATTACCTATTCTTTATCTAATTATAGCTTTATGATTACATAATTATAAACTTGAAATTTAATATATTAAGTACTATGCCCTTGCCGAGTTTTTCGATGTGGCGAAGGGTGCGCCCATGGCCGTTACAACGTTTTCTTAAAGATGGACATATTTATACTTCCTACTTAATATAAATATCAATAAATAATCATATTAATAATTTTATACATATACAATACATGTATAGCCCGACCGATTTGAACAGTTTTATTTTTTTCTTGTTCATGATTTTCCGAACAAGATAAAAAGAAAATAGTAATGTCAACTTCTGCAAATTAGTTTTTACGTAAAATCGTATCTCTTTAGTTAAAATTCTAATTTATGAACAGTCCGTTGATGAGTTCAAAACAGTGAAAATCTTACCGTCTTTTTTTAAATCAAAAATTTATTTTACGTAAAAAAAGTTGCGGAATCTCCCTTTAAATGCGTAAAGTACTCCCACAGAGTACCAAATTGTGCCGCTAATCTAAACATCTATACAAATAAATAACATTAAAGTCTCTATTTGTAATTCGAAACAACGGCTTTTAACCATGTTTATAAGGAAGTACCTATTTGGCGTAAAATAACAAAAAACAATTTCTAATGTTTGTCTATCTATCTACTTGTATGTTTGTTCCGGCTAATCTCCAAACTGGGTTCACTTTGACAATTCTTTTACTCGATACCTTTGGGTTCATTTGGCGTAAAGACCATTTTGGCCAAATTGAGTTATATATATCATTTTTTTCAGAATTTTTTTCTCTATCGATCTGTCTAGACGAAATAATGAAATTCGCAAAAAAAATGTTTATACGACCCACATTTTTCTTACTATAATGTCTTGCAAAAGGTAAATTCACGGTGTAAATGCCAAATAATTATTTTTTGTAGTATTGTTATGATGTATCCACCATGATTTATATCACTCCTGGGCGTACAAGTCGTCGTTAATCGTATATGGTTTTTACGCCATAGCATTGTAAACATAATCCATTATATCGTTTAAATAAGACGTCGTACATCCAAAAGTTCAATAGTGTATTGATGTAAAGACCACGTTCATTGCAAAAAGCATTTTACGCCCAATACACAAAGCACAAAACTAAAAACTAACGTGGCACAAGTCAACGGAACAGCGACAGAAAGAAAAGCGAGATAGATCGATACCTTTTGGTTCATTTGGCGTATCAACTAAAACCTGACTATTCAGGAGAGTAGAAAAAAAAATGTATTTTTTTATAAAAACTCATAACTTTTTTGTTTTTAAAGTTATAAAGAAATGACCAATAGGAAAGATTCTTAGAATTAGGTAATGGAGAAGGCTAAATGATCAAAACATATCTTTCTTGTTTGGTTTCGAAGTTAACCTTGGATTTACGTCAAAAAAAAATAGTTTTTGGTTTATACAACCCACGAATATTGTTATAAAATTTACTGTGTACGTCGTATATCCAACTTTGGTAAATTTAAAATCACAATAACTGACCTAAAAACCCATAGATGTAGATTTTTTTGTATTAAAAGCCAGTTATAATCATAGAACAACTGAAATCTGACTATTAAAAACAATCCTATTACTCCCCAAATATGTAGGAACTTAATAATTGTAAGCCTCATGCCTAAACTATGATCGATTTAATAAAATAAAGCTACCCTAATACGAAATCAATATGTATTTATTCTTATTATGGCATATTGACTGTTAAAATAGTAACAGTTTAACAAAAAACATCTTAATTAAAATAAAATAAAAAACATTTTATTTTTATTTAAACTTTAATGCACAATCAAGAGTACATAAGGTGGACCTAATGCCAAATGGCATTCTCTGCCAGTCAACCTTTGGGCCAAGCAGAAAAAATCTATTGTGGGAGTGTTAATGGGCTAAAAAGTGAAAATAATGCAGTGAACTATATAATTATATAATATAAATAACTAAATCCTCAACAAACTAATATAGCGTAGGTATAACATAAATATGATACATAAATAATAATAATATATAATAAAACCAAAAAGAAAGACGACGCAGTTAATAATTGGGATAGGTGGATGACGATGCTAGGGAAGTTTGGAGATAATGTTTTCGGAGAAGGATTCGAAGGCGGAGGAGCGGGAAGACTATTCCAAAGTCTAATAGACGTTAGACAAAAAGAGTTGGAGACAAAGCCGGACCGGTAAGAAGGAGTAGCTAGAACTGTTTTATTCGAGGAGCGTAGCTGACGGGAATGTGTCGAGCTAAGAAGCTTGAACTTCGAATTAAGGTAAGCCGGAGCGTGTGATCGTTTAGGATAGAAAAGAGGTAGTAAGAAATGGGATAGGTAATGAATTAAGTTTGGTGCGAAAGGAAGAAACGTGATC
Organism: Mecyna flavalis; assembly: GCA_949319885.1. Lineage (NCBI taxonomy): Eukaryota > Metazoa > Arthropoda > Insecta > Lepidoptera > Crambidae > Mecyna > Mecyna flavalis. The sequence goes on from OX439430.1 coordinate 11,240,720, forward strand.
AAACTTACGTAAGTTGAAAATGAACCGAATACCATTGTTAACTAAACGATCTAACTTGTCGAGAAGGTCTTTGTTTAAGTCAGAAGTACACCCATCCGCGTAATCAATTAAGGGAAGATTAAGGGCTTGAACAAGAGTGATTGTAGTTGGAATTGAAAGGAAATTTTTAAAATCTGTACAGAGCTCGCAAAGTGGAAATTACTTTACGACTCAGTTCACCTATATGTACAGACAAACTTAGTGTGTTGTCGATATGCAGGCCTCAGTCTTTGACACTACTGCAGAAGGGAATAGGTACACCATCATAGAGGACAGGGGGCAAAGTGTCTATATCAAGCCTACGAATATAGTATACAATAATGGCTTGACATTTATTCGGGTTTACTGCAACGCCAAACCGATCAGACCAAGCAGCGGAGCACAAATCTTTGTTGACAGCAGCTATGGCAGAGTCAATACCACCTTGAGGGACGCCTGTGCTAAAACTGCACCAGCACAATAATGTCTGATCAACCTCCACCGCTTGCTGGCGGTTACGGAGATAAGAGGCAAACCATTGAATTGATATTTATAGAATGACATCATGATCGACAGTATTAACGGCGTTGGAGAAATCAATGAGGACAAGCACAGTTAACATGCCTTCCTCCATGCCATCTCTAAAATACTCTGTTACCTTAAGTAGAGCTGTGCTGGTGCTATGACAGGGGCGAAACCCAGATTGAAATTGACAGAGAAGATTGTTATTAAAAATAAAGTTGAAAAGTTGGGAGTGCACAACTGCTTCCAGAATCTTGGAAAAGAAAGGTAATATGGAGATGGGCCTAAAGTTGTTGAGATTAACGGGATTCGATATCTTAGGTAAAGGAATAACGTGTGCTTTGCGCCAAATTGCTGGGAAAACCCCACAGGTAAGGGAGAAATTAATAATATGAGTAATGACTGGGAGTATGTGATCGAGTAGAACCAACACCATAATAGTACGACTGATCTCGTCATAACCAGTGGCTTTGGATTTAAGGGAGACTATAATTTTTAGAATTTGATCCGAAGAGACACTAGAGAGAGTAAAGGAATCTATCTGAAGAGGGGGCAGGGAAGTAATCTCAGAGACAGTAAGAAGTTTTCTGGTATGATCTAAAGAAGAGGAAGTAGAAAAATGGATGTTTAAATCATAGCAAGAAAAAGAAGTACCAGAGAATGAAGCCTAGAATGCTGCACGCTAACGGCCTAGAATGCTCATAAGTTGAGTTATGCCATATTACTATAATTAAGTAGAAGTTTGAATTATTAAGTGTCATAATATTATGATTTTTGTTTTGGTTTACGTGACAATGTTGTTTTTTTAATTAATTTTAATTTAGATGTTATTTTGTTAAACTGTTTACAAGTCAGTATGTCATAATAAGAATAAATACATATTGATTTCGTATTAGGGTAGCTTTATTTTATTTAAATCGATCATAGTTTAGGCATGAGGCTTACAATTATTAAGTTCCTACATATTTTGGGAGTAATAGGATTGTTTTTAATAGTCAGATTTCAGTTGTTCTATGATTATAACTGGCTTTTAATACAAAAAAATCTACATCTATGGGCTTTTACGTCAGTAATTGTGATTTTAAATTTACCAAAGTTGGATATACGACGTACAAAGTAAATTTTATTACAATATTCGTGGGGTGTATAAACAAAAAAAATTTTTTTTTTGACGTATATCCAAGGCTAACTTCTAAACCAAAGAAGATAGGTATGTTGTGATAATTTAGCCTTCTACATTCCCTAATTCTAAGAATCTTACCTATAGGTCACTTCTTTATAACTTCAAAAACAAAAAAGTTATGATTTTTTATTTAAAAAAAAAAACGTTTTTCGGCTCTCCTGAAAAGTCAGGTTTTGGTTTATACGCCAAATGAACCCAAAGGTATCGTACTGATTGTTAGTTTTCGTTATAAAAGTAACCAAGGCTACGTTTAATTGAGGAGAAAAAAGAGATAATCACTTACTATCAAGTGACCGACTGTTCGTTTGCATACCTTCCTGTAAATATAAAAAAACAGTTTACCATCTTTGTTTAAAAAAATCCTTGAAACTTAAAAAGGAGTCTATATTCCATGAAAGTAAAGCTGCAAGCACAGGTGGTTGATAATAAAAGGTAAAAGCACATATTACAATAGCCGTCAATATAATTCAGCAGTTGTTACAACAAACCGACCAATGAAATATGTACGAAAAACGTAGGATTTCGGGCTTATCGTGTTGAGTTGACAGCCAATTTCATAAATCATATCAGTCCATTTAATGACGATAAGGGTTTCCCTTTTACACATGGCGAATTCCAAATATATTTCGCAGTACGATACCGCTAACTGTCACACATGACAACAATATTGCTTCGGAACTCGTATTTACAGTTAGCTGGTCGGACATTTTAAAAATGCTATAGAATTTTGATATTCAACCCGCGAGTAGTGTAGTGTTGCGCCAGATATTTGTATCCTTATCGGCGTATTATCCGAATAAAATTTCTGTCATTGTAATCGATTTTGATCAGATTTTATCATTTTCTTTTTTCTGACACTAAGAGTAACGAATAAAACGATATTGGTTTTTATTACAAATTTTTCCATTAAAACGACACCAAAATAATGAACATACGGCAACTTTATCTATATAGCACTTGCATTTTGATTAGGAAGATCCTCTGTAATAATATTCAAACCAATTTGACCTTTTTAAAAAAATCGCTACTTACCAAACGCAGCCTTCGTCGGCCTAGCTTACTGGTATTACCTAAGATGCGAACTAAACTAGGGAGTAAAAGTATAACGTTTGAGGGAGCAAATATATACAACAAATTACCTTCCCATGTTAAAGATACAGACTCCTTGATCAGTTTCAAGTCTCAACTGCGTAGTCACATTCTTGAAAATCATTATGAATAGGGGTTTGGGCTGGAGTGTCTGATGGTGTTGTGTGCGAGAAATTGTTTGTAAATTGTTAGTGTTTGTGAACCAAAAGTGGCGACCTAGATTTAAGTTTTTGTATTTTACTTATCAATATTCTCATGTAAATGGATCCTCTGTAATCTTGTTTGAGAATAAATACTTTAAACATAAAAAGTAAAGTATCAGCCTATAATTAAATGTCCCACTGCAGGGCAAAGGCCTCCATCCTTGTAATTAAGTTATCGATTCAATGATGGGTATTGGCTTAAACACCATGCTTGCCAAATGCGAATTGGTGATCACAATTAGTCCATTATGTCTATTTAATAATTTTTGGAATCGTGCTCGCTGAACTGAACGATTTAGCAAATTACCTACATTATGTCATACCTGTACACTATAGCTACTACACAGGTAACCTTATTCCACTACCATATTGGGATTTATTATACACGAATATCGTCTTGTCACATTCGTTGCAAGTTTTACAATATATGTACTAAAACGCTTGTTGTCAAAGTACAAAGTACCACTCTAATAGATACCGACGATATCTATTAGAGTGGTACTTTGAAGCGACAGGTAGTGTTATAATCATTGGTATAATATCGACACTAATGATTCGTATTCGCTATTCTAGGTTACACATTTTAAACTATCCAGCACATCAGTAACAAAGATATCATCTCAGTCAGGTAGTCCATATAAAAGCCAACAGCTAGAGTACCCACGCACGTTTTTGCTAGCTGATGTACGATACAGCTCCCGAAAACCTCTCAATGATCGATAGTTGCGTTGGTGACTGTGCTGGAGGGAACGCATCATCAATCACACTATAATAAGGACAACATGCCAAGTTTATAGCGGTCGTATTGTATATCTGATGCTATATAAACATTACAATGAAAGAGCAGTTTTGGACAAGGGTGACGCGTTGTGTTAAGGTGAGATGGGATGGAGTTCATCGAATAAAATAAAACTAATATCTTTGTAATTTGAACTTATTGTCTGCTGGCATCATGATTTATTTCCGTTGTTAAACAAATTTATAAATGAGGTTCTGGATAAAAGAAATACGACACATTATTTTATTTTTAAAAATAAGTCACCAGCCGTGCCAACAAAGTTATTTTATTATTTAACAAAAATTCTGCCTGTACCGGTATAATTGAACCCAAGATCCCGTGATCCGGTACTTAAATCACTAGAACATCGAGACCTAAACCAAGCTTAAAGCTTAGTCTATTGACTCAGAAAACTATCTATAAATTCGTTTAAAAGGACACAAGAGCAAAATGCTATAGTACACGTAAGTTATGTGGCAATAAAATCGAGAAAACTATCTGAACCGTAACTTTGTTCGATTACACTATATAATATATACTATGCTTATTTAATGCATTTCCTTCTGTTACCCAATACACCGGACCGGTACTTATGACTATGTACTTCATTGATGGAGCCGTTTTCCCTGGGATTTTAATGTGGCTAATACTATATCACTGCTACTATGACTACACTACACCTTCTTTCTTCTTTTCAAGACATGTTTGTTTCAAAACACGGGTAATATTTCACCTCAACATGTTCTCAATGTGTCTACTTCCCCACCTTTTTACGATTCAACACTCATTCGCATCTGAAATAGTGCTTTAAACGGCGACATCCGAGATACGAGTCAAATCCGCAATAACATGTTGATGAACGTGTCTCGTGTGCAAATTACATGCTAATGCACAAGAATGCATTATACGATTCGAGTTTTCAGTATCGGTGCAAGAAATGTTACTTGGATTGTTTTCATTCTGACGCCGCGGGAAATGGAAAATTCCAGTTTGGACAGAGCATAGAGCACTACGCAAAGGGTTGTTAAGGACTATGTACCTTTATAAATAGAAAGAAAAGAAAATACCGGTGTTAGCTGTGGTAAGTTTAGAAAAAAAAATCGAAGATCACAAAATAGATTCATTTTATTTATTTTGTTCTTGTTTCTTACTTTTTGATGTGTCATCATCATCCCAGCGTATTCCCGATTGCATCCAGTATGGAAGCTCAGGGTCCGCTTCGACTATGATCAAGCCTGGTTATTACAATGGAGCGATTGCCATCTGACATCCGTAACCCTTACAAGAGAAACCAGACCTACTTGGAACATAGTCGGGACCAACTGCTTAACGTGCCTTCCGAAGCACGGAATCATCATTCTTTTCAGACATTCAGGTGATTCAAGCCTGTAATGTCCTAACCAAACTGGAAACAATCACACAAAGTGATGTTCCCCGTGGGATTCGAACCCACGACCTCCGGGTATTAGAGCCGAACGCTCTTACCACTGTACCGCGAAGGCAGTTGTGTAACTATATTAATAAAAAAGGTTCTTCCTGCTCCCTCAACAACAGCCCTCCTTGATTGAGCTCTGCATACCTTACCTCTGACAGAAATATAGCACAATAGCTATGAAGTGCTACTTTACTGTGGTCTTCTCTTAAGTGGAGGTACCTACCTACTTCCCCAGACCAGCGCGCTCATTCGAGTCGAAGACCCACGATGACCTCTCTTGAGTGTTTGTTGCAGTTCAGCAATTACAAAAGTAATGGTAAACAAGGAGACCTATCACAAGATCATGATTCTATAAGTTGCAACTTTTCCCATTACCGGGTTCTCCCGGATACTTCAGAGGTTAATATCAAAAGGAAACCCTATTTGCCTCAGGAAAGAGTCAATAATTGTGTACTCTTGAAAGCGTCTTTGCTTCTACTGCATTCGACTCGCAACCCGCATACCGCCCTTTGCTAACTAGCCGCACCGAAGTATTTGGAAATAAATGTAATTTGCTTTGTGAAATACAATGTGGAACATCGTAGCAGTAGTTTGGCTCTTTGAATGAGGAAATATAATACAATGCTTTGATTGTTATATAAAGAAATATGTCTGCTACAATTTGAAGTTTACGCCGTTATTAACCTGAGTTAAAATTGTTGGCTCTGAACAATTTTTTTAATTTTTTATTGTTATCAGAATTAAGATTGTTATGAATAAAAAGATATTGGTCCCGGCTGATATTTACTATAATGTAAATATTAGTCGTCAAGCCTAGTCAGAGGCCATTTGGCGTCTTGATAACATCTGACATTAAGGTTGGTCACATGCCTTACGCACCCCTCCACCAACCCGCACTAGGCCAGCGTGGTGGAGTATGGCCCACACTATCTCACAATTGAGATAAGGCCTTTTTTTTTTTTTTTTTTTTTTTTCTCGGAGGAGAATGCGTTTATGCACCATAACCGCAGGCTAGCTAGACCCGCGGCCGTGTGTGGGACTCGAGACTGGAGCGTCCACTACCCACTAAACTCCCCCGGTTTCTCCTTCACACCCGATTAGGACGAGCCGGTGCTAGCCTTATGGCTATTGACCAGCCCATCCCCGGGTACCCCGACTCGAGAGGCCTCAAGTCAGGGTGGCGCCTAGGGAGAGCCACCCGAGAAACTAGGTGACCCTCAGACTTGGCTCGAGCGACCTGTGCAATGCGGGCGTTGGGGGGCTACCCCCGCCCGCAGGTCAACCCTCAGGCCGGAGAAAGCGTGCTAAGTGAGCTCGCCTTCTCCGGCCTGGCCGTCTACGCCGGAGGGGAGCAGCGAGGGGGTCCTCCTCGCGCTCCCGCTCCGCTGCCTCCTTCTGCAACATTACTTGCTCGCAGAAGGAGGCGGCCGCCTCCCACGCTCTCCTGTTGGCCACCATGGCACGAATGTCGCCGGTGAGGCAGCCGTGCCGGCGTTCCACCCACTCCCTCAGTACCGGACGAATGGCCTCAATCGTCCAGTGGCCGGCACTTAATTGAGATAAGGCCTGTGTCCCAGCAGTGGGAACGTATTTAGGCTGATGATGAAAAAGATATTTGTCACGAGTACCTACCTACAACAATTGGAATGTCATCGATTACAATGACATCACCGATGCGGTTTGCTAAAAGTTGCATCGACTGCTTTCATGTTGTTACAAACTCCAAGTATGTTATTTACTCTTATTTGTTTGGGATGATTTTATTGATGGATACGTGTTGTTATTTTAACATCCTCCGTGATTTGATCAAATCCCTTAGGGAATTGACCAAATCCCTGTTTTTATCATATCCCCGCGACTTAAACATTGCTGTGTAAATTCAGAATATCCAGACAAACAATGTTATGCAATAAGAATATGTCCTGTAAACAGTGGGCGTTCAAAGTTTATTTTTCACCCAAAATGAGTAAGCGATAATTCAATTGCCACATACATACTTGTTGAAGGCTGTATCAAAATGTAATGTACGTGTTACCTCATAACAGTTCCGTTTTGTCATTTAGAAATCACATAACGAGTTAATTGGCTGACTCGTCGTCTTAGTAAACAGTTAGTAAGTAAACTATACTTTGGGCTTTCCGTTGCATTTTATGTAATAAATTATATTATCGCAATGAGATTCATTATCAGTATTATCACTAAGTTACCAAGAGGATATAAAGAAGTGATTTGTGTATAGTTTTAAATGAATACACCTAATAAATACGGTAGGTATAAGTTGGGTATAAGTAATGACTGAGTGACTGACGATCAACGTACATGTGCAACTACTAATTTCAAAGAAAATTTTTTCATTTATCAAGTCAAGGAAACACTAAAAGGTTTTTGGATAGGAAATCAATACTGGAGCGAATTTTTTTTTTCGATACTAACTTACACAATTACTTTTAAGCTTAACACGAGAACAATAACTGAAATATGATGACCATATGCATTGTGAAATACGGTTAGTATGCCATTAGGCTAGCTATATAAAAACCTTCTCCTTTCTAGGAAGATTATATTTGAACATGGCAACCTTTTGCAGACACAGTCGTTACGTGGGAGTCGCAACAAAATCCGCAAACCAAATGAGTCACTTAACCGTAGCGAAATATACGTTTTCCTTTAATTCTAAATCGCAGCTGTCACACGCATCGTATGGAATCAAGACCTTTTTCTGATTCAAGAAAACAAACAAATGATTTATGTAGTCCATTATTTTAAGTAAAATATAATATAAATATACATAAAGCAGCACATGTTTATTGTTGACAATGTGTGTCGTTAGGTACCATTGTAGAGTATCAAGTCGATTTATTTATTTTTCTAAGTTTATTGTACTACATAAAATAAATAATTGTACAAGATAATAAAACATTAAAAGCAGTTTATAAGTGATTAAACATATTGATGGTGCAAACATGTTATTCTATTTATATAATTAACTATGTTTTCGAAACCCACCCGTATTTCCGGTGGCACTGACTCTCAAATTGTTGTCATTTATCTCAGGAATGAGAAAAACTGGTTTGGTATACATAGAGTAAGGACCTTATAAAAAAATTGGATAAGCACAATAATTTATAATTTTTATTATATATAATTTCTAATTTTATGTTATGTATAATTTACTACAAAATGATTTCTTTTTAAACTTACAAACCAATTTTAATGGTTTGAAAAGAATAACAATCTGCTTAAGGCGCGTAACATCGCAAACGGAGGGAATGTGTAAAAGTCTCCTTCACCTAATGAGCGACAGAGGCATTTTCACCAAGCATCCCCAGACATACCATCAAACCAAACGTCAACGGTTCATCAGACTCAGTGGTGGCAAGCGTCAGTCAGCCGCCACCATTCGTCACCACCTTCGGGCTCAACCGCCACATGTCGTCCCATCGATCAAGCACTCACTCGATTTCGCTTGCCCACTACACCCGTGGATCCCTGACCGTCTTTTATTTCCTTTCTGAACCAGTATTCAACCCAGACAGTCTAACTCGCTCCTCCGCTTAGCTACAGGGGCCTATAAGTGTACAAATACAGCCCCTTGCGGAAGATGGAGAAGACGGACATACCGTCTTTTCCGTGCTCCTGCTCTTATGCATCCTCCGTGAAATTTGCTTCTAAATAAGTACGGCCCAACAAAATCCTACCAAAGACCCAAGGTAAAAATTAATGACACAATCTCTAATTTGTAGAATCGATGTGTCATAATATAGTAATCATAAACAGGTAACAAGCATTCTAATAACTACTCGTACTTATAACAACCACAACGCAAGTAGGTTTAAAATATTCTACCGTACCTAAAGTCAATATAAATAAAATAACCATTCGACGAGGACTCACTCGGAATTTAAGAAATAACTTCTTGGATATGCAAATCTATACCTGTATTATAGAAGAATATCTAATATAAGATATTAAAATTCGAATAAAACAGCACAAATATTTACTAGCGAGAATCTAGACGTGTCTAACCACTAACGTTTCGGTCGTAAAATATTC